>CM035431.1:62400449-63000449 GCA_020310875.1 Ceratopteris richardii
GTATGGGAATCCATAGCCTCCAAGTGGTATCGACCATGCGGGATCACCAGGTACTCCATAAGATGTCCACCATATGGATCAAGCGGATGCTCCAGAGATACGCTACCAAGAAGGTACAGGAACGGAACAAGATCTCACTGGACTAGATCACCTCCATGTGAGAGAGGTAGGATGACTCCATGTGGTACGTCAGAACCTCCAAAGATTTGATAATATCCACCACGAGATGTGGATCGCCAAGAAGTAGGCAATGCAAGCATGAGATATAAAGCATGAAGCATAAAATCATAGTCACATGGTAGTACATCTGTATGTTGTAAGCCTCCATGGAGTGTACAAAGTCTTGATGTGTGTCGGTAGGGTCATGGAAGCCCCCTCTAAACCAAGAAGCTTGCCCAAAAGATGATCCAACTTAGGGATGAATCCATGTAGATGAAGGAGTATCCTGTGGGAACTGAAAAGATGCTAGACTCCATGAATGGAAAAGTACACGCTCAGAATGCTGCTGTAAAGGAGGTATGTGGATTCTCGAAGACAGGAATGGAAAATGTCGAGTCACTAATCCTGGAGTAATGCCGAACTGAAGCTGAGGGGAAATATAAGCCTTCAATGATACGATAGGAGGTGTAGCCATATGAGGTATAAGCTCAGATGATGTCTTTGATTCCTCCTCCTCCAAAACTATAAGCTGAGGTATAAGCTCAGATGATGTCTTTAATTCCTCCTCCTCCAAAACTATAAGTTGAGGTATAAGCTCAGATGATGTCTTTGATTCCTCCTCCTCCAAAACTATATCATGATAGGGAAAAAGGTTTCCAGGATTTACAACATAGATTCCACTATCTTCCAATATTGACAAACACAAACATACAACACTTAATCATACAATGATGAGATAAAGATAGAGAGAGATTAGACAACATGTTCAAAGTATTACGTAAGCCACTGCTTACTCACACCATCATGTATACAAATGTCAATTTACAATGTGGGAGTGAAAATCTCAACCACTGTATGTGAACAGAAATAGATGGAAGAGTGTATGTACAAAATTTACAAGAATATTCAGATGTAGGGACAAAAATCTGAATATGTATGAGATGTATGACCTTATGTATGAGATGTATGACATGATAGGTTGTAGAAGAGTGAATATGAGTGACTGAAAGAGGAAAGATCAGTTTGAAACTGATATTCAGCAAACTCTAATCTGAATTTAGGCTATGGAAGACCCTAAATCAGATGTGTGTGTGATAGATCACATACTTACAGAATTAGCATAGAATGCTAACATGTTGCTAACAGAAATCCTCGTACTCACGTGGAAACAACTTCTCTAACACCTCATCTGATGCATGTAGCATGCATGTACTGATTCTCTTTATGGATGGCACTGCCTCCATGTATGCCGAATAAGACTCCTCCAGATATGGATGCCACCGCCTCCATAAGCTCCATGTAGTACCTATACGCATAAAGAGAATATATACCTGAATACTTAACATAAGATGCAATCTTATGTTAAGCTCCATCCAATGTCTTTGAAGTACTCCATAATCTTCATGTAGAAGACAATCTTCAAATACATCATGTAGATGGATGATCCACACCACCAATCTGTTGATAAGTAAGTCTTTAAGTAAGTCTTCTCCATAAGCAAGAGTGTGAGCACGCTCTTCTCCAAGAAGAACTCCATGGCTGCTCCTAATGTGCTTCAAAAGCTGCTCCATAGCTTCCCATATGTGCACCATGGCTGGCCCATGTGTGCATCAGCTAGAACACCTCCAAGAGTGACTAACTTTGGCGTTGGATATCTTCAACAAGTGACTATAGCCTTGATTATATAGGCATGATGAACTTGCGAAAAAATCTTGCTAAAATCTATTCATTAATTAAAGCTTGGATCGTTGTTTTATTCAAAAGCAATTGCAAATTTTTATAATCCTTGCTTTATTTTAAACTATCACAGAAGAGTGCTTTAGATTAGCTTTTTCAGACCTTTGACCACTTGATGAATGATTTGATGACATTTTTATGACCTGTAAGCTGAGAGCTATCAAATGAGGTAAAAACCCTAAATCAGCAGAAAATTAGGGTTAGGGTTTTCTCTCAAATCTGATCTTCGTGGACTGCATGTCATATACCATTAGAAAGCTCACTTCAAGCTCTACAAGATAGGCTCATAAAAATTTTACCCATATTTTGTGCCAAAAATGACTACCAAAATTAGGGTTTCTGCCCTAATAGGATTTTGGACTGATGTGACATTGATTTCCAACAATCCCCCTTGCAATGTCATATTGGTACAAAGTGAACTGGATATGCAACTTCATTCATCTGCAAACTTACATAAGCTTCAAACTTGTCCTTCAAGATTGATCTTCAAAACTTTATCTTCAAAGGTCTTCTTCAAAAGTGAATTTGAACTTCTTCAGACTTCAAACATCTGAATTTGCTGAATATGAACCATAATACCTGAGAAAATATGAAAACCAGATATCCAATAGTGTTAGCATATATCAAGCAATTACTGCTTGACAACATATGTAGCATGACTTGACTCTGAATCTGCTATCTCTTGTCTTCTCAAACCTGTAAGTATACACTAGGATCCACATATTTGCATTTACCTTACGAAAGGTTTCTCAACGTACTTCTGCTGTGTCATGTGAATACACTAAACAGAATAAAAAATTGGATTCATCCTCGGACTAGTGATTGACAACTCACAACTTAGTGTATTATTATGAACACTAGCTGGTTCATCTCTGACTGAACTCAACTCAACTCATGAGTCTCACCAAAATTTCATATCTATGATGTCATCATGTCTTCATCCTTATTCTATCTGTAAGCCATTCATACCTCTTTCCTTCAAAGTCTCGTATAATCATATATATGCACACCTCATAAGTAACAGACCTCTCTGAAATATCAAGTTTCTCTTCAATAGAACTCTGGAACTTTCTGCCGAACAGGAACACCCAACAAGAACTTTCTCCAAACATTCTGCTTCTTCCTTCTTCTTTAAAAGCTAGAACATAAAGAGAAACTGACAAAGGAAATATAAGAATACCTGTAGGTATGAATCTGCATTCTTTCACATATGGCTGAAAATAAGTCTTTATGTTTCATCACCCCCTTGGATGATTTAAGACTAGTATCCAAACTTCTTCAAAGTATATTAGACTTTATGAAATCAGGAACGTCTTCCTTCTTTCAATAAATCTGATCTTCAATGATTTAGCATTGCTTCTTTATCATCAATACCTGTGTCTGAAACAAAAAACTAAACCCTTTTTATTAGCACTACAGTTGCCAATAGCTTTCACTATTACTCCTCAGCTTCCCATATTATAGAATAAGGTTAGTTGATCCTAACATAACAAAAAACCTTGTTGAAAGCACTTTCGGATTCATAATCTTCTCCAACATAACAAGTATCTTCTTCTATTTCTCTACAATACTAATCTAAATCTTTGACTTACTTCTTCCAATGCTAAGAACTTTACAAACAAAGGATAGACATCTGGCTCAAAAATACTCAAGATCATTCAAGATCATACAAGATCTATGGTCTCTCCAACAAAATACCTATGTAGAATCTACTCTCATCAAACCTTCATGACTTGTTACCTGAATGTCTCTAAGTATCCATGCTTCTTACATAAAGTTGTAAAATTTTTCTTTAAGTAAATCCTTCCCAAGAGTTGAAAGTAAATCCTTCCCAAAAATCTACAACTGCTATTGGAACATATGTGAATAAACTCTCACCTTGAGATCTCCAAAATTTGCAAGTTGATACTTCATATCTTCATATTCTTCCCGAGTGAAATGTGATAGTTTCTGCTTGACTTTCTTTTGGCTAACTCCACTTCTCAATCAAGTGATAGGATCTGATGGAACACCTTTTTTTAATACACGCATGTATCAAAAGTCAAGACAAACATAGAAAGTAGATTCTCCATCTGACTGGTACATCAAAGAATCTGAATTTTTCTGAATTTTTTTGAAAATACTGAATTTTCTGAATATATTGAATATACTGAATATGAGGTAACTTTTTCAAACAAAAAAAACCTCACTCCAAGTCTCCAACATCTGCTATAAATACTCTTTTACCTCAAGAGTTAGGTAAAGAAGAAATATACTTCTATGCAACTTGTCATATACCAAGTACCTCTGAATTGACACTCCAAGAATTCTTTGAGGGAACATATAAGCTGCATTCTCAACCTCGTCAACTAAAACATAACTCGTACACATATGAGTCAAAACATATAAGTTGTCTTAGATATCTGCTCCTTTTCTTTCTCTCAATGCAATTCTTTGTCAAAACCTACTCAAACATGACCAAGTATAATGCAAAACAAGAAACTGCTTCTTCTTTACACTATCTTCTTCACATAAGATGTTCTCCTAGACTTGCCTTTGGATGTAGAAGATAAAAGTAGGAAAATTATATGGAAAATAAGAGGGAAAAAAAAAAATCTTACTTTCCCTTTGGAATTGTTGGACCTTCTTCTTCTGCATCTTTCTTCCACCGGATGATGTCAACATCTTCAAACTTCTCCTCCATACCTTTTGTTCTCTTCATCTTGAAGTAACAAGCACTCTTAACTTCTTCAAATGAATTTTTTCTCTTCCTCTAGTGTTAAGAGTAAGAGACAAAACAAACATGGTATATAAATGGAAGTAAACATAGAAGATAAAACATGCTTCTACCATCTCAGTATATGAGGAATCAACACTATGCTTCAACTGTGACTGATATAACTGAATTCACCAACCTTTTTCTTGAGCACTATGCTGCAATTGTGACTGATATAACTAAATTCACCAACCTTTTTCTTGAGTTGGCTGAATGCTGAATTACCTCTCTAGGTAATTTAGATACCTAGATTTTGTACCTAGATAAAAAAACTTCCAACCTTGTGTTGGCTGAAAACAAAACTGATCTAATCTCCAAATTTGTCTTCTTAGATAAGCTTTCTTGTCATGAAAGAGATCTATCAAAACTGTCAAGAACAACCTCTAGATACCTATTTTGATGTAGCTAATGCTTTAACTTTCAAAATAATGAAAGTGTATAAAAGCACTTCTTGAATCCTTCAAATCTCTTCATAACTGCTCTCTAAGATATGACCTGCAAATGATAATCTAATAGTAGAAACTAATACCTGTGATTTAATGTTGATGTGGTTCCTTCATCTTCTCCAAAGCATTGTTTTTCCTTGAATTTGAAGTAGCCTTCTCTTCATCAAGTCTTGGTCTTCATGCAATACTTTTATTAAGTATTTTCATACTTCCAAAAGTATTTGGCTCCTAACAGCTCATCAATTTCATATTCCACACTGATAAATAAACATGTGACTGAATTGTCTAATTCTCAAATCTCTACTCATCTAGATTAAGTCTATATGTCATATGTCAAATGTTAGAAGATGCTCTAAAACCATATGTTGGTAGTCATTTAGCTCTGATACCAAATCTTGGAAATTAGGTAGGCCCATAACTAATTCCATAGGTTTCCATAAGTCCAAGATCTACAACATAGATTCTGGGATCTTTTCTTCCAACAATTGACAAACATGAGCATACAACACTTAATCATACAATGATGAGATAAGAGATTAGACAACATGTTCAAAGTGTTACGTAAGCCACTGCTTACTCACACCATCAGGTATACAAATGTCAATTTACAATGTGGGAGTGAAAATCTCAATCATTGTATGTGAACAGAAATAGATGGAAGAGTGTATGTACAAAATTTACAAGAATATTCAGATGTAGGGACAGAAATCGGAATATGTATGAGATGTATGAGAGGAGTGAATATGAGTGACTGAAAGAGGAAAGATCAGTTTTGGAACTGATATTCAGCAAACCCTAATCTGAATTTAGGCTATGGAAGACCCTAAATCAGATGTGTGTATGATAGATCACATACTTATAGAATTAGCATAGAATGCTAACATGTTGCTAACAGAAATCCTCATACTCATGTGGAAGCACCTTCTCTAACACCTCATCTGATGCATGTAGCATTCATGTACTGATTCTCTTTATGGATGCCACTGCCTCTATGTATGCCGAATAGGACTCCTCCACATATGGATGCCACCACCTCCATAAGCTCCAAGTAGTACCTGTGTGCATAAAGAGAATATATACCTGAATAGTTAACATAAGATGCAATCTTATGTTAAGCTCCATCCAATGTCTTTGAAGTACTCCATAATCTTCATGTAGAAGACAACCTTCAAATCCATCATGTAGATGGATGATCCATACCACAAATTTGCTGATAAGTAAGTCTTCTTCATAAGCAAGAGTGTGAGCACACTCTTCTCCAAGAAGAACTCGATGGCTGCTCCTAATGTGCTTCAAAAGCTGCTCCATAGCTGCCCATATGTGCACCATGGCTGGCCCATGTGTGCATCAACTAGAACACCTCCAAGAGTGACTAACTTTGGCTTTGGATATCTTCAACAAGTGACTATGGCCTATATAGGCATGATGAACTTGCGAAAAAATCTTGCTAAATAAAGCTATTCGTTAATTAAAGCTAGGATCGTAGTTTTTATCCAAAAGCAATCGCAAATTTTTATAATCCTTGCTTTATTTTAAACTATCGCAGAAGAGTGCTTTAGATTAGCTTTTTCAGACCTTTGACCACCTGATGAATGATTTGATGACATTTTTATGACTTGTAAGCTGAGAGCTATCAAATGAGGTAAAAAACCCTAAATCAGCAGAAAATTAGGGTGAGAATTTTCTCTCAAATCTGATCTATGATGACTGCATGTCATATACCATTAGAAAGCTCTCTTCAAGCTCTACAAGATAGGCTCATAAAAATTTTACCCATATTTTGTGCCAAAAATGACTAAGTACCAAAATTAGGGTTTCTGCCCTAATAGGATTTTGGACTGATATGACATTGATTTCAAACAATATCCTCACTGGAAATTTGCCGGCCACAAAGTGCTAGCTTGTGTTGGTAGTCCTCAAACTGATCTATGACTTTAGTGATTGTATCTTGTGGCCGAATAGTTAGGTTATGGAATTTTGCTTCTAACGCATAGATCTTCAAGGGTGTTTTATCTTCGAATAGGGCCGCTAAAGTATCCCAAGCCTCCTTGAATGTTTTACATGCCGTGATGTGCCCTTTGGTTAGTTCATCACAGGCTAGTAAAAGTTGGCCTGATGCCCTTTTATCTTTAACATTCCAGATATGCCATGAGTCTAGGTTGCTAGCCTTATTGGGCTCAGGTTCAAACCTGTCGACTACATCATGAAGGAGATTGGTGTACATATATGCTCTCATTACATCTTTCCAAAGATTTTAGTTTTTCCCATTTAATCGTTCATCCTTCGGCATGAATATGGTTGTGGACGATAAAAAATTCGCCATAGATGAGGTGCTAGCTTCACTCTTTGACATTACTAGGTTTGAGTGAACTTGTGTGTTTTGCAAGAATAAGTGTCAAGTGTTTAGAAACACTTGCAAAGACCTTTGTGTGCGAAGAAAGTACGTGAAAATAATCGCAAAAGATGTTGAAAAACTTGTCACCACACTCAAAATCCTTGGGGAGGGGTAGGGGGGCTTAGATTAGCCCTACTCTTCTAAAAACACCAGGATGAGTCGACATGAGAGGAGAGGGCTTAGATTAGCCCGTTGCACATCACACTAGCCTTAGAGTAGGCTTCGAAACTTTGAGAGAGCTTGTGGGTGGGCTTAGATTAGCCTCCAACCCAGAAGTGTGCATACACACAACACTTCTTCCTTATATTGCTTAATGTTACAAAGATTATGAAGCACTTAGTGCCAAATACGATGACCTTCGAGAGAGAGTAAAAACCTAAGGAATGCCACCTTGGGTGCAGAACTACCCTTGGGCAATACAATTGATGCTTTACAATAATGCTAATTTATACGAATGAGTGCCCTTGAATCAATACAAAGATAATATGTGTCTTAGTCCACTACAAAGATGTGTTTGAATTTGTTTTTGCCAAATGATTGCTCATATATAACGCCAATTTGTTTTTGCCCAATGATTGCTTACAAAGTGCTAAGATTGATGCACTTAATGAGCATCCAAGAGAATCTCTTAAACTAGCACTTCAAGTAACACAAAATGGCCTTTGATGACTTAGTCTATTTCATGACTTTAGGAAAGTGCACAAGACATATGTGGTCGCAAAATTATCGATTTGTTGTGACATCATCCATGATGTCAACTCCTAGTGCCAAGTACAATATTACCACGTAGCAAAGAGATGACTAGCTGAAATCAGCGAGCCCTTCTAAATAGAGAAAAGAGGACTCTACGAACTCAAAATGGAACATGATGTCAAATGGCACGATCAAAAATCCTGCACGTGAGAGATTTGCGCTGCAAACTTTCGATCGGATGACTCGAAAAGGACTATCGTGGCCAAAAATAGGATCACATAGCACAGACTTTGTGGTAGCTCTCAGTCTCTCTCCCACAGATACATGCAGAGCAGAAATCTACCTCTCTATAACCATTTGACATAGAGAGTCCTCTCTCTCGATGGCTTTTTATGTGGCGGAGCACAATACGTGAGTTGTCTGCGAAGACTTTTACTCTCTCTCTCTCTCTCTCTCTCTCTCTCTCTCTCTCTCTCTCTCTCTCTCTCTCTCTCTCTCTCTCTCTCTCTCTCTCTCTCTCTCTCTCTCTCTCTCTCTCTCTCTCTCTCTCTCTCTCTCTCTCTCTCTCTCTCTCTCTCTCTCTCGAGTAACTACTGCTCAGATATAGTGCAGATGATCTTGCCGTCCACGACAAAAAGAGAAGTGCTCTCATTCAACTGTTTGCACGCTCTCTCTGGCGCTTAGATCATCATTCTTCTAGAGCCTATTCCTCTCTCTCTCTATAGTGTCCGCGGCTTCACTATGAGGGATGACAGCTACACAGGATGATAGAGATGCAGAGCAACCCTGTTGCTTGGCATTTCTTTGTCAAAGCTCCGTCGATGGCAGAGATGCAGAGCGGTTGGCCTTATAGCACTATTTCACTCTCTCTTGAGTGAGTGCATCTTAGGTTATGCCTGTAATGAAGCTAGGCTACCCCTCCTCTCTCTCTCTCTCTCTCTCTCTCTCTCTCTCTCTCTCTCTCTCTCTCTCTCTCTCTCTCTCTCTCTCTCTCTCTCTCTCTCTCTCTCTCTCTCTCTCTCTCTCTCTCTCTCTCTCTCTCTCTCTCTCTCTCTCTCTCTCTCTCTCTCCCCCCCCCTTTTCGCTCCCTCTCTCTCTCTCTCTCTCTCTCTCTCTCTCTCTCTCTCTCTCTCTCTCTCTCTCTCTCTCTCTCTCTCTCTCTCTCTCTCTCTCTCTCTCTCTCTCTCTCTCTCTCTCTCTCTCTCTCTCTCTCTCTCTCTCTCTCTCTCTCTCTCTCTCTCTCTCTCTCTCTCTCTCTCTCTCTCTCTCTCTCTCTCTCTCTCTCTCTCTCCTCCCCCTAACCCGAACCCAAATTGAACCCTAACTCTAACTCCAGAACCAAACCCTACACCTAACCCTAATCCCAAACCCTAAGAAACTCTCTCTCTCTCTAATCCCTAGCCTGCTGCCTGCGCAAACCTTAATCCCCCCGGCGCGCTACATGTTCTGCACAAAACCTAATAGCACAAACCCTAATCGCGCAAACCCTGATCCCATCTTCCCGCCACTAGTTCCTTGCCCATCATCCCCCCTCTGTGATGCCTTCACTGTCGGCCACATGCGCCTTGCCCTCCATCCCCTGTTCGTCGTGGCTCCCTTGCTTGTCGGCTCTCCTTCTGTTCTGCCCGTGGTCTCTCTCACCTAAGAACACGCAAGAGCAATGGCCCCGACATACCCGCTCTGCCCATTGTCCACCCCTGACCTCCATGCCTCACACTAGTGCCCGAAACCCTAACCCTATCCCGAAACCAACCATAAACCCTAATCATAAATACGCCTAATACATCTAAGTTAACCTACCACCCTAACCCTAAACCTGAACCAAAAACCCTAAATTTAACCCTAAAATAAAAACCCTAATTTTAACCCTAAGCTTAACCTAACCCTCTCTCTCTCTCTCTCTCTCTCTCTCTCTCTCTCTCTCTCTCTCTCTCTCTCTCTCTCTCTCTCTCTCTCTCTCTCTCTCTCTCTCTCTCTCTCTCTCTCTCTCTCTCTCTCTCTCTCTCTCTCTCTCTCTCCCCCCCCCCCCCTCCCTCCCTCCCTCCGTCCCTCCCTCCCCCCCCCCCCCTCCCTCCCTCCCTCTCTCTCTCTCTCTCTCTCTCTCTCTCTCTCTCTCTCTCTCTCTCTCTCTCTCTCTCTCTCTCTCTCTCTCTCTCTCTCTCTCTCTCTCTCTCTCTCTCTCTCTCTCTCTCTCTCTCTCTCTCTCTCTCTCTCTCTCTCTCTCCCCCCCCCCTCTCTCTCTCCCTTACCCTAAAAAATCCAAAACCCTAAACCTAATCTCTGAAATGGCTCCCATGGACCGGAGGGAAGTGGACGAACTTATCGCTAAAGCCCTCAAAGAGGCCAAAAAGGAAGCACACCGCAACCTCAATATGGAGATACGAAAAATGATGGAAAAGTTCAAAGGACTCGAAGAACAAGTAATGGATAAAGTCAAAGGACTCGAAGAACAAGTAAAGACTCTCACAGAAGAACGAGACAATTGGAGGAGAGCTTATGATCACATGAAACAAGAGAGGGAGATCTCCAACGTGGAGACACTCATAGAAGAAATAAAGAAGGAAATCAAAACGGAGGTAGAATCTACTCGAGAGTCGTGGGTGGAAGTAGTACACAAAAGGGTTAAGAAGGAAGTTAGGGAAGACGTGTAGAAAGAAGAGCTCACACGAGTCCAGGATACACTTGAGAGGCTTCAACACACTCGAAGACTTCACATTCGGAATACGGGCCTACCCGAAATGGAGGGTTGGGAGGGATACTTCACGTTTGCGAGCACTCATCCTTAAGATGAGCTCCGAGGAGGCACGGACCGCCTTTTTTAGTCTCCGATCAATACTACGTGGACTACCCGACGGCGCCCTCTACATGGACGAGGACCTCACTCGGATGCAGGTGGCACACCGATGCGCTTGCATGCCACAGATACTCCAGGCATGCCGAGAGGGGAGGAAGGCCTTTTACCGTGATGGTAAGGTCTTCATAGATGGACTCCCTATCAAATAGGGCCACGCAGCCTATGAGACATCACTACACCAGGAGACACCACGCAGAGGAGCAAGGTGGAACTGCAACGGGGCACTCTGGACGCGACAAGACAGACTCGAGGAGATCCTGGCATCACATGACTTTGCGTGCATTACAGAGACACACGAGAGCCAAGAGAGAGGTCTACCACGCATTGAAGGTTTTCATTGGGAATCTGCATTCAGGACCACGACGAAACAGAGTGCAGCGCGAGGGTCGGGAGGTGTGGCGATTGTATTTAGACAGGAGATACAGAGCCGGATCCATATTATAGGAAGAGATGAGGAGGCACGATCCATGTGGGTTTGCATGGAGATAGCATAGGGGAGCTTGATTTACATTGCTATCTGCTACTTCCCTCCAGGCGGATCTAGATACGCAAGACAAGATCTTGGGGGGCCGATCCGAGATAGAAACTCACCATACAGAGCACTTTCAAATGAGATACCACATTACAGCACACTAGGTGAAGTCTTCCTTATGGGGGACTTCAATGGCCGCACTCAGTCACATCGGTGCGAGGCATACAGCATGGATCACCCACATCTCATGAGGGCAAGAGATCCAGATGAGATGAGTACTAGTGGAGTATCGGCGGATATGGGTAAGGACACCACAGGGTATGGAAGACATCTACTTGAGCTAGGCAGCCGACATCAACTCGTTATATATAACGGGATGAATCGTTGACCAGGTTCAGGAAGACTTTCTTGCTTCCCTCACAGGGGAGGTGAGAGCATAGTCGACTACATTTTAGGTACCACCTCTGGAGCTTCACTCATCCCCTCACTTAGTATTGGACGACGCCCACTTGGTGCTGACCATACATTTATCACATTCACACTCTCAACTCCTATTCCATTAGACCCTCCCTCACCCACTCAGACACACACCACGATACACTTCACACATAAGCTCTCACACGTTTATGCATATCATTTACACACCTGCCTACTCTACCTCGATCCACTCTCGCCCTTGGACACACCTACATCACAGTTCACCACCATCCTACACGACTCAGCTCTCTGTAGCTTCCCATACCGCACACATATACACCCTCCACGCACAGGTTCCATGCCTCAGAACCACTGGTATGATGCAGATTGCCGTGAGCTACGGAATCACCTACGGATTTTAGAGCATAGAGGGGATATTACACACACACAGGCACAGTGTCGCATGCAGAGCCTTACTCGTAGCAAACGATGAGATTGGGAGGAGAGAGTACTGGGATATTTATCATTTGCTCATGAGTCGAGATAATGTAGTGGCATGGCAACATTTGACAGAGAAGAGACAGCAGACACCCATCCGAGACCCGAGCACTTGGCATAACTATGCACGGAGCCTATACGAGATCCCAGACCAATCCCCCATTCCCAGGCCAGAGCTCACGTCCTACTATCTCTGTCTTCTTCACACCCATTATGGTGGGACGCGCTATTGCCCGTCTACAGCATGGCAAGGCCCATGACCATTTCAGTTTACAGGCAGAGCACCTCATCTACGGATGCACGACCCTTGCACCGCTCATTGCCCACCTCTTCAACCATGCATTGGTTGAAGGGTTCCCTAACTCATGGACTGAGCACACCATAGTGCCCATTCATAAGTGAGGAGATACTATGGATCCAGCTACATATCGGACGATCATGATTGGCCCTATATTGGCCAAGTTATATGGGGCGGTACTAGAGACAGACTTGAGTACTCTCGCTGAGAGGAAGGGCATCAGGGCTCCAAGACAGGCAGGCTTCAGACGTGATTACTCTACCATTGATCACATCTTCACTCTGAGATGCCAGATCGACCAGGCAAGGGTGAGGAAGAGGAGATTGTATTGTTGCTTTATGGACTTCTGCAAAGCATTTGACACTGTTCCCAAGGAACGACTCTTCAGACGACTACTTGATATCGGAGCTCCATAGGAGATGATATGGGGGATCTACTCCTTATACGAGAGAGTATCTGGTAGAGTCAGATGTCCGGGGGGCTTATCTCGTCCACTTGCTAGCAGTATCGGGGTGAAGCAAGGATGCCCTCTTTCACCCACTCTCTTTGGTCTCTACATTGATGAGATTAGCAGGCGACACCTTCTCATGGTATGCACAGACACAAGATTGGTTGGCCCACCATGGCTTTGACATAGACAGGCTACCACCACTACAGTATGACTCACATGCACCCACCTACTCGCTCTCTCATCAAGAGAGGAATAGGGCCATTTGTCACGAGATATGGCATACATACATACAGAGGACATGGGTGAGCCCTAGGGATACTTTGCCACTGAAAATGCTCTATTATCGTGAGCATTTTCTACATATATCGGACGAGGGCTTCATCGAGATTCCGAGATACATGCAGACATACCTAGCCCGGTCCCCACCAACTCCGAGTCGTCATTGGGCAGCTCAGGGTTTCATCACATCAGCTCGAGATTGAGAGGGGTCGGTCCAGGGGAGTCCCCCGTGAGGAGAGGTGGTGCCAAGTATGCGAGACAGAGGTAGAGAGTGAGGAGCATTTTGTTATTAGATGCCCAGCATACTTAGACCTACGAGCACAATTCCAGATAGAGGAGTCACTCCAATTGTGCATGACTATGGGAGACCAACGACGCTTGTGATGCTTCCTCACGGCAGGAGACGAGAGGCGAGAGAGGTCACTACAGCCCACACATCAGCCACGGGTGAGTACCCAGCAGACCATTACCCAGTTCTTTCTTCACTGAGCTGAGCTACATCAGAGAGGTCCATCTATAGGGCTCACGCTCCACCAGGCAGCAGCACAGACTCAGAGGGGAGGGACCAGACACATCGCCATATGACTTCCTCAATGACACCATTATGGAGTATACCAAGATGGGCGAAGTCTTCCTTGTAGGAGACTTCAATGCCCGTACTCAGAGCCACCAGTGTGATATCTACGACTTTGACGACCGTGAGATGCTTCACACCATCGAGGACGTCTACACTCAGAGCCTCATCCGACACCGTCACACCCACCTCATACGACCGACACCTACTCCAAATGGGAGAAGCACACCGTCTCATTATATATAATGGGATGGCGACCTAGCCCACCTCAGGTGGTCTCACTTGCATTCCACCCACGATACCGCATGGAGGCAGTGTGGTAGACTATGTTATCGAACCCCCGAAGGTGACACATCTCATAACCTCATTCACCATCCCACCCATTCCGATTGGAGCTGACCACGCATCTCGCCCTATCCATACGCGCTCACCATGCATATCCCACCGTGCCACCATACAGCCACACACCGATGCCACCATTCACTTTAGACATGAGCTAGCACATATCTATAACTCCCATGTTCGAGAGCGCATCTACTCCCTTGATCCCTCCGCCCTATTGGACACCCTCACCGCCCACTTCTCCTCGATCCTCCACACATCCGCTACTCTCAGCTTCCTATACACCACCCACAGCACCGCACATTCGACATGACTTGGGCATACACCCCAAAATACATGGTACGATGAGGAGTATAGATTACTATACCGACATCTTAGAGCACAGAGTATCTTGGGATCCATCACAGAGAGGGAGACACGACGAAAGGTGCGAGCCCTCACACGCCGAAAGCGGCGAGTTTTCGAGGAGCGACAAGAGGCAAAGCTATTTGACCTTATCATGAGTAGGGATTGCGCCACCGCGTGGAGGGCCCTACGTGAGCCACCCCCACCTACACCAATAGCAGATCCTCAAACTTGGCACACCTACGCCCAGAGGTTATATGATGTCCGAGGGAAGCCACCATTGCCGATCCCTTCCACACCGCGTCCTGTGATATCCACCCTATTCACGACAGGCATGGTACGACAGGCAATCCATAGGCTAAAGCATGGCCTTTCAGGCCATGCTTTCAACAGACCACACAGGACTAAAGGGCGAGCACTTTATATACACAATCGATGTAGTTTCCCCCCTCATCGCCCATCTCTTCAACCGTGCTTTGGTTGAGGGATTACCTAACTCGTGGACCATGCATACCATTGCGCCTATCCATAAGCCCGGCGATATGATGGACCAAGGGAACTACAAGACTATTATGATAGGCCACATCCTGGACAAGATTTATCGGGCAATACTAGAGCCAGAGCTCAGTACACACGCTGAGGAAGCTCGGATCAGAGCACCTAGCCAAGCAAGCTTCCGCCGTACTTTCTCCACCATCGACCACATCTTCATACTTCATTGCTTGATTGAGTGCGAAGGCGAGGAAGCGGAGACTATACTGTTGCTTTGTGGATTTCCGCAAAGCCTTAGACATGGTCCCTCGAGAGAGACTACTACGGAGACTTCAGGAGTTAAAGCTACCTTCAGACATGCTATGGGCGGTATGCACGAGTCACAGGCAAGGTGCCCTGCCCGGCGGCCTATCAGACAACCTTGTTAGCACCATTGGTGTGAAACAAGGTTGCCCTCTCTCACCCACTCTCTTTGATCTCTACATCGACGAGATCACGGAGTATATACAACGAGCAAGAGGGCTAGGAGGAGACCTCGGAGGTACGTCAGTACACATCCTATTATATGTTGATGGCATTGTCCTTCTTTTCGAGTCACAGGAGGGGCTGCAGTCACATTTGCAGGCGCTCGATACCTTCTGTATGGAGAGGGGACTCAAAGTGAACCTTGGCAAGACTAAGGTCATGATCTTCCATACCTCAAGGAGAGTACGCCATCGCGCCTCTTTCACCGAAGCCGGAGGACAGATAGAGGTAGTGGACTCCTACGTCTACTTAGGTGTCACCTTCTCGGGAAGCACAAGGGTATTCTCCATGGCACAAGAAGCAAGAGATAGATTGACGCGAGGCTATGCAGCACTTGCAGGATTGGAGAGACGTTGCTTTCAGGCACATTTTCAGGAGCCCCAAGCTAAGGGGTGGCTCTTTGATACTCTAGTGACATCCGCATTGACATATGCAACGACACTATGGGCACCTGGAATCACGAGGGCGATGTGGACGCGGATTGAGAGGCCCCAGGTCACCATGATCTCACGCTTGCTCCGCAACAAGCCCTCCGTTCCACATGACATTGTACGAGCTGAGATTGGCACACCACCGATGTTAGTGGAGGCCCTCTTTCAGTTGGTGACCTTTATTCTGAGTCAGAGAGCTCCCCACCAGCCGACTCACCTGGCTTGCATTTGAGAGCTCTAGACATTTGGCAGAGACACGGCATGAGAGAGTATGGTATGCACAGACCTACCCATGGTTAGCAGACCATGGCATGAGCATTCCCGATCTCCTCCCTTTTCAGTATGACCTCTCTTCCCCCTACATTACCCTCTCTCATTCGGAGAGGAACAGGATCATCCGTCAAGACCTACTACAGATACACGTCAGGGAGACGTGGATAGCACCACGGGAGCCTCTTCCCACAAAGAGGCAACACTACAGAGAGCACTTCTTAACTGTGAAAGCGGATGGTTTCATTCAAAGACCACGATACATGGATATATACATGGCACCAGCAGAGAGAGTGGCCATTGGGCAGGTCAGAGTATCATCACACCAGCTCGAGATTGAGGTTCGGCGAGCGACACATACCCCCAAGGATGAGAGATTATGCAGGATACGCCGAGAGAAGGTGGAGGACAAGGAGCACTACACATGTAGATGCCAGGCATATGAGGACCAGAGACCGCTACCCAGAGCTCTTCAGGGGGCCGAGAGAGATCATGGCTTTATTGGAGACGGAGGACCAACACCCTCTAGGTTGTTTCCTAGTAGAGCTCCAGCGCCACCATGCATCACTTCTCCAAAAGCAGATGGAGATATACCTCGCCCCCCATACTTATATTATAGATTTTTTCAGACCCTAAGCTACCTGAGGACTAAACTCGACGTAGGGTGTCACATTACAGAGAGCAAAGGAGCTTCGACGATAGCGTTGTCGGAAGGATTTTCTCATTTGAGTTACTATGAGGAAAAAAAAAATGTTTTGATTCAAAGTTGATTAGTTGATATCTCTCTCACATAAATTTTAATTCATTAGTTTAAATTGAATAACGTTTCTCTTGGGTACCTGCAGGAAAAAGAAGAAATCATATTCAAAATTTATTTTAACTCTTCATCTTATGTCTACTATATGTTTATGAGATCATATGTATATGCATTCATGATCATAAGAGTACATCTATGTGAGAATAAAGAAGATATCTATGTATAGGTATTTATAAGTGCCTATGTTTATAGGATTGTGTATCTATATTTATATGTGAAATTCACTTAATGTGGTATGTGTTCATATGTCTATGAGAGTGAATGAGAATGGGTTTTATGCTATATGTATGTGTTTGCATATATATGCTTAAAAATATACATATGTGTGCATCTGTGTCTAAGTGTTTATGAAATTTTACCTACCTAAGTCCGGGTATAAATATGGAGTTCTATGATGTATGTGGGTATAATTAAAACCTATGAATTGTTTAGTTTTCCATAAGTGAGCATATATGTGCATATGTGTTAATATGTTGTATGTGTGCCTATCTTGCTAATGTTGAGGAAAAACGGAGACGAGATGATATGCAAGATGATGTAGAAGAAGGAGATAGGAGGGTGACTAGGAGATAGACAAGAGAGGATGAGAAGAAAACTGATAAAAAAGTACAATTTGAGGATACAAATTTATCTCAAGAGGAGAAAAGAAGGATGATAAAGAAAGGCAAAAAGCCAACAGAAGAAAATATTCAATCACAAGAGGAACAGAAGAAATCTGAAAAAGAAAATTCTAAAACTGAAAATAAAGATGACCAAAAACAAAGTGAAGAGAAAGGAAAAAAGAAAGGTAGAAGAGCTCCACGTGCAATAATGATTTCGGAGCTCGAGAAGAAAAATGATGCTAGGGAAATCTTAAATGATATTCTTCTAAAAAGTCAAGTAACAATGTCTCTTGAACAAGTATTTTCAATTGCAAAACCTGAGTTCAAGGACAGTTTTATTCGACTGATTAGAAGACGTTTTCCATTGCCACAAGACGAAGATATGCAACATGTGGAAGAAACTCTAGCTATGACTGATGCAGTCACATTAAGTGAGAGTGATTATGGAGACAATGAAGAATTTACAACGGGTAGTGTAAATAAAATTTTTTTAGGACCGATACAACCTGATGAAGAGATGTTAAAAAGTGAAAGTAAATTCAATACTACCTTCTGGGCCGAGGCATACCAAAAGTGAAAATTAGAATTGGAGATGAGAAGGATTCCTTTTTAGCTCTGGCTCTCATTGACTCGGGGTCAGAGATAAACGTTATTTCAAAGAAATTTTTTGACAAATTTAGATGGCCAATCGACAAAGAGCACGGATGGAGGATGAGAACGGCCGACAATGGCTCTAGCATTTTATTAGGTGCATGTGCGAATGTACCTATAATGATAGGTGGCGTTCGAGAAGAGTTTCACTTCTTCGTTGAAGATAATTGTTCATATGAAGTAATTCTCGAACAGCCATTTATAGCTGAGATGAGAATGGAAACAAAAGCAATGAACGACGGGTCAGCGTATGCAAGAATTCGATCCAAATCAGGGATGGATTCTTTGCAAGTTATGATAGTCTACCCAAATCACACTAGAAATGGAAAGAACTTAAGAAGAAGTCCATTGACTCGATCAGTCGTGTATGTGATGATCCACTGGCTGTAAGAGAATATAGGGCATATTATGATCAAAACTTTTCCTAGACTCCACTATTGAGCGAGAAAATAGTGGATATTGTTTTGATATCTCGCATAACAATGAACATAAATTTGAAAATTACTTAGTTTGTACTCCTACGACTAGCTTACATTATATTACAAAAGAAAACCTTACAAAAACATTTAGAAAACAAAATGAAAAATATTTTAGAAAATCAGCATTAATTTTAAGTGATGAAAAAATCGAGTGTATAATTGAACTCTCAAAAAGTTCTACTTTATTAGAAGAGCTAGAAAGTGTTTCTCAAGAAAATTTAGAATCAAATCTGATTATTCTTAACTCCATTCAAGAATATTAGATTATTAGTGAATTCATCCTAGAACATGAAGTTAGCATAGAAACCAAATACAAAACAGTAGAAAAGAAAATAAAGCATGTAGCTCAACCTTTACCCAAAGATAGTCATGATATATTTCGTCGAGTATCAGATGACCCTATTCTTAGAGATCGATCTAAGATAGGTCATATATTTACTGAGGAGAGTAAGAAATATATTAAATTCGGTGATGAATTTCTTTCTCAAATAGAAAAAGATCAATTTACAAAGATGATTGTTCGTCATGGTAAAGCGTTTTCTTTATTCCCACGAAATAGGATGTGCAGACCCAAAGTTAGTAGCTCCGATGATTATTTTCACTGTACCACACATTCCTTGGAATCTTCGTCCGATACCAATCCCAAAGACTCATTTACCAGAGCTAATGAGACTGTTAAAGGAGAAGATTCCCATGAGAATCCAATAGGTGGTTCACAGTACCGAAAAAGAGCGGAAAGCTACACTTTGTTCAGTATCTAAACCAATCCCAAAGACTCATTTACCAGAGCTAATGAGACTGTTAAAGGAGAAGATTCCCATGAGAATCCAATAGGTGGTTCACGGTACCGAAAAAGAGCGGAAAGCTACGCTTTGTTCAGTATCTGTGCAGCCTGTGAATAAAGTCACTATTAGGAATGTAGGAACGGGTCCCATTGTAGATGAGTTTGCAAAGGCATTTGCCGGTCATTCTATCTATTCAATGGGAGACCTGTATTCAGGGTATGATCAGTTTCAATTAGCTATTGAGAGTCGAGATGTGACCACGATGAAGACTCCTTTAGGTCTAGTACACATGTGTACTTTACCACAAGGAGCGACAAATTCTGTGGCACACATGATGAATGCTATGAATCTTGTCTTACATGACTTTATCCCAAAAGTGACGATGCCTTTTATTGATGACATTCCAATAAGAGGGTGTGTGGAAAAAGAAAAAGATGAAAGTTTAGATTCATTTGGTTGCAGAAAGTTTGTTTCCAATCATATTTCCAATTGTGAGAAGATCTTTGAAAGATTTGAAGAGGTTGGACTAACTTTCTCCCTAGATAAATCTACTTTTGGTGTCAATGAAGTGCTCATAGTTGGACATTTATGCGATCATTATGGTCGTAGGCCTTACCCAGCAAAAGTTGATGCCATTAGTGGGATTTTTGAGCGATGTCGCAATGTTAGTTAAGTAAGGAGATTCTTAGATGCATGTGTTTTCTATGTCATCTGGATCCCTCACTTTGCTCATGTAGTGAACCCACTTTATGATTTATTAAGAAAAAGAAAGAAATTCTTTTGGACTGATGAGCATTCTAGAACGATGAGACGTCTAAAGCAATTGCTTATCAATGCTCCTATTTTGAAACGTATTGACTATACACGAAATAACCCTATAATCCTAACCCTTGACACTAGTCCTATTCGTATAGGCTGGTGCATTGGGCAGAATGACGAGGAGGAGTAAAGGTACGCAGTTCGCTTTGGAGCGAAGATCTTGCATGATACTCAAAAGAATTATCCTCAAATTAAGAGAGAATTATGGGGATTAGTTAAACCTTTAAAAACAGATAAAGAATACTTTATAGGAGCTAATGTATTAGTAGAGACTGACTGGCTTCCGTTAATAGGTTTAATAGCCAATAGTAGAGTGATGTTGTCGTAGAGAGGTTTGAAGGGAGGAAGACGTTCATCCAACAGATTCACGCCTTAGTATGCTTCGAGATTTAGGTTGAGTCAGTTTTTGGGTGATAAAAGCTAGAGTTTTATAATCTAATTAAGTTTAATTTAAGAACTAAGATTCCTATGAAAGTATATTCCCACCATTTTGATACGCTGCAAAGATCAATTCCTCTTCAGTAATTCGACTAGAACTCTCTTCAATAATACAATTTTTAATAATAGCTTCTTCGTCGTTTTCAGATTGATTTTTCCTTTTAGGGGAAGGTGGGAATAAGATTTCTTTTTCGTCAGATTCAGGAAAAGCAATAGAACAAAAAGTCCTAAATCTAGGCACTCTATGTGAAGAGTATAAAGTTTCGGTTATAATAAGATCTTTCACTTTTTCTACTTCTTCTATATTATCCTTGTTTTTGTTAATTTGAGGAGTATTATTTTCTAATGGAGTAGGTAAAAGCATATTTAAAATGAAAGAGTTATCTATTTTCTTTCTAATTGGACTTTTACTTGTGGAAGCAATATCTGTATTCATGAAAAGTAGAACACTATGGACCGTATGGCAGTGCGTTCTTATACCTAGATAAAGCATATAAATATGAAGGCAAAATTATTTCCTCACTAGTTATTCTATCTTTAATTATATCAACTATGATGTTTTCTTTTTGTTGTGAATTAGTATTTCTTTTTAAGTTAGGTGGAAACAAATCTTCTTTATTATGAGGTTCCGATAAGACGATAGAAAGTAAAGGCAATATCCTAGATACGTTACGATCGTATTCTACCGTACATAAAGTTTCAACTATTTGATCTTTAATTATTTCTATTCCTTCACTTTCATTACTAATCGTACTTTCAATAGGTGACGGTAGAAGCGTTCCTAAAACAAAAGAGTTATCTAATTCTTTATTTTCAGTAATAGATTCGCTTGTTGATGCTAAATTCTTAGACATATGAAAACGGAATATATAAAACTTAATTAAATCGTAAAGTGAAAGTATGAAAAACTTTAAGATCAATTTTAGACCTATACAAATATTTGTAATAAGTTCTAATACAACTCTCAGAAAATATTCCTATACAAATTTATATTTTTAAATATCATATGCAGCTTCAATCTCGTAATCTCGTCCAATCTTCTTCAATACTCGTCAAGTTCTCTTCACAATGATATGCAGGAAGACACATTAAGAAAAAACACATAGGATTAGCATATATATATATATATATATATATATATATATATATATATATATATATATATATATTCATAATTAAGGATCCATGTGGGCATGCACTCTCTTCGATGACTAACACATACATGTACTTTAACTAACACACATCCACTTGTACCATGCAATCATTAGTTAACTACTGCATATCACACATGTATATTTGTTAATTACTACACATCACATACATTTTTATTTTTTATTTACGTATATTATTTATTAAAAGAAAAAATGTTCAATCATTTTTTTATTATAGTAATTTAATTAATATATAATTTCATTATTTGTTTATTAATTCATCTTCACTTCTTTGCAGAGCATTTTGAGGATTGCACGTCACATAGAGTAGGAAGAGGAAAAAGTGAAAAATGGCCATAGTGTCCACATTTGCTGCAGTCGAAAATCTCAGACTACCAGATCGTTTGTCAATTTCATTTTATCTCACTATGGCGTACAGATTGTGGCTATGATCTCTCTCTGTGACAGGCATAGGTGGATGCGCTGTAATGAGAGTGAGAATACAGAGAGTAATATGTTGTGACAGAGAGGTGTGCTTCACTGCGCATGCAGATTCAAAGTTCACCGAGGAGAATTAAGCAAAGGACACTACGGTTGCAATCTCCTTCAACGTGCATAAAGTCGTTAAGATGACACCAAAATAGTGATGATAGCCACTTTTGAAAAAATTCGTCATGAATGCTATCACATAACTTTAAAACCAACAAGAGGCATGACAGAATGTGAAAATAATGGAAAGGATGGGAGTGAACATGGGTTAAAGTGTGAACAAAGGAATGAGAAAAAGGGTGGGAGGGTGGGCAAATGTGCAAAATGAGGCCCAAGAAATTGATTGAAAAAAAAGGCTTCTCTCAATGAGGAGAAAGCACACCACCAAAATAAAGCACCAACACCACCAACATGACCGCCAAATGCACCACCAAGACCTCCACCTAGCGCTCTGATACCATGTAGAGAGTACACTGAAAAGAAGAGTGTACTCACAAAACAAAGAGTGTGTGAGACTCAAAATGAGTAGATCATGAAATGGGTAAACTCATGTGGATTAGAAATGAGCTTGCCAAAAGCATGGAGTAGGCTGCTCAAGCTTCTAACCAAATACAAATGGGGGAGAGACCCTCCTTATATAGATTTGGGAGGGGCTCTCAAAAGTACATCTCATGTGGGATAATTCCCCTAAAAGGAAAATGAATACAACTGGTAGAAGCAAATGGCAAGGTACCCAAATACAAAGGTGATAATATAAAATGGAAATATAATGGAAATAGAATGGAAATAGAGTGACTCCAAGATACAAAAGGGAGATGCACTCTCATATTCTCAACAGATCGATTGTGCAATTTTGAAACCTTGAACTTCCATTTGGGATTGATCATTGTGTGGTCAAATTCTTTGGATTGATCACCTTGCGGTCCAATTCAAAGAAGGATCCTGCATAGAGAAACAAGGGACTACATATGTGGTCACTAGTTACCCTGAGCGAACAAATGATTTTCGGGCAATCATTCCGAATTCAGATTTATAAGAAAAAGAAGATCTTGTGAGGGTTACTCCTTGTACTCCTCGAAAAGCAGTGCCATAAGGGTAACTCTACTTCCAAACATCCCGAAGACAATCGAGGCATAAACATGTATGTGAGTAGGACTACCGAAAATCCTTGTGTTTTCTTCCACCCCTTTATCTTAAGGATGAGCTATCGATGTTTGAGTACAAGGACCCTCAGGCGCCCAAAAAAGTTGTCTACTTAGGCCTCAACAAAAATTGATTGTACCAAGTCATGGAACTAATGTTGGAAATGAACCTTCCACAAGAGGGTTACTCATACTTTGCAGATTTTTCAAGGTCAAAGGTTGAACAATAGAAGGTAAACTTTGGTCAAAATATGCAGAAATTTTTTATCAGATATTTGAAAAGTGCTAGTCAAGAGCTATCCAATGATATATCATAGGCAAAATTTGGAGGAAATTTAAGGGTCCAAAGGTCAAACCCTAATTTTAGTCAAAATAGGCTATTCACATACTTTAAAGCCAATGGTCAAGATGAAAAAATCAAAAAGCATCAACATCGATGGGCAAGATTATTTCCCATCAAAAGCAAGATTAAAAAATCGTTAAAAAGAATAAAAAATAGAAGTCAAGCTTTTTCCGCTTCCAACTGCGGGGAGCTACTATTTGGGTTTTTTTTAATGTGATTTTCCCTAAGTTTTTCTAGGGCTCAAATATCCTATATATACATCACCTCATGAGCATTATTTCTCGTCTTGTACCATAGCATCTCTAAAGCTCCTACATTAGGGTCTTGGAGTTGCAGCTTTGTAGGTATTCCTTTGTATTTTTAGTATTTTTGGAGCTTATCATTCTCCTTTGCCAATCTCGTGTACATTGTCTCTATTGTATCTCTCTACTCTCTCTATATATATTGATTATGGGCCTTAAAAAACAACAATTGGCATCAAAGAAGGTGTGTCTGAGAGTGTTTTGAGAGACTTTACTTCACATATTGACTTGCTTAAGTTAGAGATGTGGGAATGAACTCCATGGTTGCAATAGAAAGATTCAAGGGTGATAATTTTCACACTTGGCAAACAAGGTTGCCATATTATCTCCCAATCACTTAACCTATGGGATGAACTTGAAGCTAAAGTTAGAAGACTTGAACATGGAAGTATCGAACTATTCACAGGTACTCCACATGACTACTATTTGAACGATGCTCAACAACCTCAAAGTGTTGCCTCATCATCGTTTGGTGGAGGAGGAAGTACCCAAGCTCGAGGGACAACACAAATAGGAGGACTACCTATAGATCAGGGCCAAGTGCAGAAGCTTCATCTAGAAATAGAAAAGCTTTGTCAACTATAGGTATGAGCCTAAGTAATGAATTCATCCATCAGCTTTCCGACATTTAAAGTGAAGGAGAAGCATGGATAAAGCTAGATGGATTATTTGGCACATGCGCAATCGCACACGCACATGCATGCATACATGCATACATACATACATACATACATACATACAAACATACGCATGCACATACAAATACAAATACATCAAAGATCTGACTCTATTTTTTATTGCATTTTCACGCATAAGATCATAATGACATGCCTAGCTTCGATGTTTACAAAAAACATTTCCAAAGAGTGGAATCCAGGACGATGAGAGGTGTTGTATACATCTATTTCACGCTGAAACGTGAAACTTGGCATGGAACTGCGTACCTGGAGACGCTGGATTGTCATCCATGGAAAGCTCCCTTGCGAACAAGTTGATGCAAGAAAAATAAAGTCCCGACCCTGCCTGGTAATGCAGCTGCCCATTTCAAAAATGAGAACTCCTACTGTGGGTTGAAAAATTACAAAGAGAGAGAGAGAGAGAGAGAGAGAGAGATTTTCTTGTACTGTCTATGGGAATCGGTGGTAAATAAGCACTATGCAGTGATTGGATATCTAAATCAGAGTCAAGTATGCGCGATAAGAGCAACATGTAAAAATCCAAACTTGAGATTTTAAGGTCAGCTAAAATGATTCGCTATCAAAATGATCGCGCGAACTTTGAAGGACAGGACGTACCCTTGGGGCGCAGGCTCTGACGATTGAGATGAAGGAGCTAGGCCGGTCAATGAAGACGGTCCTGTTAGTACTTGCAGGAAAATCCTGGAGGTTCTCCAAGTTCAGCAGATCAAAATGATCGTTAGGACAGAGATGCCACGAAATCAAGCAGCAATACGACGCGTTATGTACCTGTGGTGGAGAGACTCACCTCAGCTTGCTGAATGCAAAATGATGAGAGGGGTGAGGAATTTCCAATTTCCCAGCCTTCTAAAACTGATGCGTGACAGAGAGAAAAAGAAGTGAAAACTTCAAAAAAGTTGACAGGATACCTGTTGCTACTCCCTTGTACGACAAGCGGACACGACGAGACTCGTCCTCACATGATACAGCGTCAATTTGACTGCGCATTTCACTCGAAACACATCGAGCTGGTAGGCGTGCTACTTTTCAACAACTCTTTTTTTTCCTTCTTCATCGTGCTTAGATTTGATGCCATTTCTCAACGGTGGGTTGAAGAGTGGCTGAAGTTGGGTCGTGCAATCAAGAGGTTTCTCATAGCCTCAATAATCTATTATCTTGTTGGAGATCAAAAGACATGGGATCGGCAAAGTTAGAATGAGTTTGCATAATTTCTTTTTGGACAGGAGATCATAAAAAAAGGGTTATATTCAAAATAAAATGGTGGTTTTGAGTGGTAAAAAAAAAAAGAGTGGAGAGGGCTTGGAATTCTAATCATGGAGGGAATTAGTTGACAAGTTAGTGGCCAAACGACTGATTAAATCATGGAACAATACAGACGCCTCATGGATCAAATCGATTTTTAGGAAAAAAAGTGACCTCGGCTACCCAAGTGGAAGGGGCACGACTTACTCACCTTGTTGTTCCCCCCCTTTCTAGTTACTCCAAAAGGCTCTCAGCTGGTTTGCTCATTATGCAAAAGTTGGAACAAGATGAAACCATACCTTAATATCAATGGTGATACAAAGAATGGAGCATTTGTTGAGGATCCACATCAAGGATTCAAGAGGATAGCAAGAGGCGAAAAGTCAGGTAGATTATTCACATTTGAACTCAAAGATACTAGAAATATTGCATTGTTCAATTATGGTATCCAAACTCTACCAGAGTTGCAAATTTGGCACAAGAGGTTAGCTCACATAGGTGAAAGAGCTCTCAAGAAAATCAATAGGGATCAGAGTGTACTTGGTCTACCAAATATCTCCAAACAACACATGATCTACAAATGTAGTGCTTGTCAATTCAGTAAGTCACAAAGACAACCATTCACAAACAAGGGATACATTCATGGAGACCTATTGGAACTATTCTGTACAGGATGTATGGGGACCAAACAAGGAGCCTTCAATATCTGTATCCAGGTATTATGTATCATTCATTGAGGATTGTAGCATGTGGATAATATTATACTTTATGAAGCATAAAGATGAAGTGTTCTCATGTTTCAAGAAATATCTAGCATTTGTAGAAAATCAAATAGGTAAAACTTTGAAGAGACTAAGGTCAAATGGAGGGGGAGAA
This sequence comes from Ceratopteris richardii, assembly GCA_020310875.1. Lineage (NCBI taxonomy): Eukaryota > Viridiplantae > Streptophyta > Polypodiopsida > Polypodiales > Pteridaceae > Ceratopteris > Ceratopteris richardii. The sequence continues at coordinate 62,427,717 of CM035431.1, forward strand.
TATTTCTCCCATAAGTTTGATCCTTATCTCCGAGAGAGAGGAATTAAAAGAGAGATTACTACCAGGTATACATCAGAGAAACATGAAGTGGCGGAGAGAAGAGATACGACAATTGTGGAGGCTACAAGGTCAATGCTAAATGAAAAGAAATTACCCAATTACCTGTGGATAGATGTTGTATCCGCAGCCACATATGTGATCAATAGACTCCCATCAAAAGCATTGTATGGGGGTGACACCATATGAAGCATGGAATGGAAGAAGATATAGCCTTGATCATTGCAGGATCTTTGGGTGCATAGCATATGCACACATACCTTCAAAAATTAGAGGCAAATTAGATCTAAAGGTAGAGAAATGCATCTTCATTTGGCTATGAACTTAATCAGAAAGGATATACACTATATAATCAAAGCAACAAAGGATTTATTGTGAGTAGAGATGTTGTGTTAATGAAAACAAATCTTGGTTTGAAGATGCTTGCAGGAAAATCAAACATACCTATGATCTAGAGGAAGACTTCCCAACATTATCAAAGAGGAATGAATCTACACTTGAAGCATCAAGTGACTCTCATGATGATCAAAAGAATCCAAGAAGAGCATTCAATTCTTGGAACTCAAAAGCCAAAGCCAAAGTGTAGGAGTTCAAAGATGTGGAGAAATCATCTTAACAAACTATAAGAAGGTCTATTAGAGAGAAAAAGAATCCAAAAAGGTATGGTTATGATAGTCTTTTGGTCACACAGGACACAAACTCTGAAGAACCATCTACATATGAAAAACAAAGGAGAAGCCAAGATGGAGGAGTGCCATGGAAGAAGAAATAGAAGCCCTACACGAAAATCAGACTTGGGAATTGGTACCCAAGAAACCATTTATGAAGGTTATTAGCTCAAAGTGGATATACAAGGCAAAGAAGAATTGTGATGGCTCAATTAACAGGTACAAAGGAAGGCTTGTAGCTAAAGGGTTTGCACAAACTTAAGGCATTGATTATGAAGAAACATTTTCACCTATTGCAAAAATGCCTACTACTAGAGTACTCACGAGTGTTGCATCTTCCAAGAATTGGAAGTTATATCAAATGGATGTTAAAAATGCTTTCTTAAATGGTTGGATTTCAGAGGAGGTATATATGGCTCAACCTCTTAGCTTTGAAGATCAGACAAACCCTGAACATGTGTCTAGGTTGAGGAAAGATTTGTATGGCTTGAAGCAAGCTCGTAGAGCTTGGAATCATAGACTTGTCACTTACTTGCAAGATAAAAGCTTCAATGTAAGCAAGGAAGATCCTTCCCTCTTCACTAAGAGAAATCATTCAAAGTTCATATACCTATTTGTATATCTTTATGATATAATCATTAGAGGAAATGATGCAGATGGAATTAGGAAGATTAAAGCTCAAATGAAGGAGGAGTTCAAGATTAGTGATCATGGTTTGCTCACATACTTCCTAGGTTTGGAAGTGGTATATATAGAGAAAGGTATGTTCCTCATGCAAAGGAAATACATTGAGAGCTCTCTAAATTCAAGATGGAGAATGCAAAGGTTGGAGGTACTCCCATGGAGGTCAATTTGAAGTTAAGTGCTCATGAAGGTGAGCTAATTGAAGATGTAACTAGCTATCAAAGTTTAGTTGGAATCTTAAATTATGCTGCTCTAACTAGAGTGGATATTATTTATGGAGTATGTGTGTTGAGTCAGTTCATGCAAACTCAAAAGGAAGCCTCACATGGGAGCAACCAAGAGAATCCTAAAGTATTTGAAAGGCACAATAAATCAAGGCTTATACTATCCATATACATCTGATATAGATGTGAAGCTCTTCTCTTATGCAGATTGGGCAGGATCTAAAGATGATCTCATGGTCCTCGAAGAAGCAACCCACAATTGCTCTTTCATCAACAAAGGCTGAATACAGAGGACTTGCAAATTCCACACAAGAAGCTATGTGGATTAGAACCCTATATTTAGATTTAGGGTTGAACACTTTTGCTCCACATATATTTGGAGATAATATTAGCTCATTACATCTTGTTGCTAACCCTATCTATCATGCTAGAACTAGGCATATAGAAGTTCACTACCATTATGTCAGAGAGAATATTATGAGAAAACAGACTCAACTCTCATATGTATCAACTCATCAACAATGTGCAGATATGATGACAAAGGTCTTGGATGGAAGCAAATTAAATAGATTCAAATCAATGATTGGATTGTAGGAAATCATGATGGATTGAAGACTCAAGCATCTTAGCTTGAGGGGGAGCTGATGGTGCAATTAGCAAGCCTAAGTGCTATATTAATGACTCAGGACTACATAACTATTTATCATCACACATAGAAAACCACATATGAACTCATGCTTTTCAATATGAGCGTATTTACTTTGGACAATTGTAAAAGCCATGAGAAAAAGGAATCTTATGAAGTAAGGAGAGTAAACCCACGACTTATTAGGTAGAGGAATCAAATCAATTGCATCCCTAAAGTATAGGATCACTTTTAGGTGAGGGAAAATTCAAATTCAAACTCAAGACATGTGTATAAATACACTACTTTTAGTTGGGGGATATAGATCTATTCTTAGAGGATTTGAGCTAGAAACTTCAGCTTATGCTGAGCTCACACTACCTATGTGTAGTCCCTTACACTCCCTTATTGATCTGTTGTTCTCAAATGCTTCTATGTTCCTAGCTTCCAATCACATCTCCTCTTCTCTAGCAATGTTACACATCCATAAGTGCATGTCTTCATGCATCATGAAGTATCTGAGGAGCCTATGGAATGTATTGACTCCGTGTCCTCTTGAGTCTTGTGTATAGGGTTCCACTGTAAGGGTGGGACAACTCTATGGGTATAATTCTTGATATTCATAGACACACACATACACACACACATACACACAGATTTACACACACATATACACATGCATACACACATAGACACACACACATACACACATAGACACACACACATAGACACACATACACAAAGACACATACACACATATTTACACACACACATACACATGCATACACACACATATATTACACACATCGACACACATAGACATGCACAAATACACACATAGACACACACATACATACATACACACAAATTTACACACACACATACACATGCATACACACATATATACACATACACATGTATATGCACACATAGACACACACATACACACATAGACACACACACATAGACACACACACATAGACACACACACACATACATACACATACACACACACACATACACATAGATTTACATACACACATGCACATGCATACACACACATATATACACACATAGACACACACATACACACATAGACACACACACATACACACATAGACACACACACACATACACATACACACACACATAGACACATACACACTTACACACACACACAAACACACATCCACATACATTTACACACACATACACATGCATACACACACATATATACACATACACAGGTACATGCACACATAGACACACACATACACACATAGATACACACACATACACACAAAGACACACACACACATAGACACATACACACACATACACACACATACAGACATGCACACACATACACACATACACACTTACACACACAAACATACACACATCCACAAGGTGAAAGCATGTTAATGTTTACAAAAAAATGATGTTCGAGACATAACCTGGAAAAACCCGAGGCTTCTTAGCTGAACATCGTGCAATAGTTATTGAAAGAGAATTAAAAGCGAGGTGGTGGGTCGAGAGTAGGCGGCAGTATGCATGCTGAAGCGTGGAGCATTCATGACGTGGGTTTTTCTGCTTGTAGCATGTTGGAGAGTCCACCATAGTACCTCATCTCGCCCTCGCCATAGGAGATGTATGATAGCTGTTCATAGGTGCTCGATAAGCCTAGTTGGCTTCTATTGGATAACTGATTATCTGCAGTGGAGTCAGTGATTCACTATGCAGGAAAACATGTCAATACTTGCAATTTTATGATATTTGACACTGGTCATACACTCATTTTGCACAGGATACTCTGGCAAAATTTTTCCAGATTTTTGGTTTTGTCAACTATAAAGTGGTTGATTTACTCCTTCATACACTTATTTGTTGGTGTTCGGACTCTTCTAGCTCCATTATCATTCTATTTAGTTCTCTACCATCATGGCATCAGAGGTCTTAGGCACATCCGGTGGATCAGGGTCTAGTGCTAGTGTTTCGAGGAGGAGTTATAACTTGTAGGGCAAAGACCATTTTGAGATCCGGAAATTTGATGGCACAAACTTTGCTCTATGGAAGAATCAGATCAAAGATGTGCTGATTCAAAGGAGGCAATGGAAGCTAGTAAATGGGATTTCAAAGAAGCCTGCTCACATGGATGAAGATGATTGGGATGAGTTAGATGAAATGGCTAGGTCTACCATTCGCTTGCACCTGGCAGATAATGTTTACTTTATACTATTAGACTGTCAAAGTGCAGAGGAGCTTTGGAAAAAGTTATGCAATACATATGAAAAAGAGACAGCATCAAATAAAGTCTACCTGATGAGAAAATTATATGACCTTTGTATGAAGGACACAGATAGTGTTGCTGCTCATCTAAATGAGTTTGATGCTATATTCTCTCAGTTGCAAGCTCAGAAAATGGATATGGATAATGAAATGAAAGCAGTATTGTTGTTATGCACCTTGCCTTCATCATGGGATACATTTTGCACGGCTATTAGCAATAGTGCACCTGGTGGTAAACTCGTCTATGATGACATATGTGGAGCACTCTTGAGTGAGGAGATTCGTAGAAAATCTATGATTGGCACTCAGAGTGGAGATGCATATAATGTTCGTGATTCTTACCAAGGAAAGAATCAACAATGTGGCAGGAGCAAGAACAAGGAAAAGAATGGTCAACGGAATAAGAGTAGAAGTAAATCAAGGAAGAGGGATATCGAATGCCATTATTGTCATGAGAAAGGACACATGAAGAAAGACTGTTATGCATTAAAGAATGCTAAAGGTAAAGGACATAAATTTGATGGGCATGTTAAACAGTTACCTGCACCATCTACTTTGACTGTGAAGATTGAAGAAATTAATGCTATTTCTAATGATGCTGACATGTTGACACTTGATAGTATTGTGCCATTTGAGGCGCTTATGGCTGATTCTCTTTCCCACACCTAGTTGCTAGATTCTAGTGCTTCTTTCCATGTGACACCACATAGAGAATGGTTCTCTAATTATGCAGCAAAATCTCTTAGTACCGTGAGACTTGGTGATTCTTATGAGTGTGATGTTGTGGGGATTGGAGATGTGGTTGTGTAGTTCATTGATGGTTCAAAGTTTACTATGCATAATGTACGCCATGCACCTCAGTTATCACGCAGTTTGATGTCATTTAGTCAACTTGATGACCTTGGTTACAAGGTGGTCTTCTATGCTCAATCCTTTTGCATATCAAAGGGCAATATGGTTATTGCAAAAGGAAGCAAAGTTGGCTCACTTTATCCTTTATTTTTATCACAGAAACACTTGTAAGCTGTTACTAAACAGCCTATTGCTTGTATTTGGCATGGTTGTTTGGGCCATATATTTTGTAGTGGAATGGAAAATCTTTCTCGTTCTGGCTACTTACTTGTGTTATGTTTCTCCGATTTTTCATTTTGTGAGCATTATCAATATGGAAAGCAAACCAAAAATGTGCATAGAATGCACATTGACTCTTCAATTCAGCCTTTAGATCTCGTTCATACAGATGTGTGTGGTCCTATGCCCACTAGGTCCTTAGGTGGTTCTCTCTACTTTGTCACTTTCATAGATGATGCTACTAGAAAAGTTTGGCTATATCATATCAAATCGAAGGATGAGGTATTCGCCACTTTCAAAAAATGGCTTGCTTCAGTTGAGACTGAAAAAGGAACCAAGCTTAAGGATTTACCTTCAGATAATGGGGGTGAGTATACCTCACATGAATTCAGCCTTTTTTGTTAGTCTAGAGGGATTTGTAGAGAGTTTACAACTCCTTATACCCCAGTACAGAATGGTGTAGCTGAGAGGATGAATAGAACTATTCAAGATAGAGTAGTCTCTATGTTGCATCATGCAAACCTCTCACAAGGCTTTTGGGCAGAAGAAGTATTGACTACAATTCATGTGATTAACCTTTCACCTAGTACTGCCAAATGTCTGAAAGTGGCACAAGAGTTGTGGATAGGGAAGCCACCATATTATGATCATCTTCGAGTTTTTGGGTGTGAAGCATATGTTCATATACCCAAGAATCTAGACAAAATTTGGATCATAAGTCAAAGAAATGCATTTTCCTTGGATATGGTTGAGAAGGACAATTTGGCTATCGCTTATGGGATCCTGAAACACAGATAGTGATCAGAAGTAGTGATGTCATTTTCAATGAGTCTAAGATGCATAAACAACCCATTAAGGAGGTTGAAGTGAGAAGAGTGGTGTTTGAGGATACTAGTCCTCCGGTTAGCATGCATAAAAATGCTGCACATAGGGATGTTCAAGAGAATGTCCATTCAGATCAGTCTACACATGTTCGTGTTCAACAAACATTGAGACATTCTACATGTGTCTCACATCCACCTGATAGATATGTTCCAGGTTTAGATTTTGTTATGCTAACAGATGCCGGTGAGCCTTCTTGCTACAAAGAGGCTATGCAGACAGAGGATCATGTCAAGTGGGAGTGTGCCATGAAGAATGAGTTGGATTCTGTTCACAAGAATGGTACTTGGGATTTAGTACCTTTGCCAAAGGGCAAGAAATATTTACCATGTAAATGGGTATATAAGCTAAAATTCACATCAGATAGTGCTTCTCCAAAATATAAAGCAGGACTGGTTGCAAAGGGTTTTAAGCAACAACATAGTGGTAATTTCGAGGAAATCTTCTCTCAAGTGGTCAAGATGACTACCCTGTGCATGTTGCTTGGATTCATTGCAATGGAGGACTTAGAGCTAGTCCAAATGGATGTGAGAACTGCTTTCTTGCATGGAGATCTTACAGATGAGATCTATTTGGAACAACCAGAGGGTTATGTAGTTCCTAGCAAGGAAAGTCTAGTTTGTAAGCTTAAGAAGAGCTTGTATGGACTTAAAAAGTCCCCTAGACAATGGTACCAAAAGTTCGATGCTTTTATGAAATCTCAAGGCTATTCTCGAAGCAATGAGGATCATTGTCTCTACACAACGAGATGCTCAGATGGTAGCTTGATATGCTCGATACTTTATGTCAATGATACGCTGATTACTGGGAAGTCCTCTTATGATTTGTCAATTCTCAAAAAGAAGTTGAGTCAAACATTTGATATGAAGGATTTGGGGGATGCCAAACTGTTGAGCCCAATAAAGGCATATTGGTCAAAGTCAACTACAGTCAAAGTCAACCACAGTCAAAGTCAAAAGGTCAAAGTCAATAAGGTCAAGGTCAAAGTCAACAGGTGCAAAGTCAAAGTGCTAAAGTGTAGGTGTCAAAGTGCACAGGTAGTGTGCAATGAATTGTCCACAAAGGGTAAATTGGAGAAAGTGGGTTGCAGGTTGCAAAGAGATAAAAGGAAAATGTGAAGGTATGGGAAGCGGCAGCGTACGTAGAAGTGAAAGTATGGCCCCCCAATTAAAATTTTTGGTTTTAGTCTAAAGTCACTACAGGACAAAACAGGGAGTCGTTGGCTGCCACTTGTAAAGACAATCTTGGGACATCAAAGTGAGCACCAAGATACTATTGCAGTTAGGAGTGTACGTGAATCGACACACTCAACTCAAGGCAAGGACTATTCTTGGACCATTCTAAGTGAAAGCAAGAGTGATCATAGTCTAAGTGAAGCAAGAGAGAGAAGTGCAACAAACACACAGTGTGTGATGTAGGGAAGTGGTGCAAGGTGTGCATGAAGAGTGACCAAGGAAGTGTGTAGAGGAGTGCTAAGCTAGTCCCCCAAGGATCCCAAGGTCTCATTGAAGTGTGCGCGTGCCGACAGAAGGTATCCATCCCTCCTCCTTAAAGGAAGCTTGGTGCAAGGTGTGCACAAGTGCAGGCTTCGAGAAGATGGAGGTTTGGTGCAGAGGAGGCCGGCAGCAACAAGTCCCTTGGGTATTTGTTATTTTGTAATTGAGCACTCTGTGGGATTTTGCACAGAAGCATTGGATTGTATTGTGCTTCACATTGTATTTGTCTTATTATAATCAATTGGCAGAAGCTTCCAGTGTGTGTCTTTCTTCTCTTCTTTCCCTTTTCTCCTACAAACACTCAAATCCCTTCTTGTCCAAGAATCCCCCAACACAAACATATTCTTGGCATGCACATTACTCGTGATAAGAGTAAAAGATGCATATACTTGTTTCAAAGTGAGTACATATCCAAAGTACTTCACCGATTCAATATGCAGGGTGGAAAGGCATTGAGTACACCATTACCCACATATGTGAAATTGAGCAAGGATTATTGCCCCAAATCAGATGAGGAAAAGGAATTCATGACCAAAATTCCCTATCAGTCTGTTGTTGGTAGTCTCATGTATGCTATGGTAGCTTCGAGACCAGACATTGCATTTGCAGTTGGAGTTGTGAGCAGATATATGTCTAATCCTGGCAAGAAACATTGGGAAGCTGTCAAGATGATTTTGAGATATCTGAGTGGCACTAAGGACAAGTGTCTATGCTTAGGTAGAGGGAAAGCATCCATTATTGGTTACACAGATTTTGATTATGCTGGTTGTGTAGACAATCGTAAGTCTACATCAGGGTATATTTTTCATTTTGCTAGAGGTGCTATCTCTTGGAGATCTCGTCTTCAAGAATGTATAGCTGTTTCCACCACAGGAGGAGAGTATGTTGGAGCAAGTGAGGCATGTAAGGAAGCATTTTGGCTTTCTCATATTGCTTGTGATATGGGTTTACCTCAGCATGTACCTCGCCTGCTCAATGATAGTCAGAGTGCCATTGCTTTGGTTAAGAATCCGCTCTATGATGCAAAGACCAAGCACATTAAGGTGAGGTATCACTTCATTAGAGATTGCTTAGCCACTGAGTGCATTATTCTTCAAAAGGTTCACACTCGAGATAATGTTGCAAATGCTTTGACTAAAGCTCTACCACATGATAGCTTTCAACACTACTGTCACTTGATGGGGGTTACTTGATTCTTGATCTTACACACTTACTTTTACACTGTGTAACATGCCCATCAAGTGGGAGGTATATTTTGTATACTTACACTCAGGTATTCTTTATCATTCTTTATTTTTCTCCCATAGTTACTTTGGCCATGTTGGCCTTTAGTGGCAGATTGTTACCATTAGTGTCCATGTGAAAGGCCACATGGCCACCGGACACTTCCTTGTATATGTTCTTTAATAAAACATATAGTGGCCTACTCAGTCACAGACTCTAAGTTCGACCGCATTTGTAAGACCTAAGAAGTCTGCCTTCGTGCTCCCTGTGTACTGTGTTTTTCTGTGTATTCTGCAGCATTTGTGCGAAGTACTGTGTGCGGCCTGAGCAGCTCGGTTTTCTACTCCGAGAATATCATCGTGGAGCTCTTGAGAAGGAGAGCACACTGTGGTGCATCGACATCGACGTACTTCACTAAGTACTAACAAGATAATTAGTAATATCTAATTAGTAACATGATAATGAGTAACAAGCTAATTAGTAACAAGCTAATTAATAACAAGCTAATTAGTAATATCTAATTAGTAACAAGCTAATTAGTAATAGCTAATTACAAATAGCTAATTACAAATAGCTAATTACAAATAGCTAACCAAGAACCAACTACTTAGTATAGTTAATTAGTAACAAGCTAGTTAGCAATAACTAATTAGTAACAAGCTAATTAGTAACAATCTAATTAGTAATAGCTAATTACAAATAACTAAACAAGAACCAGCTACTTAGTAATATCTGATTAGTAACAAGCTAATTAGTAATAGGTAATTACAAACGGCTTACCAAGAACAAGCTGCTTAGTAATAGCTAATTACAAATAGCTAACCAAGAACCAGCTACTTAATAATAGCTAATTACTAACAAGCTAATTAGTAATAGCTAATTACTGAGAACTAACTAGTAATAATCTAACACCTTGTAACAACTAACCACCAACTACTTAGTAATAGCAAAATGATAACTAGCTAATTAATGACTACTAATAACCACTTGTTTGTGTAATGTAGATGGAGCTATTTATACGCTTCAAACAATTGCATCCAATGATAAATAGTAAAAGCTAACTAGTAATAGCTAGTTAGTAACAACCTACTTAGTAATAGCTAATTACTAACAAGCATTGAGGAATATCATATTCTTGTAAAGATCTTTGAAGATGTCGAGTCAATGTATGAAGGACAAGTTCATAAAAGGATAAAGAGGAAGATGCAAGCGAACCAGTTTAAGATGTGTTTCTCTGAATTCCCAGGTGATGTTGTCATGTTAGTGGTTGATTTTGCAAAAAACTATACATTTCGTGAGCAAAATGAAATACAATCTATGCATTGGTGGTCTGTGCAGGTAACTATTTTTGTGCATATCACATATTTTCATTTGGAGGGTATTCCTAAAAACGTAATCCACTTCTTCATATCCGATGACAAGAAGCATGACACCCTTTTTGTGCAACATTGTTTCCAATTACATTGGCAATGGTTGAGAGAGCTAAACCTTGAATTAAGCCAACATTGGGTATGGTTAGATGGTGCAGCTTCTCAATTTAAAGATAAACATCCATTTTACTTCATAGGAAGATATCCAGGGCTAATAGGCATGACTAAGATATGGAACTTCTTTGAGTCAGGGCACGGGAAGGAAGAACATGATGGTGCAGGTGTAGTTGTGAAAAGGGCGCTAACCCATGAACAACTTAAACCTGAAGGTGCAATGCTGAAGTGTGCTGCAGATGTTGTGAAATTTCTCAAGGGACATTTGTTAGAGTCAAAAGGGAGAGATGTCACACAGGTCTTCTGGAAGTGAAGATTGACGATGTGAACAGGGAGAAGGCTTGGGATTGTAAGGTGATATCTCAAGTTCAATCCTTGCATTTGATTTGTGGCTATCCAAGGTTAGGTGGACATTGCATTGGTGTCAGAGAACTAACATGTTATTGCTTTCATTGTATCCATGGTTAGTGGAAATGATGCATCAACAAATGCCACGTTCAAAATTGGGCATACCATACTTTGACTCCTATTAGTGAGTCAGATGAAGCAAAAGACTCATCCTTTTCCAATTTTACATTTGAAGGTGATGGCAACTACCTATCAGATGCATTGGCAGTGGATGATAACTTTGTAGTCAATGCAAAAGAGGACAATGATGAAGGTGCAAATTTCTATTTATTAAAGTGCACACAAGGAAAACAGTTCAGTCCAAAGAATGTAATGGATGCATGGAACAATTTGATAGCTTCAAGAACATATTATGTGGTGGGTTTATTTTATGAGAGAATAGAAGAAAATGTCTACAGGTTGTTAGAAACAAGACCACCCGCTTATATGTATTTTCATCTTGTAAGATGCATTAAATATCCATGTCACTAGTCCACGATTGTACATACATGTTTACCATAAATGGTGATGTGTATGAGGTTGTTTATAATAGTATGCCCTGGAATTTGTAATACCCATGTGATGTTGGACAACTTTTTTGTCTAGCACTATGTAGTGCATAGTTTGACTAGATAATTATAAACTAGTTTCTTCAGTAACCATTTCTGTGCTGAGAAGTTCAATCAAGTGGAACATCTGCTGCCTCCCTAATAAAGGTGCTAAATGGATAGCTAGATCCCTAGATTCTTTTGACATATGGGCTAACCTCATAAAAAGAAACACTAACATTTTTATATAGAAAACTATAAATCCTAGCAAGATCATTCTTTATGGGATATTATTGTGTCTCCTCACTCTTTTGCTGCTGTAGGCAATTCCCTTTGTTGTAGATTATGGAAGGCTTGGATGGAGGTTAAAAAGGCATGTTTCTCTAATGGGAAGTACTTTACTCATTCTGACTTTTTTCTTCAGGAAAGCATCTACATTGGATGGCTATCTCTGTGGAACAATTGCAAAATGGGAATCAAAGAGCACAAGTGTTGCAAGAAGGGATACTTTAGCTGGAATGACCTCACTATCAATGGTGGGGTCAATCACGACTTTGCTATAATGGATATCACTAACTTATCTCCTGCTTGTCTTCAGGTATTGCTATTGCACAAAAAGGTGCTGCAGGAGAGGCTTCTTCAATGCACTTCCCACAGGCCTGTTCACTTGTTGATGTTTCTAGATACATGTTGCAGAAATTCAAGAGCTACAAAGGGTTCAAAGACATTGCAGTGAGGTGTCTTCTTGCTATCAAGACAACCCCTCCTGAGGATTTTCAACTATCTAAACATCTGTATAACACCTCCCCCAACCAGTGGAGAGATTCATTACTTAAGTTGTACTCTAGTTCCAGATTCGACATGATTTTCTCATGTACATGAGCTTGTGTATCAGGAACCTTTGTATCTTTCTAACTTGTTGGTGTAAATCACAAGCCTACACATTTGGCTTGGAAGATATCATGAAGACTCTACATGCATGAAGAACCATAGGAACATATGCTAGTGATTACTTACCACTTTACCTCATTGTAAAAGTCAAAATGACTTAGAATCTTTTGTAATCACCTACCCAAATGATTCGTGGAAAAGTTAGTTCACTTGATTGAGAGAATATCTCCAAGTTTTTAGAAGCTTGATCATAGGGAGCCAAGAATTTGAATTTGAATTCAAATCCTTATTCATTACATATAAAAAGTGATCAAGAAAAGTCGCGAAGAGACTTCACTCCCGAGCTTCATTCTACTGTCATTGAGTGTGTGTGAGGACTACTCCATAGCCTACACCTCTCTACACCATTAGGCAATGCTAGTCATGCCAATGGGATTGTACACAAGTGTTAATTTATAGATACATTTTACATCATTCATCTCTGTGCTCACTGATTGTCTACTCCAAAGTCTGTCAACTTGTCAAGGGCATATCTTAGTCAATACTACTTCAAATTCAGTGATTCAAATCTTGTTGGATTCAGCTCAAAGTTATCTACATGCTGCCAAAGTTTGAAGTGATTTCATTCAGCCAATTCAGAGAAAGCTTCATCGAGGTGCTCACTGGTCTATCTCTGCTACAGTCCTAAAACGTCGGGGGTATACCAATCTTGCTAAATTAATTTCTCTTAGCATAGTTCATTATTTTACATCATTCCACTTGCAAATGTTAGCTTACTAAGCTAATTGAATACCCCTAGAAGGAATTTTATCAATTGCTACTGTGCTGGTCACACTGAGCAAAACATTCAGCAGGTGTCAAGACCAAAATAGAAGGTTTTCTTGAGTTTGTGACCTCCAAAGTTATCTATTTTGATTCAATCATCACACACCATTTCCAAAGGACATAGGCCATTTCTTGGTGTCATTGGAAAGCTAAGGGAGTCTACTAATCAAGTCTGAAGCTAAAGAGGGCTGGTACAAAGCAGGTTTTAGCAGTATCTACTCAGTCTCTTGGATCATCCATCCATCTTTCCCAACATTGGTATCAGAGCAAATAAGGTAAAATGGGAGATGGTTTTCCTTTATTGACAAACTGGACAGGAACAATTATCAAGCTTGGTCTCTAAGGATGAAGACCTACTTACAAGGAAGGAGTCTCTATGGATACATCTCAGGAGATGAGGAATTGCTCTCATTCAAAGCAAGAGGTTTGCCAACCAAGGAGGAGCAAGAAAAACTCAACACATGGTGTGCAAGGGATGCATTGGCAAGGTCTTATCTACTCAACTCTATATCTAACTTTCTTTTACCTCATATCAGAAATTGTAAGACTTCCCAAGAGACTTGGGAAACCTTGTCATCATATTTTTCCTCTAATACAAGGGCTAGGAAAAACCAGTTGTGGATTGAATTCACAACACTAAGGAAGCAACCTAAGCAAGCTGTTTCAGAATTTGCGACCAAGATCAAAGATGTTGCAGATCAGTTAGCAAGCATAGGAGAAGAAATTGAAGAAGAACAAATTGTAAGGCAGGTAATTAATGGAATCAAGGCTAATGACAAGTGGGAAAGCTTCACCACTGCAATGGATCTCTATATGGACATGCACACTCCAGATCTTACAACTCTCATGGGTCAACTATTCACACATGAAGCAAAGCTTACCAAGAGTGGAGATACTACCAAAGGTAACAACTCTTCTGCCCTATACACTGATAAGAAATCTAAGGATAAAGGCAAGAGTAAGAAGGTGGAAGATGAATGCTCTACCTCCCAAGCCAACTATGCAGGGAGAGGTAGATCTTCAAGAGGTAGTGGCAGAGGAGGTAAGCAAGGTAGGGGGAGACCCTATAACACATCACCATGTAACATTTGTGGTTTGTCAAACCACACCACAGATGAGTGTTACAGGAATTACAAAAATCAGAGAGGAAGAGGCTACCAAAGAGGTGGATACTCTCAGTCTAGAGGAAGGTTCAACCATCACCAAGGCCACAACAAAAATTATAACAACAACTACATCAACAATTACAATGGCAACTACCAAGGAGGATTCAGAAACAGAAAGGACTACAACAACTACACAGAGGAGCAGGATGACTCTCTCTTGATCATGAACATGACTTCAAAGTCAGGTACAAATGATGATCACTTATTTTATATTGATTCAGGGTGTTCAAATCATGTGGCTGGTAATGTGGCACTACTCTATGATCTTGAGGAACCAAAAGGTAAACACCAAGTCCAAACAAGTGATGATACAAAGCATTCTGTAGTTAAAGTTGGAAATGTGAAAACTTGTGATGGTAATCAGAATTTGTTGAGCAGAGTACTTTATGTACCTACAATTACAAAGAACTTAATGAGTGTTGGTCAGATTGTAGAGAAAGGGTTGCAGGTCAGATTCAATCAGTATGGAGCATTTGTGGAGGACCCAAGACATGGATTCAATAGGATAGCTAAAGGAGAAAAATCAGGTGGACTTTTCACTTTTGAGTTGGAAGATACAAAGAACATTGCATTATACAGTTATAAAGATCAAACACTTTCAGAGCTTGAGATTTGGCACAAGAGATTAGGGCACATAGGAGAAAGGACCTTGAAGCAAATGTGCGGGGACCAATGTGTGCTTGGAATACCTAATGTATCCAAGCAACCTATGATTTACAAGTGTGGTGCTTGTCAATTTGGTAAGTCTCATAGGTTACCCTTCTCCAAGAAAGGATATATGCATGAAGACTATCTAGTGCTTCTACACACAGATGTATGGGGACCTAGCAAAGACCCCTCAGTTTCAGGTTCAAGGTACTATGTGTCTTTTATTGATGACTATAGCAGATGGACTGTATTATACTTTATGAAGCACAAGGATGAGGTATTTAATTGTTTTAAGAAATATCTTGCATTAGTTGAAAATCAGACAAGAAGGAATTTGAAGAGGCTAACGTCAGATGGAGGAGGTGAGTACTTCTCCAATGAATTTGAGGACTTCTTGCAGGACAGAGGCATCAAAAGGGAAATAACCACAAGGTACTCTCCTGAACAGAATGGGGTAGCTGAAAGAAGAAATAGGTTAATTGTTGAGACAACTAGATCTATGCTTAATGAGAAGAAATTACCTAACTATCTATGGGCAGAGAGTGTCTCTACTGCCACCTATCTCATAAACAGGTTACCATCAAAGTCACTTGATGGTATGACACCATATGAAGCATGGCATGGTAAGAGACCATCATTAGATCATTGCAAAATTTTTGGGTGTGTAGCATATGTACACATTCCTTCACAGGTAAGAGGAAAGCTAGATCCAAAGGCTGAAAAATGTATTTTCATTGGATATGATTTAAATAAAAAAGGTTACAGGTTTTATAACCCTACCAATAAGGGATTTATGGTAAGCAGAGATGTGATCTTTGATGAGAATGATTCTTGGTATGAGAATGAATGCAGGAAGGTCAAATTACCCTATGATTTGGAAGAAGAATTTCCAAAACTTACAAAGGAGGAACCTACTCAAGATGGAGAGTCAAGTTTAGATGATGAAGATACAATCAACCTTGAAGAGTTCAAGGCATGGAAGTCCAAAGGCAAAATGAAGATGAAGAAGCTTGAGGACATACCAGAATCTTCAACTCAATCAATCAGAAGCTCTCAAAGAGAGAGCAAAAAACCTATCAGATATGGGTATGATACATCTCTTGTTACTAAACATTCAATTTATCTTGCAAAGGATTTGCTAAATGAAGAACCAGGATCATATGAAGAAGCAATCACAAAATCAGAATGGAAGAAAGCTATGGATGAGGAGATTGAAGCACTCAAGGAGAGTGATACGTGGGAGTTAGTACCCAAGAAGGACTCCATGAAGGTAATAGGATCCAGATGGATCTATAAGTTGAAAAGAAATTCCTATGGCACAATTAATAGGTACAAGGCCAGGTTAGTAGGCAAAGGTTTTGCACAAACCCAAGGCATTTACTATGAAGAAACATTTTCTCCTGTGGCCAAGATGCCAACAATCAGAGTGTTGGTGAGTGTGGCTGCATCAAAGAATTGGAACATGTACCAATTGGATGTCAAGAATGCTTTCTTGAATGGATGGATTTTAGAAGAGGTTTATATGTCACAACCTCCTGGCTATGAAGACCCTAAGAAGGTAACTTATGTTTGCAAATTAAAGAAGGCTTTATATGGATTGAAGCAAGCACCTAGGGCATGGAATTACAGGCTAACTACATACCTCCAAGACCAAGGTTTTGTCATGAGTAAGGCTGACACTTCTCTGTTCATTAAGAGAAGTAATTCAGAGATACTCTATCTCTGTGTTTATGTTGATGACATCATCATTACATGTAATGATGTCAATGGAATCAGAAATATCAAAAGCCAAATGATGAAGGAGTTCAAGATCAATGATCTTGGGCTATTGAAGTATTTTTTGGGACTTGAATTAGTTTACACTAATTCAGGAATATACATTACTCAGAAGAAGTATGTGCAGGACATGTTGAAGAAATTTCACTTGCAGGATGCTAAAGCAGCTAGTACTCCAATGGAGGTGAACCTAAAGCTAAGTGCCCATGAAGGTGATGAAATCCAAGACATTACAGGTTATCAAAGTATGGTAGGTAGCTTGAACTATGCTACTCTTACAAGAATTGATATTGCATATGGAGTTAGTGTGCTAAGTCAATTTATGCACAAGCCAAGGATACCTCACTTAGAGGCTTCCAAAAGAATCTTGAAGTATCTCAAGGGTACATAGAACCATGGTTTGTACTTTCCTTACACTTCAGATATTGATATAAAAGTTTATTCAGATGCAGATTGGGCAGGATGCAAGGATGATAGGAGAAGCACTTCTGGATACATTACTTTTGCAGGTGACAAACCAATTTCATGGTCTGCAAAGAAGCAACCAGCTGTTGCATTGTCTTCTACAGAGGCAGAATATAGAGGGCTAGCTAATGCCACTCAAGAAGCAATTTGGATTAAGCTTTTGTATACAGAATTGGGCTTATATACTAGGCCTCCAATTATTTTTGGAGATAATACAAGTTCTCTTCACCTTGCAGCTAATCCTATCTATCATGCCATGACCAAACACATAGAAGTTCATTATCATTATGTGAGAGAGAGTTGCTAAGCAAGGACATTCAGCTAACCTATGTGTCAACCAATATGCAATGTGTAGATTTGCTGACTAAAGCTTTGGATGGGACCAAACTTTGCAGGTTCAAATCTATGATTGGATTGCAGGATGTACTTGAAGATTGAAGATAAAGACTTAAGCCAAAATGTTTGGCTTGAGGGGGAGTTGTTGGTGTAAATCACAAGCCTACACATTTGGCTTGGAAGATATCATGAAGACTCTACATGCATGAAGAACCATAGGAACATATGCTAGTGATTACTTACCACTTTACCTCATTGTAAAAGTCAAAATGACTTAGAATCTTTTGTAATCACCTACCCAAATGATTCATGGAAAAGTTAGTTCACTTGATTGAGAGAATATCTCCAAGTTTTTAGAAGCTTGATCATAGGGAGCCAAGAATTTGAATTTGAATTCAAATCCTTATTCATTACATATAAAAAGTGATCAAGAAAAGTCGCGAAGAGACTTCACTCCCGAGCTTCATTCTACTATCATTGAGTGTGTGTGAGGACTACTCCATAGCCTACACCTCTCTACACCATTAGGTAATGCTAGTCATGCCAATGGGATTGTACACAAGTGTTAATTTATAGATACATTTTACATCATTCATCTCTGTGCTCACTGATTGTCTACTCCAAAGTCTGTCAACTTGTCAAGGGCATATCTTAGTCAATACTACTTCAAATTTAGTGATTCAAAGCTTGTTGGATTCAGCTCAAAGTCATCTACATGCTTACAAAGCTTGAAGTGATTTCATTCAACCAATTCAGAGAAATTGTCATCGAGGTGCTCACTGGTCTATCTCTGCTGTAGTCCTAAAAAGTCGGGGGTATACCAAATCTTGCTAAATTAATTTCTCTTAGCATAGTTCATTATTTTACATCATTCCACTTGCAAATGTTAGCTTACTAAGATAGTTGAATACCCCTAGAAGGAATTTTATCAATTGCTACTGTGCTGGTCATATTGAGCAAAACATTCAGCAGGTGTCAAGACCAAAATAAAAGGTTTTCTTGAGTTTGTGACCTCCAAAGTTATCTGTTTTGATTCAATCATTACACACTTCATTTCCAAAGGACATAGGCCATTTCTTGCTGTCATTGGAAAGCTAAGGGAGTCTACTAATCAACTCTGAAGCTAAAGAGGGCTGGTACAAAGCAGGTTTTAGCAGTACCTACACAGTCTCTTGGATCATCCATCCATCTTTCCCAACATAACTTGTATCATGCCCAGATATATGTCCCCTGCTCCAGTAGTGTTTACTGAGTATTTATTGTAATATGGGACCCTTGTGTGGGATCTTTCCCTCTGTACACTTACACATACCATCATTAATCTAATCTTCTTGTTGTCTTAAAAAAAAAGGGTGGAGTGATTATTTGTATTTGGTGATGGTTTGCCCCTAGCACAATTTGTAGCTCTTCTATATTACTATTCATCTTCTTTGTTCTCTCAAAACAAAGAGTGTGGCTTAGTTCAGTTGGATTGGTTGTTCGCCTCTTGAGGCGGGGGCGGGGGTTCAATCCTTGGCTATGGCAAGACACTATGTAACTCGTCTAACCCTTGCTTTGTGGGATACAGGGGGTCCCATGGGTACTATGCCCGTTCACTTGTACAGTTGCAATTTCAAAATTAAAGTGGGGTGGAGTAGGCTTCGTCTGAACCTCCATTTCAAAAGGAAAAAAAAAGCGTGGCAACCTGCCCCCCTCAAAATAAAACATGAACCCCTAAAATAGATGAATTGATGTGCAGGTGGAAATATGATTTTGGAAGGAAATGCCATTTATGTACCATTGGAATAGTTTGAATCCACCCATAGACTTAAAAGTTTTTTTTATGGAAAACAGAGATTAAATTAAATTTAGGAAATATTGTATAATTGTGCAGGGGGCAAGCCCTCTTGAGAGCGACTCTCCACTATTGGTATCTAACATTACATTTGATTTTTGAATACATGGCTTGATGCATAGGAGCATCAAAGATACTAGAGAGGTAGGCCTGTCCAGCAAACTTCATTTCTTTCCAACAGTTGTAAATTTTATTCCTACTACCATCTCCAAAGCATCTTTTATTTCTTCCAACCCAGATGTTCCATAATATTTGTGCTCTCCATGTGTGCCAAAGCAAGGGATACAACCCATTATTGGTCTGCCAAGGGTGAGGCAAAGATTATTAAGAGGGGACCAAATTTTTTGAGCATGAAAGCATTCCATGAACAGGTGAGAAAGATCCTCCAACCTACCACAACTGCTACAATTGCCATTTCCCAAATTTAAGTTACGAGCTCTACTCCCTGTCCATAAGCCCTGGTGAATGATAAGCCACAATAAGATGGAGTTCTTATTCACAGGAGGAAAGGCCCAACTGACCTGAAATCTGTAGGAATATTGATGAGCAGACCACTGGAGATTCCACTTTTGATTCAACCTCCCGACCAACTTGGGAAAGAAACTTGCTTTTTTCTTGAAATTCTGGAACATATCCATAGCAATCGTATGTAGCTCAAGCTCTTTGTAGTGGTTGCACTTCTCCGTGGCTTTCAGAAGCAGCTCCCTCTGATCCATAAGCACCTGTTTACAACCAAGAGATAAATCAGCAATGTCATTAATGAAGAAAGGATCCATAATATCCTACCCAAACGTAAGGCTATTCCATGAGTTAAAGCCTTTTTTCCTGCACTTATTCATCTTAACAGGCAAAGGAGAAGCTTCTTCAACATTCACCTGTCCAGTCTATAATGAGTCCTGTGACAAAAACCAGAGATTAGAAATAAACACTAGATTTAAGGTATAACCCTCTTTAACTTTTATCCAGGCATATAAATACCTCTAATAATTCCTTGTTCAATTTTATCTTTCACTAACCATCCCATAGCATCACTAGAAATAGCAAACAGAAGAGGATCAAGGGGACAACCCTGTCTGATGGATCTATAAAGATTGAAGGGTTAAAAAACAGAACCATTCATAGCCACCTTAGAGTTGGCATTACTGAGTGTTTTTGTCTGGAATCTCAATTATGTCTGTAATCTTGATTATGTGTGTAATCTCGATTATGGTCTCAATGTATTCCATGATATATAGACAAAATCTCTTCATCAAGAGGAATTAATCTGGAAATAATATCTACATACTCAATACGATTTGGGGCTATTAACCATTTCCAAAGTTGATCACAAAGAGTTCATGTCAGATAGTTAAGTCTTTCACTCATTGTCATCTTTGGTAATGTTAGACAACTTCTTCTAATGTTGTAAAATAACCTATAAGCAATACTATCAATTATCAATGTATTGTCAGGCCCATACTCCACATTCTTGACCCAGATATGAGCCAGTTTCTTGAAATGGATTGAAAAATTCCAAAAACAATGATCCCTCCCCCAAATATCCATAAATTTCCTCCTGAACTCTGAGAAGATTGTATCAAGACATTTTTGACCTTGTCTAGATCATAGGCACTCCAAATCTCGACATTGAAATGTTCAAGAAACCATTGAAGAAAAGCATTACTGTCAAGAAAGGCCTGCTTACTTCGAATATTCATAAATACTTCAACTTCCAGAATCAGAGCCCTAGGTTGTAAATCCTTGTGAATAGGTTTCAATTCCTGTATCTCCTCCTCTGTCAGGCCATGTTGAATCTTTGGAGGGTCCCTTTCTATCTCAATAAAATCTGGTTCCATTATCACATGATCCAACCTCTTTCATTTTTTTGAGTTGCCTAGTATTTGTTTAGGCTCTTGATTGCCTTTTGGTGTAAACACTAGTACAAGACTAGTTTGAGTTTAAACTAATACTTTCTACTCAATTGTTGTTTCAATAAGATCAGTTTGAGTTGAAATAGGACATGTTTGAGCTGAAATAGGATCAGTTTGAGTTGAAATTGATACTTTATTTAGTTTTTTTCCTTTTTGGGCATCTTTGTGCTCAACTTCTATTGCAGCCTGACATTGACTTCCTGAGGATGTAAGACTGTCTTTTGCGGAAGCTGTGGATGGAACTTTGTTCTTTATCTAACTTATAAGCCAAACATCATTACAACTTACAATCAATGACACTGTTAGTCTATAAAAAATTGTACATAATAGGATAAATAAAATCAATAACATCGTTACAAAATAGGCTAAATACAAAATCCTATGAGAGCTAATCGATTTGGACAATATCACGTGTGGATAGTAACCATTACAAAGAGATGCTGTAAGAAGGTGAACATTAGAACTAAATAGTGAAATGTGTTTCCTCACTTTGAAACTATTTAGTACTATCCAAATCATATCATTTTGAAAAGGCATCATGAGAGGAACAATTGTAAAATTCATACAAATGTGTTCCTAATGTTTATGATGGCATTAAGACTTCAAATTATTTCCAAATTAGTGCTTAAGTTATGGACAAATGCCATTTTTCCCATATAATACCAAAAGAAGAATTGTTTACATCATTTTAATCAATGACACAATTGAGCTCACGAATATGTACATGGTATATAATACGAGGCAGAGACAACAAAATATTTTAATAACATTAATACAAAATAGGCTGATCACAAACTATGATGATAGTTAATAGATTTGGATGATGCCACACATGCGGATAATAACCATTACAAAGGACAATGATCTAAGAGGGTGAACACTGGTACTATTCTTTCAAAAGATCCTCTATATCAGGTACAACATCTCTGTTCAAGTGTGATTGAGTGGTCTGTCGCCTTGTAATTGGGTGCAAATGGCTTGGCTTCTTCTGTCATTTCATAGCTGCTTGCAAATTTCTTTTTGCATTTGCCATAAATTGTGCTAGACTGGCATCCTCTTGTATGTGAACACCTACAGCCTTTGTTGGGGATCCACACATGTTAGAAACTGAGGCTGGGTTACAATAGTTTTGCTTTGAGGAGGTTTCATTCGTAGCATTCATTTGAAGAACATATCTATTTGGACTCTAATTAGGATCAAAAGTTGGATTCTGCAGATGAACTTTATTTGTATAAACAACAGGATTATTATCAAGTACGGAGTTGTGACGAGCTAGATGAACATCTGAGCTGCTAATTGGATCAAGAACATTCTCAATCATTTCGTCTAGACCACTATGAAAGTCAATGCGTGTGGACTCTGCATCATGCATGTTGTCAATTGGACAAGGATCCAATCTAGCATCCATTGTAGACGGTGTTTGGAGGAAGGATGGAATATTTTCTTTCTCTTTCGATGATGAAGATTGGGCATAAGTCTTACTTTCAACAAATGGTGTACGTCCAACATTCTCACTTGTCCCAAGCTCCCTATTGTATGCAGCATTAGCATTGTTGGTAATTGTTCCTATTGAGGTATGAGCAACTGCTTAGCACAATGAAACCAGCTAGATTAGTGTTCCACTAGAGGGTTAAAGAGTAAGAAGGAGATAGTTGATGGATGACTTATTGCAAAAAACTAACGAAAAACTAGATCCTTAGTAATCGCGAATTAGTAACAAGATAATTAGTAATAGCTAGCTACTAACAACTATCGAACAATGAGCTACTTAGTAATAGATAATTAGTAACAAGCTAATCAATAATAGCTAATTAGTAACAAGCTAATTAGTAATAGTTGATTACCAACAACTAACCAAGAACTAGTTACTTCGTAATAGCTACTTAGTAGCAAGCTAATTAGTAATGGCTAATTCGTAATAGTGAATTAATAATAGCTAATTAGTAATAGCTAATTAGTAATAGCTAATTAGTAATAGCTAATTAGTAATAGTTAATTAGTAATAGCTAATTTGTAATAGCTAATCACCATAGCTAATTAGTAATAGCTAATTGATAATAGCTAATTTTTAATAGCTAATCATTAATAGCTAATCAATAATAGCTAATTAGTAATAGCTACTTATTAATAGCTTATCAATAATAGCTAATCAGTAATAGCTAATTCATAATAATTAATTTGTAATAGCTAATTCGTAATAGCTAATTCATAATAGCTAACGAGTAATAGCTAATCAATAATAGCTAATTCATAATAGCTAATCAATAATAGCTAATGAATAATAGCTAATCAATAATAGCTAATTAATAATCATGAATTAGTAACAAAATAATGAGTAATAGCTAACTACTAACAACTATCGAACAATCAACTACTTAGTAATAGCTAATTAGTAACAAGCTAATTAGTAATAGCTAATTACAAACAACTAACCAAGAACTATTTACTTCGTAATAGCTACTTAGTAACAAGCTAATTAGTAATGGCTAATTCATAATAGCAAATTAATAATACCTAATTAGTAATAGTTAATTATTAATAGCTAGTTAGTAATAGCTAATTAGTACTAGCTAATTCCTAATAGCTAATTTGTAATAGCTAATTCGTAATGGATAATTCGTAATAGCTAATTAGTAATAGCTAATCAGTAATATCTAAACAATAATAGCTAATCAGTAATAGCTAATCAATAATAGCTAATTAGTAACAAGCTAATTAGTAATAGCTAATCAATAATAGCTAAATAGTAATAGCTAATTCATAATAGTTAATTAGTAATAGCTACTTAGTAATAGCTGGTTACTAATAAAGTAAATATTAATTCATAATAGCTAATTCATAATAGCTAATTAGTAATAGGTGATTAGTAACAAGCTAATTAATAATAACTTACTAATAAGCTAACTAAGAACCATCTACTTAGTAATAACTACTTAGTAATAGCTAATTAGTAATAGCTATGATGAGTTAGCTACTTAGTAATAGCTACTTAGTAATAGTTACTTAGTAATAGCTACTTAGTAATAGCTAATTATTAGTAGCTAATTGGTAACAAACTAATATATTAATAACTATTTCTAACAGCTAACAAACGACTAGCTACTTAGTAATAGCTAATTGGTAACAATTTAATTATTAATAGCTAATTACTAACAAGTAACCTATAGTTAGCAACTTAGTAATAGCTAACTAGCAACATGCTAATTAGTTACAAACAACTAACCATAACCATATACTTAGTAATACCTAATTAGTAACTAACTTATTAGTAATAGCTAATTAGTAACTAGCTTAGTAGTAATAGCTGATTACTAACAACTAACTAAGAACCAGCTACTTTGTAATAGCTAACTGGTGACAAGCTAATTAGTAATAGCTAATTACAAACAACTAACCAAGGACTAACTACTTAGTAATAATTAACTGGTAACAAGCTAAATAGTAATAGCTAATTACTAACGGCGTTGTGAATTGTTGCAGAAATGGCAAACGCAGATGGAATGAGTCAGCTTATGAGCGATAAGCTGGACAAGAACAACTTCCATGCTTGGAGATTCAGAATGACGAATTTCCTGATGGGAAAAGGCTACTGGAAGTACATCGAAGGAGATAATGAAAATGCTCCACAGTTACCAGAAAGGAATCAGACTGCAGAACAGTTAAGAGCATATGAGGAATGGAATCAAGGAGCACGAAAGGTACTGTATTGGCTATCTGTTAGCATACAGGATAGCATGATTGGACACATACAGGATGCCAAGACTCCAAAAGAGGCTTGGAACAATTTGGTCACTTTGTACGAGACCAATACAAAGGCACGGAAATTGCAACTCAAGAACGAGCTGCATACATTGGAGAAAAAGAGCATGTCGGTAAGTGACTACACTCTAAAAATCAAAAGTGTATATGAGTCACTTGCATCTATTGGCGTGAATGTAGATGATGATGATAAGGTGGAAGTGTGCCTTCGTGGTTTAGGAGCTGCATATAAGCAGTTCAGAACTTCTATACAGACCAGGGAAAATATTCCGAATTTTGCTGATTTGATATCTATGCTGATTATTGAAGCAAAGAATCTTGGTGAGGATTCAAACTCCCAAGGATAGCCCAGTTCTGAGCATGTATTCTACTCTGGTAGAGGAAGAGGCAGAGGTAGAGGTTTTGGAAGTGGAAGAGGAAACAATAACCAAGACCAAGGTCAACAACAGAATCATGCAGGAGGAAGAGGACAGTTTCGAGGCAAGGGGAGTCAAAGAGGTCGCATAAATTTCCAAAGAAATGATTCAGGTAATGATAGTAAAGGATGCTAGAATTGTGGCAAACCTGGTCACTTTGAACATGATTGCAGGCTGAAGAATCAAAATAACAGAAGGCAGCAAAACAACTATGCATCCACAAGTGCAGATGATTCTGAGAAGCTGTTTATGGTTCAACATCACATGATGAATACGATGTCTGCTGGTGTTTCAAAATCGAATGATAATGTCTGGTATGTTGATTCAGGTGCTTCAAATCACATGACCAATCATACAGAATGGTTTAGTAGTTTGCAGAAAATGCCAGTTCCTGGATATGTTGAAATAGGTGATGATACATTGCATCCTATTGAGCATACAGGAAACATAGCATTGTCTATGGAGGACGGAAAGGTAAAACATCTCGCTGATGTGCTTCATGTTCCAAATATAACAAAGAATCTGGTTTTTGTTGGACAAATGGTTGACCAGGGATTACAAGTCAGGTTCAATGCTGATGGATTATATGTAGAAGAGTACAAGCAGGATGGACGATTGGTTGCCAAAGGAAACAAAGTGGGAAGGATGTTCACCTTAAATGTGAAGATTCCTGAAATGAATGCAGCCATGTTTGCAAAAGGTGCAGGAGTTATTGCAGATATAGAGATATGGCACAAACGGATTGGACATGCAAACTTGCAAAGGTTGAAACTGATGCAGTCAAAGGAGATTGTCCATGGACTACCAAATTTCAAAGTTGCAGAAATGCAAAAGGTATGTGCAGCATGTCAATTTAGTAAACAGTCAAGAGCATCATTTCCACATGACAAGCATGTTAGTGAGAATGTACTAGAAGTAGTACATACAGATGTTTGGGGTCCAGCAAAGACCACATCTATGGGTGGTTGCAGGTTTTATGTTACTTTCATTGATGAACATACACACAAAGTATGGGTATATTTCATGAAAGAGAAGAGCGAGGTGTTTACTCACTTCCAGAATTTTAAAGTTATGGTGGAAAAGCAGACAGGGAGTACATTCAGACATTAAGATCTGATGGAGGAGGTGAATACATGTCAAATGAGTTCAGCAATTGTCTAAAAAATCATGGAATTCGGCGTCAGTTTTCATGCAGGTACACACCACAACAGAATGGTGTTGCTGAACGCAAAAATAGACATATTGCAGAAATAGCAAGAGCCTTAATGGCTGAGAAGAATATGCCTCATTGTTATTGGGCAGAAGCTGTGCATACAGCTGTATACATCATGAACAGAACTTCGACTGCTGTTGTACATTAAGTTACACCTGAAGAGAAGTTTACAGGTAAAAATCAAACTTATCACATTTGAAAGTTTTTGGCTGTATTGCATATGTACATGTCCCAGATGAATTGAGGACGAAGCTTGATCCAAAAGCAGAAAAGTGTGTCTTCATTGGATACTCCCTTGGGGATATAAATGTTATAACCCACTCACACGACAGGTAAAGGTGAGCAGAGATGTGGTATTTGATGAAATGTCAAGCTTCTATGCAGATGCAAAAGAAGGACTGGGTCTTGAACCAAATGACAAAGAAAATGCTGAAAAATCAAGTGCAAAATCTCAGGTTTTGAGTGGACCAGATGCATCACCAAGCAATAGTTCCAACTCAAATCCATGGAGTGGAAGATTACATGGGAATTTCAGTCCAGCAAATTCATCAAATACATCCAAGAAAGGTAAAGAAAAGCTTTCTGCTGGTCATAAAACATGTGCAGGTTTTGAAGACGTTGATGGAGATTCAAGCGGTTCAGAAAAGAGTCTTGATGAGGAACTTGGATTGCCCTCTATGAAGACTCCAGGAGTAAGAAGGGCACATGCAAGTGATGCAAGGAGAAGTGACCTAGGACCAAGAAGATTTGGGAGGATGCGTAATTCAGTGCAACGATTGACATATGATAGTTACATGGCTCGCCATTGTGCCTACATGACAAAGGTAATACAAGATGCTGAACCTTCTTGTTTTGAAGATGCAATTGGTAATGCAGATTGGGAAAAAGCTATGGATGAGGAGATGGCTGCACTTTATGGAAATGATACATGGAAGCTGGTTCCATTGCCGCAAGGAAAGAAACCCATAGGTTGTAAATGGGTTTACAAGGTAAAGCATAATGTTGATGGTAGCATAAGCAGGTATAAAGCACGATTGGTAGCTAAAGGATATGCACAGACATATGGCATTGATTATGAGGAAACATTCAGCCCTGTAGCTAAAATGTCTACTGTTAGGACACTTGTTGCATTAGCTACATCAAAAGGATGGACTTTGCATCAGATGGATGTGAAGAATGCTTTCCTACATGGTGAGTTAGAGGAAGAAGTATATATGGACCAGCCACAAGGATATGAAGATTCAAAGCATCCAGAATATATTTGCAGTTTGCAAAAGGCTTTGTATGGGCTGAAGCAGGCTCCGCGTGCATGGCATGCAAGGATTGCTGATTACTTAACCAGCATTGGGTTTTCTATGTGTGATGCAGATCACTCACTATATGCAAGGAAGGCTGATGATGACATCACTATTGTGGATATTTATGTTGATGACCTGATTGTAGGTGGTGATAATGAAGAAAGCATCAAAGAGGTAAAGAAACTTCTTATGCAGGAATTCGACATGAAAGATCTTGGTGTGTTGCGCTATTTCTTGGGCATTGAGTTTATACATACAGAAATAGGTATATGGATGTCGCAAAGGCAATATGCCTTGAATATGCTGCAAAAGTATGGTATGGCTGATTGTAAGCCAATTTCTATGCCTTTAGATCAGAATTTGAAATTGGATACTACATCAGGTGAAGCATTGGAAAATGCTACTATTACAATTACAAGGCCTGATTTAAGCTACACTGTTGGACTTGAAAGTCAGTTTATGCAGGTTCCCAGGAAGCCACATTTGGATGCTCTGAGGGGCACTCTACATTATGTGAGTGCTACTTTGGATTATGCATTATTTTATGAAGCTGGTGTAGATTTGCAGGTTCATGGATACACCGATGCAGATTGGGATGGTAGTACTCCAGATAGAAGATCTACTAGTGGCTTTCTTTTCTCACTTGGAGGTGCAGCTATTACATGGAGCAGTAAGAAGCAACCCACTATTGCTTTGTCGAGTACAGAGGCTGAGTATAGAGGTGCTACAATGGAAGCATGTGAGGCATCATGGCTGGAGATGTTACTTGCAGATTTAGGTGTGGAAGTGCAAAAGCCTATCACTATCTATTGTGATAATCTTAGCAGCATACAGTTAGCACGGAACCTTGTTTTCCATGCTAGAACAAAGCATATCGAGGTACATTATCACTTCATCAGAGAGAAGGTATTAGCAGGTGATATTGATCTTGTTTATGTGAGAATAGATGAGCAGGTTGCGGATATTTTCACCAAAGCACTTGGAGCTGAGAAGTTGAAGAAGTTTCGGAAGATGCTTGGACTACAGGATATGGCATTGAGTTTGAGGGGGGAGAGATATCAAGCTCAACATGTGATGATCCAGGATGACACGTACCGGTATATGTCAGGGATACTTCATTGAGCTTTATTAGATTTATCTACCGAGAGTGATGGCACATTTGTTTCTTGCCAGCTCACTCATTCACGGACATTAGATTTTTACTTATGTACTCATCTTTATATATTGCACTTGTTGTATTCTTGTTTTTAGGTCATTCTTGTACATTCCTTTTATGTAATAGAAGAAGAAGAAGATCATTCTTCTATGTCTCAATGTGTGTGTGTGCTTCTCCTTGAGAGTGAGATTGTGTGTGTGAGCTCTCTTCCTTATCTCCTTCCTTGTGACAAGTTTCCTAACGAAGATAAAAGACTTGAAGGAATAGTTGATTTTTGCTGATGAGGTCATACCAGATAGCTCACTTGTGCAGACCGTTCTGAATGGTCTTCCTAATTCATATAAGAGTTTTGCTTCTACTCTTCGGTTGATGATGAAAGGCAATCCAAATGCCTTATCATTTGAGGAGTTAGTCTCTGTTCTATTGCAGGAAGATCAGTCCAGGCAAAACAGGTCCATTATGTGAGTTGCAGATCAAGCTTTCCTGGCTAGTCAAAAGGGCAAAGGAAAATGGAGCTCTTCAACTAGTAAGCAGAAATCTGCTAATTCTGCTTATTCGAAGAAGGAAGATAAAGATGAGAAGAAATCAGAAAAGCAGAAATTGTTTTGTAAGTACTGTAAAGGGAATGATCATATCATAAAGAACTGTCCAAAACTGGCTGCTAAAGAGGCAAAGAAGAAAGAGGTTGGAATGGTTGTTGCAGAGGTCTCTACACCAAAAACAGAGTATGCAAATCTTGTGCAGGAAGAAGAATGGGTGTTTACTACTATCTGCAGTTTTGACCCATCTTCTCATGATCAGTGCATGTCTGCAGTAGAATCAGATGTTTGGTATTTTGACAGTGGGGCAACCAAACATATTACCTCGCAGCACTGTTTCTTCTCTTCACTCGAGCCTGCCCCTACAGGGAATACTTACATGTGCCAACAACTCCTCTTATCCTGTTATGGGAGTTGGTAAGATCATTTTGACTACTACTGATGGTAGTTCTTTCACTTTGTCAGATGCTTTATTTGTGCCAGGGATCAAAAAGAACCTGTTATCAGTTTCTGCATTAGCCAAGATTGGCTTGTTTGTGAAATTTGTTGATGACAGGTGTACAGTTCATGATCTGTCAAATGGCAATGTGATTATTGCTTCTGGCATTTTATGTCGTGGGCTATATAAGATCATATATGAAAGATTTGTAAATGATTTGGCATGTGCAGTAACTGATTCTCAGGCTATGTCAGATGCAAAGCTTTGGCATGCATGCTTTGGTCATCTAAATTTTGCTAGTTTGCTACGCCTACAAAAATCTGAAATGGCGTCCTATTTGCCCAAACTTGAGGCACCTGGAAAACATGTTTGTGAAGGCTGTATTTTGGGCAAAATGCAGTGTTTCTCCTTTCCAAAAGATGGTTCAATTCAGGCTACGCAGAAATTGCAACTTGTACATAGTGATGTCTATGGTCCTACGCAAACACCCTCTTTTCGAAATTATCTTTACTTCGTGATTTTCATTGATGATTTTTTAGGCATGCATGGGTATATCCATTGAAGGCAAAGTCCGAAGTGTTCATGTGCTTCAAACAATTTTTGGTTCTGGCGGAAAATCCGTCAGCATGTAAAATGGGCACCCTCCATTCAGATCGAGGGGGGAATATATGTCTTCTGATTTTAATGCATTTCTGGCTGAATGTGGGATAAAACACCAGTGTACAGTGTCCTATACACCTCAACAGAATGGAGTTGCCGAACGGAAGAACAGGTCTCTCATGGAGATGGCGAGGTGTATGGCCAAGAGTTAGGCTTTACCTCATAGTTTCTGGCTTGAGGCTTTCATGTGTGCATCATATGTACTGAATAGGTGTCCCACTAAAGTGCTACAGTCTCACTCCATACGAGGCTTGGCATTACCACAAACCATCTGTTGCTCATCTGCGTGTTTTTGGTTGTTTGGCATATGCATTAGTGCCCGAACAACATTGTAGAAAACTGGATGATAAAGCAATAAAATGTATTTTTGTTGGGTACAGTTCTGAAAGTAAAGGCTATTGTCTGTATCATCCACATACCAAACACATTCTGGTTAGCCGTGATGTTGTTTTTGTGATGCTATTCAGCCATTGCTTTCATGTACTAAGGAGACATCTGTTAGCTCGAAAGACATGTATGATACTTTGATGCCTCTTTTTATAGGTGGACAATCTAGTGCTGGTCCTAATGAGGCAACTTCTGTTGGAAGTGAGGTAGGCCCTTAGGCTCATGTCACAGGTCCATGGTTCCATAGTTCCATTCATGTACAACATTAATTCCAGCAATCTTCCATATTGACAAAACATGAACATACCACAACTTAATCATAAAAATGATGAGATAAAGATAGAGAAAGAATAGACGTCATGTGTAAGGTGTTACGTAAGCCATCGCTTACTCATAGTATCATATATACCAATGTTCAATGTACAATGTGGGAGTAAAATTCTCAACCATTCTATGTGATGAGAAATAGATGAATGAGTGAATGTACAATGTAACAAACATATTCAGATGTGTGGGCAGTAATCTGAATATACACGAGATGTGTGACCTTATAGGTTATAGAAGAGTGAATATGAGTGACTGAAAGAGGAAGGATCAGTGTGAACGGAAATCCTCAAACTCATGTGAACACACCTTCTTAAACACCTCATAAAATATGCATAAAGCATATAAGTACTGATTCTCTTGTACCTATGCCAAATAGGACTCCTTCTGATATGAACGCCACAGCCTCCATAAACTTCAAGTAGTACCTGTGTGCATAAAGAGAATATGTACCTGAATACTTTAACATAAGATGTGAATCTTATGTTAAACTCCATCCAATGTCTTTGAAGTAGCTAGACATCTTCTTGTAGAAGACAATCTTCAACCTAACATCTTCGTGTAGACGATGATCTTCAAATACGCCATGTAGATGGTCGATCCTCACCATCAAGCTGCTAATGACCAAGTCTTCTTGCCATGAACAAGAGATACCCTCCTCTCCATGAGCTAGAGTGTGAGCACACCCTTCATCTTCTCCAAGAAGAATCACCAAGAAGAACTCCATAGCTGCTCCTCAACATGCTTCAAGTTAGCACCATGGCTGCCCCATGTGCTAAAAGAAACACCACCTCTACTGAGGTCCAAGCTCTAGAAAGCTTGTGTTGATCCTAGGTGAAGGATGCATAGAAGAGACCCAAGGTGCTTCTTATATAGTAGATTGTCCCTCTTGAAAAGCTGATAATAAAGCAATTGCTCAATAAAGCATAAGCGATCGCTATGCGATAAAAATAAAATCTATCTCCGTCGTCTTCGTAATCCGAAAAATATCAGAAAAAATGCCGTCCGCTATTGAGTTTAATTAAAGCAAAAGCTTAAAAATTCTTTCGCGTTTTCGCGTTGCCTGCGATGGGACTCGAACCCAGACGGGTGGGTTGAGAGGCGGTTGACTTATCCAAGGCGCCCAATGCCATTTGTTGTACAAGGAATATAAAAGTAAACAGTACATGCTAATCTGACCGCCCGTCTACTTGTCTTGAAAGACTAAGAAGAGCAAGTACACATGCTATTATCTGTGAATAATTCTTGACCAATTGGCATTGTTTCCAACAATCCCCCCTGCAATGGCATATTGGTTCAATCTGAATTGGATCTGCAAACTTCATAAGCTGCAAATTACTACAAGCTTCAAATAGCCTGTCACAAGCTTCAAGCTTGTACTCCCGCACTTCAGAACTTGTTCTTCAAAAGTCTTCTTCAAAATTGAATTTGACTTTCTTTCAAGAAAACTTGAACTTGCTGAATATGAACCATAATATTTGAGAAAATATGCAAACTAGATATCCAATAGTGTACACTCAAGCAATCACTGCTTGACAAAAAATATAGCATGAACTATCTCTGAACCTGCTATCTCCTGTCTTCAAAAACCTGAAAACATACACTGGGATCTACATATTTGCATTTACCTTCAAAAAAGGTTTCTCAACGTACTTCTGCTGTGTCATGTAAATACACTAAACAAAATCAGGAACTAAATCCTGGAACCTGTGACTGACAACTCACAACTTAGTGCATTATGAACACTGCTGGTTCATCTCTGACTGTACTCAACTCAATATGAGTCAAAAAATCTATGATGTCATCATGTCTTCATCCTTTAAATCCATACCTCTTTCCTTCAGAACTTGGTATAAACATATATGTGCGCACTTCTGAAATATACCTTTCTGAAATATCAAGCTTCTCTTCAAATAGAACTCTGGAACCTTCTCCTGAACAGGAACATCCTAACAGGAACTTTCTCCAAACATTCTTCTTCTTCCTTCTTCTTTCAAAGCTGGGACATAAAGAGAACCTGACAAAGGAAATATAGGAATACCTGAAATAGGAATACCTGTAGGTATGACTATGCATTCTTTTACATATGGCTTGAAAATAAGTCTTCATGTTTCATCACCCCCCTGGATGACTTAACACTAGTATCCAGTATTCTCCAAAAATCAAGACAATCACTGAAAGTAGATTCTCCATTGACTTGTACATCAACAAGCTTCTGAATTTTCTGAAGTTTTTTTTGAAAATACTGAATATGAGGTAACCTTTTCCAAACATAAAACCTCAACCCAAGTCTCCAACATCTGCTACAAAAAACTCTTTTACCTCAAGAGTTAGATAAAGAAGAAATATACTTCTCTACAACTTGTCATATACCAAGTAGCTCTGTATTGACAGTCCAAGAATTCTTTGAGGGAACATATAAGCTGCCTGCTTAAAAGCTTCAACTAAAACATAACTCATACATATATGAGTTAAAACATATATCTGCTGCTTTTCTTTCTCTCAATGCAATTCTTTGTCAAATCTACTAAATCATGACCAAGTGTAATGCAAAACAAGAAACTGCTTCTTCTTTAAACAAGATGTTCTCGTAGACTTGTCTTTGGATGTAGAGGATAAAATAGGAAAAGTATATGGAAAATATGAGAGAAAAGGAAGTCTTACTTTTCTTTTGGAAATGATGGACTTTCTTCTTTTGCATCTTTCTTCCACCTGATGATGTCAACATCTTCAAACTTCTCTTCCATACCTTTTGTTCTCTTCATCTTGAAGTAGCAAACACTCTTGACTTCTTCAACTGAATTTTTCTCTTTCTCTAATGCTAAGAGTAAGAGATAAAACAAACATGGTATATAAATGGAAGTTGAATATAGAAACATGTTTTATCATCTCCTCATATCTCTGAATCAAAATTCTGCTTCAAATGTCTGAAATGACTAAATTCACCAATCGTTGTCTGAATGATGAATTGCCCTTCTAGAGTTACCTTCTCTAGATACATTTGTACCTTGATATCCAACCAACTTACAACAGAAAATTGGCTGAAAAAACTCATCTCATCTCTGCACTTGTCTTCTTAGATGAACTTTCTTGCCATGAAAGAGATATTCTCAAAACTCTCTAGAAAAACCTCTAGATACCTGTTTTGATGTAGCCTTTAACTTTCAAATAATGAAAGTGTATAAAAGTACTCCTTGAATTTCTTCAAATCTCTTCATAACTGCTCTTCTAAGATATGACCTGCAAATGATAATCTGATAGTAGAAACTGATACCTGTGATTTGATGTTGATCTGATTCCTTCATCTTCTCTAAACCATTGTTCTTCCTTGAATTTGAAGTAGTCTTCTCTTCATCAATTTTGGGTCTTCACACAATACTTTTGTAAAGTATTTGCATACTCTTCCAAAAATATTTGGTTGCTAACAGATCATCAACTTCATACTCCACACTGATGAATACACATGTA
Organism: Ceratopteris richardii; assembly: GCA_020310875.1. Classification (NCBI taxonomy): domain Eukaryota; kingdom Viridiplantae; phylum Streptophyta; class Polypodiopsida; order Polypodiales; family Pteridaceae; genus Ceratopteris; species Ceratopteris richardii. Next base: position 62,462,866 of record CM035431.1, read on the forward strand.
ACTGAAATGTCTAATCCTCAAATCTCTACTCATCTAGATTAAGTGTGTATGTCAAATGTCAAATATTAGAAGATGCTTTCAAATCAAATGTTGTAAATCTGGAATTCTGGGAACCTGAGATATGAATGAGCCTTAATGCATTGATGCCAAAGATCTAAAGTTCTGTAACCAAAACCTTAGTGCTCTGATACCAAATGTTGGAAGTGAGGTAGGCCCTTAGGCTCATGTCACAGGTCCATGGTTCCATAGTTCCATTCATGTACAACATTAATTCCAGCAATCTTCCATATTGACAAAACATGAACATACCACAACTTAATCATAAAAATGATGAGATAAAGATAGAGAAAGAATAGACGTCATGTGTAAGGTGTTACGTAAGCCATCGCTTACTCATAGTATCATATATACCAATGTTCAATGTACAATGTGGGAGTAAAATTCTCAACCATTCTATGTGATGAGAAATAGATGAATGAGTGAATGTACAATGTAACAAACATATTCAGATGTGTGGGCAGTAATCTGAATATACATGAGATGTGTGACCTTATAGGTTATAGAAGAGTGAATATGAGTGACTGAAAGAGGAAGGATCAGTGTGAACGGAAATCCTCAAACTCATGTGAACACACCTTCTTAAACACCTCATAAAATATGCATAAAGCATATAAGTACTGATTCTCTTGTACCTATGCCAAATAGGACTCCTTCTGATATGAACGCCACAGCCTCCATAAACTTCAAGTAGTACCTGTGTGCATAAAGAGAATATGTACCTGAATACTTTAACATAAGATGTGAATCTTATGTTAAACTCCATCCAATGTCTTTGAAGTAGCTAGACATCTTCTTGTAGAAGACAATCTTCAACCTAACATCTTCGTGTAGAAGATGATCTTCAAATACGCCATGTAGATGGTCGATCCTCACCATCAAGCTGCTAATGACCAAGTCTTCTTGCCATGAACAAGAGATACCCTCCTCTCCATGAGCTAGAGTGTGAGCACACCCTTCATCTTCTCCAAGAAGAATCACCAAGAAGAACTCCATAGCTGCTCCTCAACATGCTTCAAGTTAGCACCATGGCTGCCCCATGTGCTAAAAGAAACACCACCTCTACTGAGGTCCAAGCTCTAGAAAGCTTGTGTTGATCCTAGGTGAAGGATGCATAGAAGAGACCCAAGGTGCTTCTTATATAGTAGATTGTCCCTCTTGAAAAGCTGATAATAAAGCAATTGCTCAATAAAGCATAAGCGATCGCTATGCGATAAAAATAAAATCTATCTCCGTCGTCTTCGTAATCCGAAAAATATCAGAAAAAATGCCGTCCGCTATTGAGTTTGATTAAAGCAAAAGCTTAAAAATTCTTTCGCGTTTTCGCGTTGCCTGCGATGGGACTCGAACCCAGACGGGTGGGTTGAGAGGCGGTTGACTTATCCAAGGCGCCCAATGCCATTTGTTGTACAAGGAATATAAAAGTAAACAGTACATGCTAATCTGACCGCCCGTCTACTTGTCTTGAAAGACTAAGAAGAGCAAGTACACATGCTATTATCTGTGAACAATTCTTGACCAATTGGCATTGTTTCCAACAACTGCTCCGCCTTTGCAGGTTTCATGTGATGATGTAGATCATTCCATTTCTGATGCAGATTTATAGGATGCACTTATTGATGAGAGAGCTGATATTGAGCAGGCAAGAATTAGACCAAAATGGTTGGTGCAGACCTTACGTGACAACAAATTAGATGCACCTTTGTCATATCATACTCAATCAGGCTCTCATAGTGCCTCTTTTGCATGAGATTGCTAATGCTATGGCTGCATCTAGTCCCTGTGATGAGAATGAGTCTGTTTCATTTGATGAAGCACAAAATTCAGGAAATTGGATGGCTGCTATGCAATCTGAATATGATGCCATAATGAAGAATAGTACCTGGTCTTTATGTGACTTGCCTCCTAGCAGGAAGGCCATTGGCACTAAGTGGGTATACAAGTTGAAGCGTAAACCTGATGGTACAGTTGACATGTATAAGGCTAGGCTTGTTGCAAAGGGTTATGCGTAGGAAATAGGCATTGATTTTGATGAGACCTTTGCACCTACATGCCGTATGGCTACTGTTCGGAGCATTTGTGCACTTGCAACCCATCATGGTTGGAATGTACATCAGTTGGACATTAAAACAACATTTCTGAATGGTGACTTGCATGAAGAAGTGTATGTTTTTCAGCCCCGTGGCTTTGTGCAAAAAGGACATGAAAACCAGGTGTGCAGGTTAAAGAAGGCATTATATGGTTTAAAGCAAGCACCACGTGCTTGGTATGAGAAGATACATGCCTATCTGATTGCACATGGTTTTGAGAACAGTCCAACTGGAAGCACCTGATATGTTAAGCGTGCTAATGATGTGCTTCTGATCATTGTTGTCTATGTTGATGACGTGCTTCTCACTGGTCCTATTGAGAAGCATATTGTTGATTTTAAGGCTGATTTGCATACCTCATTTGAGATGTCTAATTTGGGGCATTTGCATCACTATTTGGGCATTGGGTTTATGCAAGTTGATGGTGGAATGGCTTTGTGTCAAACAAAATATATTGACACATTATTGCAGGGTTTTCGTCTTGAAGACTGTAAGCCTATTGCCACTCCTATGGAGACAAGTTTATGATTGAGTCTTCATGATGCTAGAGATGCATTTGATGTTGTTCTCTATCAGCAGGCTGTTGGATGCTTGATTTACTTATGCATTACTGGGCCAGATATTCAGTTTGCTGTCTCACAAATGAGCAGATTTATGCATTGCCCAGGAGTCAAGCATTGGCAGACGATGAAGCACATCTTTTGCTACTTGAGTGGTACTCGGCTACTTAGGTTGTTTTATCCCAAGGGGGGATCACTATCGCCAGATTTGCATGCTTTTTTTGACTCTGATTGGGCTGGTTGCTATGACACTTGTGTGTTCACTAGTGGCTTTTGCTTCATGCTTGGTAGCTCATGTATATCTTGGTTGAGCAAGAAGTAGCCTACTGTGGCCACTTCAAGTTGTGAGGCTGAGTATAGGGCAGCTTTCACAGCTACTATTGAGTGTGTGTGGCTCAGATGCCTTATGGCTGATTTGGGTGTTGGTCAGTCTTCTGCCACCACCATCTTCACTGACAGTCAGAGCGCATTGGCAGTTGCAAGGAACCCTGTGTTCCATGCTCGCACTAAGCACATTGAGGTGCATTATCATTATGTCAGGGAGAGGTTCTCTGTTGGGGAGATCAGCTTGGCATATGTGCCCACGCATGAGAACATTGCAGACCTTTTCACGAGGGCTCCGCCTAGGGAGAAGTTTGAAGCTTTCCGCAAAGCTTTGGGCTTACTTCCTTATGTGGAGTGATTTCCACATAGCTTGGCACTTCCTTATACATGAGTGCCAGCTCCTTGTTCACTGCATCACTCCCAGGGGGATTTGTTGATATATTTAGGTAGTGATATGTGTGAACACACTAGGATTGACGGGGCACTTTTTTCCCTCTTTAGGAGGTTTTTACCCCCGGCTTGTATATATGCCTATTGCCCTAATGGGCTACTTATCTTTGTACATTCTCTAGTAATACATTCAGTATTGTGTGTTTGTGCTCCAAGCTTCTTCTTCTTCCTTGTGCTGTTTGCGTGCTTTCGCAGACATCTATCTCCAACACACACACACACACACACATATATATATACATATATATATATATATACATATATATATATATATACATATATATATATATATATATACATATATATATATATACATACATACATACATACATACATACATACATACATACATACATACATACATACATACATACATACATATATATATATATATATATATATATATATATATATATATATATATATATATATATATATATATATATATATATATGTGTGTGTGTGTGTGTATGTTTATTAATATATATATATATATATATATATATATATATATATATATATATATATATATATATATATATATATATATATATATATATATATATATATATATATATATATATATATATCCTAATTCAAAAACCCTAATTTAGAAACACTAATTTTGATATTAGGGTTTTACAAACCCTAATTGAGCCTTTTAGCCATATGGTTGAAGTATATGTACACATTGCATTTATTCCTCCGACCACCTACTAGAGAGAAGTCTCTCCTCCCAACCTTATGCCTCTATATATAGCTACTCCAATCAACGAGGATCATAATATATATAAAGATACATACACATCATGTAGATACACATAGATAAATATAAAATGATGGAGTAGATACATTATGCATCACACATACATGCCTATATGCACACATGTATACATATACATGCATACATATTTACATGTACACAGTTACACATATACACATATACATGCCTACATGCACACATGTATACTTATACATGCATACACAATTATAAACGCACTCGCATATATTACACAAATGCATATGCATACATACACGTGTGCATACTAAAACATGTATACGTATATCACACACATGCACACACATACATATACATCAAACTCACATATGTGCATAGTAACACATGTATACATGTAATACACATGAATACACACATATATGCATACATACATGACAAAAATTTGTTCCTCAAAAATAAAGCTATATATAAAATTTTATGCATACCCCCAAGCTTCATGTTCTAACTTAAAAGAACATGATCTGATCTCTCTAGTAGGATTCAACGATATTCTAGTTGAATAAAGAAGAATCTATTATATGATATCCATTCAAATTGTTCAAGCTATTGATCGATAACTAAAGTAGGATTTACTATCTAATCTACTCATATGTTTTCATTATTTCCATCATTTTGGTAAGACATCAATATAGTCTCATCTTCATTATCCTTATTGATTTCATTTATTTCTTCTATTGTTAAATCTGTGTTCTCATGAATGACATCATCTATTGATGGACTAATATCACAAATGTGTTTCGGAGTATTATTAAATTTCATATAATTATTTTATTTTTATGGATGTTTTGTATGTTTTACTTATTTATGTTTGTTATATGTAATACATGAGAATTATGGAGAGGTAGATATGGATGAGGTGGAGAGACAGACACAGGAGGGACAATCTCGATTGTCATGGAGTGCTCACACAGATACATCAGATCATGCAGATGATCGTGATGATGATGATGATGATGATGATAAGGATTCTTGATTATGACACTGGATATGTATTTACATTGATATATATATATATATAGTTCATTCTAGTTATGTTTTGAATTGTGTGTATGGTATTAAGTAATCAAAAGTCTTGTTCTATTGATTTTTATTATTGTTTATATTTAGCATGTGTTTTATTACTTTAATTATACAATTCATTCATATTTATGTGTGCTTGTGTGTATATAAAATGTATATATGCACATGTAGGTATATATGTATATTTGTGTAAGTGTGTTTATATGCATGTATATGTATGTATATATGTATATACCTGTGCATGTATGTATGTGCATATGTATATGTGTATATGTATATATCTGCATGTGCATGTGTAAGTATATGTGTGTATGTATGTGTATGTGTGTATGTATGTGTATGTGCATGTGCATGTGTATGTGTGTATATGTACGTATTTGCATGTATATATGTAAGTGTATGTGTATATGTGTGTATGTGCATGTATATGTGTGCATATGTATCTATGTGCATGTGTATGTGTGTATATGTATGTATGTGCATGTGTATTTGTGTATGTGCATATGTGTGTGTACATATGTGCATGTATATGTGTGCATGTGTGTGTATATGTATGTATGTACATATGTATATGTGGATATGCATGTATGTGCATGTGCATGTGTAAGTGTATATGCGTATGTATGTGTATGTGTATGTGCATGTGCATGTGTATGTGTATGTGTGTGTATATGTATGTGCATGTGCATGTGCATGTGCATGTGCAAGTCTATATGCGTATGTATGTGTATGTGCATGTGCATGTGTATGTGTGTGTATATGTATGTATGTGAATGTATATGTGTAAGTGTATGTGTATATGTGTGTATGTGCATGTATATGTGTATATGTATGTATGTGCATGTGTGTGTATGTGCATATGTGTGTGTACGTATGTGCATATATATATATATATATATATATATATATATATATATATATATATATATATATATATATATATATATATATATATATATATATATATATATATATATGTGTGTGTGTGTGTGTATGTGTGTGTATGTGTACGTATGTGAATATGTATGTGTATGTGTATAAACATATACAAGTGTATGTATATGGATGTGTATATGTATGAAACATGCATGTGCATGCGGATGCATTTCCATTTGCATCCATGTGTATATGCATGCGTGTGAATGTGCATGCATGTGGATGTGCATATACATGCATTTAAGTATGTGTTAATGTGTGTATGTGTATGTATATATGCAATAATGCATGCATGCAAGTCTTTTTATGTGTTTGTAGAAATGTTTGTGCATATGCATGTGTATGTGTGTGTATGTGTAAGTGTATGTGCACATGTATGTGTGTGTATACATGGGTGTGTATGTGCATGTGTATATGTGTAATATGTGTGAACGTGCATCTTCATGTATAAATGTATATGTGCATATAAATAAGTGTGAGTATGCTAATTAATGAAAATAACACAATTCAAATGATATACAAAAAACAAAAATTGTACTTACAATAGTTAGCCATATTTTTTGCTTGGTTAACTTCTTGAATAACCTGCAATAGAGAGAGAGAGAGATAATTCAAAGAGAGAAAGATGTAGAAAGAGAGAAAGAGAGAGAGAGAGACAATAAGATAGAGATTAGACAAAACAACAATTTAGCAAGTGATTGTTTCAGCTCATAAACACAACATAATTGTGAATGTTGGAGAGCTCTTCGATCAGATGCGTGTAGATGCTGATAAACCTTATAAGTGTAGGTCCAATAGTTGAAAAAGCCTTGCAAGTTAGATTCACCGAACATGGAGCGAAGTGAGAGATGAGAAGCATGGTATGATCTTTACTTTTGAAGTACAAGAGACCACGAACATCGATCTATTTAAATTTGGATCTCAAACCCTAAGTGAGCTTGAAGTGTGGCATAAGAGACTAGCTCATGTGAATGGAAGAACCGTGAATGATATTGTAGGGATCAAAGTGTTCTAGGGCCACCAAATATATCAAAGCAACACATGATCAATAGATGTGATGCATGTCAGATTGGGAAGGCACAAAGACAACCATTCGACCACAAAGGCTACATAGACAACAACCTTTTGGATTTAGTACACACTGATGTGTGGGGACCAATTCAAGAACCTTCATTGGTAGGATCAAGGTATTATGTTTCCTTTGTTGATGATCACGGTAGATGGACCATACTCTACTTTATCAAGAATAAGAATGAAGTGTTTGAATCCTATAAGAAGTACCTATCACATGTGGAGAATCATGCAGGTAGACCATTGAAAAAGCTTAGATATGATGGAGGGAGGGAATATTTCTCCAAAGAGTCTGATGAGTTCTTACACAATAAAGGCATCAAAAGGGAAGTGGCTACCAGATATTCTCCTCAATTGAAATGAATTGGAGAGAGAAGAAACAAGCCTTTAGTTGGATAATCTAGAACAATGCTTGAAGAAAAGAAGTTGCCACACTATTCATGGGCAGAAGCAATCTCAGTAGTTGTATATCTTCTAAACAAAATCCCATCCAAATCTCTTCAACATATGACTCCTTATGAAGCATGGAATGACAAAAAACCAAGTCTAGGTCATTGCAAGGTATTTGGTTTTTTAACTTTTGTACATGTGCCTTCACAAATCAAAGGTAAAGTTGATGAAAGGGCAAACAAGGCAAGGTTCACTGGCCATGATTCAATTCATATGGGCTATAGGTTTCATAATCCTTCTACCAAGCAATTTACCACAAACAGGGATGTTGTGTTTGAAGAACACAAGTCATGCTATGATGAAGACAAACAGAAGGTAAACCTACCATATGATCTTGATTATGATTTCCATCAATTAGGAAGCAAGCATGATACACAGGTCCAAGATCCAAAAAGTGAATCTGATGATGATCAAAATGAGAAGGAAAGAGAATCCAAGCTCTAGAAGTAAAAAGGAAAGTCCAAGATGCAAGAATGTGGAGAATGCTCCAAGCATACTCCTAGAAGATCAACAAGGGAGAAGAGACAACCAGAAAGGCATAGATGTGATTCTATATTTGTTACAAAGCATTCAATTTACTTGGCAAAATAGTTAATTTCAAAAGAAACTTCAACCTATGAAGACGCAAAAGGTAATTCTAATTGGGAGAAATCTATGAAAGAGTAGATAGAAGCATTGAAAGATATGGACACTTGGGATTTGGTTCTAGTGCAAGCTAATCACAAGGTAATAGGATGGAAATGTATCTATTGGCTAAAAAGAAATTTTGATGGATCAATCTGTAGGTGTAAAACTAGATTAGTTGCTATAGAATGTGCTCAAACTCATGGTATAGACTATGAAGAGTCATTCTCATCGGTTGCAAAGATGACTACAATCAGGACATTGCTAAGTGTAGCTGCTACAAGAAAATGGAAACTGCTTCAACTAGATGTGAAGAATGTATTTCTCACTAGCTGGATAAGTGAAGAGGTATACATGTTACAACCTCTAGGATTTGAAAACCCTAAGTATACATCTAATGTATGTGACTCAAAAACGCATTGTATGGATTGAAACAAGCTCCTAGAGCTTGGAATTTCAAATTGGTAACCTATCTACAGGATCAAGGCTTTAGGTTCAAGCAGTGCACAACCTTCTTTGTTCATCAAGGAGGATCACAATGAAGTTATCTATTTTTGTGTATATGTAGATGACATACTTGTGACAGGAGATGACTTGAATGACATACAAAGGATCAAAAGGCATATGCAAGAGGAGCTCAGAATTAGTGATTTACGTGAGCTCACATTCTTCTTAGGTATGCAATTCATATAAATAGATGGAGGAATGTGTCTATCTCAAAGGTGATACATTTGGGATCTACATCTAAAGTTCAAAATCAAGAACACTAGACATGTAGGTACACCTTTGGCGATGAATCATAAACTTAGTGTTTATGAAGATGAGAAAACTTAAAACATTAAAGAGTATCAAAACTTTGTAGGTAGCTTGATATTTGCTACTCATACAAGGGTAGACATCTCATATAGTGTAGGAGTGCTAAGCCACTTCATGCACTCACCATAAATACCACACAGGGATGTAGCTAAGAGAGTACTTAAATACCTCAAAGGTACAATCAATGAAGGTATATTCCATTTATACTCTACAGATTTGGATTTCAAAGTCTATTTAGATGCAGATTGGGTAGGAGGTAAGGATGATAGAAGAAATACCTTTGGTTACTAAGCATTTGCAGGTTCAAAGCTAATGACATGGAGTTCCACGAAGCAAAAAACAAGTTCTTTATCCTCAAGTGAAGCAGAGTATAGAGGTTTAACCATAACAACTCAAGAGGCAATAATGTTAAAAGCATTGTACTCCAATTTGGGACTTATGATTTCAAAATCTCACATATTTGGAGATAATGTAAGTTTCATGCATCTAAAAGCAGACACTATTTTTGATCCAACAAGCAAACACATAGAGTTTCATTACCACTTCATTAGAGAGAAGTGCATGCAAAAGAGATTGATATTTTTTTCTGTTCCAACTGAAAAGCAACTAGTAGATATGATAATGAAGGCACTTGATGGGATAAAGTTGTGTAGTCTAAATCAATAGCAGGTATTCACTGTATGAAAGATTGAAGACTCAAGCATACCTCAGCTTTAGGGGAGCTATTGGAACATCAAGCTTAAAATATGATTGAGGTGTATTTGATCCACATAAAAAATATATCATTTGGATCATGTCAAAAGTATCCAATGAAGAGGTTTTTCATTTATGCTCATTTTTGGCATTTTTAATAAGAATTTTTTATGGATCATTTACCAATGTAAAAGCCTATAATTTTGCACTTCTTAAAGGAGAAAATGGATCTGAAACTCCTTGAATTTGAGGTGGTTCATCTTGACAATATATCAATCAATCAATCACAAAGAAGTAGATCAGATTAGACCTTCATTTTTCCTAGATCATAGGAAAGTGAATGCATTCTCTACAACAAACTATCCTACCTTGATTTGAATTCAAACTCCACTTATGAAATTGTGAAACACTTCAAGATTCTATATAAAGACTTCAAGTCACTTGTACATTACATTGAAGCAATATACATACATTTTGGGTCATCATTGTGTTGCTCTTTCATTTCTTTGCACCATCTTCTTTAGCAATAGTGATTTTTTGAAGGTTGTTGCTCTCTCTCTAGAGAGCGTCAAATTGGATGAGTCAGCATTCATTTCAATGATATTATTATCTTCTTCATTTTTACAAAGTTTCATATCATTTAATTTGGTAGATCTACAGAAATCACAATTTTACTCTCTCAAAGTCTATCTCTATGCAACCTTAAAAAATCGAGGGTACCTGTGTTGAGTGTTGAGTTTATTCCAGGAGCATATCTTGCTTATTAATTGTACTCTTGAGCATTTTAGACACCCAAGCCTATTTATAACATTCATCCAACCAAAATCTTTCCAACTGTAATCATGTTGGCTTCTATGAGCATTTGAAGTTGATTGTTTCATCCAGAGATAAAAAGTTTTTTGAATTAGTCCATGTGCAAAACTATTTGATTTGTATCACGTCGTTCTCCTTTATCCTCCAAATTACATAGTGGATTTTATTTCACTAATCACATGCATATTATTTTAGTCTCCAAAAGCTGAAGGGCTGGTCATGGGTGCTAGTTTGCTAGACCAATCGGAATCTTTTCAAAGCTTTGCTACTACACTCCATTTGGTTGCAAAAGGAAATCCTAATATGTATGCATTTGATGAGGTTGTTTTTCTCTTCTTTTTCAAGAAAAGCAATCTAGAGTGAATAGGAGTGGTTTGATTGAGGGAACCCAAGCACTTGCTATCTCACAAAAGGGGAAAAGCAAGTATGGTTCAACTTTGGGTTCATCAAAACCAAAGCCTCAACCTTCCTCTTCCACTCATTCGTCTAATGATGGTGATTTGCAAAAGAAGAAGAGATGCAAATATTGTCGAAAGGTTGGTCATAAGATTGATGAGTGTACAAAGCTTGTTAAACACAATGAAAAGAAGAAGGAATCTGGCATGTCTATTGCTGAAAATTCAGCTAATGTAAAGAATGATGAAGCTAACATGGCTCAAGATTTTTGGGCATGTGTTGTTACATGTCATTATGATGCTTCTTTGCATTCTAAATGTATAGTTGTGAGTGAGGCTAATTCGGATTGGTTCTTTGATAGTGGTGCTTCAAAGCACATAACATCATGCAAAAGATTTTCTGCCTCTTTGAAAGATGCACCCAAAGGAGGACATGTGGTGTGTGCAAACAATGCCTCTTATCCTATCATTGGAGTAGGAGAAATTGAGCTTACATCTACAAATGGAGGTGTGATTCTCTTGAAAAATGCATTGTATGTGCCCGGTATCAAGAAGAACTTAATTTCAGTTCAGTTGATTGCCAAAGCTAGACTTCATGTACACTTTATTGATAATAAGTGTATGGTTCATGATTTCAGCAATGGTGATGTTATCCTGATATCCGGTACATTATGTAATGGTTTGTATCGCATGGATACATACAAGAGGGCTGCCTCGAATGCCTTGGTTGCTCATACTTCTTCCATGGCTAAAATGGAGCTTTGGCATGCTTGTTTTGGTCACTTAAACTTCAATAGTTTGCTTTACTTGCAAAAGAAGGACATGGTTATTGGCTTGCCTACACTTGAGTCCATTGAAAAGCATGCATTTGAAGGTTGCATTCTTGGAAAAATGCATCGTGCTTCTTTTCCAAAAGATAGTCATACACACACTACAAGAAAATTGTGCGGCTTGTTCATAGTGATGTATGTGGTCCCATCAAGACTCCATCTTTTGGGAAGCATGTCTATTTTGTTACCTTCATTGAGGATGCTACTCGCCATACATGTGTGTATCCTATGAAAGTGAAGAATGAGGTATTTTCTTGCTTCAAAGCATTTTTAGCTATGCCTGAAAATGTTTCTTCACAAAAGCTTTTGACTCTACGCACGGATCGTGGCGGTGAATACATGTCACATGAGTTTAATGCTTTTCTTCGTGAAAGAGGTATTTCATACCAATGTACGGTTCCATATACACCTCAACAAAATGGTTTTGCCAAGCGTAAAGATAGAACTCTACTTGAAATGGCACGATGTATGGTTAAAGGAAAGCATCTTCCTGATAAGTCTTGGATGGAAGCGGTCATGTGTGCAAACTATGTGTTGAATCACTGCCCTACAAAAGCATTGAGAGTCATCACTCCTTATGAGGGTTGGAATGATCATAAACCTATGGTTAGTCATATGCATGTGTTTGGTTGTTTGGCATATGCTCTTGTGCCATCACAACAATGTCACAAACTTGATGACAAGGCAAAGAAATATATATTTGTTGGTTATAGTGCTGAAAGTAAGGGATATCATTTGTACCATCCCTTGACGAACACAATTATTGTGAGTCGAGATGTGGTATTTGCTGAAAATTCAGTTTTCCCTCTATTTGAATGCAAAAAACAGCCAACAGTTAGCTCACAAGATGTGTTTGATACACTCATGCCTTTGTTCCAAAATGATGTGCTTGACTATGTCCATGTAGACCAGCCAACTGAGGCTCAAAGGGCTAAAAATTTCTAGCAAAATAGTGCTGAAAATTCAGAGAATTTCTAGGCAAACATGGCTGAAATTTTTTAGCCAAAAATCATCAAAACTTTCCAACCACATATGGCTGAACATTTGCATCAAAATATGGCTGAAAATGAGCATGAAATTCAGGCCACACATGATGTACATATTAAAGATGTTTTACATAATGAATGCATGTCTATCAAGAGTGCACAAACTATGCCAAAGTGGCTGAAACAAACTTTTTAGGACATCAAATTGAGTGCACCTTTACTTGGTAGAACAATATCAAGCTCTCGCCATGCATCAAGTAATTTTATGGATTATTCTCTTATTGCTACAACATGTAATGAAGATCCACTTTCTTTTGAGGATGCATGTGATGATCCACAATGGATGAGTGCTATGCAATCAGAAATGGATTCCATACATAGGAATGGTACTTGGAAGTTATGGGGATTTCCAAAAGGAAAGAATGCCACTAGTACAAAGTGGGTTTACAAGATTAAGAGAAAATCTGATGGTAGCATTAATTGCTACAAAGCTAGATTGGTTGCCAAAGGATATGCGCAACAATATGGCATTGACTATGAGGAAACTTTTTGCACCTACTTCACGCATAACTACCATTCGTACTGTGGTTGCATTGGCTGCCCATCGAGGTTGGAAAGTGCATCAATTGAACATAAAAACAGCCTTCTTGAATGGTGATTTGCAAGCAGAGGTTTATGTCAAGCAACCTCCTGGATTGGCTATGAAAAGGAAAGATCATATGGTTTGTCTCTTGTATAAAGCCTTGTATGGTCTCAAGCAAGCTCCACGTGCATGGTATGACAAAATCCATAAGCACTTGGTTGCTCTTGGCTTCACATGTAGTCCGATTGAAAGCACACTCTATTTACACAAAAATGGGGCTAATCTTATAGTGCTTGTTCATTATGTCAATGACATACTCTTGACTGGGTCATGTGATGCAAAACTTGACATTATTATGGTTGATTTGCAGCATACTTTTGATGTCACTTATCTTGGTCTTTTGAGCTACTATCTTGGCATCCAATTTGTATCTGTTGAGGGGGAATTGTTATGCATCAAGCAAAGTATGTTAAAAAACTACTTCAGCATTTTGATTTTGAGGATTGCAAGCCAGTTTCCACACCAGTTGAGACAGGATTCAATTTCTCAGTTGAGGATTCAATTTCTCACCTGTGATGCATTTTGATTTTGAGGATTGCAAGCCAGTTTCCACACCAGTTGAGAAAGGATTCAATTTCTCACCTGTGATGCATTTGACACTTCTCTTTATCAACAAGTTGTCGGATGTCTTATATATGCATGCAACAAAAGGCCGGATATACAGTATGCAGTCTCCGAGTTGAGTCGATTCATGCATAGCCCTGGCACTAAGCATTGACAAGCGGTGAAACGTGTATTTAGATATCTCTGAGGCACTTTGAGCTTAGGTCTCTTTTATGGCAGAGACATTCAGCCATGCTTGCATGCTTTTAGAGATAGTGATTGGGCTGGTTGTTATGATACTTGTGTGTCCACTAGTGGTAATTGATTTTTCCTTGGAGACTCATGCATATCTTGGTTGAGTAAGAAGCAAGCTATAGTGATTACATCGAGTTGTGAAGCTGAGTACATGGTAGTTTTCACAACTATAGTGGAGTGCATATGGCTGAGACGCCCATTGATGGAGCTTTCCATGGAGATTGATGCTGCTATGCATATTCTCATTGACAGTTAGAGTGCTTTGGATATTGCATGAAACCTAGTGTTTCATGCATGGAACAAACATATTGAGGTGCATTATCACTATGTGAGAGAACGCTTTCATGTAGGAGATATTGATTTGGTATATATGCTTACACAAGATAATGTGGCAGACATATTCACCAAAGCTCTTCCACGAGAAAAGTTTGAAGCTTTTTGCAAAGCTTTAGGCTTATTACCTTGTGGGGGCTGATCTGTCACTCCCTGTATGCGTTCACATCATTCACTCTAGGGGGGTTTGTTACACTTATGTGTTTCTCGAGTAGCTTTGATGTGATCCTTTTCCCTATACATGGGCACTTTTTACTCTAGTGTTGGCTAGAGGTTTTTTCCCCATGTTACCACATACTTGATATTCTCATATGTGGTGGTACTTTGTACTTAGGGATATTATTCAGCTCTTACATCAGTTCAGTTCATCATCAATAGAGAGAGCTATTCTAGTCATCTGTCCTCTCTGTGTGTCTTATTGCGTTTGTGCTCCGTGTGTGTGCTTCTCGTGTGTCTCTCGCACTTCTACACACACCCAACAGTGGTGAGAAGGCATTGCAAACATAAAGGTAAGCAAAGTAAAGAGGAAAATTTTATTAGTAAATTAAAGAAACATGGATACTCTATAATTTCTCCAAAGAAGAAAAGGCTTTGTGAAATTTGTGATAAAGATGGGCATCCAATAAGTCAGTGTTGGTATAATCCCAAACACCGAGGGCAAAATTCAAGGTAGGACAATAGGAATAATAATGAAGTT
This sequence comes from Ceratopteris richardii, assembly GCA_020310875.1. Classification (NCBI taxonomy): domain Eukaryota; kingdom Viridiplantae; phylum Streptophyta; class Polypodiopsida; order Polypodiales; family Pteridaceae; genus Ceratopteris; species Ceratopteris richardii. The sequence continues at coordinate 62,478,251 of CM035431.1, forward strand.
GTAGAAAATCAGGCCATTCCAATTCAAGGACGTGGTGGTTTTTAGAGGCAACAACAGGGAAGACCTCCATGGAGAGATCAACCCAACCAACAAGGAAATTATTAGGGTAATCAACAAGGGAATCAACAGGGGAGACCATCGAGAGTGATGCCATGTGAATATTGTTCTACATGAGACCATTGGATTGGGCCTAATATGGGTCAAGAATAGAGAAGAAAGTGGTATACTAGTGGTTTGTTATAATCAGAATAAATAGCAAGGGCAGAAGCAACAAGACCAACAAGCTACTCAAGCGAATGTGGTAGTAATAGATTTATCAGATCAAGCATATCACAATGAGTTAGGTGCAAGTACATTAGGAAGTCTACATCAAAACCATGAAAATCAATGGAATTATGATTGTAAATAATGTGGTAAAGTCGAGGATGTGGATGTCTTGGTAGTTACACGATCCAAGAATAAAGGTCCTATTGATTGGCAAGAGCAAAGACAGGTATGGGACAAAGTCCAAAAATAGATCCAACAGGATGAGCAAAAGAAAGAGCAATTTCACATTTTAACCCAGGAGGAGGATGCTAAAACATCTATGTATAGAATAAAGAAGGAGGAAAAAATGAAAACTAAGCAAGAACTCGATAATGACTGGTTTGAGGTAATAATTAACTCTCCTTTGCAATTGTCCTTCGATCAATTATTATCTTTGGTACCAGCTTTTAGGAAGAAATTGCTGAAGAAGCTAGTTGGAAAGTAGTTAGAGCTGGTAGCTATGTAGGTATAAGAAAAGAAGATTTAAGGAGTTTTATTAGATGGTGGATCAAGAGTCAACATATTACCTGAGCACATTTTTAAAGAAGTGGGGAATGGGGCTTTGGCTCCAGCACATTTTCAAGTAAAAGATGGAAGATCAAACTAGAGTCCAACCTTTGGGCATTTTAAAGCAGCAACAAATCATAATTGCAGAGATGTCATTCATGGTAAATTGTGGTAATTAGAATGTCTGAGTCTACTTACCCGTATGAAATATTGTTAGGTAGACCTTGGTTCAAGTTGGATAGAGTGAAGCAAGATTGGGGATTGAATGTGTTTGTGATCCCAAAAGGAAAAAAGCAGGTCAGCATAGCAATGAAAGGTAGAAGAAACATGTCAATAATAGAGAAACCACTGATGGCTCATACCATTAGTCTAGCGGACGAGATTGAAGACGATGAAGAGGAGGAATTTCTGAAGCCAAACCCAACAATAGTACCAATCTTGGAAGTAGATGTGGAAGGTGTGTTATCAAAGGATGAGGATATGTTGGAGAAGACAAGTGAATCTGCTCCAGGTGACACATTGGAAGGCACATAGCTGAGACTCATGTTTGAGAAAAATCATATGAACAAAAATATGCACGTTTTGGCAGGGTAAAAGAGGATGAACTTCAGGAGGTTAATTTAAGAACAGATGCTGAACCAAAGATGGTGAGAGTAAGTAAAGAATTAGAGGGCCAATTCTTAGAAGATCTAATTTTTTTGCTTAAGGAGTACGTGGATTTCTTTGCTTGGAACTACTCATAGGTGAAAAATAGACCCTCATCTACATCAGCGTAGGATAAATTTAAAGAAAGATTCAGTTTTAGTTGTGTAGAAAAGACATTGTATGAATCCTAATTTTGCTAAGCAGGTTAGGGAAGAAATTGATAAGTTATTGGTGGTAGGATTTATCAAACCATTTAATCAGGTCACATGGTTGTCTCCTATTATAGTGGTTCCAAAAAAGAATGGGGAGTTGAGAATTTGTGTTGGTTATAGAAAATTAAATGCAACAATGATTACGGATCCATTCCCTATGCCATTTTGTGATGTTGTATTGGATGTAGTAGCTGGACAAAAAATGTATAGCTTTCTAGATGGATTTTTTGGCTACAATAAGATTTGTGTTGCTGAGGAGGATGAGCACAAGACTGCATTTATTACAGAATTTGGTGCTTATGTGTTCACAATCATGAGCTTTGGATTGAAAAATGGACCTCCTTCATTCAATTATGTGGCACATAAAGTGTTTGAACCTTATTTGCAGTTCATCCAAGTCTTTGTGGATGACTTTTCAGTATTTGAGAGAAATTTACAACCCCTACTGCATCTGAAATCTTGTTTTGACAAATACAGGAAATTCAGGATGGTGCTCAATCCATTCAAGAGGATCATTACTGTGAAGAATGGCATCTTATTAGGCCATGTTATTTCTCAAAAGGGAATGGCTATTGATGTTAAAAGATTGAAGCCATTCAAATAGCAAAAGCCCCGACAAATGTGAAAGAAGTAATGAGGTTTGTTGGACAAATCAAGTGGCATGCTAGGTATTTAAGGTACTTGGCTAATATTTCATTACCTCTAACTCATTTAACAAAGAAAGATGTTCCAGTTGTATGGGTTGAAGCTCAACAAAAAGCATTTTAGTTATTAAAGAAGATGGTTTCAGTAGCACCAATTTTGCAGCCACCAAATTCATCTTTGCCATTTCATTTATTTGTTGATGCATCAGATGCTGTAGTTGGAGAAGTGTTGATGCACCAGAAAGAAAAAGGATGGTATAGACCAGTGTATTATGCTAGTAGGGTGTTGTGCTCAACCAAAAAAATTATCGAGTGACTGAAAGAGAAGCATTAGCAATGGTGTATGCTCTTAATAATTTAGACATTATTTATTGGGTAATAAAGTGATATTTTATGTTGATCATTAGGCTTTAGTATATTTGATCAAAAAGCCATTGTTAACAGGAAGGTTGGCAAGGTGGATGCTTCTGTTGTAGGAATTTGACTTTATCATTATTCATACTCTAGGTAAAGAACATGCAATGACATATTATTTTAGCCGATTGGAGTCAGGTGAAGCACCGATAGGTGTCTGTGATGAGTTTCTAGATGCGAAGGCATTCAATGAATAAATTACTAAATCTGGTTCTTGGTATGACCAATTGTTAGTGTTTCTAACTAATGGAGCTTTACCTCAACATTTTACACCTGATTTTAGGAAGAATTTTGCTCTTAAAAGTAGACCATATTTGGTTATAGCTAGTGCATTGTGTAAGAAAGGGTTGGATTAGGCTGTTAGGTGTATACCAGATTTTGAACAACCAACTGTTTTGCAAGAAGCACATTCAGGTCCAGTAGGAGGACATTTGTTAGGAGATATTATAGGGAAAAAGGTTTTACAAGAAGGATTGTGGTGGCCTACTGTATTAAAGGATGCTCATGAGTTTGCTAAAAGATGTGCGATTTGCCAGAAAACACGCCAACCAAATAATTCAGATCGGATGTCTGATCATCCTATTTTGCCATTGGATCCATTTCAAAAGTGGGGCATGGATTTTGTTGGGCCTATCAAGCCTACTACTCAGTGAGGTAATAAATATATTCTAGTAGCTACAGATTATGGCATGAAGTGGGTGGAAGCAGTAACATTGAAGGACAATAAGGCAGGAGATAGGCTTGGGTCAATATGAATATGAAATTCAAGATCTTTTAGGTTGGAGATTGGGTGATGGTGTACAACTCCAAATTAGGGCCACATCCAGGAAAACTTACCTTGAGACATAAAGGTCCATATCAGATTGTGCAGGACCTAGGCCAAGGAACCTTTTTACTAGTTGATGTGTTTGGCACACGAATGCAAAAGTCGATCAATTGATTTTGTTTGAAGAAATTTCAAGTGAATTCACTGCATATGGATTGGTTGTCATCCAATCTAGTGCAAGTGATGTGTAATTCAGAAAATCAGATTGGCACCATTGGTGATCACAGGAGTAAGAAGTCATATTTCTCTAAAATTTTTTCCATGGTTCTATGCTATTTGGAAAAATGTTGGTTTCAGAGTAATATAAGTACATTCTTAAGGGTACATTCATCTACAAAAGTGGATTCAAGGTTAAGGGTGGCACTATGTCAAGTTTATTCAATCAGATCTTATTTGGTCGTATTTTACTATATCGGATTCTGGCTAACCAGATTCTACTCAATCGGATGTTGCTGTGTCGGAACTTGGTCAGCCGGATTCTGCTAATTCCAAATTTTCTCAGTCGGAATTTTTTCATTAAAAAATTGTTGGGTTGATGATTGTATGTATACTTGGTGCTCTATTCAAGTATTGGGTGTCCGACATTTGTTCATGGCAGAAGAGAAGTAAAAAATATTTTAATTTGTTGCATCAAATTGTGGGAAAAATTTAAATCATTGGATGAAAGTTTCGCTCGTAAGTATGCATTATGGAAAGGTGGTGTAGTTTGCACGAAATATAGTTTCATATGATTTCAGGATTTTGGCTTTGGATTGGTACAATTCAATCGTGCATTTTAAACGTGTAGGTTTATGCGCCAAAGGAAGACAATTAGTTTAGCCCCTGTGATTCCAAGTGCAGACACAACAAATATGAGGAGTCGACAGCGCAGGAGGAAGTGGTCACTCACAAAGAAGATTCTTCTATTGAAGAGAGTGATAGCTTGCTCCAAGAGGAAGATGATGAGGTGCAAACTCCAACATCGACCAATAAGTTGTCACAGTCACTGATGGAGCCTTTTCCTAATTTCAAGATAGAATTAGATGTAACTGCACCTATGCATAATATCTGGTTACAACGCATATCCCTGTTTGAGTTCACATCATTACCGTGGTCAAGCTAGAAGTTAAATTATTATGCTAGAAGTCAGATGGATATCATTTGAAAAATGAAAGGCCAATTGTCTTCTTAGGTGAAATTTTCTCCTGAACTGATTGCTGAGGTCTTTAAAGTACCTTTATTAAAAGAACAGGTGGTGCCTAAGTGTATTGAGGAAGAAACGAAGAAGGAATTTGGCCCCAGGGAGGGGGGTAGACAATACTATATTCTAAAGAATGTATCTTATACTCAAAGAGAACAATTGAAGTGGTATCTTCAGCGTTTTTGTTTCACCATGAAGTATGATTCCATGTCCAAAGATAATTATGCAGCATTAAATTGGGTAGATAAAGGAGGATCTGTAAGCTGGGCTCATTATATATTTGAAAGGATGTACAGTGAGGTTTTTGCTTCAGATAAACACAAAACATAGGCTAATAGTAGGTTGGCAGTCTATTTTGCAGCAAGTTTCCAATTTGTGCAGCAAGTTGAGAGAAATGAAGTTGTTTGGCCAAAAGCACATGATTAGTAGATGGATTCTTTAAGGAATTGGAAGCAAGAGCAGGGTGGTATGAAGGAGAAAGACCAATTGGACGACACATATAGTGACTTATTAAAAGCTGGTTATAAGCAGGACGAAGTCAATTCGAGGGTACAAACATTGCAGAGAAAATCTTCTAAAGGGATAAGTTTGAATGAAACACCATTTAACATAGTAGAAGAGATTGAATAGCCAAAGGTTGTGGGTCAAAGTTTCAAAGTGTCAAAGAAGCATGGGTTAAAACCTGTATTACAAATTATAGTGGACAACATTCGGCTCCACAAGTGTCTCAAGTTAATGTTGAATCAGGTACTAAAGTGGCTAAAATGCAAAAAAAGCTCAATGCAGTGTGTAAATTTATATTGAAGCAAGATGGTTTGTTAAAAGAGCAGCAATTACTTACCAATGTCTTAAAATCTAAGGAACATCAGGTACTCAAAGTTCATGTTCAGACCTTGCAGGAGCAGTTACAAAAGACAATACATTAGCATGAAGAGGTATTGTTTTATTTTCATTAGCAGTAGGTAGTAGAAGTTTTGAAGGTTAAGAAATCTCTTCAGGAATTCAACAATTAGATAGACAAGATGAAAGATATGCTAGAAACAGAAATCGAAAAAATTAGCTGAATTGAATATAACATTACATACAGATAATGAGGTGTTGAGATCGAGAATTAAACCTTTATTGGTCCTGGAGAAACGGATTTTGGAAAATGAGGAACTAGAGATGGATGCCATGTGAATGACACAGATGGATATGATGGTCATAAAGTAGCAGATGTAGAAGTTTATGCAGGACCTGTGGACAAGATTGAAAGAGAGATTACTAGCACTAACTAGTTATCCTTGTGACTAGATCAAAGACCAGATCTATACATGAGAGTCAGTTGATGAAGATGATTGAACAGTATGAAGCAGAGAAGCAGGTATTGTTACAACAGGTTGTAGAGCTCAAAGAGCAGATTCTTCAGCATAATTTGGATAAAGAATTGGATGTGTTAGTTCAAAAACAAGAAAAGGTTGCATTACAGAAGATGGAAGAGCATGAATATATGCAGGTGGAAGATCAAGTTCAGGAATGTGTAGAGCAAGTTTAGCATAAAGATGACAACAAAGAGCTTAGTAATGTGGTTTATGATCATGGGGTCATGAATTCAGGTTTGATTTTTAGGAAAAATCCTCCATCGGGTAGTGCCACGTGTTGATAGGAGGGAAAATGCAGAAATAAGTGCTCAGTTGGATATTGAAGTTGCTGAGTCAAAATGTGCTGACTCAAACGTGATTTTTGGTCATTGTTTTTGGGTTGCGCGAGTATCAAAAGGGAAAAAGAAGTGTCTTTCAAGAAGATCGAGAGAAGAAAGAAGATGAAGAGCCTAGAGAAGGTGGAAAGGTCTCTGCTTATGTGTGTGTGCAGACTGAAACACAGTTCAGGCTTTGAATATCAATGATTCCGAGAAATGTCACGATTATCTATCTTGTAATTCTATCATTTTGAAGAATTAATCACAATCTTCCAAATTCTCTATTCAGCATAGGTGTAGAATTGTATCTTTCTAGGTAAAAGTGTTGTGAAACATTATTCTATCACAGCATAATAGTGCTAAACCTGAAGTCTGTTTGAAAGTGTTTTTCTCTGTGTGAGTAGATCAGTGTTGAAGTTGAAATTGTTTAGAAGTTTGAAACTTGTGTAAGTAGTCATGTGTTCTTGAACCCAAACAATTACACCTTGGTTTTCTTTTTCCTAGATGAAGTTTATGTGCAATACACAAGAAAGCATACAAAACTCTCTCCTCACTAATCTTTGACTCTCAATTTATTCACTATTTGCTAGAGACTCTCTAGACACTTTATCTCCCTGAAGTCTCTCTCTCTCTCTCTCTCACTCCCTCTCTTTTCACACTCTTTTCTTATCTGTGTCTGTATCTTATTTGCTTATTGTATGCTTTTCTCCTAAATACCTTGGCTTGTCAACTCCTCTATGTATGCACACTTCACTTGACTTGAACTCACATGTGTATCCAAGGTCTTGGCCTTGAAGGTGAAGCCCACTTTCCTAGCCTATGATGCACACACTGTTGATATATTTAGGTAGTGATGTGTGTGAATACTCTAGGACCGCCGGGGCACTTTTTTCCCTCTTTAGGAGGTTTTTTTCCCCCGGCTTGTATATACGCCTATTGCCCTAATGGGCTACTTATCTTTGTACATTCTCTAGTAATACATTCAGTCTTGTGTGTTGTGCTCCAAGCTTCTTCCTCTTCCTTGTGCTGTTCGCGTGCTTCCGTAGACGTCTAACTCCAACAATTGGTATCAGAGCAGGTCGTTGATTCTTCTAGGGCGCCGTCGAAATCGCGATCTGAGCTCGTTTCGGCCTCCGAACGCACTATCGCAGTGCTTGTGCAGGCTATTTCGTCCTTTTGTGCCAAAGGTATATACCAGTTTCTGTTCGCCAGTTTAAGCGTCTCGAAGTCTGCTACAGGTCTAGCAGAACTCGTCTAGGCAGTTCTGTTCAACTTTTTGACATACAGTCAATTTTCTGCATCAAGGTATTTTAGTCACCGGCCATGGCTGAAAGCAGTGATGTATTCCGTATGTTGGCTGTTGAGGATAAGTTGGATGGTACCAACTACCCATTATGGGCTTATATGATGCGACATGTACTGGTTGCAAAAGGATTGTGGAACATTGTGCAGGGTGTTGAAAGACGTCCTGTTACACCTGTAACGACACGTACTGCAAATACAGGTGTTGGAGCTGATGAAGATGGTGTCGAAGATGATATTCCACAGATTCCTCTTCGTGCTGCTGTTTCTGTTGCACCTACTGCAGAGCAGATTCATTGGGATGGCAGAGATGCCCAGGCACATGCATTGATAGCTTTGTCTGTCAAACGTGCCATTATTCCTCACATTCGCTCTTGCAGAACAGCAAAGGATGCTTGGGATACACTTACCACTTTGTACCAGGCTAGGAATGAGGCTCGTGTTGCTTACCTCCGAAAACAGTTGGAGAGTGAGCACATGAATGAAGGTGATTCGATGGACAGTTTTCTTACAAAGATCAAAGACCTGAAGGAACAATTGATTTCTGCTGATGAGGTTATACCAGATAGCTCACTTGTGCAGACCGTTCTGAATGGCCTTCCTGATTCATATCAGAGTTTTGCCTCTACTCTTCGATTGATGATGAAAGGCAATCCGAATGCCTTGTCATTTGAGGAATTAGTCTCTGTTCTGTTGCAGGAAGATCAGTCCAGGCAGAACAGGTCCATTATGCGTGTTGCAGATCAAGCTTTCCTGGCTAGTCAGAAGGGCAAAGGAAAATGGAGCTCTTCTACTAGTAAGCAGAAATCTGCAAATGCTGCACAATCGAAGAACCAGGATAAAGATGAGAAGAAATCAGAAAAGCAGAAATTGTTCTGCAAGTACTGTAAAGGAAATGATCATATTATAAAGAACTGTCCAAAACTGGCTGCTAAAGAGGCAAAGAAGAAAGAGGCTAGAATGGTTGTTGCAGAGGCCTCTACACCAAAAACAGAGTCTGCAAATCTTGTGCAGGAAGAAGAATGGGCGTTTACTACTGTTTGCAGTTTTGACCCATCTTCTCATGATCAGTGCATGTCTGCAGTAGACTCAGATGTTTGGTACTTTGACAGTGGGGCAACCAAACATATTACCTCGCAGCGCAGTTTCTTCTCTTCACTCGAGCCTGCCCCTATAGGGAATACTGTCACATGCGCCAATAACTCCTCTTATCCTGTTATGGGAGTTGGTAAGATCATTCTGACTACTGCTGATGGTAGTTCTTTCACTTTGTCAGATGCTTTATTTGTGCCAGGGATAAAAAAGAACCTGTTATCAGTTTCTGCATTAGCCAAGATTGGCTTGGTTGTGAAATTCGTTGATGACAGGTGTACAGTCCATGATCTCTCAAATGGCGATGTGATTATTGCTTCTGGCATTTTATGTCGTGGGCTGTATAAGCTCATAGACTATGAAAAATCTGTGAATGATTCGGCATGTGCAATTCATGATTCTCAGGCTATGTCAGATGCAAAGCTTTGGCATGCACGCTTTGGTCATCTGAATTTTGCTAGTTTGTTACGCCTGCAGAAATCTGAAATGGTGTCCTCTTTGCCCAAACTTGAGGCACCTGGAAAACATGTTTGTGAAGGATGTATTTTGGGCAAAATGCAGCGTTCTTCCTTTCCAAAAGATGGTTCAGTTCGGGCTATGCAGAAATTGCAGCTTGTACATAGTGATGTCTGTGGTCCTATGCAGACACCCTCTTTTGGAAATTACCTTTACTTCGTGACTTTCATTGATGATTTTTCCAGGCATGCATGGGTATATCCACTCAAAGCAAAGTCCGAAGTGTTCATGTGCTTCAAACAGTTTTTGGTTTTGGCTGAAAATCTGTCAGCATGTAAAATGGGCACCCTCCGTTCTGATCGAGGGGGGGAATATATGTCTTCAGATTTTAATGCATTTCTGGCTGAACGTGGGATAAAACACCAGTGTACAGTGCCGTATACACCTCAACAGAATGGAGTTGCTGAACGAAAGAACAGGTCACTCATGGAGATGGCGAGGTGCATGGTCAAAAGTCAGGCTTTACCACATAGTTTCTGGCTTGAGGCTGTCATGTGTGCAGCATATGTACTGAACAGGTGTCCCACGAAAGCGTTGCAGTCTATCACTCCATATGAGGCTTGGCATGACCGCAAGCCATCTGTTGCTCATCTGCGTGTTTTTGGTTGTTTGGCATATGCATTAGTGCCTGAACAACATCGTAGAAAATTGGATGATAAGGCAGTAAAATGTATTTTTGTTGGGTACAGTTCTGAAAGTAAAGGCTATCGTCTGTATCATCCACAGACTAAACGCATTCTGGTTAGCCGTGATGTTGTCTTTGTGGAAGATGCTATTCAGCCATTGCTTTCATGTACTAAGGAGACATCTGTTAGCTCCAAAGACATGTATGATACTTTGATGCCTCTTTTTACAGGTGGACAGGCTAGCGCTGGTCCTAATGAGGCAACTTCTCAGCCTTTGCAGGTTTCATATGATGATGTAGATCATGCCATTTCTGATGCAGATTTACATGATGCACTTGTTGATGAGAGAGCTGATATTGAACAGGCAAAAACTATGCCAAAATGGCTGGTGCAGACTTTGCGTGACAGCAAATTAGATGCACCTTTGTCATATCGTACTTGTTCAGGCTCTCATAGTACCTCCTTTGCATCAGATTGCTATGCTATGGCTGCATCTAGTCTTTGTGATGAGAATGAGCCTGTTTCTTTTGATGAAGCACAAAAATCAGAAAATTGGATGGCTGCTATGCAATCTGAATATGATGCTATAATGAAGAATGGTACATGGTCTTTATGTGACTTGCCTCCTGGCAAGAAGGCCATTGGCACTAAGTGGGTATACAAGCTGAAGCGTAAACCTGATGGTACAGTTGACAGGTATAAGGCTAGGCTTGTTGCACAGGGTTATGCGCAGGAAAGAGGCATTGATTTTGATGAGACCTTTGCACCTACATGCCGTATGACTACTGTTCGGAGCATTTGTGCACTTGCAGCCCATCATGGTTGGAATGTACATCAGTTGGACATTAAAACAACATTTTTGAATGGTGACTTGCATGAAGAAGTGTATGTTTTTCAGCCCTGTGGCTTTGTACAGAAAGGGCATGAAAACCAGGTGTGCAGGTTAAAGAAGGCGTTATATGGTTTAAAGCAAGCACCACGTGCTTGGTATGAGAAAATACATGCCTATCTGATTGCACATGGTTTTGAGAACAGTCCAACTGAAAGCACCTTATATGTTAAGCGTGCTAATGATGTGCTTTTGATCATTGTTGTCTATGTAGACGACATGCTGCTCACTGGTCCTCTTGAGAAGCATATTGCTGATTTCAAGGCTGATTTGCATGCCTCATTTGAAATGTCTGATTTGGGGCATTTGCATCACTATTTGGGCATTCAGTTTATGCAAGTTGATGGTGGAATGGCTTTGTGTCAAACGAAATATATTGACACATTATTGCAGCGTTTTGGCCTTGAAGACTGTAAGCCTATTGCCACTCCTATGGAGACAGGTTTACGATTGAGTCTTCATGATGCTGGAGATGCATTTGATGCTGTTCTCTATCAGCAGGCTGTTGGATGCTTGATTTACTTATGCATTACTCGGCCAGATATTCAGTTTGCTGTCTCACAGATGAGCAGGTTTATGCATTGCCCAGGAGTCACGCATTGGAAAGCGGTTAAGCGCATCTTTCGCTACTTGAGTGGTACTCGGCTACTTGGGTTGTTTTATCCCAAGGGGGGATCACTACCGCCAGATTTGCATGCTTTTTTTGACTCAGATTGGGCTGGTTGCTATGACACTCGTGTGTCCACCAGTGGTTTTTGCTTCATGCTTGGTAGCTCATGTATATCTTGGTTGAGCAAGAAGCAGCCTACTGTGGCCACTTCCAGTTGTGAGGCTGAGTATAGGGCAGCTTTCACAGCGACTGTTGAGTGTGTGTGGCTCAGACGCCTTATGGCTGATTTGGGTGTTGGCCAGTCTTCTGCCACCACCATCTTCACTGACAGTCAGAGCGCATTGGCAGTTGCGAGGAACCCTGTGTTCCATGCTCGCACTAAGCACATTGAGGTGCATTATCACTATGTCAGGGAGAGGTTCTCTGCTGGGGAGATCAGCTTGGCATATGTGCCCACGCAGGAGAACATTGCAGACCTTTTCACGAAGGCTCTGCCTAGGGAGAAGTTTGAAGCTTTCCGCAAAGCTTTGGGCTTACTTCCTTTTGTGGAGTGATTTCCACATAGCTCGGCACTTCCTTATACATGAGTGCCAGCTCCTTGTTCACCACATCACTCCCAGGGGGGATTTGTTGATATATTTAGGTAGTGATGTGTGTGAACACTCTAGGACCGCCGGGGCACTTTTTTCCCTCTTTAGGAGGTTTTTTTCCCCCGGCTTGTATATACGCCTATTGCCCTAATGGGCTACTTATCTTTGTACATTCTCTAGTAATACATTCAGTCTTGTGTGTTGTGCTCCAAGCTTCTTCCTCTTCCTTGTGTTGTTCGCGTGCTTCCGCAGACGTCTAACTCCAACACACACTCCCCCACTCCTTGTATTCCTTATGATGATTTTTCCTTGTTGTATCTAAGAACCTTCTCATGTACAAACCAATGATATCCTATTTTGTCATGTGCTTACTTTACCAAAAAGCTGAATTTTAATGGTGTGCCAAACATATGCTTTTTCTCTTTGTGTAAATTTTAACTTTTGGCCTTGAAATCTACAAAATTTAAAAATAAGTGAGGGTTCACCTATACCTTCCAAACGCTTTAAAAACCTTTCAAAAGCTTCCAAAAGACCCTTCAATTATAGGACAATTGTGAGCATACACATGTGCACTACTTTTATGCCCACTATCTGACAACTCATTGGCCACATGCATGTGCACCTCTTTGCAAGGTACGCATTGCAATAAGCTCAAAAAATACTCATTTTATTTAGAATGCATGTGGCAACCTTTGAAGGACTAGAATGCATGTGGAGGTCCTTGAAAAAAATCTCGACATGAGGTACACTTGGCTAAGCACTTGGATGAGCCTAGGAACATGCACCCCCTTGGCCTACAACTATATATATATATATATATATATATATATATATATATATATATATATATATATATATATATATGGGTGGAGTTGGATAGGAGGATACATGCTCTCTCAAGGTGGTGGTGGTCTTCCTAGGTGGATTAAGTTGTAGAAACTATAATTTAGTTTATTTTCATAAAGAGACATGATGAGCCTATAATTTTGGTACGAGATAAAGGTTTGACATATTTTAAATGTAATTTTAGCTCACATGAGATTCTATTTTTCTTCAGTATCCGATGCTCATGTGTTGTGCACCATAGAAGGCTTATAGATCCTCCCTTTAAGACCTATGGAAGGATGTCATGTGTGATCCCCCCAAGAGAAGACCATAGGCCTCAAATGGATCCCTTCACCTAGCCTATGGTCGGGCAAGAAGGGCCCTCAATAGCTTGAGTAGACACCATTTCAGATATGAACACAAAAAGAATAGGGATGGTAGTGCTTAGCTTTCCCTCTCTCTAATCATATGAAGGATTCTATGTAGACAATTTGTGCCATTTTGCTCCCTATGTGGGATATGAAGTTGCAATTTCTTGACTTCACAAATCTGAAGAACTATCCCTCTCTTCTTTGTGATGTGAATTATGTAATTAGAAAGATTCATCTCACCTTCAAAGAGCTCTTTCGAGCCACCTTGCCAAGCCTTTTGGAGTAATCTATTTCAAGCCTAATAGAGCAACTTTTATCAAGCTCTCTTAAGAGTTTTTCTTAGGAAGGTGTGACATTTTGTTTGACATGAGAGAGAGAGAGAAAGCAGTTTTAAAAGTATATTACATATGGGTTGGAGTACCACATGAAGAACATATCCGTTCAAGAATCTAATGAAGGACATCATAATTCAAAGAATGAAAATGATTTCTTCATTCTTAACCTCAATAAAAGGAATTTTCCAAGCATCGATTAAAGCTAAGTATGTTTTCCTTTGATTTTCATATTGTTTGAATTACATTCACCATGCAATGATTGTGTATGTCTTAAAAATACTTTCTTAAAAGTACTAAGCATTTTCATGTGCTTGTAAAATATAAAATCCTTTCACATTGGAAGCAAACCTCTTTCAAAATTTTGAAGCTCCAATCATGTGGTCATTGAAGAGCCAATAAGTTATATCTTTCACACAAGAAGTTGAATGTTGGTTCCCTATATCAAAGAATTGATGAAAAATCCTTCCTATGCAAGGAAACAAAGGATGGACATAGCATAAATGTTTAATGGTATACTAATGAAAGCTTGGCTTAATAACCATTATCCTTTATGCATTTTATGTGTTGGCCTAATTCAAAATCCAAACAAATTTTAGCATTGGAAGAATATCTCAAGAGCAAAGTCCTCCGTTATAGCTTTTCAAGTTAAATAAAACCTATGGCATGTTTGACAAGCAAGGCCAATAACGTAAACCTTAACTCAAAAAAAACTTCTCTTCTTATTAACCATGAGTTAGAGGTAATAACAATTTGGATTAAAAAAGATCCATAAAAGAACTCGAGTGCTTAAAACCCTACACAAAAAATGGGTTAATCTAGAAGAAACATTTCAAAATTATGAAATGTACCATCTTCTTGTGAAGCGTTTATTTATTTCCCCAATATGGTTATCCCTTTCCATGATAAATATAAACCTTTTGGAGCTTCAAAAGAGATTTTCTTCATGGGCATAGAGTTATAAGACATATCTATAGAAGAGGAAATGTGAAAGGTTGAAAGATATTCTAAATGTCATTACTCCAAAATATGCCTTATGAATCAGGGAATGTGGCCATTTGAATACAATAAGGAATGGAAGATAAGTATTTCTTTTGAGATAGATGCCTAACCATGTCATACGATAATATCTAGTTTGAGAATATTAGCTCTACTATCAAATGCCATAGGAAGAATCCTTTGGATTGCACCTAGAAAAGAATTAGATCATTGAAGAGAAAGATAAAGTCTTTCCAAGTACATAAAGACTTGATAAGTTTAAAACCCAGAAGTCAATAGAATCATTTTTCTATCCAAGCTACTTGGTTAGTCTAAGAAGAACAAAATGTTTTCAATGAGTAATTCTACGTCACAAGCTAAAGTTATCTACAATATGGTGAGAGCGTAAATGGATGTGTTAGAGTTTGAGTTCTGTGGAAGCATGCAAACAACACAATGAACAAGAAGAAGCTTGAAGCACAACACACAATACCGATTGTATTACCAAGTGAATGTACAAAGATCACTAGCTCGTTAGGGTTATAGGCATGTATACAAGTTGGGGGAAAATACCTTCTAAAGAGGAAAAAAAGTGTCCCGTGGTCCTAAGTGTGTTCACACACATCATTAACAAAATATATCAATAAATCCTAGCAGAGAATGATGTGGTGAACAAGGAGTTGCCACTCATGTATAAGGAAGTGCCCAACTGTTGGAGTTAGACGTCTTCGAAAGCACCCGAACAACACAATGAAGAAGAAGAAGCTTGGAGCACGACACACAATACTGAATGTATTACTAGAGAATGTACAAAGATATAAGTAGCCCATTAGGGCACTAGGCGTATATACAAGCCAGGGGGAAAAAACCTCCTAAAGAGGGAAAAAAGTGCCCTGACAGTCCTAGTGTGTTCACACACATCAGTACCTAAATATATCAACAAATCCCCCATGGGAGTGATACGGTGAACAAGGAGCTGGCACTCATGTATAAGGAAGTGCCAAGCTATGTGGAAATCACTCCACAAAAGGAAGTAAGCTCAAAGCTTTGCGGAAAGCTTCAAACTTCTCCCTAGGCAGAGCCTTCATGAAAACGTCTGGAATGTCCTCCTGCATGGGCACATATGCCAAGATGATCTCCCTAGTAGAAAACCTCTCCCTGACATAATGGGAATGCACCTCAATGTGCTTAGTGCGAGCATGGAACATAGGGTTCCTCGCAACTGCCAATGTGCTCTGGCTGTCAGTGAAGATGGTGGTGGCAGAAGACTGACCAACACCCAGATCAGCCATAAGGTGTCTGAGCCACACACACTCAAGAGTCGCTATGAAAGCTGCCCTATACTCAGCCTCACAACTAGAAGTGGCCATAGTAGGCTACTTCTTTCTCAACAAAGATATACATGAGCTACCAAGCATGAAGCAAAAACCACTAATGGACACACGAGTGTCATAGCAACCAGCCCAATCAAACTTAGAAAAAGCATGCAAATCTGGTGGTATTGATCCCCCCTTGGGATAAAACAACCTTAGTAGCCGAGTACCACTCAAGTAGCGAAAGATGCGCTTAACCACTTGCCAATGCTTGACTCCTCGACAATGCATAAACATGCTCATCTGTGAAATAGCAAACTGAATATCTAGCCGAGTAATGCATAAGTAAATCAGGCATCCAACAGCCTACTGATAGAGAACAACATCAAATGCATCTCCAGCATCATGAAGACTCAATCATAAACCTGTCTCCATAGGAGTGGCAATAGTATTACATTCTTCAAGGCCAAAAGGGTGCAATAATGTGTCAATATATTTCGTTTGACACAAGGCCATTCCACCATCAACTTGCATAAACCGAATCCCCAAACAGTGATGCAAATGTCCCAAATCAGACATCTCAAATGAGGCATGCAAATCAGCCTTAAAATCATCAATATGCTTCTCAATAGGACCAGTGAGCAGCATGTCATCAAGATAGACAACAATGATCAGAAGCACATCATTAGCACACTTAACAAATAAGGTGCTCTTAGTTGGACTATTCTCAAAACCATGTGCAATCAGGTAGGCATGTATCTTCTCATACCATGCACGTGGTGCTTGCTTTAAACCATATAATGCCTTCTTTAACCTGCACACTTGGTTTTCATGTTCTTTTTGCACAAAGCCACAGGGTTGAAAAACATATACTTCTTCATGCAAGTCACCATTCAAAAATGCAGGTTTAATGTCCAACTAATGTACATTCGAACCATGATGGGCTGCAAGTGCACAGATGCTCTGAAAAGTAGTCATACGACATGTAGGTGCAAAGGTCTCATCAAAATCAATGCCTCTTTCCTGTGCATAACCCTTTGCAACAAGCCTAGCCTTATACCTATCAACTATACCATCAGGTTTACGCTTTAGCTTTTATACCCACTTAGTGCCAATGGCCTTCTTGCTAGGAGGCAAGTCACATAAAGACCAACTACCATTCTTCATTATTGCATCATATTCAGATTGCATAGCAACCATCCAATTTTCTGAATTTTGTGCTTCATCAAACGGAACAGGCTCAGTCTCATCATAGAGACTAGATGCAGCCATAGCATAGCAATTTGATGCAAAAGAGGCACTATGAGAGCCTGATCGAGTACGATATGGCAGAGGTGCATCTAATTTGCTGTCACGCAAGGTTTGCACCAACCATTTTGGCATAGTTCTTGCCTGCTCAATATCAGAGCTCTCATCAATAAGTGCATCATGTAAATCTGCATCAAACATGCAATCGTCTGCATCATCACATGAAACCTACAAAGGCTGAGAAGTTGCCTCATTAGGACCAACACTAGACTGTCCACCTATAAAAAGAGGGAGCAAAGTATCATACATGTCTTTGGAGCTAACAGATGTCTCCTTAGTACATGAAAGCAATGGCCGAATAGCATCTACCACAAAAACAACATCACGGCTAACCAGAATGTGTTTAGTCTATGGATGATACAAACGATAGCCTTTACTTCCAGAACCATACCCAACAAAAATACATTTTACTGCTTTATCATCCAATTTTTTGCGATGTTCGAGCACTAATGCATAAGCCAAACAACCAAAAACACACAGATGAGCAACAGATGGCTTGCGGTCATGCCAAGCCTCATATGGAGTGATAGACTATAGTGCTTTAGTGGGACACCTATTAAGTACATATGCTGTACACATGACACCATCAAGCAAGAAACTATGTGGTAGAGCCTAACTCTTGACCATACACCTCGCCATCTCCATGAGTGACCTGTTCTTTCGTTCAGCAAGTCCATTCTGTTGAGGTGTATGCGGCACTATACACTAGTGTTTTATCCCATGTTCAACTAGAAATGCATTAAAATCAGAAGACATATATTCCCCCCCCCTCGATTAGAATGGAGGGTGCCCATTTTACATGCTGACAGATTTTCAGCCAAAACCAAAAACTGTTTGAAGCACATGAACACTTCGGACTTTGACTTCAATGGATATCCCATGCATGCTTGGAAAAATCATCGATGAAAGTCACGAAGTAAAGATAATTTCCAACAGAAGCAATAATCACGTCGCCATTTGATTGATCATGAACTATAGATTTGTCATCAAAAAATTTCACAACCAAGCCAATCTTGGCTAATGCAGAAATTGATAACAGATTTTCCTTGATCCCTGGCACAAACAAAGCATCTGACAAAGTGAAAGAACTATCATCAACAGTAGTCAAAATGATCTTACCAACTCCCATAACAGGATAAGAGGAGTTGTTGGTGCATGTAATAGTATTCCTTGTAGGGGCTTGAGTGAAGAGAAGAAACTATGCTGCGAGGTAATATGTTTGGTCGCCCCACTGTCAAAGTACCAAACATCTGAGTCTACTATAGACATGCACTGCTCATGAGAAGGGTCAAAAGTGCAAACAGTAGTAAACACCCATTCTTCTTCCCGCACAAGATTAGCAGACTCTGTTTTTTGGTGTAGAGGCCTCTACAGCAACCATTCCAACCTCTTTCTTCTTTGCCTCTTTAGTAGCTAGTTTTGGATAGTTCTTTATGATATGATCATTTCCTTTACAGTACTTGCAGAACAATTTCTACTTTTTTGATTTCTTTTCATCTTTTTCTTCCCTCGTCGATTGTGTAGAATTAGCAGATTTTTGCTTACTAGTAGAAGAGCTCCATTTTCGTTTGCCCTTCTGACTAGCCAAGAATGCTTAATCTACAACTCGCATAATGGACTTGTTCTACCTGGATTGATCTTCCTGCAATAGAACAGAGACTAACTCCTCAAATGACAAGGCATTTGGATTGCCGTTCATCATCAACCGAAGAGTAGAAGCAAAACTCTGATATGAATCAAGAAGACCATTCAGAACGGTCTGCATAAGTGAGCTATCTAGTATAACCTCATCAACAAAAATCAATTGTTCCTTCAAGTCTTTGATCTTTGTTAGAAAATTGTCCATAGAATCACCTTCATTCATGGGCTCACTCTCCAACTGTTTTCGGAGCTAAGCAACACGAGCCTCATTCCTAGCTTGGTACAATGTGCTAAGTGTATCCCAAGCATCCTTAGATGTTCTGCAAGAGCGTATGTGAGGAATAATGGCACATTTGACAGACAAAGCTATCAATGCATGTGCCTGGGCATCCCTGCCATCCCAACGAATTTGCTCTACAGTAGGTGCAACAGAAACCGCAACACAAACAAGAGTATGTAGAATATCATCATCTTCGACACCTTCTACATCAACTTCAGTACCTGTAGTTGTAACAGTTGCAGGTGTGATAGGACGTTTTTCAACACCTTGCACAATGTTCTACAATGCTTTTGCAACCTATATGTTGCATCATATAATCCCACAATGGGTGGTTGGTACCATCCAACTTATCCTCAACAACCAACATAGGAAATACATCGCTGCTTTCAGCCATGGCCGGTGACTAAAATACCTTGATGCAAAAAATTGACTGTATCTAAAAAAGTTGAACAAAACTGCCTAGATGAATTCTACTAAACCTGTAGCAAACTTCGAGATGCTTATACTTGCAAACCGAAACTGGTATATACCTTTGGCACAAAAAGATGAAATAGCCTCCACAAGCGCATTCGGAGGCCGAAACGAGCTCAGATCGCGATTTCGCACCACTTAACGAAGCTGTTTTGATCTCGAAAACACGTTGAGTATGCTCACCAAAATTCGTGCAATTCTGAGACTACAATTGGAGAGGTGTTGACGACACCCTAGATGAAGCGACGACCTGCTCTGATACCAATTGTTGGAGTTAGAGGTCTACGGAAGAAGAATAAGCTTGGAGCACAACACACAATACTGAATGTATTACTAGAGAATGTACAAAGATAAGTAGCCCATTAGGGCAATAGGCGTATATACAATTCGAGGGAAAAAAACCTCCTAAAGAGGGAAAAAAGTGCCTCGATAGTCCTAGTGTGTTCACAAACATGACTATCTAAATATTTCAACACCAACTATTTCGAAAGAGATCAATCCACAAAAGGAAGTAAGCCCAAAGCTTTGCAGAAAGCTTCAAACTTCTCCCTAGGTAGGGCCTTTTGTGAAAAGGTCTACACATGGAAGAAGAATAAGCTTGGAGCACAACACACAATACTGAATGTATTACTAGAGAATGTACAAAGATAAGTAGCCCATTAGGGCAATAGGCATATATACAAGTCGAGGGAAAAAAACCTCCTAAAGAGGGAAAAAAGTGCCTCGACGGTCCTAGTGTGTTCACAAACATGACTATCTAAATATTTCAACACCAACTATTTCGAAAGAGATCAATCCACAAAAGGAAGTAAGCTCAAAGCTTTGCAAAAAGCTTCAAACTTCTCCCTAGGTAGAGCCTTTTGTGAAAAGGTCTACACATGGAAGAAGAATAAGCTTGGAGCACAACACACAATACTGAATGTATTACTAGAGAATGTACAAAGATAAGTAGCCCATTAGGGCAATATGCGTATATACAAGCCGAGGGAAAAAAACCTCCTAAAGAGGGAAAAAAGTGCCTCGACGGTCCTAGTGTGTTCACAAACATGACTATCTAAATATTTCAACACCAACTATTTCAAAAGAGATCAATCCACAAAAGGAAGTAAGACCAAAGCTTTGCAGAAAGCTTCAAACTTCTCCCTAGGTAGAGCCTTTTGTGAAAAGGTCTACAATGTTCTCTGTGTGGGCAAATATGCAAAACTAATCTCTCAAGCCGAGAACCTCTACTTGATATAATGATAGTGCACCTCAAGGTGCTTAGTGCATGCATGGAACATAACGTTCCTCGCAACTGCCAATGCACTCTATCTATCAATGAAGATGGTGGTGGTAAAATACTAAGCAACACCCAAATCAGCCAAAAGGCATTTGAGCCACACACACTCAATAATCCTAACGAAATCTACATCTATGATGGAATTTAATCCTTCAAATTTGCACACTAGAAGTGAGATGAACCCAATACCTAGGTCCCTTCATACACTTTTTTGCCACCCTGTAGCAAAACTCTAATTCAACTACCTTACACGGATGCAAATCATGTAAGATTTTAGCCACACTTAGTGTAGTTCATAAGCTTTTGAACATGCTATAGAACACCTCAAATGGATATGTTTAGGTCAGTCGACAACTCTGTACAAAACAAATTATGTAGAGATGTAAGATATGCAAAAAATAGGGTTACAAACATACACCAATTTCTCTGCACATAAACCCGATTTCAACAAGCCCTCTCAGGAAAAGTAAGACACATACATAAGATATAGAGTGCAATTTAAATCTCTTGAATTGGATATGTGCACAAAACATTACAAATGTTATAAGCAAACTATGTGTATACCTACAAGAGACTAGAGGGGGTGTGGGCTTGATAGCTCCTCCTTGCTCCACCTCTGTGCATATAACACCCTCCTCTGCATTTTTCCTAGCTTGGACAGTTGTATTTCAGCTCCTTGAGAATTGGATGACTCTCCCCTTTAGCCTCCTTGAGTATATGTCTCTTGGTCTTCAATGACCTACAAGACTTCCATGTATTTGATGTCTCTTCATGTCCTTTTATAGCTTTTGGATTCCTCACCTGACTTTTCCACCACCTTGGGACTACCTTGCCCAACATTGCCCGACCTTGAGACCATCTTAAGTGATCTAAGGCGTGACTTTTGTCCACATTAAGTTCTTTTGACTCCTTTGTCCACCTAGAGCTTGCATAGTTCACATTTGGAACACTCCCCCTCAAGCGCCTTAAGGTGGTAGCTTTTTTGAAGATATCTGCAACTTGGTCCTTTGTACCTACCAAATGAACATTAATGTCCCCACTTGCAACCTTTTCCCTTACATAATGGTAATGCACCTCAATGTGCTTGCTCCTTGCATGAAACATGGGTTTTTTAGCAAGATGTAGGCTTGACATGTTATCTCCATGAACTAGAATTGGTCCAAGTTGTATACCAAAATCTTTGTAAAGCTTCTTAAGCCACACTGCTTCACATGTAGTGAGGGTGAAAGCTGTATATTCAAACTTTGTTGAAATCAATGCAACTGTGGGATACTCTTTATCAAACACAACATCTCTTGACACATATAGCTTCTTTGAGAGAGGGTTGTAGCACCTATAAAAAGCCTTTTTGCTCATTTGAGTAACCAATGAATACTCATTTCTCACTCTTGGGCTCTAACTTTGCTATCACTTCACTAGGAACATGAACAAAGCATACAAATCCAAATATCTTGAGGTGCTCCATGGTTGGTTTCTCACTCTTTGGCTCTAACTTTGTTCTCACTTAACTAGGAACATGAAAAAAGCATACACATCCAAATACCTTGAGGTGCTCCTGTTTATCAAGTAACAAGTTGTATTCACACCCTCACCCCAATAAGAGAATGGTAACTTACCTTCATTTATGAGACATCTAGCTATCTCAACCAAATGCCTATTCTTCCTCTTTGCAACACCATTTTGTTGAGGGGTGTACCTTCATGTAAAGTGCCTCTTTATGCCATTATCCTATAAGTACTTTGTGAATTCCTTGGAGAAATACTCTCCTCCTCCATTTGACCTTATTGTCTTGATGTGTGCATCACATTCTTTCTCAACAAGGGACCTAAACTTTTGAAAACATGAAAACACTTTTGATTTTTCCTTAATACATTTTCTTGAGTGGGAAGCTTGTTCTTGCTTGATAATAAGATTTTTCCATGCCTTGGATGTTCCATGTGACAAGTGTTTCACTTTTTGTAAAGAATGGACCATGCAAAAGAAGAATATGCTGTAAAAACATAAAGATAAATATCAAAA
Organism: Ceratopteris richardii; assembly: GCA_020310875.1. Lineage (NCBI taxonomy): Eukaryota > Viridiplantae > Streptophyta > Polypodiopsida > Polypodiales > Pteridaceae > Ceratopteris > Ceratopteris richardii. The sequence continues at coordinate 62,501,105 of CM035431.1, forward strand.
CACACCAAGTATATTGCTAGAGTAAATTTCTTTGATGAAACTTGCCAAGTAGCAAGTTATGTCTTTGACACTCCAAGCCTGTGTGATGGCTTCTATGAGCTCTGTGATTGTGCTTTTGTATTCAATCACATAGGTATCAGATGTAACTTGTTGTCTCATGATCTTCAAAAATTTATCTAGTCTGACCCAAACCTCCATTCATTTTTTTGCTATTTCTAGATTGCTTTTTACATTTTTCGTAAACTCATAAAATTATTTCCTTTGATTCCACATTGCATTTAGTTATTTTCCATCAGTGTTGCTAAAGAATCTTCTTGCTTTTGCACCTCCCATTGAGAAATCCTATAATACATCACCCTATATTTTGTGAAAGCTTTGGATCTTTTCTAAGATGAACATCACCACCATGAAATCCCATTTTTGAAAGCAAAGATTCACACTTTTTTATGCATTCATCTGCAAGAGTCTTAGGCTTGATGGAATATGCATAATCCAAGTGAAGATGGACCAACTTATCAATGATCGTTAACTCTACATGCACCGTACATATGTGTACATTAATCAATTATATTGGAAGTATGGGATCCCAAATCATGGTAGAAGATGAGTAATTCTGTAGATTAACATTTTGTCTAAAATGAGCTTCCTCAGCCTCACTTCTAGCAATCCATCCTCTTGTACCTGGATTTTGCATGCAGTACAAACAAGGGTATTTACAATTTGCACCCTCGCTTATACCAAACATGCATTTAAGAATCTTCAAGTCTCCACTCAAATGCCACTCAGTTTTAATGCTTCCATAGTTGTCCACATTCAACAATTATCTTGGGTGATGCCTTTGGATAACATTTGGAATGTCTGTCTTTAAGAATAACCGCTTAAGTGTTTTATCATTCTCAGATGGAACTCAAGCACACCCAACGCACCATAACTCCATTGCTGATTGTACTTTGAGAGATGGAGTATCCAGTTTCCCAAGGCTATAGTCCAAAGCTCTATTCATTAGTGCAATACTTATTCTTTCTAGGTTTTGATGTTTTCTAATTTCAGCTTCATCAAGTTCTATTAAAAATTTCAAAAGTCCAAAATATTTATGCTCTTTTATATTATAGAACTGAACCATGTATGTCTGAAGTCTGATTATATCTATCCATATATTGTTAAACGCATTGTAAGTGAACTGTAAAGTTTGTTTTCCTACCTCATAAGGCATGTTATTATGAATGTGTTTATAGTCACCAAATATAGATGTGACACTCTTATTCAAGCAGAGTTGATATTTTCCTACATGATGAGGTCCAGCCAATCCGAAGCATTTTACTTTATTAAATTTAAGAAATTCACACCAAACTTTTGAAATTTCTCTATAACCTTTTCTAGTCACTCCAACTCCATCACAGACCTCCTGAATTTGAGATGGTTCTAATAATAAATTCGTTTCTTTCATGAGATTTTAAAAAATAAACCGTTTCAAGAAAACATTTTCATTCAGTTTCAATAGTTTCAAAATGTCACCCTGACTCATAATTTCATTACAAAAATGAACACGCTCAAAACTGCTCAACATGTTTAAACCTAGCACATTTGATACATGATCTCTTACAATTTTCATTCTCTTTTTCTTCTGGCCAAATTTTTCAATCAAATCTAAAAATGGTTTTACCTGTTTAGACAGCATTTTCAATCTTATAGGAATTTCTTTCATTTGTTTGAAAGTTTCTAATTGAGAAGAAAAATTTGACAACTTTTTTCTAGATCCCTCTAATGTAAGTCTCTCTAATGTAGCACATTTTGTAGATAGTTTATGTATTGCAAACAGTTCTTTGACATCTCATAGAGCTTTGAACAATAGCCACGTAAACCATTTCCACCATCTCCTCCAAATCTAATCAGATCATGAAGATTATGAAAAGGTGGATACCTTCCAGTTTTTTGGATCAATCGGATAAACAACTCAATCTACCCATATGTCGATATGTTTTCTTCATTCTTTGCACAATCCATCAACTTCACAAGGTTGAAGAGCTCTTCGTAATACCTTTCTTGTTATTGCATACTCTAGTAAGTAACTTCCAACATCTTCTTGGAACACTTCAAGATAAAGTGTTGTTGATTCAGAAATATTTGATAAATTTATGAAGAAGTGGATTCTGATATTGAAAATATCCTTTCAACTAAGGGATAGACTGACTAAGTCAAGCAAAAAGTTCCTAGTGTAACTTGGTAAATTCAATCCTTTGACTTGAATAAATGCATAAGAATCGCACTCCCAATAAGGAGTCATAAAGATTGAATATAGTCATGAACTTAGAATCAAGTGAAGCATTACTTGAGTAAAAACTCACCAATAGAACCTCAGTGGGTCGACACATTGATGGTGGTTACCACACTAGTATCTTGTGGTTGGATGGTGTTTTAGATTTGCTCTAAATCTTTTTGAGAATCCTGCTTATTTCTCTTAAAGATAGAAACAATGCTTCAATACCTTGTTGAAGCAAATCTTTGAGAAGTTAAAGTCCTAAGTCATCTAGACTTTGACTCATAGCAAGTTTATGTATCTTTGAAGTTTGAAATGGTTGAATAGAGTTTTTGTTCTTTCTTTTCGCTTTCGAAATCTTTTGGATTTGACTCAGATACGATATCTGATTCTTTTCACAAAAGTCAAGGGTTAGTTGATTAGAACCACATAACTAAATTAAACATCCTAGATAGATGTTCTGAATAAGAACCTTTTCAATCTTCAAAAGATGCTAAGTCCAAGATTGACTTATTCATTTGAGTTTGCTTCAAGTTATTTAGCATAACTCTAAATGAGTTTCTAAAGTCAAGTATACTCTAGAATAGAGAAGTTAGGAATTGCTCATGAGATAGCTAAATTCCCAAGAACTTAAAGATAAAGTCTTTAATAAAAGTATCCTAAGTTGGGCAAATTGTATTTTGAATATGAATTGGTCAAGTTATAGTATGGTTGATCCGAGGTAAATGGCACACTCCTAAAGTTTACATAGGATTTTTAAAATGGACTAGTAATTTGAATCCACCCAATTCACATGTTTGTGCTGAGATCACACCTAGAAAAAACTATGAATTCGCCAGGATGTTTTTAGATCCACCCTTATTATTCATTCACTACTTTGTACTTTGATTAGTCTATCAAAGTACAAAGCCAGAAAAGTTTTTGAATCATTTGGACGGGGATCCTACCATAGAGATGAGACATGTTCTTCTAGTTTTAGAACTTGATCATGTTCTTCTAGTTTAAGAACATAATACTCGGGGGTTGCCTACAGTAGTTCTATAGCTCTATTTTTTAGGATGAAAATATTTTCGAAGGGGGGAAGAATGTACTAAAGTAGGTTTATGATCTAAGGATCTAGTCGGTTTAGATAAATCTTAAATCGAACACCAGTTGGTCACCTGTGTGTATGAAAAAAGATCTCGAGTCTAGACTTACTAGGAGGTCATGTGCTCTTGTGAACAAGTGGTCCACTTAGCTTAGTGGTTAAGTCTCAAGAATGTGAAGGAGGAGGTCTTAGGTTCAATCCCCATGGGGTATATGGGGAGAGTATTTTTCCCAAAGAGATCTAAAGCCTTCTAGAAGCATCCACTTGAGTTAACACGAGTTAACTAGAACACTTGGTGCACATGCAGTTACATGGCCGACACATGGATGTTTAGTATCCACCTGCCCAGGCAATCCCCTGGAGAGAGATATATATAGAGGCATTTGGTTGAGAGGAGAGTCATCTCTCTAGCATGTGATGGTCATAGTCTTTAGTTTCTTGCAAGACACATATATCAAGAATCAATTGTTCATTACATATGAGAGATTACACTTGATAGATCGTTATGAGAGTTACATGGAATCATGTGTATTTTGGAGAAACAATCACTAATTGGAAATATATTTGAAGGTCAAAGCTTTAGAAGAAAACCACATGCCTATGTGAAGGAACAAATTCACAAGTGTATTATATTTGTAAAGTTAGTTCACTTTATTTCTAGAAGTTTTTTAAAAGTCATGAGATTGAGAAACTCTATATAAATTAGTTTGTATCGACTGATGCGTAGTGGAAGAGAGTGATAGAATGTGAGAAGGAGTTCATTTTGTATGACTAAGTATAGTCAGGCTTCTCTGAGTGAGAAAGCACTTATAAACTTCTAAGTTTTTCATAGCTATGAATGAACTAAGTAAAGTTTTGTGTATGAGACTCTCTCCATCATCTCCATGCTTGCCTACTCTGTGATGAATTCAAAAGTTCAAGTTTTCCAAGCAACTCGATGCATTGCATCGAGTTTATGTTGATAAGTCCTTGTTTTCATTCTCTGAGTTGTATTTGTTGTTGAATCTTCTTGCCTTACTTATGAGTAAGGATCTCATGGTGTACATAACATGTGAAGAATCCGGCACATTTGTCCTGAGATTTGGATGCACAAGCGAGAGAGAGAGAGAGAGAGAGCACAAGAGAGAGAGAGTGAGAGAGAGCAAGAGCGAGAGAGTGCGTTCTTTGAAGCCGGGTATGCACGTACACACACACACATACACACACGTACGTATGCATACACACACATATACACACATAGACACATACACATACACATAGACATACACATACATACACACACATATACACACACATATACACACATACACACACATATACACACATATACACACATACACACATAATGATGCATACACACACATATACATGCATACACACACACACATACATGCACACACACATATATGCGTACATCATGCACATGCATACATACACATACATAATGCATACACACATATGCATACACACACATATGCATACATACATGCATACACATACACACATAGACACATACACACACATAGACACATACACACATAAACACATAAACACATACACACTCATAGACACACACACACACATACACATAGACACACACACATACACACACACATATACACACACGCATACACACATACACACATAATGATGCATACACACACATACACATGCATACACACATACACACACACATACACGTACACACATACACGCACACACATACACACACACATACACACACACATATACACACACACATACACACACATATATGCATACACACACACATAGAGAGACATACACACACATACACATACATGCATACATATGCATACATAATGCATATGCATATGCATACATAATGCATATGCATATGCATACATACATACCTAGATGCATACACACACATATGCATACATAATGCACATGCATACATAATGCACATGCATACATACACATACATAATGCATACACACACATATGCATACATAATGCATACACACACATACACACACATATGCATACATACATGCATGCACATACACACATAGACACATACACACACATAGATAGATACACACACATAAACACATACACACTCATAGACACACACACATACACACACACATAGACACATACACACATAATGATGCATACACACACATACACATGCATACACACATACACACACACACATACACGCACATGCACACACACACACATACACACATACACACATACACACACATATATACACACACACACATAGAGAGACATACACACACATACACATACATGCATAATATGCATACATAATGCATATTCATATGCATACATAATGCATATTCATATGCATACATACATACTTACATGCATACACACACATATGCATACATAATGCACATGCATACATACACATACATAATGCATACACACACATATGCATACATAATGCATACACACACATATGCATACATAATGCACATGCATATGCATACATACATGCATACACATACACACATAGACACACATAAACACATACACACTCATAGACACATACAAACTTACACACACACATCCATACACATTTACACACACATACACATGCACACCGACACATATATATACACACACACACACACACACACACACACACACACACACACACACACACATATATATATATATATATATATATATATATATATATATATATATATATATATATATATATATATATATATATATATATATATATATATATATATATATATATATATATATATATATATATATATATATATATATATATAGACAAATATATATAGAGACACACATATATACACACATAGACACACACATACACACATAGACACACACACCCACATACACATACACACAAATACACACACACACACACACACACATAGACACACACACTTACACACACACACACATCCACACACATTTACACACACACATACACATATATATATATATTGTTACACACACATACACACATAGATGAATATGCATACATAATGCACATGCATATGCATACACACACATACACATGCATACACACATACACATAGACACATAGACACACACACACACATGCATACACACACATAGAGAGAGACATACACACACATACACATACATGCATACATTTGCATACATAATGCATATACGTATGCATACACACATACTTACATGCATACACACACACATATGCATACATAATGCACATGCATATGCATAGATACATGCGTACACATACACACACATAGACACATACACACATATACACAGACATATGCATACATAATGCACATGCATACACATACACACACATAGACACATACATACACATAGACACATACACACATATACACACAGATTTACACACACATACACATGCATACACACACATACACACATAGACACACATACACACATACAAACATACGTACACACATAGACACATACACACAGAATGCATATGCATACATACATAATTACATGCATACACACACATGCATACATATGCATACACACTTACACATGTAAAGAGACATAGACACACATACACACACATGCATACATATGCATACATAATGCATATGCATATGCATACATAATGCATATGCATACATAATGCATATGCATACATAATGCATATGCATATGCATACATAATGCATATGCATATGCATACATAATGCATATGCATATGCATACATACATGCATGTTGCAAACGACTATATAGCCAATCTTTGAAAGAAGATATATCTGTAATCTCTTTATTATCAAGATTATGTCTATATCTTTTGTTTCTTCGCCTTTTACTTCGGAGATTTTGAAGTTCCTGCTCGTAATCACTAAGGAATGCTTGCATGCATTCGCTATTATATGCTACAAAAGTAGAAACATTATTTTTTTCTTGAAAATGTAAATAAAAATGGAACTCCCTTACCTGATAATACCTCATCTGTTATTTTTGAAGAAAACTCATTGGTCCATGCATGTGGAGCTTCTTCATGAACTCTTTCAAGGTACTCACTAACATAATACATGCACTCTTCAAATATCCAACCCTTTGCTATGGATCCTTCTAGTTTCGCTCTTTGTCGCACATAACCTTTTAATATTCCCATAAATCGCTCGACCCAAAACATCCATCGAGTGTTGACAACACCTGCAATCTCTATTTCATCTACAAGATGGACTAATAAATGAACCTGAATATCAAAAAATGAAGTAGGAAGTTCTTTCTCGATCAAACATAGTAGCTCTTTGCATTCATGTTTTTTTTGTGGGATCGAGTTTTTGTCAATGTCTTTTGATGTAATCCATCTATACATATCATAAAAGAAATTATAAAGAAGTTAATTCAAAAATAAAAGATATCCAATATTCATACATATTAAATATAAAAGTATCATAATCACCTTATAAGCGATCCAAGACGATAGATCACATCTCATACTCCTTTTGTTGTACATCCATCGATAACCAAAGGTAAAATATGTTTCAAAAAGTTATGCCAGCCATGGGTCTTTAACCCAGATAAGCTCTTATCATCCATAGTAAACATGTTTTGAAAAGATGCTCCATATCCTGTAGGAGTCCTAATCAATTGAATTCTATTCTTGATAGTATGTATTGCTTTTGTTATAAGTACCCAAGGAGCAGGTGCATAAGTCGTTTCCTATCGATGTCTATCAAAAGTTGGCCATAACGTTGGTTTTGATTTTTTATCTTTCAAATCATTCATTGATGCTATGATCTTTTAGTCCAAGAAGATGCTGCCATAGTGAATAAACAATATTCTTGAATATATGCATAGGATCAAGAAGATGACATACTTTTTAACTCTTTCCAATACTCCAAAGAATACCATATTGATATGTTCTCTACGAGTGCCAATTTTCCTTTACCTCTCTTCACATACTCATTATCTTCATCATCACTGAAGATTTCTGATTCTGGATCTATCAGAGGTCCATCTGTCCATTTTTTATACCAATCCATAGGCGTCATAGCTTTTGGACACTGACGTGTTTCAAGCTTTCCATTAGAATGTATCGCTTCTCTTTTAGATCTTAATGGATGATCATCAGGCAAGAATCATCGATGTCGAAGATAAATATTTTTGTTGAGATTCTTACTATAGATTGATCTCAATCACCACAATATGGACAAGCTTTATAACCCTTAGTAGATATTCCTGCATCATGAAAATGATACAAATATAATTAGATTAAATCATATTTATTTATATGCATATTGAATAAAAAAATTACATCAATACCTGAACAAACACCATATCCTGGAAAATCATGAATAGTCCAAGCCACAATACCACGAACCCTAATATGTCTTTCCTTGATGCTTTTCGATACATCAATGACATTAATACCTCTCCATAACTCTTGGAGAGTGTCAATGAGAGGAGCAAGATATATATTCATATATTTAACTTGTCTTTTGCATGGGATTAAAAGTGAAAGCATTAAATGTTCCTTGAAAACCTCTCCATCTAAAGGAAGTGGTCCTCTATTCCATCCTCCATATCTTCTTCTATCATATGTTTGTACTATAGAACGATCACGAGCTGGCAATGGATAATCTCCAGCCGTTTCAGTCTCTAAACCAGGAGGTAGAGGATTTCTAGAAACCTCTTTTTGTAATTGATGAATAGCAAGTCCATGACGTGTATGAGGTATATTAACATTATGAAAAAAATTATCATCATCATCATTATCGAGCAAGTATTCTTGTATATCAACAGTAATTTGATTCTGTATATGGTTTTTATATAAAATAATGACATTAATTTATATAAAAAATACATACCCAAGCATTATCACATTGACCAGGTGATGGTGCACACTCAAAAGTACCATAATCTACCTCATGTTCAATACATTTCAATCGCGGTCTTTGATACGTGCCATAACAAGAGTTACACCAACATATAATATACTCTTGATAGTAAAATTCATCATAATTCCTATCGGAGGACACATGTGAAGTCGTTGCATGGGTAGGAGGTGGTGGAGTACCCTCTGATTGATCAAAACCTGATTATAATAAGAAACAAAAAAATATATAAGTTATGTATCTATCAAATATATTTAAAATTAAATGTTTGATATACTTACAGTATATAGTCGTTGCACGATGAGGAGACGGTGGTGGAGTTCCATCTGATTGATCAGAATCTAAAAATAATGGTATTTGATATTAATAATCTGATTATTTACATACATAAACATTCACATATACATATTTACACATACACACATATTCACATATACACATTTACACATACACACATATTCACATATACACAAATACACATTATTGTGGGATAAATGCATGTATTTTGTATGAATGAGTGTATATGCATGCATGTGTGTGTATGTATATATGTGGATATGTATATGTGTGTTTATGTAATATGTATGTATATGTGTATATGTATGCATATATGTATGCGTATATGTTTGCATGTATATGTGTATGTGGCTATGTGTATGTGTATGTGTGTGTATATATGTGTATGTATTCTGATTTTTTTTCTGTTTGAGATTAAATTAACAGGAGATATTGTATGGTGGAAAAAAATAAGAGGCGACCTAACATACCACCTCAGACGTGGCAGTTTTTTTGTAGGCAGCTATGTCTTCAGGTACATTTCCTCAGTAGAAGGTATACAAATTAATAGTTTATATTTATAATTTTCATATATTTTAGTAATTTTTTACATTTAATTTATGTATTTCTTTTTTCTTAAATAAACAGGTTATTGCAAAGAAGAGAGTTGAGTCGGGCCACACATCGCACCTAGGCCAAATGGGCCATCATGGTTTTGTAGCTGCATTTGTAAGTATATTTGTTATTGTGAGTATATTTTTTATTTTAGCTAAAATGCAAAAAACTAATCTTTTTTATTTGTTTCAATGCAACAAAAGGATTATGGCCGATATCATATGAAACATGAGATCGAGTATGCTACACATTTTGGATATCGACATTTGAACGAGTATATGCAAGATCATCCGGATGCCTTTGTGATTATTATTAAATTTTATATAATTATTTTATTTTTATGAATGGTTTAATTGTTTTACTTTTTTATGTTTGTTAGATGTAATACAGGAGCATTATGGAGAGGAAGATATGGATGAGGTTCATGATGCTACTGATGATGATGATGATTAGGATTCTTGATTATGATATTGGATTGTATGTATCTACATATATATATATATATATATATATATATATATATATATATATATATATATATATATATATATATATATAATCTATATATTTTTTATTTCAGTTATGTTTTGAATTGTGTGTATGGTATTAAGTAATGAAAAGTTTTGTTCTATTGATTGTTATTATTGTTTATATTAAGCATGTGTTTTAGTACTTTAATTATATAATTCATTCACATGTGTGTATGTAAGTGTATATGTATGTGTCTGTATATGTATGTATGTGCATGTGTATGTGTGTGTATATGTATGTATGTGCATGTGCATGTGTAAGTGTATATGTGTGTATATGAGTATGTGCATGTGCATGTGCATGTGTGTGTATATGTATGTGCATGTATATGTGTATATGTATGTATGTGCATGTGTGTGTATGTATGTGCATATATATGTGTATATATGTGTATGTGTGTGTATATATACATATGTGCATATGTATGTGTATGTGTATAAACATATACACATGTATGTATATGCATGTGTATATGTATGAAACATGCATGTGTGTGTGGATGCATTTCCATTTGCATCCATGTGCATGCATGTGGATGTGCATATACATGTATTTAAGTATATGTTAATGTGTGTATGTGTATATATATATATGCAATAATGCATGCATGTAAGTCTTTTTATGTGGTTGTAGAAATGTTTGTGCATATGCATGTGTATGTGTGTGTATGTGTAAGTGTATGTGCACATGTATCTGTGTGTATATATGTGTGTGTATGTGCATGTGTATATGTGTGAACGTGCATCTTCATCATGTATAAGTGTATATGTGCATATCAATAAGTGTGAGTATGCTATCTAATGAAAATAACACAATTGAAATGATATACAAAGAATAGAAATTGTACTTACAATAGTTAGCCATACTTTTTGCTTGGTTAGCTTCTTGAATAACCTATGATAAAGAGAGAGAGAGAGAGAGAGAGAGAGAGAGAGAATTCAAAGAGAGAAAGATGTAGAAAGAGAGAAACATAGACAAAGAGAGACAATAATATAGAGCTTAGGCAAAACAACAATTCTACATATACTTGTTTCAGCTTGTAAGTGCAGCGCAATTGCAAACGTTGGAGAGCACTTTGATCAGATGCGTGAAAATGCCGATCGAAGAGCCTCCAAGATTTTAATTTTTTTCCATCAACAGACCGTCGTGTAAGTGATGGTAACAAGTCGTAAAAACCACTAGAATTGGCATCGCACAAGTGACATTTTTTAGCGTCACTTATGGGATGCAAAAAGCATTGCTTTTTTAAACCGTCGCATTAGCAACGCTCTATGTGAGCGTTGCACACCCCATCGCACCACACGTAAAAAAAAACATCGTGTGGCTTATCGTTTAATCGATGGTCCGTGCTCGACGCTCCTTGCGATGCATTTTGCAATTTTATAGTGATGAAATTGTGTCGCCTTAACCGTCGCTATGCGCTTGTATTCCTTGTAGTGCTTGCAGGTATATGCCACAACAAAATGGTGTAGCAGAAAAAAGAAATAGGACTTTGGTTGATTTTTCGAGAGCTATGCTGAAGGAGAAGAATTGTCCAAATTATCTTTGGGCTGAGGCTGTAAATATAGCTACATATCTAGTGAATAGATTACCATGTGTAGCTCTAAATGGAATGACTCCATATGAAGCTTGGTGGGGTAAGAAACCAACATTAGATCATTGTAGAGTGTTTGGATCAATTGCATATGCTTATGTGCCATCACAACTTAGGCATAAACTTGAACCAAAGGTAGAAAAATATGTGTTCATTGGTTATGATGAAAAGAAGATGGGTTACAGGTTGTGGAATCCTCTAATCAAACAATTTCTTGTTTCTAGAGATGTTACGTTTGATGAACAGAAAAGTTGGTATGTAGATCAAAGTCATAGAGTTGAAGAATTTGAAGAAGAGGTAAGAAGATGTGAGAAAGGAAAATCAATTATGCATGTAAATGAAGATGAAGGCTATATGCAAGCAAGTACATCCAGAAGTGGATTAACAAGAAGGAATGAAGAAGCTCCTATATTTGATGAAGAAGTGTATCGAGACACTTATGAATAATGTGAACCAAGAAGTTCAAGCAGGACTAGAAGGAAACCAGAAAGGTATTCTTATGATACTTCTTACATAACTCAGAAGAACTGTGCATAGATGGTCAAAGATGATGAAGAACCTCAGAACTATGATGAAGCAAAAGGTAAGAAGCAATGGGAAGAAGCAATTAAGGAAGAATTCAATGCTCTAAAGGAGAACAAGACATGGGAACTTATTCCTAAACCAAATGATAAGAAAGTAATTGGAAGTAAATGGGTTTATAAAGTGAAGAAGCTTGTAGATGGAAGTATAGCCAGATACAAAGCTAGACTGGTGGTGAAAGGCTATGCCCAAACCTATGGCATATATTATGATGAGACATTAGTCCTGTAGCTAAGATGTCAACTATAAGGACAATCATTGCTATTGCAGCTTCAAAATGATGGACTCTAAGTCAATTGGATATAAAGAATGCATTCTTGAATGGATACATATCAGATGAGGTATACATGGAAAAACCTCAAGGGTTTATAGATTCTAGGTATCCAAATTTTGTTTGCAGGTTGAGAAGAGCAATGTATGGATTGAAGCAAGCTCCAAGAGCATGGAATTATAGAATGGTGAAGTATCTGAATGAACTTGGATATCAAAGTTCAAAAGCAGATCCAAGTCTACTCATCAAAAGAGCAGAGGAAGGTACAATCTACATTTGTATTTATGTAGATGACATTATAATCACAGGTACTTCAGATGAAGGAATCAAGGAGGTAAATAGATTACTTGAAAAAGAATTCAAGATCAGTGACCTACGAAAGTTGTCATACTTTCTTGGTATGGAAGTCACCTATACAGATCATGGCATATATATATCACAAGAAAGGTATCTTCTGAATCTATTGAAGAAGTTTGATATGGAAAATTGCAGAGAAGCTTCAACTCCACTTGAAGTTAATCACAAGCTCAGTAAATATGATGGTGCATAATACAAAGATATGAGGAAGTATCAATCTCTTGTGGGTAGTTTGATTTATGCTACACTAACAAGACCTGCTCTTAGTTATGCAGTGGGAGTGTTGTCACAATTCATGCATTGTCCAAAGGATCCACATTGGATTGCAGGTCAAAGAGTTCTTAGATATATCAATGGAACTATAAAGGAAAGATTGTATTATCCTTTTACTTCAGATTTGAAGTTGAGAGCCTATATTGATTCAGACTGGGCAAGTAATCAAGATGACAGAAGATCAACTCATGGTTACATGATATATATTGGTGATAAGCTTGTAAGTTGGTGTTCAAAGAAACAACATACAGTAGCATGATCATCAATTGAAGCTGAGTATAAAGGACTTGTGGAAGCAGCTTAGGAGGTCATATGGGTGCAAACATTATTCAAAAGCTTGGGCATTGATCAAGGTACACCTACAATACATGGAGATAATATGAGTTCACTTTATCTTGCAGCAAATCGAGTATTTCATGAAAGAACAAAACATATAGAGATACACTATCATTTCCTAAGAGAAAAGGTAATGGAGAAAGAAATTGAAGTGGAGTACATTTCTACAAAAGATTAGATAGCAGACATAATGACAAAGAGCTTGAATGGTGTGAAGACCAGCAGATTCAAAAGCATGGGAGGAGTAAAAGAAAAGAAGATGATATGAAGAAATAGAGAATGTCAATTAGTGATTGAGGGGGAGATGTTGGAGAAACAATCACTAATTGGACATATATTTGAAGGTCAAAGCTTTAGAAGAAAACGACATGCCTATGTGAAGAGACAAATTCACAAGTGTATTATATTTGTAAAGTTAGTTCACTTTAGTTCTAGAAGTTTTTTAAAAGTCATGAGATTGAGAAACTCTATATATATTAGTTTGTATCAATTGACAAGTAGTGGAACAGAGTGATAGAATGTGAGAAGGAGTTCATTTTGTATGACTAAGTATAGCCGGGCTTCTCTGAGTGAGAAAGCACATGTAAACTTCTGAGTTTTTCATAGCTATGAGAAGAACTAAGTAAAGTTCTGTGTATGAGACTCTCTCCATCATCTCCATGCTTGCCTACTATGTGATGAATTCAAAAGTTCAAGTTTTCCAAGCAACTCGATGTTTGACATCGAGTTTGTGCTGATAAGTCATTATTTTCATTCTCTGAATTGTATTTGTTGTTGAATCTTCTTAAACATGAGCTTTGTGGAGCAACTCGATGCCTGACATCGAGTTTCAGCATAAAGTCGATGCCTGTCATTGACTTCCCACATAAAAGTGGTCTTGATCATATCTATGTTAAATGCGCCTATTTCAGGAACACAAAAGTGGCTAAAAAAGCACAAAGTTGATACTTGGCACCGACTTTTGGTTGCAAGTCGATGCTTGGCATCGAATTTTCATTTTTAGATAGTTTGGAGTGGCAATCATTTCTCAAAGTTTGGAGTGGCAATGAGTTAATGGTGACCATAGAGGTTGTGTAGTGTCACATTAATTCATTTCTTGTGATGTTTCATACATCAACAGTGTACGCATCTAAGAATACGAGAATGGATTGATGATGTGAATAGGTGATGTGGTTTAATCTTCCAACACACCCCCAAAAGACACATCATCTATATAGAGGTGATGAAGGATGTAGGTGTTTTGAGTGTGAACTATTAAATAAATAAGCTGAAGCATTATATGGATAAGATTCTAATGACGGAAGAAAACAAAAGTATTATGCAATGAGATTTTCAAGATCATACAGTTGATGAAGTCTGTAAATGAAGTAGATGTTTTTTCTTTGTAATTCAATTTCCTCATGTTGATTGAGCTTTGTTGATTTGTGCAGCCTTGAGAGTTGCTTGATATTTGCCTCTGCAACCTGGAAGACTTAAACATTATTCCCTCCACAAGGCTAGAAAAGCATCAAGGGAGAATATCAAGATCAAAAGGTAGGAAGGAACAAATTGGATTGTGCTATAGGAGAGGCATTCATGTAGTCTAGGTATTCATGTAGTCTAGGTACTAGTTGGAGGAGGCAGAGTGCTAGAAGAAACACATCGAAGTGTGGATGTCCATGGCAATGGACTGCATCATCTGCAAAGAAGAAAATGTAAAGAGACATAATGTGGTGGGAGATACTGCCTGAAGGATTGAGTGGCATATGTGGAGCGTGTGAAGCTGCATGTGCAGGTTTGGAGAGTAATTATGTATGCAGGCCCATTGTAGCCTTAGAGAAGGACTAAGACTTTTGAACTATAGTTGCTTTATGAGTAGTGATGTGTTGTTGCAAAGAACCATTATGGACTTGATGCGTGATGTTTGTTGCAGAAGGCATGGCACAACTATAAGCGGATAGGAGCAAGAGTTGTGTGGGCACAGGAGAGATAGCAACTTGTGCTACAAAAAAAATATAGTGAAGGCCATGAGTAGAGTGGCTTTCATACCATGTTGAATAACCAATGAGCACATCCCTCAGATACAGAGACACGTATATCAAGAATTAGCTGTTCATTATGTATGGGAGATTACACTCCTTCTGTGGAAGATATATCATGAGAGTTACACGGTGACACTCCTTCTTTAGAAGATATATCATAGAGGCATGTAAACAATCTGCAAAGCTTAAAGACTTAGTATTGCCCGTCCACGGTGCAGAAGATGCTTAAAGGAAAAAAAAAACAATAAGGTTTAACCCCATCCCTTTGATTCCTACTAAAAAAGTTTTCATACATTGAAAAGTTTACAGAATAACTACACATTAACCAAATAATCGCTTAATAATAAGCTTTTCTTGAGGACGGGTTGGTGAATTCAATCAATAAGCTCTCCCTGGATAGACCGTAGTGCTGCATAAACAATTTCTGTGGATGCATCATCCAGACAGCATATAGTGAGCTTGCGCAAGCGCTGTAAGTCTTAAGAACGTACATAGCTATGGATGGACTCACTGGAAGCTGCAGGTTACGTCTCATTGCACGAAGTCTACGACTCTTGGAATGAATTGGTAGTCTATTCCATATCAGGCATCATTCGAAATGTCCACAAGATGTGGACTGCAAAGAAAGTACTTAAAGTCCAATGTGCCTTTTTCGAGATGAAACGAGCTTCTAATGTTTTCGCATATTGATGACCTTTCTTTTGAGAGAGTTCAAAATGACTTTAAACATTTCATGATAGCATCATAGAACTGCTGACCGTGTCCTATGTTGCACTATCAAACAGCAGATCATGAACTTCCGCAAATGGGATAGGGCATACAGGATAGCTGTAGATATGGTTACAATCACTTGAAGCTGCAGGTTACTTGCCAAGTTGCCGCTGAACAAGCCATATGAAAGTTGAGAGGAAATTCGTGTCTAGAGTCTAGACATGCAGCTGCACTGACGCAGTTGCGCAGGTATTAACGAAGATATCCATGGCTCAAAGCTTCGTAAAACATCTCGAGGCCAGCACATCCCAATCATTCAATCAGAGCTGTCTTGTGGAAACCTCACATTCTGTTGCATCCATCATCATGGAAAAGTCCACAGGATTCTCATCAGAACGTTTATACCTAAGAAGATCGTTGTACAGATAGAGTTTGAAGTGTTCAACTACATTAATGCGACAGCATGGAAGTACAGAACATGTTGCACTATCAAACAGCAGATCATGAACTTTCGATAACGGTTTAGGACATTA
The DNA here is from genome assembly GCA_020310875.1 of Ceratopteris richardii. Taxonomy (NCBI): domain Eukaryota; kingdom Viridiplantae; phylum Streptophyta; class Polypodiopsida; order Polypodiales; family Pteridaceae; genus Ceratopteris; species Ceratopteris richardii. The sequence goes on from CM035431.1 coordinate 62,518,441, forward strand.
ATGCGACAGCGTGGAACTACAGAACATTAGATTGCGCATAAGCTTTTGAACATGTATGGTACTCGTGCCTACGGCCGCATCCACCTCAACCTGCAGGTTATTCCGGTAGATCGAAGCCGCAAGAAGCCTTAAGCAAAACAGCAGCCACTACACCAGGAATTCGCGTTCCTCCATGCAGCTGTACTAGTAGCTGACGAACTAACGAAGCTATCGAGCTTTAACGAGATTCAAAACATGTTGACGCACGTTAAACACACCATTTCAATCACAGTTGTCGTGCGGAAGGCTGACATTAATCCACCTCAAACACGTTACTCGCAGCGTTAATGGACATGTCAACAAGATGCTCATCAGAATGTCACTTATTTTATAGACCAAAGATGATTCTTGTACAAAGAGTCTCAAGTGTTCAAGTATATGAAGTGCATAATCGAAGAGCAGATCATGTTCCGATTTGATGATAAGTGACACCCTTCACAAACGAGGGATGACTGATTTCTGATTTCAGAGGGAAGTATCTGAATTCTAAAATGGCCGTCGACTCAATCTGATCGCACACAGGATGCATAAGCGCGCACACTATTTTCCAAGAATGTGCACATGTCATCTATCTAATACTCATAAGAATCGAGCTCCATACCTCGCTGAAAACTTCTACGATCAGCTCGTGAAGCTCCGGAGGATTAAGCTCCAAATAGCAATACAGAAGCTCCTCCACCTCCATGGGGCTCTCCTCTAAATCCCTATCCATGATCATTTCATAGATCGACTTCCGGAAATCTTCGTGGGGACTGTAAGATATTTTGACAAGGGCTACACTATCCCCTACCACACGTTGCAAATTCTCAGGTAAAACCGCAGAAAAGCTTGAGCCTCTCTCCCTTCTTCCTTTCTTTGTGTATGCATCGCGCTGTCTGCTATGGCACCTGCTTTCCTCACAAAGCGATCCACAAGTCGGCAAATCAGTGCCATGATCCGGGGCACCAGTTTGTTGAGAATCACTGCTTTTCAACTCACGTATATTCGTAGTCGATTTATGATCGTTGCTCACTATTTCGTGTCTTTGCCGTTGTTCGCCGACATTCGGCTGTGCAGAAAAGGGAAATTGGTGTTGGACTCTTTCATCCCGCCACTTGCTGCAGAGCATTAACGCTGGATTCTCTACAGCAATCAGCGCATTGCTTTCTTCCCATTTGCTGTGCAAGCTCTTCGTAAATCTTGAATTGGCATTCGAGCTAATGAGACGCATAGAATCCATGATTGGGGAAATGTTGTAGTCGTCGATGCCGCTATAACCAGAGGTTGGCAGATCATGATGCTCTATGGCATTTAGAGCCCTACACTGATGACGATCCCTTGATTCTTCAGGTAGTTTCATCTTCGATATGAAAGTTGGAATATCTTCCATGAACTCGCCGCGAGCACAATCGGAAAATGAATCACATGATGTAGTCGCCCGTTCGGTGGAGATGGAAGTGAACTTCTGATCAATGTAAGACTGCAGAGAAGGAACTTCGGCCATATGCAAGGGTTTCATTACATGCGCTTCAGATAAGGCGCATTTCTTGGGCCAATGGAGGAGGCTTGTTTGCTCAATCGCTTCAGTTTCATTCCTCCGAAAGATTGACGAAGCTGCAGAGCTGATCGACTCACTGCTAAAAGAGGTATCAATAGAATCTGGAGTCAGAGTGTTTGAGCCTTCGGAGACATTGTCAGAGTCAGGGTAGAGAAAAAATGATCCTCTAAAATTTGCCGGCAAAACGTTCGATGACAGGTCATTTACTTGCAAGAAAGAGTTTTTCTCATCGCGACCAACACCGTCAGTAGCGAAGGGACTCAGATGTTCGTAGTCACTGGTTCCATCCGTTGCCGTCCTCGATGTTGAGGTTGCCTCGGAGAAGAACGTAGACATTGAGTCGATTGTCGGAGAGTAGAATTGAGAGAAAACTGACCCAGAACATGAAAAACGTTGTCGACCATCTGGACAACTTCTGTACAGACGCTGGCATTCAACTATCGCTCCATGATCTAAGGCACTTTTACCACCGTGACGGAGAGGACGCTCGTATTTCAGCTCCTTCAGTCTGGTTGACAATACAGCTGACTCAGCTTCGAGGAGATCATCAGAAAAGTTTCCAGTACTGATATCAAAGTTAGAAAGCTCTGGCAGCGACATAGGAGTCCTTGCACGTTGCCCGTGCCATGGTTCGCCGACGATCGGAGAAGCCGGAGACTCAAAAGAAAAGGCCTCGCTATGCTCTTTGGACTCCTTGCTCCTGGAAAACCATGAGGGAGCCATGTCTGATCTTCATGCAGATTTTAGGCACTGTCGAAGTTGGCAGCCTTGTCCCCTCTGCTAGGCTCTATCTGTGTTGAGGAGATTCAAGCTCAATAATGGGGAGAAGAAAATGTGCAAAGCTCAAAATATTTCAGCGGGAAAACAAGAAGGTAAGTTACTAGGTGGGTTCATGAGCAAGGCAAACATTGTTACGGAGAAAAACTGCCGCCACTAAGATTTCAGGCATGAGACCGCCGCCATAACAAGTGGCTGGCTGCCATCGAGGGCTGTACAAAAAATGGAGACGAATTGCGTGGCCATGGCCCATAGGGTCCCCATAGCCTACAGGTCACAGACGGATCAGCTAAGGGGGGACGAAGGTGGACAATGGAAAAAAGATGACTGAACTCTAGATGCTAAAGCGCCTGAATATTGAATGTTCTTAACACTGCAGGAGTCAGAACCTAAATCCGTGGGCATTGCCGTATCTGTGCGAGAGAGAACGGTGTCGGACCTGTCGGTGTGGCAGAAGGTAGAGGCAGAGATTCGAGAAGGTGAGTGTGTGCTGGGCCTGCTGCTGCAGAAGCGATCGTGAATGGTGAGTCGTGAATGATTCATTCGCTTATATTATTAAGCTAGAAACAGACCAGACCGCCGTCTGATTTGTTATTGCACAAACTTGCAGAAGGACAGAAGTCAGTTTGGCTGCCCCCCTCTTTCTCGTTGTCAGGCATGGCGGACCGCGGTCCTTGCTCTCTCATCAGCTGTGCGCATGTGCTCATTGCTCACTCATATGGAAAAAGAGCACCCTTGGTGTTTCTGTACATAAACTTCAGAACGTCTACACTAAATTTGGAGAGAATCTCATTGTTGAGCAGATCTATATAGAACTTGGAGAGAATGCTTTTTTTTTTTTTACAACAGAAACGATGAATAAATTAAAGAGGTAGAATACAAGTGTGCAGGACGCAGGATCCCTAACAAGGAAACAGCCCCATACGACAATTACAAAAACATCAATAGGTAATTCAAGTACATAACAGAACCATGTGGAATATTTCAATGGAATAGAGAGATAATAAAGTGCCTCTCCACTTATTATGGGGAGTCTTTTTGAGAACAAGAGACATGGGAATTGGGATATTCTTTTTTTTTTCAAAAATGGAGGTTCAGTCGAAGCCTACTTCCTCGGCTTTAACTTTGAAAGTGCAACCATACAAGTGAATGCGCATAGTACCTTCGGGGCCCCCGTATCCCACAAAGCAAGGGTTAGATAAGGTTAGAACATTACAACTAGTTTAACCAGCCAAAGCCATACATGTCTAGCTTGAACCCTAGAACTCTACCTCAAGAGGCCAAAACTCAATCAACTTCCCTACATGATGTGGACGAATTGGGATATTCTTGAGGCAATACATCCTTGACGATTGTAAACAATCAAAATGATTCTTCTAAAGCCTTGATAAACTGAATACCAAAAGTTTTCTTTCCCACTCTTAATAAATGATGATTTCTACTGGTTCAAATGTACCACAATGTGTGAGCTCTCCACATATTCTACAAGAGAATCTCCATGTTATTACAACTTCCTAGCAACACCTCTTTATAACCCAACTTAACACTAATTTTGAGCACAAGGGATGGATGACCTGCTAGAATTGATAACCATGCTTGCCATTAAGAAACATATGGGGTAAATCCTCTAAAGTTCCACAAAATGTACGCAGGCCCTCTTTAAAATTATGCATGTTAATTATGTTGCAAAACCCTATCTCATTATGTAAAATCAACCACTCTAAAATGGAATGCTTATTATTCAAGGGAAAAGCCCAAAGGCATTGGAATCTATACTTCTATTGGTGAGCATTTCATCAGACACTCCATCTTATAGTTACTTTATTGAGAATCTTTTTCACTAATCCTCTTTAATTTTTGAAATGATGTAGCATCTCTTTAGTGGTGTGAGTTGTCAAAGTAGGTTTGATGAAGTGGTAGCACTGCAAAGCGGTCTTGAAGGATAGTTTTATACCTGTTTGTGGCCAAAAGATAAATTATTCAAGGATTCATTGGGGAAAAACATGAACTCTGCATGGACCTTTTGGATTAAGGAGTGATTAGTGATGGACCAATGAGAGGAGGTTGGTGGACATAGTCTATAGCCTATAAATCACTAAGCTGAAGGGGGACGAGGGGACAGGATTCCCCTATGTTTAAATTTTGCTTCTAGAGAGAGAAAGGAATCTCGTAATTTACCTGGCCCAAAAATTCAAAAATTTCAAAAGGTTAAAAAATTCATCATCACACCATTTAATGGTCCCTCAACCACTTTTTAGGATCAAAAGTGCTATTTTTGAGTCCTAAATCAAAATCCGTGCATGAACTAACCTGAAAAAAGTGACTTTTTCAAAAATAACTCAAAATACAAGTTTCTCCCTCCAAAACCTCACATTCTCATACCCAAGTCCCAAAAAGTCATCTCTTTCCACTACTTTCTCTCCCTAGCACACCATTGCAGCTCTTGCGTCTCCATTTCTTTCTCTGTGCATCTTCTTCTTTGAATTCCTATTGTCACTTCCACAGCCTGAACTCCAATGGAGAAACCTAAATCTCATAGACGTCCAAAAGATGAGGTTATGGCAATAAAATATCAAAATATCAAGGCTATAGAAGGAATTTGATTAGGACATGAGTTCTGCAAAGGTGCATGGGTGTACATGCAACCCTCTCATGTTGGTCCTCATCATGTAAGAGATCGTGGAAACTTGGATCTTCATTGGAAAGGGAAGTTATTATGCTTCAAAAAGCTCAAAAATGGTGGAACTGTTGCCATTGTACAACATGTTTTCACAATGTCAAGCATGAATTTGGAAAACTAAAAAAAAATGAGATATCCTATCAACTGTAAGTATTACTCATTGACCTTTGTTTAAATTTCATAATATACCTTGTTAAGTTGTGTAGTTTTTTTGTTGTAGGCATATTTCCTTCTACCTTGGTGGAAGAACAACCACTTCATAGTCTTATAGGTGCTTTCTATGCATTGCATGCAGATGTTGGGTTGATAGACTTTCCACAAGCCCGTCTTGCTCACCTATTACGTGAGACAGTTTTCTTTTACACACATACATATGTTGTACCCTCTTCATCAAATGACTTTGGCAGGTTAGAGATGATTAAGGTAGATTCTCTTTTAAAGCTCGAGTGGCCACAAACTAATATATGGACATTAACATCTTTGAAGCATAAGATGGTGATGGACATACACAACTATTTGAAATTTACAAGAGTTTCAAGATCTATATGATTAGATTTGTGTGTTCTTATTCATTGTTTTGTACATTTATTTCAGATATTCACAATTCTAGAGACTTCAACAATGTTCATGTTAAAAGATATCACGTATGAGCAGGTAGAGGGTTTACTAAGTGAAAATTGGGGACTTGTAGAAGGATGCACCAAACGGGATTGATACCTTTGTAAAATTGGTGCAACAGGCATAGGATTTTGATACTTGAAACATCATACTTCATTGTAAATTAGATTCTATTATGATCATTAGATGTGTAGACTTGGTGAATGGATACCATTACAAAGTTTTGAGGGTTTTTTAATTTCATTTGAAATTAAGATAAATTTATCCAACATCAAAATGGAGGTTATTTCAATAAATCATCATTGGACTCTTGCCAACGTGAGAGAACATCTAGTAATAATGGGATTTGAGGATCTGGATCAATAAAAGCTCATAATACAAGGGTATAAGGTAAACAACATATGGTATTTTTTCTTTTGTTCATACAAATTTTTATATTCAAATATTTTATTTTAAAGTTTTCTATTTGTCTGCAGATTGGTAAGAGGTTGGAGGATAAAATTGAAGTCCTTCCTAAATGGAGTGTAGATTGAACTCAACTTTTATTGTCATAGCTCAAGAACTATTTGAGTGCTAGAGTGTACACACAACCTATGTTCCATTCATAATCCTTCCTCTCCCACAATGTATTAAATTTTTTTGATCTCAATATGATGTACAATTCGCCAAATCTTTGATTTTTCCAATGGCAATTTATTATAATTTTAAAGTTCTGAGAATTTATTTTTTCTATTGTGTAGATGTGTATCTTATTCTGCTTAATGATTCTATTCAATCTTTTTTATGAGCCAAAGTTTTTTTTTGAGAGTTCTGTGCATGATTCTTTTATTTGAAGGTATCAGTTTTAGTTATTTTCTCCACAATGTCAGATGTTTTGCTTGAAAACACATCTCACATACTTGAAAAGAAGGCCATCCCACTAGGAGATTCTGTGGTAGACACCATAGCAATTGTGTGTGCAGATATCTTGAAAGTTGACAACAATTATACTACAGAGGAGGAGTTCAGTGTAGCACGGGAGAGGATAATGAAGCAGAAAGTTCCTACATCCCCCGTAGTAGAGCAGAGTGGCATGGCCCACTCTAGCATTGATCTTGATGCCCCTTGAAGAGGGGAGGAAGAAGACAAGCTTCATGATGTAAGTGGTAATTGAATTAAATAAATGAATAATTTAAGTTAACAAAGTAAGAGTTTGAATTCTCATTTTTTCTTAACAGGAAGCAATTGAGCTGGACAAGTTCGCGGCAAGATCTGGCGGGGATCGATCTTCTCACAGGAGTGGTTCATCCTTGGCAAACTACATCGAAAAGTTGCCAAAGGATGGTTTTGTTATCATACATAAAGACTATAGTCCGGATGGGCACTTCATGACTTGGTGCTTGAAGGCCCTAAGCAAAATTTTATGTCTATATACAATTACCCAAGGCACTAATTGTGTCATTTTGGTGAGGAAATCCTTAGTTCTAACTACATTAGGAATTAACTTTAGAGGAAAAGTATTAGGGCAAATAGGTATTGCCATTTTTCTGGGCATGCAAGACCCCCATGTAATATCAAGATCTATATTGACTTACTAGCTGCCTCAATCTCTCGAAAGGAGAAAGAAAATTGTAGAGAAATTGAAGGCAACTGATAAATGATGTAAATGTTTGGATAATACAAACTTTAGTTTTTCCTATTTTGTCTAATCTTGTGTATGAAATGTGCTTCATAAATTGAATCTTCCATTGTCTCCATAAATTCTATGTAATTTTAAGTTTTTTTCTTCATCTAAGTGCTGTTTATGGTCTGTGGTATCTTAAAAAGCATAAAATAGGCCAAAAAAGCCCCAGCCACAGAAACACGGTAATCAGCCTTGCAAAAATTTAACAAGGCTGATTCATGCGCTTTTGTGGCTGGGGCTTTTTTGGCCTTTTTCAATGTTTATGAGGGCTCCAAAGTGTAGGATAGTATGATATTATTGAATGTCTCTTGCTTATGGGTGGCATCAACTATACACTGAAGTTTGAGCAAGCCAAAGATTACCTGGAGTGACTAATCTCTATATTATACACTCTTAACATCTCATCTATACATAGGGTGCATAAACAAGGCCATAAAATGAAAAAAAAAACTGAGCCACAGAAACTCAAAATTCAGCCCTCCAAGAAATTTACAGGGCTGAATCTTGCATTTATGTGGGCGGGGTTTTTCTTGCATTTTATTTGACCTCTAAGGCAATATTAGGTACAACATTGTAGCTCAGTGATGAGTAGCACCTCCTCTAATGTCAATCAGGGAAAACATGAGGATGGTATGAAGACCTCGAACAAGTGATGGCACAAGTGTGTGAGTGAGAAGCACACTGACATGCACACACATACACACACGTGCACACAAGGCAAGAACAAAGAGAGAGACAATGGAGTTCTTTGGATTACTCAAAAGTGCTCTTACAAGTTCAATTCTACAACAAGCTAACCTCCAAAATGAGCTCTCTAGCTCTATTTATAGTTTTTTACTAGTTTTTGGCCCTGTCTAGACCTAGTGTCTTGCTTAGTTAAAAATTAGGTTCTAGGGCCTATTTGAGGGCTCAAATGAAGTCTAAAAAATATGAAAATTGATAGGTATGTACTTCTAACGCTCCTTAAGCTCAAGAACTCCTTGGCTTGCACAAAATGGAGTCTAAACTATCCAAAAATGGTATTTACAAGGTTAAAGTAGTGATGAAAATCACTGTTCAAATGAGGTTTGGTTGGAAAATTTGGATGGCCTATTTGCATCTTCATTGACTACTTTCTCTGCTTGTGCCTTCTCTCTGCTCTGGCTCCCTTCTTTGGCTTCCTTGTCTTGTGAGTCCTTGGGTGTCTTGACTGCTGCCAACACCCCCCCTCTCTCGTGTCTGTCGTCTCTGACACACCCTTGTTTGGCTGAGCGTTTGACATAGTATTCAACCACGTATGAAGCTAGGTGGTGTTCTTCCAGCCGCAGCCCCCGTGCTAAGTCTGTTAGGAGGGCATCCCAATCCACTAGACCTGGAACATCTAGGTGTGGCAAACACAGTTGTTCCGAATGTAAGGTTCGTTCCGTTGCAAAAAGGTGGAGGAAATGGGAGGGTCTGGGAACAAAGATTTCAAAGTGGTATTCCTAGAATCCTGTGATGAACATCTCTTCAAATGTTTGCTTGTATCACATTGGGATGTATTTAATTCATGCGTGCCACGCATATATCACCTGAATGGATGGGGTTTTACTCATATCATAGACCAAGTCGAGGTTATCTGCTATGAATCCAACTCCTGAGAAATGTGGATCTTTAATATTTTTGAAGGTTTTGAAGGTGACCAGCATCGACTCGAATATCTTTAGGCACATCTGAGCCATTACATCTGGGATGTTTCGCATTCTGTCTCCCCAGTGGCGGATGGTGGAGATCATGTAGCCCACTATATCTTGTCCCCGTGGCGGTGCCAAGTATACGTAATTGAGCCACTTTGCGCATCCTTTAACATTTTTCACAGTGATGGTGAACTCTGGCCATGTGCGTCTTCTAAGTATGGGAGCATAACAGGGATTATACTTAATGAATAGTGGCATGTTATTCCAAGTTCGAACCATCTCAAGGTAAGTTTCTAAGAGTCGTAGCCACCAGGTAGATTGATGAATTGATCCTTGTTTAGTGCTCTCAGGGATATCATCAGGGCCATATTGAGTGGCAAAGGTTGGAGCCTTGCCACATCATCGTTGAATTTCTACGTTGTAATCTGCCAAGAGCACACAATACGGCACATACTGATCATCATTGGTGCCTATCCATCTGTGATGAGACATACTTTGGAAATATTCTGATTTGATAATGGTGTCCTCAATCTTGGACATGAACTCAATCTGAACCATTACTCAATCATCATGCGTATTGGCTGTCTTTTTGAGTGTCTGCATTCATTCTGGGGCTTCTACCTCTAGTGTGTCTAATCCCTCAGAGGTTTGTTGGCCACCCGGCATTGACATAGGAACATATGGCTCTTCATATGAATCATCCACTTCTATGGGTACCAATTCTTCTGGTTCTGACTCGATGAATGGGGAGGGTTGTCTTTCATATTGGAGTAACTTGCTTTGCAACTCCGCGACCTGTTCTCTTAGTGCATTTACCTCTCCTATAGTGGTGGTAGAATTGCTGATCTTGGGTTGGGCTTCCTGCATCATTAGCTGTTGACGGAGAGTATCCCATTCTTTTCCCAACTCATCATGCACTTCCAGTAGATCCGCATAGCTTTCTAGAATTGTCTTCATAGTCTCGGATGGAACATCTTTGAATCTTTTGGGGTCGATCTCCTCCGGGGAACCTTCCATCGCAACTTCTAGGTCTTATTCATTCTGCTTTTGCAATCGCTTGTTCTCTTTGAGTGCCATGGCCATGTGTTTTTTGAGTAGGGTCAAATTACACCGGACTCTAAGATTATTTGTTTGGTAGAGTTCGAGTAAAGCTTCGAGTTGTTTGACGTCTGAGAATTTTGATGGTTGGGGTGTCTCCAGGAGGGTTTGATGTGCCTGTTCGAGTGTGGTGTAGCGTTGATGGAGGTCAGCGTTTTCTTCTTCTATAGTCGCAAGCCTCTTCTGTAGTTGCTCTTGATCCATAGTTATTTAGCGCTGATGATCTTCTAAGGTTTGGTATTATGTCTGTAAGTGATGTACACATTGGTGTAATGTAGAAAACATGTTATTTACATTTATGAATGCAAGGAAGGTGGAGGATGCAGGGGGAATGGGGAGGGGGAAAGGGATAGTGAATGAAGTGGTCACGAGAGGTGATGTGGGTGGAGGGGGTATGGGAGATGGTGGTAGAGAGGGGGGGGGAGTGGTGTTGTGGTTGGTGATGTTTCCATGGTGTCAAAAGTGTGTGTAAATGTGTAGATGGGGACTGTGGGTGGGGTGGATGTGATGTTCGTGAATATTGTTGTAAATGTGGGCATTGTGATCCCTCCAAATTGGGTGCCTAGCGAGATAGGAATCCACATAACATATGTGGTGAGTGTTGAAATTGGGGTGGTAGTGTCATGTGGTGAAGTGAAGTGTGTAGTGAGAGGTGGTGAGGGTGGTGCCTCGTGGTGTTCCTCTGTCTATGTAGTGTCTCCTGGTGCTAATACATCCATGTGAATTTGCTTGACGAAGCGCATGGGACGGGTAGGCACCCGTTTCTCATAGCGGAATGAATGGCTTCATCCAGGCCCACCGCGTTCGCGTGCAGGTTCAGGGATTCAATAAACAGTTTTTCCACTCCCATCTTTCTTGTTTCCACTGACAGCTTGTGATGTTCTTGGACTCTCTTCATAGTCTCATATAACCTTTTGATTTGCGTAGTATATGCGGGGGCACTCGCTAGTTCTGTAATTTCTTCGTATTCTTGATCATATTCCTCATCTGCTTCCTCCTCAATCTCTTCTTCATCTTCCTCTACTTCCACTACTTTTGGTTGGGTCGGGGCTGAAGTTGTGGTAGGTTGTGGTTCTTGGGTCTGCTCTGCTTCAGTCTCAAGGTTAGACTCATTAATCATCCTAGCGATTTCTTCATCCGTTAGATCATCCAGGGTGTAGCCCTGTGGGAACTCCAGGTCAGAGGGGATCGGATGGAAAACTAGATTGGGTCCTTCTGCACTCTGTCTGGGTAAGCGAATCGTAAACGGACCGACACGTCGTGTTTGTGGAGGGGTCACCTCTGGTGTGGTGGTGGCTCCCCTTGCTTGGACACACGGTAGTGGGACTGCACCTCTCATTTTCTTAGATGGAGGTCCTGTTGTTGATAGCCGTGTCTGGAATTCCTGAGCTCTGGACCACACTAGTGCCCTTTGAATAGGCACGTCATAAGCTAAGCACCTGTAAATTATTCTTGTCAGCACACAACACCCATGAAGCACATTCTTATGTTTCTTATTCCAGCGTTGATGTGCTAAGTGGATTTGATCTATGATCCAGTGTGGTAGATTTATTGTGAGATCCTCCGTCTCCGCCAAGTACAAGCTGAACCAGATTCTTTTTGGTGGCATAGTGAATCGTTCTTGGGTGGGGAAGGTGAAGTGTTGCATGATCGTTCGTAGGTGGAGGGCGATGGTTGGTGTCATAGCTACCATGTCCTTTAGTTTATTGAGATCTTTGTGCTTCATTCTTTCGGGAATCATTGTTTCTTTCTCTGTGAGGATATGCATACCTTTCATATCTAGGGCCTCCCTTACTAAGTTGAGGGTAAGCTTGAATCTCTTTAATTCATGAACAGGTGTTAATGAGGGAAGCACAAAGGTGCTATCGCCTCCCTTGGCTCTTCTAGAGGTGATGGTACTAATCAAATAGGAGCAACGCAAGAAGTCCGGCTTAGGTAGGAGTGCCCAAAAGTAGCTATCTAATCCTGCTTTGGTCCATACAGATCGCATTACTTCTGCATTCTGGTACTTTTCGAATTCACGGGTGAAGAAATGGTATCTTCCCCATTTGCCATTAAACTCAATTTCTGCCTCCCAAAAGTAGGTGCCTTCTCCCAATGGTCCTGCGACATCACTGAACCAATGTGCGTGTTTTCCCACTTGAGAAGTGTGTCCTTGCGGAGGGTCCTGAATGGGAAGTACATGCACAACTCTAAGTTCTTGAGGCCTCTCAGTGAGTTGTGGTTCGAGGAGGAGGGTTTCAATATCCACTATCTGGGCGTTGGACCCGGCCTGGGAACTGGTACCTCCTGCTTCTACCATGTTACTTCTTTTTTGCTGGTTTTGTGAGAATATAGAAGCAGGTGTTAACATTGTAATGGACAAGATAGAACAATTTTTGTCCCTGTTACAACATTAACGTGAGGTTAGTGGGTCATTGAGTGCTCGGTGATTGTGTGTGTAGTTAGTGAATGAATAATCCTATGAGCTAAATGGAAAGGTGTAGTGTGAGAATGATGTAGTTAGTAAGTGGTAGTTAGTAAGTGGATATGAATTTACAAATGGGGGTCGGGGGGTTTATTACAAGCTTTGGGCTGCCAAACATAGTGGATGGCTTTTGGTTTTGATTTTGTGGAGACTCTGGAGGGCTTAAGAGTGTCGGCTTGGAAATGAGGCTTTTTAGGGACCCATTTACAAGTGATTCTGCTCGTGCTCATGGGCAAATATGTGTTCGTGCATGTTGAATAAGAGTGGGTATCAGCTGTTCGAGTGAGTGAACCATGTTGTAGATGGTGTGGTTTGTGTGTAGCTATTTGAGCCCGCAAGAAAGCCTTAGGCACCCAAATTTGTCTGGATTGTGGGTCAGCCTTCATCGACTTCTTGGGTACCTAGATAGACTTCACTTTAGTGGAGGACTTTTTGAAAGACTTCTTATTAGTGTTCTGTTGTTTCCCACTAATATGAAGCTGAGCCAGTGATTGTGACTGGACTGCAACAGGTTGGTTGCCTTTCCACACCCACACTTGTTTTGATGGTTGAGACACCGTACTTCGTATTTTCTTTTGGCTTCGAGCATAAGTCATCTGCTTCTTCTGTATTTGATCCACCTTTGGTTGCTGCATCCCTGTGGCTTTTGGAAAAGAAGGGAGTTCCATCGTATCCTTGACTTCTTTGTTGAGATAATCATCCCTCTGCATCACATAGTTTTGTACAAGAATAGCATGGTCATCTTCATGTGTACTCGTGGAAGGACCAGGAGTTTGTGTCTTTCCTAGTTCCTTGAGTGCCTCATTTTCTAACTCAAGTGTAATGCGATTCTGATCTCCCCAGACCTGAAGAAGTCCACTTCTTAGGTTTAGGTTGACTGCATGATCATAGATCCAGTCTTGACCCAAGACAAGAGGCTCAGTGAGGTACTCGTCTTGACACACTAGTACTTTAGCTGTCAATAAGACATCTTGAATGTAGAGGGGAAGTTCCACCTCTCCCAAGCAAGGGGTTTCCACACCTCCTAATCCTATGAGATATGCTTCTATAGGATTGACACTTAATTTCAACTTTTGACAGTAAGAAATTTTAACCGCACTAGTGGCTGCACCTGAGTCAATCAGGGACCATACAGTCCTTGCAATTTTTCATTGTCCTATCTCTAAGGTTACAAAAGGACGTCGATCAACTATTCTATGGGGACTTACACTTGAGACTTCACACATAGCCATATGATATCCTGGGTCCGCATAGTCATCTGTCCTAGGCTGATCTCTACCCTGCCTTCTCAACTTCATCCTTTGGATTCGCTCCAATGCTTCTACCTGTGCTTCTTCTCGAATTCACTTTTCCTCTTCTTTACGTTTCTTTGCAGTATTGAGTCGATTTAACATCTCCTCTGTGAGCGGTTCTTGATATAATTTGACTCTGCATCCACTGATGTAACTAGGGAGGAAATCACCTTCTAGTGTAGCTAGCTGAACTGCTCCACTCGTTGAGATCCTATTTATGATCATAGGTCCATAACCTCTCTTCTCTAGCTTCCGTGCATGTTGCGTCAAAGTGTAGACTAGGACTAGGTCTCCTGCCTTCAAGCCCCTATCCTTCACATGTGCATAAAAATATTCTTTTTGTCTTTTCTTGGCTGCATAAATTCTTGTTGCCGCTCTTAATCTTGTTTCCCTTAATCGTTCCAGGTCAAAGATTCTAGATGAAAGATCATGGCATGTCCACTCATGCTCTTGTGCTACTCTCAATGTAGGTATCAAGAAGTCCAATGGTAGCACTACATTTTGGCCAAATACCATTTGAAAGGGAGTGGCTTGGAGTACCGTTTTATAGGCAATTCGGTATGCCCAAACAGCGTGGTGTAGCTGTTTGTCCCAATCAGCGCGTTTATTATTCACCAATTTAGTCAGCACATTGCATAGAATCTTATTTGTGCTTTCAGATTGCCCATTAGCGTGTGGGCGATAGGGGGCAGACTTCTTGTGTACTACAAAGAACTCTTGAAGAAGATTTTCAATAACTTCATTCAAGAAGTGAGTGCCTCTATCACTAACTAACTCTATAGGTAGACCGTATCTAGTAAACACATTCTCAAATAGGAACTTAGTTGTCGTTTGAGCATCATTCTTCGTTGTGGCTTTCACTTCTACCCACTTGGTTAGATAATCAATGGCAATAATGATATATTCAGCATGTGAACCCTTGGCTGGGGGATTAATAGGGCCTACAAAGTCTATTCCCCACTTAGAGAATGCATGTACACCCATCATAGGTTTCAATGGCATCTCATCTTTGCGTATAGGATACTGAGTTCACTGACAAACCTCACACCTCTTCACATAGGTATGTGCATCCATGTGAAGGGTTGGCCACCATAGGCATGCAAATAGTATAGCCTTAATCACTAGATCTGGTCCAAAATGTCCTCCTGCTACACCTTGGTGAGGAGTTTCCAATATCTTGAGGTATTCGCTCTCATGAGCACATAATCTGAGGTAACCATCTTTGCCACGCTTGTATAAGTTATCACCAATGAGTGAGTAGTCTAGGGCTTCTTGTTCTAAACTTCTTTGCCTAGCTAGGGTCATGTCTTGAGGGAATGTTTTCGTCCTCAGGAAGGCTACTAATGGTTCACTCCAATCTGGCACTATGGACACTTGATAAAGAGTAGCGTGCTCCACAGGTGGTCTAATACGACAGACTGGGCATTCCTTGCACAACCTATGAACATCTGCTTCCATAGTTGGCCAATGCACTCTGAGTCTCTTTAGTGTCTGTAGGGTCCTTTGCTTTGAGTAGTGTTGCTCTAATGCACCTACATGTGCTAATTTCAACCATTTAGCATACTCATCCTCTTCCACACAACAAGCCAATATCCCTTGATCTGTATGTTTTTACATACTTCCTGCCATGATGTGGTACTTTTGGGCCTTTACTGCCTCTCTATCTTGAGTGTTTATGATTGGGTAATTAGGCCCGTATGTCAATATTGGTGCTAATGTTTTAGCCCATTGTGGCAGGACTTCCAAATTAAACAATTAAGCATCAGGAAGATCATCTAATACTCCTTGCAGTGCCTCTCCTGATGTGAGCCTAAATAGATGGTCAACTCTCAAATGAGTCTTTCCTTTCCTTACCACTACCTCAAAGTCATATTCCATTAGCAAGAGAAACCATCTTACTAATCTACCTATATTGCATGGCTTTTTCACGAGATATAACAATGCTTGATGGTCAGTAAAAAATTTAAATTTATTTGCAAGCAAATAGTGTCTAAACTTCTTAACCGCATATACCATGCCTAATCCTTCTCTCTCAGTAGTGGTATAATTCCGTTTAGCTGCATTTAGCTGTCTACTAGCATAGGCAATTGGAAGATCCATATTACCTTCACCGGTAGATTGTGCTAACACACATCCAATAGCATAATTGGATGCATCCATGTGAACATGAAAGGGTTTATTCCAATCTGGTGTGGTCAAGATTGGTGCTGAACATAATTGTCATTTAAGCTCATTGAAGGAGTTCTCACACTCATCCGTCCACTCAAAATTAATCAAAAGCCCATACAAAGGCTTTGCGATGATGGCATACATGTGTATAAAAAGTCGGTAATAACCACAATGTCCCATGAAAGCTTGTACTTCCTTGATATTCCTTGGCCTAGGTAGCTCTGCAATAGCTCTCACTTTTTCCTCGTCCATAGATATGCCATTCGTTGACACTGTGTCCTAGAATCTTGCCTTGCTTGACCATGAAAACACACTTTTCTGGGTTCAGGCAGACTTGATATTCTCTACATTTGTCAAAGATTTGCCTGAGTTCAGGTATATGTGTTTGTCTAATGTTGGAATGTGCACAAAGATCATCAACATAGACTTCTAAATTCTTCCTCAGGAACTCTTTAAATACATGACACATCAGCCTCTGAAAAGTGGCTAGTGCGTTGGTAAAGGAAAATATGCCCCACTCTATGGCAAAAGTTGTCTTATGCTGATCTTCAGGAGCTATGACTACCTGATTGTAACCAGAAAATCCATCAAGGAAGTTGTACACTTCCTTGCTTGCTAGTATTTCCAATAGACGCTCAATGATCAGAAGCGGATAGTTATCTCGAATTGTGGCTGCATTAACTTTCTTCAAATTAATGCACACACGTAACTTTCCATTCTTTTTGGGCACAACTACAATGGGGGATACCCACTCAGTGTGCTCAATTTCATAGATGAATCCAGCTTCAACCAAGCGATCTATCTCTTCTTTGATCTTGGCAACATAATTGTCATTATATGTATATGGCTTTTGCTTAGAGGGTTTGGCATCTCAGGTCATGGGGATAGTGTGTGAGCATATGTCAAGGTCCACACCTTTCAAGTCCTTGTAACTCCAAGCGAATACATCTCGGTATTCTCTTAGCAAGGCAATCAACTCTTGCTCTTCTTCTTTTGTCAGGTCATGTCCTATGTAAGTGCATCTCTCTTCTCCTTCTTCTGTGGCTACCACTATTTTCTTGGTGGTTTCTTTGTTATCATAGGCCTCTCCTGATTGTGCCTCGCGTTTAGGCATTCTTATCATGATTCTTCTATCATCTATTTCATACTTCTTAAAATTTTCAGGGACCTCAAACAAAGATTCTTCTACTTCTTGTGTGAATTCTCTCTTCTTCCTCTTCTTGCCTTCATTTTGGCGGTCACTTGTGTGGTTAACCTCACATCATTTGTAAGCTCTTCGTGTCTCTAAGGATGAGCTTCTACTTCATAGAAGTATTCTTCATCTGATGCAAAAGGCGGGTCCATAATGATTGACTCTAAATCGGAGTCACTTGCATCCTCGAATGCATCAGTGCGAGGTTCACATTCTTCCAGAACCGAATCTCCCATGATTGGCTCTATGGAGAAAATTGAAATGTCATAGCCATCCTCATCACAGTGGGGTGTCCATTGTTCTTCATTGATGGCTACATCCATTGTTGCTAAAAATTTCTGCGCAGCCATGAGGTTCAAATTCTTCATGAGGGAATACTACAGGTGCATAGGCCGGGTCTTGAATTGATCTATGGGTTTCCTTCGCACCTATCTCTCTAGCGTTTTCTCTCTTCTCTTCTTCTACTGCTACTTTACAAATCCATAAGTGAGTGTCTTCATGCATCCATGAGGATCCTGATCCTATGGAATGCACTGAATCAATATCATCTTTGGCTCTATGGATGGGATTCCATTGGATGGGGGGTACATCTCGATGGGAGTAATCCTTGAGATTAACTTTGGTCGTGACACCTAAGTGTTTCAAGTACAAGGAGTTGGTTCCCCAATCCTGTACCACTTGCAACTGTCGCATAAATGGTCTTCCCAAAATCATCTCATAGGCCTCGTTCTTGCTAAAGTCACAGATAGTAAATGTGTGCTCAAACTCTACACCACAAGTAGTGAGAGTTATTCCTTCTAACATCCCTAAGGATCTCTCTATGTGGCCATCAGCCATCTACAATTTCATCCTCGTGGGTTTGAGTGTTGGCTTGCCCCAACGCTTCCATAAGGAAGTGGTAGCAATTGCAACTCCTACACCAGAGTCCAGAATTGCTTTGGTTGTGTATCCTTGATGGATGATGGGAAGATAGGTGTTTCCTTCTTCCCCTTCACTCATGTCTCCTATCTTTTCCAGATGTATTTCTGGCACTGTTCTATGGGATCCTACCTGGGAACGAGGTTTCTCTACTTCTGGCACTTGTTTGGCTACATGTTTCCATAGCTCTGGCCTAACTTTGAGTAGCTCTTCTAAAGTGAGGTTGCATTGCACTTTTGTGTTTTTCACTACCTCTGTGTTCCTAGGTATGACTGAGTCTTTGTTTCTTACCATGACTGTGGGTGCTCTCATACACGTGGACTTAGCTTCCCTTGGACCTGTGAAGTGGGGTAGCTCCTCTAAGGAATTAGAATCAAATTCTAACTTCTCCTGAGATTGGGTACTCTCTTGTTCCTCATAAATGGAAGGAATGTCTTGTGGGAATTGATCATGGGCGTCATCCACAAGTTCAATGGGAGGAGGAACTTCACTCTCTTTAGCCCATTTCTCTTCTTGAATCTCTCATAAGAATTCAGGTGAGTCCCGATTCATAGAAAAGGATGTATCTGGCTCTATGGAGTTAGGCACATAAGTTTCCTGAGGGGGAATGCTTATTCTTTTACTTACCTCATCTTTTCCTTGGGAATTTCCTTCCTTGGCAGATCTCCTAATTATGCTCTCTAACTTTTCTAATAGTCCATCCAAGTGCAATTGCACCTTAGCTGAGTAAGAGTAGTTGAAGAGGCGACTAGCTTCAAACATGGTCTGAGCCAAGGCTACCATTTTCACGCAAAGCTTGGTTCTTTCTATCTCTAGGTCAGCTCTAGGGTAGCACTTGTCATGATCCGTCACATTTGGCCCTTCTTGGATTCTGGCCTGATATGCCTTAAGCATCATGTCTATGTCCTCTAGAGTGGGGTTGGCTAACACTGATCCTACTCTAGGAGGTGGTGGAATTGTCTAAGGTGGGTTGAAAGATGGTGGATTAGATGGTGATAAGGATGATGGTGGTGGTATGTGAGAGTGTGTTTGAGAGGTGAGTTCAACAATTTTGGCTTTTGTTTCTCTTATGCTTTCTTCTAAGTCGCTCATCTTCTTAGCCCATTGTCTTTTCATCCTTTCTCGGCTATCTTTCCAAGATCTCGTTGGTTTCTTGGCTACGCTCTCGGTTTCACTAATCTCGGCACTCTTTTCTTGGCCTGAACCTTGGTTCTGCTGCAAAGCCTGAGCTCTAGTGACTACCTGTACTGGTGCAATGGAAGTCACACTTCCTGTAGAGTCTACTACTAACCCAATAACATTAATAGGAGTGATTTTTGGCATATTATTGGGATTCTTTGGGCAATCTCATAAGAGATGATCCTTTCCGCAATCTTGACAAAAGCCATGGATTGTTACTGACTGGGGTTGTGTAGGTGCATGCATGGGGCAATCACGAATGAGGTGATCTCCCTGACATTTGTAGCATGGTCCTCTAGGGAATGGGGGTCTTAATTGCCTAGGTTGAGGTCTAGGGTCGTGATTTGTGTACATGATATTTGCATACTCTGGATCCTAACTAGGTTCACTCGGTTTCTCACTATAGTAGGATTCACCATGTTCAAGAGACTGCATGTAGTAAGCATGGGGGCTATCAATATGTGTAGAATCAAAGCTATGGTCACTGGGGTCAATTTTTGAAAGCAATGGTGTTACTGGCACTATGGCTCTATTCAGGTTCTCTTCTACATCTGCATACTTTACTGGGATCACATTGGTTGGAGCAGGAGGTTGTTGGGCTAGCACTGGTTGAGCTCTCTACTGGGCCTGATATTATGGTTGGTAGGTTTGTTGAGGCCTCGCATACTATTGTGGTTGATACTGGTTTTGATATCTTCCCTTTTGTGGATAGGGCTGAGGGTAGGTTTGCCTAACCGCTTGCTTATTGTATGGGCAATCTTGTGCTGTGTGATTAGTGTATCCCCGTTCTATGGTATAGTATTGGCTACTTGGATTCACTTGGGGTTGAGCCATGATGGGACATACGTTCACCATATGGTCACCTCCACAAGTATAGCACTGCTTAACTAGGGCAAATCTTGGGATTTGTTTGTTAGAGACACCTAGTTTTTGAGCTACTTTCTCAGCGAGTTCCTCAATAGATGTGGATTGCGAAGAAGAGAGGCCAGTAGAACTATTTGAATCTTTGTAGATTTTTGAAAGTTCTAATTCCTCCCCTAGGTTATCCTCGATGTCGATGCACATGCATACACACTCTTCTATGGTCCTAGGGTCTTTCAAGTACACATATGATCTCAACTTTGTACTCAGCAGTCCCTCTAGGAATAAAGCCACTTGTTTGGCTGGTGTGGGTAAGTCAGGAATAGGGCACCTCTCTAAGTATTGCCTAAACCTTATTCCTGCAAGTCTAACCGTCTCTTGAGGGGTTTGCTTGAAGTGAGGAAGTGTTATGCCTTATGCCACTCTTAGAGAATTCAATAATGAAAGCCTCTAGAAGTTGGTCTATGTTCCTGAAGTGTCTCTCATTTAGTGGTTGAAACCATGTAAGAGCGGTGTTCCTAAGGGTTAGACCAAAGGCATTGTACTGCGTGAATAGGTCCTCAATTTGTTCAGCTCTCAAGACTTGCCTAAACTTGGCCACATGATCATATGGGTCTCCTGTGCCATCGAAGTAGTTCTTCATGGATTTAACTAGCTGTGTAGGTCTCAAAGTCCTCGTGTGGTCTCTAGGTCTTGGCAGAGGGGATTCATCTACATTTCTTGGATTTCTTGGAGCTCTAAGTCTCTCAGGTTCCACTCTATCTATTTTTGTTCTCGTTCTTTCTCTTCCCATTGGGTTGGCGAAACTCACTTTTGGCCTATCTCTACTTCTGTCCCTTTGAGCTCCATGAGCTTGGGATGTTCCTGCTCCTGGGTGGCCATAAGAGACATTAGAAATTTGTTGGGGGAAAACAAATTCACACTTCCAAGTGTAAGCATGCCTTCCATGCTCGGTGACCACAAAGATCCTTTTCAAAGTATTGTCTAAATAGGTCACTTTGCCTGGACTATCAGGATCTTTGAACTCATAGATTGTGATCATTCCTACCTCATTCGGCTGATCACGCTTATACCTCCAGAAGGCTTCATCGGTTTCTCGATTTAACAGATCTATGCTCTTATTGTCCTGGGGAATCCACTATGGCGTGATAATTCTAGTAAGAACTGATTTGCCTCGAGGGTTTTTTAGGCTCTCCACCTATGTTCCCTGCTCTAGGTCACCTATGTCCGTTTCTGGGATCACATTACCAAACTCGTCTGTCCTATCTGGGTGGCTAGTGACTACGTATATGGTTCCTTCTTTGTCCAGGTATGCTCCATTTTCAAACTTGACAGCTGGATGTTCAATTCCAATGGGTTGGTCAGGAGTTTTAATTTGGACCACAGATCTTCCTAGGCCGTCCTCATAGATGCAAGCACCTAATTGGTTGGTTCTAAGGTATTCAAGTTGTGTCTTGTAAGGGCCTTCAACCCTTTGTAAGTATGGTACGCCTGAACTTCCCGTGGGTCTCTCCATACCATGAGACATCTCTGACTCGCTAGTTTCAGAGCTAGGGTAGTGTGAACAATGGCTCAACTGCTGGGCCCAAGACCTAGCAGTATGATTGACACTAGTCTCTGAAGACCTAAGACTCTGTCTATCTCTTCCTAGGTGTCATCCTGATCTAAGGTTTATATGCCCAATTGAATAATCCCAAATTTCCCAAGTACAATTTCATTGTTGGGTTCTTTTGTATTAGTCACTTGTTCTTTTTAATTTTTCTTAGGGTGTCACTTCTTGTCCAATCAGTCTTCATCACAACGAACAATTAGGTTTTATCGTACTTGAGTTTGGCCATTTGATTTAAATTCTTTTCCCTTAGGTTGTTTCGCCACTGTAATCTCTTTCTACTTGCACTTGAGTGATTAGAGTTCTTGGACTTGATCATGCTTAACGTAACCCTAATGAATCAAAACCTCTACCCGTACTTAGCCTATGCTATGAATTGACAGCGGGTGTTAAGAATTTCCAACCTTTAGTTTCTCTCCTTGGTTGCCCTTGTGTGCCCAGGAAGTGTGTTCCCAAGCATGCATTGTTGGAAAACAATGTCCCATTGGTCCACTTTTTGTCTAGATTTTAAAGCATGAGTAGCTATTCTAATAGCACTCTCCACCCAAAAAGCCCGTCACTAGCGCGAACTAGCATATGTAGAACTTGTTTCTAGTCCTCGTACAACCAAAACGTGTTGGCGGCGTGGATAGCTTGTTGTCCTCCTAAAGAATCCACCCGTGTTCAAGTCCCACCAGCGGTAGCCGCGTTCGTTAGCTTGAAAAGCTTATGAATTAAAACAAAGTCATGGACGGTGGCAAATTAGGCGATGGACAGATTTTTCACAATTGATTTTGGAAAACGATCGCAAGTGAGTTATGCTTTATTAGGAGTGAACGTAGTTTTCTGAAGAGCTTTTCATGGGACAATAAACTACTATATAAGAAGTGCTTTGGATCACTTCAAGGCATCCTTCACCAAGTGTTCAACACAAGCTTTGGAAGCTTGAACCTCAGTAGTGGTGGTGTCTCGTCTAGCACATGGGGCAGCCATGGTGCTAACTTGAAGCATGTTGAGAAGCAGCTATGGAGTTCTTCTTAATGATTCTTCTTGGAGAAGATGAAGGGTGTGCTCACACTCTAGCTCATGGAGAGGAGGTTATCTCTTGTTCATGGCAAGAAGACTTGGTCATTAGCAGCTTGATGGTGAGGATCGGCCATCTACATGGTGTATTTGAAGATTGTCTTCTACAAGAAGATATCAAGTTGAAGATTGTCTTCTACAAGAAGATATCGGGCTACTTCAAAGACATTGGATGGTGTTTAACATAAGATTTACATCTTATGGTAAGTATTCAGGTGCATATTCTCTTTATGCACACAGGTACTACTTGAATTTTATGGAGGCAGTGGCGTTCATATCAGGAGGAGTCCTATTCGGCATAGGTACAAGAGAATCAGTACGTATATGCTTTATGCATATTTTGATGAGGTGTTTCAGAAGGTGTGTTCACATGAGTTTGAGGATTTTCGGCAGCAAACTTGTTAGCATTCCTTGCTACTTTTTAAGTATGTGATCTTTTCACACATGTATCTAACTTAGGGTCTTCCATAGCCTAAGGTTAGATGAGGGTTTTTTGATTATCAGTTTCACACTGATCCTTCCTCTTTCAGTCACTCATATTCACTCTTCTACAACCTATAAGGTCACACATCTCATGTATATTCAGATTTCTGCCCATACATCTGAATATGTTTGTTACATTCGTACATTCACTCTTCCATCTATTTCTCATCACATAGAGTGGTTGAGAGTTTTGCTCCCACATTGTACATTGACCATTGGTATATATGATACTATGAGTAAGCGATGGCTTACGTAACACCTTACACATGTCGTCTATTCTTTCTCTATCTTTGTCTCATCATTTGTATGATTAAGTTGTGGGATGTTCATGTTTTGTCAATATTGGAAGATTGTTGGAATTAATGTTGTATATACTGGAACTATGGAACCATGGACCTGTGACATGAGCCAAGGGCCTACCTCACTTCCAACATTTGGTATCAGAGCACAAAGGTTTTGGTTTCAGAACTTTAGATCTTTGGCATCAATGCATTCAGGCTCATTCATAATCCCAGGTTCCCAGACTTCCAGATTTACAACATATGATTTAAAAGCATCTTCTAACATTTGACATTTGACATACACACTTAATCTAGATGAGTAGAGATTTGAGAATTAGACAATTCAGTCACATGTGTATTCATCAGTGTGGAGTATGAAGTTGATGATCTGTTAGCAGCCAAATATTTTTGGAAGAGTATGCAAATACTTTACAAAAGTATTGTTTGAAGACCCAGACTTGATGAAGAGAAGACTACTTCAAATTCAAGGAAGAACAATGGTTTAGAGAAGATGAAGAAATCAGATCAACATCAAATCAGAGGTATCACTTTCTACTATGAGATTATCATTTGCACGTCATGTCTTAGAAGAGCAGTTATGAAGAGATTTGAAGGTTTCAAGGAGTGCTTTTATACACTTTCATTATTTGAAAGTTAAAGGCTACATCAAAATAGGTATCTAGAGGTTTTTCTAGAGAGTTTTGAGAGATCTCTTTCATGGCAAAAAAGCTTATCTAAGAAGACAAATTTGAAGATGGGATGAGTTTTGTTTTCAGCCAATTTTCTGTTGCAAGTTGGTTGAATATCCAGGTACAAATGTGATCTAGAGAGGTATCTCTAGAAGGGTAATTCATCATTTAGACAACGATTGGTGAATTTAGTCATTTCAGACATTTGAATCAGGATTTTGATTCAGAGATATGAGGAGATGATAAAACATGATTCTATATTCACTTCCATTTGTATACCATGTTTGTTTTATCTCTTAATCTTAGCATTAGAGGAAGAGAAAAGTTCATTTGAAGAAGTCAAAAGTGTTTGCTACTTCAAGATGAAGAGAACAAAAGGTATGGAAGAGAAGTTTGAAGATGTTGACATCATCAGGTGGAAGAAAGATGCAGAAGAAGAAAGTCCATCATTTCCAAAAGAAAAGTAAGACTTCCTTTTCTCATATATTTTCCATATACTTTTCCTATTTTATCCTCTACATCCAAAGGCAAGTCTACGAGAACATTTTGTTTAAAGAAGAAGCAGTTTCTTGTTTTGCATTACACTTGGTCATGATTTAGTAGATTTGACAAAGAATTACATTGAGAGAAAGAAAAACAGCAGATATATTGTGACTCATATGTGTATGAGTTATGTTTTAGTTAAAACTTTTAAGCAAGCAGCTGATATGTTCCCTCAAAGAATTCTTGGAGTGTCAATATAGAGCTACTTGGTATATGACAAGTTGCAGAGAAGTATATTTCTTCTTTATCTAACTCTTAAGGTAAAAGAGTTTTTTGTCGTAGATGTTGAAGACTTGGGTTGAGGTTTTATGTTTGGAAAAGATTACCTCATATTCCGTATTTTCAAAAAACTTCAGAAAATTCAGATTTGTTGATGTACAAGTCAATGAACAATCTACTTTCAGTGATTGTCTTGATTTTTGGATACATGCTTGTATTCAAAAAGATGTTCCATTAGATCCTATCACTTGATTGAGAAGTGGAGTTAGCCAAAAGAAAATCAAGCAGGTACTATCACATTTCACCCGGGTAAAATATGAAAGTTATGAAGTATCAACTTGCAGCTTTTGGAGTTCTTAAGGTGAGAAGTTTGTCCACTTATGTTTCAAGTAGGAGTCATAGATTCTTGGAAAGGATTTGTTTGCAGAAAAGTTTTACAACTTTATGTGAAACATGGACACTTAGAGACATTCAGGTAGCAAATCAAACATTCAGACATGAAGGTTTGATAAGAGTAGATTCTACACAAGAGAGATCATTGATCTTGAATGATCATGTATGATCTTGAGTATTTATGATTTAGTTGTCTATCCTTTGTTTGTGTAAGGTTCTTAGCATTGGAAGAAGTAAGTCAAAGATTCAGGTTCTATCAGATTTGTGTTACAGAGAGATAGAAATACTTGTTATGTTGCAAAAGGTATGAATCCTAAAATGCTTTTAGCAAAGTTTTATCAGCTAACCTTATTCTACAATATGGGAAGGTGAAGACTTACAAGTGAAAGTTATTAGCAACTACAGTGCTAATAAAAAGGGTTCAGAAATTTTGTTTCAAATACAGGTATTGGTCACTAAAGATCAGATTTATGAAGAAGGACGTCCAAGATTTCATAAAGTCTGATATAATTTGAAGAATACTGGATACTAATGTTAAGTCATCCAGGGGGGTGATGAAACATGAAGACTTATTTTCAACCATATGTAAAAGAATGCAGATTCATACTTTCATGTATTCCTATTACAGGTATTCCTATATTTCCTTTTTCAGATTCTCTTTATGTTCCATCTTTAAAAGAAGAAGGAAGAAGAAGAATGTCTGGAAAAAGTTCCTGTTAGGTGTTCCTGTTCAAGAGAAGGTTCCAGAGTTCTATTTGAAGAGAAGCTTGATATTTCAGAAAGGTATATTTCAGAAGTGCGCACATATATGTTTATACCAAGTTCTGAAGGAAAGAGGTATGAAGGATTTAAAGGATGAAGACATGATGACATCATAAATATGATATTTTGATGAGACTCATAATTTCAGTTGATTTCACTTGATTTCAATTGAGTTGAGTTGATTTGACTTGAGTACAGTCAGAGATGAAGCAACAGTGTTCATAATACACTAAGTTGTGAGTTATCAGTCACAGGTTCCAGGATTCAGTTCTTGATTTTGTTTAGTGTATTTACATGACATAGCAGAAGTACGTTGAGAAACCTTTTTGGAAGGTAAATGCAACTATGTGGATCCTAGCGTATGTTTTGAGGTTTTTGAAAACAAGAGATAGCAGGTTCAGAGACAGTTCATGCTATATTTGTTGTCAAGTGATGAGAACACTATTGGATATCTAGTTTGCATGTTTTCTCAAGTATTTTGGTTCATATTCAGCAAGTTCAAATTTTTGAAGGAAAGTCAAATTCAGTTTTGAAGAAGACTTTTGAAGAACAAGTTTTGAAGTGCGGGAGTACAAGGTTGAAGCTTGTAGTAGTTTGCAGCTTTGACAGATTGCAGATCCAGTCCAATATGACATTGCAGGGGGGATTGTTGGGAAACAATGTCCCATTGGTCCACTTTTTGTCCAGATTTTAAAGCATGAGTAGCTATTCTAATAGCACTCTCCACCCAAAGAAGCCCATCAGTAGCGCGAAGTAGCATATGTAGAACTTGTACAACCAAAATGCGTTGGCGGCGTGGATAGCTTGTTGTCCTCCTAAAGAATCCACCCGTGTTCAAGTCCCACCAGCGGTAGCGACCGCGTTCGTTATTTTGAAAAGCTTATGAATTAAAACAAAGTCATGGACGGTGGCAAATTAGGCGATGGACATATTTTTCGCGATTGATTTTGGAAAATGATCGCAAGTGAGTTATGCTTTATTAGGAGCGAACGTAGTTTTCTGAAGAGCTTTTCATGGGACAATAAACTACTACATAAGAAGTGCTTTGGATCACTTCAAGGCATCCTTCACCTAGTGTTTAACACAAGCTTTGGAAGCTTGGACCTCAGTAGAGGTGGTGTTTCGTCTAGCACATGGGGCAGCCATGGTGCTAACTTGAAGCATGTTGAGGAGCAGCTATGGAGTTCTTCTTAATGATTCTTCTTGGAGAAGATGAAGGGTGTGCTCACACTCTAGCTCATGGAGAGGAGGTTATCTCTTGTTCATGGCAAGAAGACTTGGTCATTAGCAGCTTGATGGTGAGGATCGGCCATCTACATGGTGTATTTGAAGATTGTTTTCTACAAGAAGATATCAAGTTCAAGATTGTCTTCTACAAGAAGATATCAAGTTCAAGATTGTCTTCTACAAGAAGATATCGGGCTACTTCAAAGACATTGGATGGTGTTTAACATAAGATTTACATCTTATGGTAAGTATTCACGTACATATTCTCTTTATGCACACAGGTACTACTTGAATTTTATGGAGGCAGTGGCGTTCATATCAGGAGGAGTCCTATTCGGCGTAGGTACAAGAGAATCAGTACGTATATGCTTTATGCATATTTTGATGAGGTGTTTCAGAAGGTGTGTTCACATGAGTTTGAGGATTTTCGGCAACAAACTTGTTAGCATTCCTTGCTACTTTTTAAGTATGTGATCTTTTCACACACGTATCTAACTTAGGGTCTTCCATAGCCTAAGGTTAGATGAGGGTTTGTTGATTATTAGTTTCACACTGATCCTTCCTCTTTCAGTCACTCATATTCATTCTTCTACAACCTATAAGGTCACACATCTCATGTATAGTCAGATTTCTGCCCATACATCTGAATATGTTTGTTACATTCATACATTCACTCTTCCATCTATTTCTCATCACATAGAGTGGTTGAGAGTTTTGCTCCCACATTGTACATTGACCATTGGTATATATGATACTCTGAGTAAGCGATGGCTTACGTAACACCTTACACATGTCGTCTATTCTTTCTCTATCTTTGTCTCATCATTTGTATGATTAAGTTGTGGGATGTTCATGTTTTGTCAATATTGGAAGATTGTTGGAATTAATGTTGTATATACTGGAACTATGGAACCATGGACCTGTGACATGAGCCAAGGGCCTACCTCACTTCCAACATTTGGTATTAGAGCACTAAGGTTTTGGTTTCAGAACTTTAGATCTTTGGCATCAATGCATTCAGGCTCATTCATAATCCCAGGTTCCCAGAATTCCAGATTTACAACATATGATTTAAAAGCATCTTCTAACATTTGACATTTGACATACACACTTAATCTAGATGAGTAGAGATTTGAGAATTAGACAATTCAGTCACATGTGTATTCATCAGTGTGGAGTATGAAGTTGATGATCTATTAGCAGCCAAATATTTTTGGAAGAGTATGCAAATACTTTACAAAAGTATTGTTTGAAGACCCAGACTTGATGAAGAGAAGACTACTTCAAATTCAAGGAAGAACAATGGTTTAGAGAAGATGAATAAATCAGATCAACATCAAATCAGAGGTATCACTTTCTACTATTAGATTATCATTTGCAGGTCATGTCTTAGAAGAGTAGTTATGAAGAGATTTGAAGGTTTCAAGGAGTGCTTTTATACACTTTCATTATTTGAAAGTTAAAGGCTACATCAAAACAAGTATCTAGAGGTTTTTCTAGAGAGTTTTGAGAGATCTCTTTCATGGCAAGAAAGCTTATCTAAGAAGACAAATTTGAAGATGGGATGAGTTTTGCTTTTAGCCAATTTTCTGTTGCAAGCTGGTTGATTATGTACTTAGTTTGGCAAAATGTTTACTTTTTTTGTCGGTTGCGATTGATAGAGGTCAACGCTTGGGGACTTGCACATTCAAATTTTTTACCTGCTAGAGCTGGTTCAACTGCTTGGGATGCCGGTTCCTGCAAAAAATCTCAGAAAACACACAATAGCACAAACACGCAAATGCTCTCTCGCTCTCTCTCACAAGTGAAATGAGGGGAAATGGTGTGGGAATGGTGATATGACCAAAAAACTGAATTTTTTGTGATGATGGAGATGGAGGTGGGAGATGGTGATGATGATGATGATGGTGAAGAAGATCAAGGAAAATAGATCAAAGTGATGAAAATACCTATGACTCCAACATCTCAACTCTACATCTTACCATCACACTCTCGTCCTCAAAGCTCGATCCCCGGCAATGGCGCCAAAATTTGGTGTAGCTCAGTGATGAGTAGCACCTCCTTTAATGTCAATCCGGGAAAACATGAGGATGGTATGAAGACCTTGAACAAGTGATGGCACGTGTGTGAGTGAGAAGCACACTGACATGCACACACATACACACACATGCACACACAAGGCAATAACAAAGAGAGAGACAATGGAGTTCTTTGGATTACTCAAAAGTGCTCTTACAAGTTCAATTCTACAACAAGGTAACCTCAAAAATGAGCTCTCTAGCTTTATTTATAGTTTTTGACTAGTTTTTGGCCCTATCCAGACCTAGTGTTCGGCTTAGTTAAAAATAAGGTTCTAGGGCCTATTTGAGGGCTCAAATGGAGTCTAAAAAATATGAAAATTGATAGGTAGGTACTTCTAATGCTCCTCAAGCTGAGCGACTCCTTGCCTTGCACAAAATGGAGTCGAAACTATCCAAAAACGGTATTTACAAGGTTAAGGTAGTGATGAAAATCATTGTTCAAATGAGGTTTGGTTGGAAAATTTGGATGGCCTATTTGCCAGATCTTCATTGACTACTTTGTTTGCTTGTGCCTTCTCTCCACTCTGGCTCCCTTCTTTGGCTTCCTTGTCTTGTGAGTCCTTGGGTGTCTTGACTGCTACCAACAAACATGTACATATCTAGTAAAAAAACAACATGCAAATGCATGAAGGTTCAACTCATTCCATATATAAGTGACTGAAGCAAAAGTTATTTGCATACACTTATGGTGGAGAGTCAAAGATAGAGAGAGTGAGAGAGAGAAAAAAAGGCACAAAAAACATATAGGTAAAAACAAATTTTTCTATTAATGATTGTATTACACGACAAAGTAGGCCTATCAAAGGGTACAATATACACATTTCATGGGTTATTTCTTCTAATTCTTCTTTCTAGCTGAATGTCCTTGGGTTGTATGGTTACTCTATTGGCATGGATATCACATAGGTTAGAGTCCTCAAGCATGGAGATGAGGTAGGCCTCAACTGCCTCTTGAAGTGCTTCAAGTGATATCCCTTGTATTCGTAGACCTACACAGTAGCTTTGTAGTTCTTCTTTTACCACCCTTGCAAAAGCTCTTTGTGGTATGAGTAGTTCAACGGAATTTTGGTAGTGTCATATCTCTGTGAAAGTCGTGCAGTGCCTCCTTCATCTTTGTGGAGCTCTTGCATTGGGAGGTATGTTCGGTTGTTGTTGAGGTCTACGTCGTGGTTGATAGTTTTTCTTTCTCTGATGTACACAATGTGAGGGTCCAGCTTCATCTTGCATATTTTTTTGTCGATGTGGTTGTTGACTTTTCTCCCTTTCCTCCTCCATCGGTATTTGCCCTTGTCTTTGTGGAAGTGTCTTGCCTCCATGTGTCACCCTATGGCTCGTTGGAATTTGCATATCATTCCATGGTGGTTGATTGCTGCTTTCATCATTCAGGGATGACTCCTCATCGCTCTTTGATACAGCCCTTCTCATCAGCTTTTGTTTGGGTCTTGCCTTGATGGGTGTCCTTGTTGGTGGCTCATCATCTGAATTTGACTTTGATCGTCTTGGAGTGAAATACTCTTATCTGTTGGATACTTCATGTTCTTGTGATGAATTGCTCCCAGGTGGTGTGCTATCATGTGACACAGGCAGAAATGTGCTCTGGGAACCACTTTGGGGTCTTTGGGGAGGTTGCAACCTTGGTGGGCATTCTGTCCCTAGATGAGGGCTAGGAAAGAACACGCGATCTTTCCTTGTAGTTTGCTTGATGCGTGCCATTCTCTTAAGTTGCAAAAAGTGTGAAATGAAGTGAGTTCTCTCTATTTATAGAGTTTTTTTCAACTGTTTATTCACATTAGAATGGACAAAACCTGTTTAAAAACATAAAAAATGTTATAATATAAATAATAACACATTGAAACCAAGATTACAATAATAATAGGTTTTACCACATAATGGAAAATAACGAATTCACTTTACTTCCAAGCTGAGCCTTCTCGTAGTCTCCGAGCACGCCACTGAGCATGATGGAGAGTTCCTAATGATGACTTCCATTTCTCATTGGCAATGTTGTGTTGCATCCTTCTCGCAAGTTTTGCCAATTTTGAATCCCTAAGTCATTCCACAAAAACTTTCTCGAGAATGTAGTGCGGTAAAACCAATTAAACATCTCCTCCATGTAGTTTGATTGCATTGGACCACCACCATGTCACGTGTTTTTGAAGTAGACACCCCTCGCTTTGTAGTGTGACTTTTCCATTCCTTGGGTACTGAAAATCTCTAACGACCCATATCGATGCATGAAATAAGCTCCATGTGCAAATAAAATATGCCAAAAATTGTTAAGTACATTGGAAAAAGGTAAGTGCAATGAACACTTTTAGAAGAAGATTACACCTACAATGTAGTGTGTTATATTGCTCTCTCCCCAAGATTGAATGAAACACTTGGTGAACTCCACTAATGTCTCTTGAAACAATTGACGTTGAATAGCACTAGACCTAGTCAGACACATTAAGCCTACCAACTTATCAAAGCTCCACCAAACCTTCTTTCTCTTATTACAAAGATCAACTTGAGAGTCATTGTCTGTTGTGATCATGGATAGGTCTCTCCACAGCTCATAATGTTCATTATTTTGAGTGCTAGTACATCTTCTAAAAAAATGTATTGCCTTATCCCCTGTCATTGTTGGAGTTAGACGTCTGCAAAATCACGCGAACAACACAAGGAAGAAGAAGAAGAAGAAGCTTGGAGCTCAACACACAATACTGAATGTATTACTAGAGAATGTACAAAGATAAGTAGCCCATTAGGGCAATAGGTGTATATACAAGCTGGGGGAAAAAAACCTCCTAAAGAGGGAAAAAAGTGCCCCGGTAGTCCTAGAGTGTTCACACACATCACTACTTAAACAAATCCCCCCTCGGAGTGATGCGGTGAACAAGTAGCTGGCACTCATGTATAAGGAAGCGCCAAGCTATGTGGAAATCACTCCACAAAAGGAAGTAAGCCCAAAGATTTGCGAAAAGCTTCAAACTTCTCCCTAGGCAGAGCCTTTATGAAAAGGTCTGCAATGTTCTCCTGCGTGGGCACATATGCCAAGCTGATCTCCCCAGTAGAGAACCTCTCCTTGACATAATGATAATGCACCTCAATGTGCTTAGTGCGAGCATGGAACACAGGGTTCCTCACAACTGCCAATGCGCTCTGACTGTTAGTGAAGATGGTGGTGGCAGAAGATTGACCAACACCCAAATCAGCCATAAGGCGTCTGGGCCACACACACTCAACAACCGTTGTGAAAGCTGCCCTATACTCAGCCTCACAATTGGAGGTGGCCATAGTAGGCTGCTTCTTGCTCAACCAAGATATACATGAGCTACAAAGCATGAAGCAAAAGCCACTAGTGGACACACGAGTGTCATAGCAGCCAACCCAATCAGAGTCAGAAAAAGCATGCAAATATGGTGGTAGTGATCCCCCCTGGGATAAAACAACCCAAGTAGCCGAGTACCACTCAACTAGCGAAAGATGCGCTTAACCGCTGCCAATGCTTGACTCCTGGGCATTGCATAAACCTCCTCATCTATGAGACAACAAACTGAATATCTGGCCGAGTAATGCATAAGTAAATCAAGCATCCAACAGCTTGCTGATAGAGAACAACATCAAATGCATCTCCAGCATCACGAAGACTCAATCGTAAACCTGTCTCCATAGGAATGGCAATAGGCTTACAGTCTTCAAGGCCAAAACGCTGCAATAATGTGTCAATATATTTCGTTTGACACAAAGCCATTCCACCATCAACGTGCATAAAATGAATGCCCAAATAATGATGCAAATACCCCAAATCAGACATCTCAAATGAGGCATGCAAATCAGCCTTAAAATCAGCAATATGCCTCTCATGAGGACCAATGAGCAGCATGTCATCAACATAAACCACAATGATCAGAAGTACATCATTAGCACACTTAACATATAAGGCGCTTTCAATTGGACTATTCTCAAAACCATGTGCAATCAGATAGGCATGTATCTTCTCATACCAAGCACGTGGTGCTTGCTTTAAACCATATAATGCCTTTCTTAACCTGCACACCTGGTTTTCACGCCCTTTCTGCACAAAGCCACGGGGCTGAAAAACATACACTTCTTCATTCAAGTCACCATTCAAAAATGCATTTTTAATGTCCAACTGATGTACATTCCAACCATGATGGGCTACAAGTGCACATATGCTCCAAACAGTAGTCATATGGCATGTAGGTGCAAAGGTTTCATCAAAATCAATGCCTCTTTCCTGTGCATAACCCTTTGCAACAAGCCTAGCCTTATACATGTCAACTGTACCATCAAGTTTATGCTTCAACTTGTATACCCACTTAGTGCCAATGGCCTTCTTGCCAGGAGGCAAGTCAAATAAAGACCAAGTACCATTCTTCATTATTGCATCATTTTTAGATTGCATAGCAACCATCCAATTTTCTGAATTTTGTGCTTCATCAAACGAAACAGGCTTAGTCTCATCACATAGACTAGATGCAACCATAGCATATCAATCTGATGCAAAAGAGGCACTATCAGAGCCTGATCGAGTATGATATGATAGAGGTGCATCTAATTTGCTATCACGCAAGGTCTGCACCAGCCATTTTGGCATAGTTCTTGCTTGCTCAATATCAGCTCTCTCATCAATAAGTGCATCATGTAAATCTGCATCAGAAATGGAATGATGTGCATCATCACATGAAACCTGCAAAGGCTTAGAAGTTGCCTCATTAGGACCAGCACTAGACTGTCCACCTATAAAAAGAGGCAGCAAAGTATCATACATGTCTTTGGAGCTAACAGATGTCTCCTTAGTACATGAAAGCAATGGCTGATTAGCATCCTCCACAAAAACAACATCACGGCTAACCAAAATGCATTTAGTCTGTGGATGATACAGACAATGGACTTTACTTTTAGAACTGTACCCAACAAAAATACATTTTACTGCTTTATCATCCAATTTTCTGTGATGTTGTTCAGGCACTAATGCATATGCCAAACAAACAAAAACACGCAGATGAGCAACAGATGGCTTGCGGTCATGCCAAGCCTCATATGGAGTGATAGACTGCAGTGCTTTAGTGGGACAGGTGTTCAGTACATATGCTGCACACATGATAGCCTCAAGCCATAAAATATGTGGTAAAGCCTGACCCTTGACCATACACCTCGCCATCTCCATGAGTGACCTGTTCTTTCATTCAGCAACTCCATTTTGTTGAGGTGTATATGGCACTGTACACTGGTGTTTTATCCCACGTTCAGCCAGAAATACATTAAAATCAGAAGACATATATTCCCCCCCTCGATCTGAACGGAGGGTGCCCATTTTACATGCTGACAGATTTTCAACCAAAAACAAAAATTGTTTGAAGAACATGAACACTTCAGACTTTGCCTTCAATGGATATACCCATGCATGCCTGGAAAAATCATCGATGAAATTCACAAAGTAGAGATAATTCCCAAAAGAAGGTGTTTGCATAGGACCACAAACATCACTATGTACAAGCTACAATTTTTGAGTAGCCCGAACTTAACCATCTTTTGGAAAGGATGAACGCTGTATTTTGCCCAAAATACAACCTTCACAAACATTTTTTCCAGGTGCCTCAAGTTTGGGCAAAGAGGATACCATTTCAAATTTTTGCAGGCGTAGCAAACTAGCAAAATTCAGATGACCAAAGCGTGCATGCCAAAGCTTTACATTTGACATAGCCTGAGAATCATTTACTGCACATGCCAAATCATTTACTGATCTTTCAAAGTCTATGAGCTTATACAGCCCACGACATAAAATGCCAGAAGCAATGATCACATCGCCATTTGATAGATCATGAACTATACACGTGTCATCAACAAATTTCACAACCAAGCCAATCTTGGCTAATGTGGAAACTGATAACAGGTTCTTCTTGATCCCTGGCATAGATAAAACATCTGACAAAGTGAAAGAACTACCATCAACAGTAGTCAAAATGATCTTACCAACTCCCATAACAGGATAAGCGGAGTTGTTGGCACATGTAACAGTATTCCCTGTAGGGGCAAGCTCGAGAGAAGAGAAGAAACTGCACTGCGAGGTAATATGTTTGGTTGCCCCACTGTCAAAATACTGCAAACATCTGAGTCTATTGCAGACATGCACTGATCATGAGAAGATGGGTCAAAACTGCAAATAGTAGTAAACGCCCATTCTTCTTCCTGCACAAGATTAGTTGACTCTGTTTTTGGTGTAGAGGCTTTTGCAACAACCATTCCAGCCTCTTTCTTCTTTGCCTCTTTTGCAGCCAGTTTTGGTTCTTTATGATGTGATCATTCCCTTTATAGTACTTACAAAACAATTTCTGCTTTTCTGATTTTTTCTCATCTTTGTCTTGGTTCTGCGAATGTGCAGCATTTGCAGATTTCTGCTTACTAGTAGAAGAGCTCCATTTTCCTTTGCACTTCTAACTAGCCAGGAACGCTTGATATGCAACATGCATAATGGACCTGTTCTGCCTGGACTGATCTTTCGGCAATAGAACAGAGACTAACTCCTCAAATGATAAGGCATTCGGATTGCCTTTCATCATCAACCGAAGAGTGGAAGCAAAACTCTGATATGAATCAGGAAGACCATTCAAAACGGTCTTCACAAGTGAGCTATCTGGTATAACCTTATCAGCATAAATCAATTGTTCCTTCAAGTCTTTGATCTTTGTTAGGAAACTGTCCATAGAATCACCTTCATTCATGTGCTCACTCTCCAACTGTTTTCGGAGGTAAGCAGCACGAGCCTCATTCCTAGCTTGGTACAATGTGGTAAGTGTATCCCAAGAATCCTTAGCTGTTTTGCAAGAGTGAATGTGAGGAATAATGGAACGTTTGACAGACAAAGCTATCAATGCATGTGCCTGGGCATCTCTGCCATCCCAACGAATCTGCTCTGCAGTAGGTGCAACAAAAACCGTAGCACGAACAGGAATATGCAGAATATCATCATCTTCGACACCTTCTGCATCAACTTCAGTACCTGCAGTTATAACAGTTGCAGGTGTGATAGGACGTTTATCGACACCCTGCACAATGTTCCACAGTCCTTATGCAACCAACACATGTTGTATCATATAAGCCGATAACGGGTAGTTGGTACCATCCAACTTATCCTCAAGAGCCAACATACGAAATACATCACTGCTTTCAGCCATGGCTGGTGACTAATATACCTTGATGCAGAAAATTGACTGTATCTCAAAAAGTTGAACGGAACTGCCCAAACAAGTTCTGCTAAACCTGTAGAAGACTTGGAGACGCTTATACTGGCGAACAGAAACAGGTATATACCTTTGGCACAAAAAGACGAAATAGCCTACACAAGCACTGCGATAGTGTGTTCGGAGACCGAAAGGATAGTGCGTTTGGAGGCTTGGAAACATGCTGAGTATGCTCACCAAAATTCCTGCGATTCTAAGACTGCAACCAGAGGAGTGTCGGAGGCGCCCTAGATGAAGCGAGGACGTGCTCTGATACCAATTGTTGGAGTTAGACGTCTGCGGAAGCACGCGAACAGCACAAGGAAGAAGAAGAAGCTTGGAGCTCAACACACAATACTGAATGTATTACTAGAGAATGTACAAACATAAGTCGCCCATTAGGGCAATAGGTGTATATACAAGCCAGGGGAAAAAAACCTCCTAAAGAGGGAAAAAAGTGCCCCGGCGGTCCTAGAGTGTTCATACACATCACTACCTAAATATTGTTAGAGTATGATCAATGTCTACCCCTCATGATTGTATGCACATTTTGTAAGGCCCCCTTTATGAGGAGAAGCCAAGCGTGCATTACCCAATTGATGGGAATCTCAACTTGAATGTTGGATGAAGGTCATATTGGACCATGTAAGATATTATAAGGAAAGGGAGTTACCAGGGTCCCCAATTGTGGGGTCCGGGGCAGCGGTGAGCAGCCCCGGCTGGGGGGTCCAAGGGGGCCAGCGGGCCCCCTGGCTGGGGGGTCCCAGGGGGCCAGCGGGCCCCCTGGTGGGGGTCCGGGGGCAGCGCCCCCGGCGCGACGGTAAAGGGAATATTCCATGGAATATTCCCTGTCGGAGTCAGAAATCATTTATATTTGTTAGGTCGGTTCAACCAGTCTAAGCCGTGTATGGCAATTACGCGGGCGGTGGCCGCCCACGCCCTACCGCCCATGTATAGCCGTCCATGGCAGGCCACCCATGATCCTATATATACATGACTTCTGCACTACCTAAGACATTGAGTTGAGCCAGCATACCTCTACCTTGTATCTCCCTATGTTGACCTAAGCTTCAACTTAGGGACTTGCGGAGAAAGAGACTGTACCTCAATCCCCTCACAAGTGCATATAGTGGGGATACACGCTTTTAATTTATCAATCCGAAGAGTATACTAACCTAGCCGAGTGTATGAAGACATGCAAATGCGTAATGATCAATGCAAAAGTATTACTCAAAAGTGAAAATGAGAAAAACACTTATCCTAACAAGCTTCAACTGTAGGTCAAGGCGAAACGATACT
Organism: Ceratopteris richardii; assembly: GCA_020310875.1. Classification (NCBI taxonomy): domain Eukaryota; kingdom Viridiplantae; phylum Streptophyta; class Polypodiopsida; order Polypodiales; family Pteridaceae; genus Ceratopteris; species Ceratopteris richardii. The sequence continues at coordinate 62,556,463 of CM035431.1, forward strand.
TGGTGCAGCAGCCGTCAGTATTTTGGACTTTTCTACTAGCTCCGAGCTCCAAACATAGCGAATAGCATATGCGTTTCGAAGCTCTCGAGAAGACGCATCCAATGGCAGTGGTTTCACGCAATTCCGACACTCCTACTTCAAGTTATGACAGAAATACTGAGTCGCGGGAATACTTTCCTACACTTCAGCACTTCCTACACCTCGCACACACCTCTCCTACAGCAAAGAAACACTCTCAAGGATAAATCACACTCACAAGCACTCTTTCCAAGCAATACGCATGCATACAAGCTCACGAAGAAGAAGATGAAGAGGGAAGAAGACACAAATTCGAATTTCTGTGCTCTCTATTCTCACAATGGCAAAAAGTCTTTTACAAAGAGTCACATTTGACTTATATACTAGTGCCCTAAAAATGGTCCTTTCACACAAGTGACCGGCACTTTATTCCCTAAGAGCTAATTTCCTACTATTTTACATGGATAAGCTTCTATTCTTCTATGGGAATGCATCTAGAGGACTCCTCTAGTGCCTTTACAAGGGAAATATATTACAAAAATGAATATGTTACAAAAATATCTGGTCCAAATCGGAAAAATTTTGGGGCCCGTCTTTTTCTCTGCTTAGTGCGCTCTTTGGCTCTGCAACACTCTCCCCCTCTTCGCCTCTGTCGTCCCTTGACAGACTTCGCTTCCTTTGACAGACTTTGCTTCGCGCACGCGCCCTGTGGTCAGTGTTGTCTGATTCTTGATCTTGCATTACGTTTTAGAGGCGCTCTGATTTGTCCTGGTTGCACACGTTGGACCTGGTTGATTCGGTTTGCCACACACGCCATTAGTGCACATATGCGGATGTAGCTCGTAAGCCTTGATCTGAAACCTCTGCTACTCAAGAGGTTAAAGCATCCACATAAGTGATACATGTTGGCCCTGATTTCTTCTTCCGGCTGCGTGCTTCTCCTTGGTGTGTGCGCCCCTGCGGGGCTTCCTGCAGAGATGCATCTTCAGATTTGTCTTTTAGTGAAGCTGTTTCTTTCGTTGCTTTCTTTTTTTCCTCTTCTTACTCGTCTCGCCCTCGACACTGCCCCCCTCCTGAACTCTGTCGTCCCCGACAGGCTTTTTGTGGCGACGAGTATAGGTTTGAATTACCTGTTGCTCTCTTTGATTTAGCAAATTAGCATTACATAACATGAATTCCCTCCATTGGCGAGATTTTACTCCATCCTCTGGTGCCTGTCTATGGTCAGCAAAGAAGCTTATCTCGTAGGCCACCAGTCGTGCATTCAAGTTGGAGGTCATTTTGATGAAGATCTCTGAATCCATTTCGAAGAAGCCCGTGAAGAATGCTTCTTCAAATGTCTGCATGTATGTTGATGGTAGAAACATGAGCCGAGAAAAATATGCCATGATTGTTAACCGGCTTGGAATAGTAGATAAATCAAAAATTAAGGCCTCCGAGCCTTGCGTAATGCCGATGAAATTCAAAAAAGTATACTGTGCATGTTGGAACACTTTAATTACTGTCAGGAGCATGCTAAATATTTTATTCGTCATTTTTACTGCTAGATCTGGAACGGTAGCATATCTTGCAAGCCAAAATTCCATGGTTTTGACCATGTATTCCTCTGTCGGTAGGTAGTTGTGTGGTGGACTAGGTAATAGCGGGTAATTAAGCCATTGGTTATTAATACTACCTTGCCGCTGGCCTTCCCAAAATTGTGTCCATGCTCTTCGACGGGGTAGTGGGCAAAAGGATGGATTTACTTGAAGCTCATACGGTGATGCTTCCCACTGTATTCGTAGCGTAGGGTGCTTTTCCAAGAGCTTTCTTCTCCAAATGGGATTTGCTGTTTCGAACTCCACCTGAGTATATTTAAAGGTATCATGTCGAAATTGGAGATTTTGGTCAGGTTCCTTATTTGTAGCATGTTGTATATACTGCCTGGTTTGTTCCTTCAACAGCCCGTATGGTACATTGAACGGCCTGAGTATTTGTTCCAGTTGTTTGCTGTCGATTTTAGCCTCTTTCATTAGATTGATGACTTGATCTTCAAATTCAGCCATGAGCTGGGACACCAGTAGTGCCCTTTCTGTCCTGCTCAGCTCTGCAAGTTTGTGTGTGTTAGGTTCTACTGGAACCTCCTTTTCCTCCCTTATTGGTGAATTATACAAGGGGGTAGAGAGAGGGCATACCTCTTCCTCCACAGTAGCCGAGGTCCCTGGCGGAACTACTGGTGTCCCCTGTTGTGCTTGCTTCTTTAATTTCTCCTGAAGCTCTTTGATTAGATCATCTTTTTGCTTGTTTTCCTCTTCGGCCTGAGCAATCGTTGCTTGATGTTTCATTAATTCCTGGGCCACAATGTTCATTTGTTCTGTATCTTCCTTGCACTGTCGCATGTAGTTACTTTCTGCTTTTTTCCATTTCATTCTGAGGGCTGCGGTGTCCTCCATATATCTCTTTTCCCAATCCGAGATGACTTCTTGCTCCTGTCTGAGCTGATCTTGTAATTTTGCGATCTGATCTTCCAAGTCTTTGACATTCCTTTGTGGCTCATCAGTTATTGCCAGTGGCTGATCACTAATGAGAGCTGTCATCAGCTCTTTATTTCTGTGTCGCATGTTGTCAGCTTCTTCCATACTGGCCTTGAGCTGAGACTCTAAGATTTTGCTGCGTGTTTGAAGTCGTGTCTTCTCAGTCTCACTCATCTCTAATTTCTTTGTTAGTTCCACGACTTGGTCCTTCAATTTTGTCTGCTCTGTTTCTAGCATACTGTTTTGTGTTTTAACTTCTTGAAGTTCCATTTCTTTGCTCAGAGCTTGTTCTCGCACTTTGGCTAGTTCTTCAGAAAGCTCTTTGCCTGTTTTTTCAAATTCCTTCTTTTCTTGCATGGCTTGTTCATAATCTTCATCAGCATCAAGCATTAATTGTTGTGTATCTAAAGCCGTTCGAATCATATCTTGTACAACAGGCTTGAGCTGAGCGATGTCTACATTAAGCCATGTCTTTGGTATTTCTGGGGTCTCTCCTGTTTGCACATCTTTGCCTTTTGCCACCTGGAGTGTCTCGTTGTGTGGCTGTCTAACTTGTAGTTGTATCTTTTGTTCCTCATCATCCACTTTTGCTTTCTTCTTCTTAGTTGCACTCCCCTGAAAAGTGATATCCAGTGGGGAAGGTTCTGCTACAACCCTGATAGGCGTGAAAGGCTCTTCCGTTTGTACATTTTGATCTTCATTTTCCTTATCCGCAATCTCCTCATCTATTTTTGTGCTTGTGGTCTTCTGCTTCGTTTTCAGATCTTGATCTATCGGGTTGGGGCCTTCTGGTTCTTCATCATAATTCACTTCATTGAGTTCGTTCCATTGCCCATCATCCTTTGATTCGCTTTGAATTTCCACATCCAACAATGATGTGTCCTTTTCCTCTTTGTCTTGAGTAGATGAGCTAGAGTTGTCTAACCCGATTTCGCGGTATCGGTGGACTTTAGTGAGTCTTCTTTTTGTTTGCGGCTCTTGTTGTGACTGCTGATAATGATGACCTTGCACTGGTAAGTTGACTTGTCCTTCAGTATATTTGTGCGTTTCTTCAAGTGCTTTAGTCAACTCTTCTTCCGTAATTTGCTTCTGTCCTGCAAGAGTCACCTTTGGAAGTACATGTACTCTTTTTTTCATAGGTATGCCTTCTTCCTCTTTCTTGACTTCTCTTAGTCGTTTGGTGCCTCTCATTCTGGGCTGAGAGCTAGTTTCTGCCTCTTCCACACCTGTAGTACTTTTCTTCTTCTTGGGAACTGAGGCGGATTTCACATATGTAGCTAGCCCTTCCGAGGTTGGCATCTCCCTTAAGCAATTCTTCATGTCCAAAGCTTCATAGATCAGTAGGGTCAAGGCTGAACTGCCATTCAAGAATTTCTTCTGACCCCATTTCTTTTGGGCTTCAAACAATCGTTCTTGGACATAGCCTGTTAGATTCACTTTATTGCCTATCTGTCTCATGGCATGTGACAGTAGTTGGACGACTATCTTTTGGGGTGCGGTGTACCTATGCATACTTGGGAAACAGAAGTGTTGATGCACCAGTCGTACGGCATCCTCTATGTCAATTCGATTGATCTCCAAGAATGATCTCTTCTTCGGATCATGGCATTCTTCCTTCACATTAGTTATCCCTGTTTGATTCCATCCAAACGCTTTATTAATTAATTCATGTGTGAACTGTATAGTCTTCCATGTCCCAACTTTGTCCAATACTTGCGCTTCTGGGACTGAGATTTTTGTTCCAGCAGGCTGCATGGTGTTCATCACCTGGGTACACCTCTGAAAATCTGGTACATATATAGGGATCTTCAAGAATGCTTCAATTCCAGCTTGAGTCCACACATCCTCAATATGAGGTAGTCCTTGTATGATGGTCTTGAAATCTTGGGACATGATAGGGAAGTAATGGTCCGTATCCATGATTTTGATTGTAGCCATGAAAATTAGTTCTGCTACTGGTTGATCGTCTCTGAACCAATGACCTCTTGCTTTTGTCACCGATTCCATTGGAAGGAGTTGCACCTCTTCGTTGTGTGTTGCTTCGGAATCAGTGGAAGCCATCTGCACTCAACATGGAGTATGACTTAGTATCCATATATTTTTTTTTTCAGAAGTCCTCCTCCATATGTTGATTAATAATTTGATGTAGCTCCGAGTGCATGGTGTCGTCCCTTTCCCGTGGGTGTGAGAAAGGTAATACCTGAATTTTTCACTCATTTTTATATATTTTTTTGCTGAAAAGACAACATAAAAGTTAGTACATAGCCGAAGCGGTTAGTGAAATGTTATTGGAGTAATATTTTAAGTATGTACAAGTGCTCTCCTATTTCCAAAGGGAAAACGTGCGTGACTATCCGGAAATAGAAAAAGGACGTGCCGAATGCTTGGCCTTGTAATGTGGCCCTATCATGCATACTTTGGATCTTGGCAACTCCTCATGTGTGCAATTAGAAGTAGTTGCATGCTGTATGCAGCTTGTCTTGTCTTTCGGCCTCCAGATTTGCTTCACTTGGGTGCGACGTACTGTGTTCTCCACTTTCTTGATGAATGCTGTTCGTTTTCGGCTGTATGTCTTCTGATTCTGTTTTGGGAATCTCAAGTTTGTTTGTATTGTATTTGGAGATTCCTTCTTCCTCCAATATGTCCTCTTTCTCGTTTGATGTGCCTGTTGACCCTGTTGAGTATGATAGCTCTTCGGAGGATGTTCCTTGCTTGTAATGGTCGTCCTTTGGGTACATGACTTTGGGATCCAAATTTTGGTTCGATCAGGTTGTGCAGTTATCAGCTTCTTTGGGATCCATATGCTCTTGAATCGTGGTCGCTGCAAGTGTCCGCAATTCTTGGTCTTCTTATACAAGTGCTCATGCTGCTGTCGAAGACTTTTCTGTTGCTGAAGATAGGCTTGCTTTTGGTCCTTTCTTATCCAAGCTCGTGTAGAATGTGGAATGGGGTACACTTTCACGGTTGTAGACTTCACGTTTTGCAGAGGAATATTTTGTCTTGGACTTTGTGGTTCTCTGTGCTTGATTTCATGTTCTTGTGCACTCTCGTGATTCTCTAAACTCAAAGATGGGGTGCACACAGGACTCACAGTATTTTCACATGAAGTACTTGATGATGGGGTTTCTATATTGCTAGGGAACATACAATCATGACTTTGTTCATTGGGATGAACTTCTGGCTCTATAATAGCGGCTTTGGGTGGTCGTTCGTCTAGCAAACTATATACTTCACGAGGTCCTATTCTGGCCGAGATGTATCCTAGAGCCAATTGAATGGTTACCTCATATTCGTAGATCCAATCTTGGCCTAACACCACATCTTCAAGCAAATCTTGGTCTTGACATACTAAGAGTCTCTGCTCCATTGTGTTGTTCCCCATATGTAAAGGTAGAGTGATCTCACCTATGCATTGAGTAACTTTTCCTCCTATGCCAATTAGTTGTGCCTTCGATGGGCGTAACTCCTCTTTAAGTCTCTGAGACAAAGAGAATCTAATGCAGCTTATTGCTGCTCCTGTGTCTATAAGAGCATCCACTAAGTGGTACTCTTTTCGTCCTGCTCCTAGATTCAAATAAGGTTGTCGTCTTTGATGTCCAGAGTTCTCTGTGGCTCTAAAATTAGCCATAGGGATGAGTTCTTCTCCTACTCGATATCTCTCGTCTCTTCCTCTCATCCACTCTTTCCGTTTTCTGATACGTTCTAGGGCTTCTTGCCTTGCTTCTTCGCGTATGCGTTCTTCTTCTTTTTTTCTACTCTGGGCTCCTAAGAGTCGTGCTAACATTTGATCTGTTAGAGGCTCCATAAATCTTTTCACTCTGCAACCACTGATGTAGTTGGGAAGAATATCTCCGTCTAGTGTGGCGAGATTGACTGCACCACTAGTAGAGATTCGATTGATAATCATGGGTCCATATCCGCATTTTTGAAGCTTCTTTGCGTGTTGTTTGAGGGTGTATACTAGGACTAAATCGCCTTCTTTCAGTCCCTTGTCTTTTATATGTGCATCATAATAAGCTTTTTGTCTCCGTTTGGCGGCATAGATGCCTGCTACCGCTTGTAATCTAGTCTCATGCAACTTTTCAATTTGATCTAATTGTTGAGATAATTCATGACCGTTCCACTCATACTGCTGGGCTACTTTCAATGTAGGCACTAAGAAGTCAATTGGCAAAATTGCATTTTGCCCGTACACTAGGTTGAAAGGTGTAGTTCCAATGGCCGTTTTATATGCCACTCGGAAGGCCCAAATTGCGTGATGCAATTGCTTGTCCCAATCTGACCTTCCATTATTGACAATCTTTGTCAATATAGTACAAAGTACTTTGTTGGAACTTTCAGCTTGCCCATTAGCTTGAGGATGGTAAGGGGCTGATTTTTTATGAATCACTAAGAACTCATTCATTAGCGATTCAATGACTTCGTTTAAGAAATGCGTTCCTCGATCACTTACTATCTCAATCGGTAGTCCAAAGCGTGTGAATATGTGCTCAAAGAGAAATTTTGCTGTAGTTTGAGCATCATTCTTTCTCGTGGCTTTTGCTTCTACCCATTTAGTTAAGTAGTCGGTGGCTACTATGATGTATTCCGCATGTGACCCTTTCGCAGGTGGGTTGATAGGTCCTATGAAGTCAATTCCCCATTTGGTAAAAGCTCTCGCGCAAACCATGGGTCTTAAAGGCATGTCATCTCTTCTAATAGGATATTTTGCTCTCTGACATGTTTCACAGCTTCTCACGTATGTCTCTGCGTCCATATGTAGAGTTGGCCACCACAGGCCTGCAAAGAGAATCATCTTGGCCGTTCTATCTGCTGAGAAATGTCCTCCCGCAGCTCCTGCATGTGCCATTTCTAATACTGAGAGATATTCATTCTCATGAATGCACAACCTTAGTTGGTTATCCTTTCCGCGTTTAAAGAGTTGTTTTCCTAGGATGACATAATCCTTGCTCTGTTCTTCAAGAGCACGTTTTCTTGCTATGGTAGCTCCGTCAGGGTACTCTCGAGTTTTCAAGAACTTTACTAAAGGCATGCTCCACCTTGGTGCTATTGTAGAATAGCATAACGTAGAGTTCTCTCCTGGGATTTGTTCTTGACAGGTCTGACAGTTTGACACATAATGATGAGCATCTCGTTGCATGGTTGGCCAATATATGCCGAATCTTTTGAGTGTTTGCCATGTTCCCGTTGCGTCCAAGTGAGTATTCCATTGATTTATGTGTGCTTTCTGAAGCCACATGTTTTGTTCATCTTCCTCCACGCATCTCATCAATAGTCCGCTTGAATCCTGGTGGTATAAACTTCCAGCAATAATGTGAAGGTTTTTAGTCCTCCAAAGATCTTGCTTTCGGTTTGGCGTGATCCCATCTTTAGGTCCATGTGTGAGTATCGGGATCAACTTTTCTGCCCACTGAGGACATACTTCCAGGTTAAAGAGATAAGTGTCTGGCAGATCATCAGGAACTCCGCTCGGTGGCTCTCCGTGTTTTAACCTAGAAAGATGGTCTGCCCTCACATGTGTGTTTCCTTTTTTGACTATTACCTCAAAATCAAACTCCATTAGTAACAAGAACCATCGCACCAACCTTCCTGTGCTACAAGGTTTATTGACTAAATACAACAAAGCTTGATGGTCTATGAAGAATTTGAATTTGTTGGCTAAGAGGTAATGTCTAAACTTCTTGACTGCATAAACCATTCCTAAGCCTTCTCTTTCTGTAGTTGTGTAATTTCGTTCGGCTTGGTTCAATTGTCTACTCGCATAAGCGATTGGATGGTCAAGCTTTCCCTCATCAGCCGGTTGTGCTAGGATACATCCAATTGCAAAATTCGAAGCGTCAACATGAATATGAAAAGGCTTACTCCAGTTGGGTGATTTTAGAATTGGGGCTGTACTCAGCCTCTTTTTAAGCTCTTTGAAGGCCTTCTCACACTCGTCTGTCCAAATGAACTGAGTCAATAGACCGTATAAGGGCTTGGCTATTATGGCATACATGTGAATAAACCTACGGTAATATCCACAATGTCCCATAAAGGCTTGCACTTCTTTTGCATTCTTGGGTCTTGGTAAGTCCAATATGACTTTAATCTTATCCTCATCCGTCGATATCCCATTTCTAGAAACTATGTGTCCTAGTATTTTGCCTTGTCGTACCATGAAGACACATTTTTCTGGGTTTAAGCAGACTCTATACTGTCTACATTTGTTGAATATCTTCCTTAATTCAGGTATGTGATCGGGTCTTTGATTGGAATATGTGCAAAGATCATCTACATACACTTCCATGCTTTTTTTTAAGAATTCCTTAAAAACGTGACACATTAATCGTTGGAAGGTAGCTGGTGCATTAGTGAGTCCAAAGGGCATCACTCTGAATGCATACACACCCCATTCAGTGGCAAAAGCTGTCTTGTGTTGGTCCTCAGTTGCAATAGCCACCTGATTGTATCCAGAGAAACCATCTAGGAAGCTATAGACCGCTTTACCTGCTACCCTCTCCAATAGATGATCCGTAATCGGTAATGGGTAGCTATCACGTATAGTGGCTGCATTCACCTTCTTCAGATTTATGCACACTCTCAATTTTCCGTTTTTCTTGGGCACTACCACTAATGGCGATACCCATTCTGTGTGTTCTATCTCATATATGAATCCGGCATCCAACAGTTTATCTATTTCTTCTTTTATCTTGGCTGAATACACCTCATTATAAGTGTAAGGTCTCTGTTTGGAAGGTTTGGCTTCGGATGTCATGGGGATTCTATGCGCACATATAGATGGATCTACTCCTTTTAAATCTTTATAAGTCCAAGCGAAGACATCCCGATATTCTCTTATGAGTTGAATTAGCTCTCGTTCTTCTTCCTCTGAGACATCCTGTCCTATGAAAGTACATCGTTCCTCTCCTCCTTCCATGGTTACAACTATTTTCTTGGTCTGCTCTTTATTATCATATGCTATTCCCGGTTGTGCTTCTCTTTTAGGCATTTGAATAGCAATTTTCCTCTCTTCCACTTCGTATTTCTTGAAATGAGCTGGTACCTCAAATTGGTCTCGAAGGTTATTATCGTCATCTTCCAACTCCCTTTCAACTTCTAATTCTTCCTTTTGTGTGAGATCCTCATGTTGTTCATTGGCAATGATATCCATGTTGGTGGTACTAATTCCTAGATCCAGGGGTTCTGATTCCATTTCAATGCTCTCGTAGTCCTCCTTCCAGTCTTTCTCAAATGCTTCTCCTTCTCCTGCCTCCTGAAGGACTACCATATACAGACTAATGTCATAACCCTCCTCGTCAATACATTCGTTCATAGTTACCACTTCTTCGTTTACACACACATCGAGGGTGGCTAAGATTTCCATCCAACCATGAGGTTCGAACTCCTCGTCTGGAAATACTTGTGGTATGTAAGCTGGATCTTGTACCGATCTCACTACACCTTGTTTCTGCTGCCAACTTTTTCTTCTCTCTTCTTCCTTTTTAGCAGCTTGGCATATCCATAGATGAGTGTCCTCGTTCATCCAGGATTGGTCACTAGAACCTGCACTATGAATCGATTGATCGTCTTCCTCTTTATGGACTTGATTCCATTGCAGAGGTGGTACATCCTGATATGTGTACGCATGTAGGTTGATCCTAGTGGTGACTCCTGCGTGTTGTAGGTACACTGCATCTTTTCCCCAATCTTGTACTACCTTTAGCTGTCTCATGAATGGCCTTCCCAAGATCATCTCATAGTTGCTCGGCCTTTCAAAGTGACAAATTGCTAAAGTATGTTCGAATTCCACTCCGCACGTAGTGAAGACTACTCGTTCCAACAATCCTAAGGGTCTTTCCGTATGTCCATCGGCCATCTGAATTTTCATACGTGTTGGTCTCAATGCTGGTTTTCCCCATTTCTGCCAAATTTCTTTGGTAGCAATGCCTACACCGGCTCCTGAATCTAATATGGCTTTGGTCGTGTAACCCTTGTAAGTGATTGGTAGACATGTATTTCCTTCATCTCCTTCACTAAAATCTCCTACTTTATCCACTGGAATTCTCATTGTTTTCACTTCATCATCTACCTCCTTCTTTTCTTCCTTGACTTCCCACTGATTGATCAATTTTTCTTTTAGATGTGGTTTTACCTTTAACAATTCCTCGAAGGTTAAGGTACATGGGATTTTCACCTCTCTAAGGCGTTGCATGATCTCCGATGTTTGCACTGATGGATTCGTTTCCCGTCTTTGTATTGATGGAATGCGATACAATTCTGAGTTGTGCTCGTATTCCCCGGTGTAATTAGGTAGCTCCTTTACATCGTCTTCGGCTTCTTTGCCACTTGCATCCATTGGAAAAATTTCTTCTGAATTAAGTTCAGGTATTGAATCTCCTATTTCGTTTTCTGCTTTCAGTTCTTCAAAGGGCGGTTCCATTCCTTCTATTTTTTTCCACTTGTCCTCTTGAACTCTCGCCCATAAATCCTTAGTCCAGTCTCCTTCCGTTTCAGGGACTATGGATCCTTCCTTTCTTTCAACACCAATTTCATTATTCAGAGGTCTACTTACGTTATGCTTTTCCGGATTGTTCAGACACTCTTGGAATTTTTCCTCGCAAATTCGGTTGTTTGGTAAAGGTGATGCGGGTTTTTCTAATGTTTGTTGGGCAACTTCTATCAATTTTTTGCAGATTTCCAATCTTTCTTTCTCTAAGTCGCCTCTAGGATATTCTCTCTCATGTTGTTCGATGATAGGTCCTGCTTTTATTCTCGCTTTGTATGCCTGAATCCACATCGCTAAATCTTCAGGCATTGTGTCTGCTAAGACCGATTCTACCTCCTTCTTTCTATTCTCCATTTTATTTTCTTCTTCCACTCGTGCTTCTTCTGTTGAATTGTGTTTGCTCTTTTCATTTTCCTTCTTTTGCAACAATTTCTTTTCTTTTATCCTGTCTCTCCTTTGCTTCCATCTTTGGGATCGTTTACTGGTGATACTTTTTTCTGGTTCTTCTGAGTCTTCTACTCTGTGAGGGATGGGTGTATTTCCCTCTTTGTCACTTTGGTTATTTTCTTCGGTTTTATCAGGGTTTCCTCTAGTCTTTGCTCTCGTTATGGCTTTTAAAGGTACAGTGTATTCTTTATCACTCCCCGACGATTCAATTACCTCTATCACGTTAATCTGTACATTGGATGTGACTTTGTTTGGGTTCTTAGGACAATCTCTGAAAAGGTGTTCCTTTCCACAATCGCTACAGTATCCTTCCCAAATTCGTTGTGGTGGTGGTGGGTTCGGTAATGTACATTCTCTGATATAGTGGTCACCTCCACATCTGTAGCATGGTCCTTTAGGTACAGGTGGTCTATTCATTGGTCGAGGTGGCATGGTTGCTCTAGGAGCTGTGTACATTAATGATACATAATCTTGCTCGTAGTTATATGAACTCTCCGGCGTCTCCATGCCATAAGCATATGGGTCGTATTGTTGCCCATATTCCATTGTTGAGCTTTCATAACCTGGGTATGCTCCTTGACTAGGTTCATAAAATGAGTCATATGATTCACTACTAGTCAACGGTGTTGCTGGCACTATGGCCCTTTCTAAGTTTTCCTCTGGTTGCGCTATTTTAACTGGGACAACGTTCTGAGGGTGGGGCGGTTGTTGTCCTAGCACTGGTTGAGGCTGTGTATATCCTTGGTATGTGTATGGTCGTGGTATTGGTGCCTGCGGCTGATATGATGGATATCTAAAAGCTTCTCCTCCTTGCTGGTTCTGCGGATATCCATATGGTCTCACATAAGGCTGGGTGGGTCTGGTTTGCCTATTGTAAGGGCAGTTCTCCGTGTTATGATTTGTGTATCTCTGCTCTATGCTGCAATACTGTAGTGGACCTGGGACAGAGGGTCTATGAGGAGCATAGGCAGGTGGTGGGACTACTCCCCTAGTACACAAGTGAGAAGGATGATCCCCTCCGCACTGCATACATCTTCTAAGCATAGGCATTCTCATCGGATTGGTGGGATAATTCCTCTGTCCTTGCATATTCAGTTTTTTTGCTAGCAAGTCAGCAATTTCCTCAATGTTGTTTTTAGGGTTTGATGTGCTATTTGATGACTCTTCGCTTTTCACACTTCCTTGGGGTATTTTCAAGTCTCCTGCAAGGTTATCCTCTAGGTCTATACATTCCTTCATACACTCTTGCAGAGTTTGAACTCTCTTCACGTACACCAATGACCTCAAGGTTCCGTTCAATAGTCCTTCTAAGAACAATGATACCATCTTGTTTTGTGTTGGTCTCTCCTCTACGGGGCATCTATCCACATATTGCTTGAATCTCCTGGCAGCCAATCTGACTGACTCAGTTGGAGCTTGCTTGAAGCTGTGGATTAATGACGAAGAATTGTTCTTGATTCCAGATTTGGTAAATTCTTCAATCATTTCTTGATACACTTGATCCATGTTCTGAAAGGTATTTGGATCCAATGGCTGAAACCAGGCCAGTGCTGTGTTTGACAAGGTGAGGCCAAAGGATTCATATTGAATCATGAAGTCATCTACCTGCTCGGCTCTCACTACCTGTTTAAATTTTGCTATATGATTATAGGGTTCACTCGAGCCATCATAATGATTTCTCATGCATTTGGCCACTTGAATCGGTCTTAGTCTCCTTCCTACTTCAGGTTGTCTCGGCATCACAGGGTAATTTGGTCTTCCTATAGGTATGCCTGGTCCTCGTACTACCTGTGGTCTGACTGGAGCACGAACTCCTTGTCTTGGGTCCATAGCTGGTTGTGGCCAGTAATTAGGATTAGTGGCAGGTATTGCAAATTGCACATGAGGTCTGATGGGGATTTGGGTTTGTTGGGTTTGTTGTGTTTGTCCCAAATGTTGACTTGAGTCATATTGAGAAGTTCCATGTGGGTTCCGTGAAGTGGTTGCTTGGTCCCTTGGGGGGAATACTGGAATGTTCTGATATTTCAGCTCAGCTCTCTCTGATTCAGTGACTGGCCAATATCTTCTGTGGTCTTTGTCCAAATATGTAATGATGGTGGGGAATTCAGGATCTTGTAGCTCATAGATGGTAACTGGATTAGGAGCAGCTTCCCAAATAGAGGAATGGGTTCTGAGCAGGTGCTCCATCCCATTGATCAAATACACATCTATTAGAGTGTCATCCTGGGGAACTAAGTCTCCTCTCCAAAGCTTAGTAATTGTCGATCTACCTCTAGGAGTTGTTACTTGTTCCTCAGTTCCATGTCCATTTAAACTTGAAGTGTTATTTCCCTCACCACGTTCATTGATGATTTCAGGGTGTTCAGTGACCATGTAATGAATATCTTGTTTATCCATGTACAGTCCTCCTATGTACTTAACTGCTGGTCTTGGCACTATGTAGGCCTCTGAAGCCTTCCTCAGTCTGGCCACTGATCTGTTTAGACCATCCAAATAGATAGGGATCTCATTGTGGTTAGTGCTCACATATTCTAAGGAAGTTCTGTATTCACCCTCAATGATGGACATCTGGCCAATCATGGGTACAGTGTTTTGCATATCCTCGGAAGCCATGGGGATTTCTCCTTCTGACTCACTCGAGGTCTCAGAATAGTGTGATCGGTTACTGGGTTCGGCAACACTCCCTACGGAAGAAATTACACTTCTTCGGCTTCCTAGGGTTCTTCCTGATCTCAAGTTCATTCACTTAAGAGCTCTGAACAATTCTTGTCCACCTCTAACCTCTAGAGTTCCAAGTTATGGCTCAGAAGTCTTGGGGAAACTTAGGCTGGAATGTGACTGAAAGAAAATTTCAAGTCACGATACTTGACTCTCACGATCTCTGAGAAAACGACCGCTGACTGGCACGATACTTGGACGAAACGATAGCTGGAAAATGATCTCCGCCCAGGCGATACTTGATGGACACGATACACGATATCTGAGTTTGAAACGATACGCGATACACGATACTTGACCAAAACGATACACGATCTCTGTCTCTACGATACTTGGATAAACGATACACGATACTTCACAAGTATCGCGATCTTCGGGCCACGACACACGATATTTGGTGCAGACGATACTTGATACACGATACTCGACCAAACGATCGACGATACTTGGTCAACACGATCGACGATACACGACACTTGTTAAGTATCGCGATCGCTGAAGACTAGGCGATACCGATACTTGAAACTAAACGATACCGATCTCTCGTAGGTATCGCGATCTTTGGGAAACGATCTCTGGCCGGCGATCGCTGACTACAACGATACACGATACTTGTTAGGTATCGCGATCGCTGGAAACCAGACGATACCGATACTTGAAACTAAACGATACCGATCTCTCGTAGGTATCGCGATCTTTGGGAAACGATCTCTGGCCGGCGATCGCTGACTACAACGATACACGATACTTGTTAGGTATCGCGATCGCTGGAAACCAGACGATACCGATACTTGGCCAAACGATATCTCACCGAAACGATACCGACCTTTGACCTCAACGATCGACGATCTTTGGCAAGTATCGCGATCTCTGGAACACGATACTTGAGCCAACGATACACGATCTTTGAGCTCAGACGATCTCTGATCGAGACGATACCGATATTAGGGAAATATCGCGATACTCAACCACAGGAGTCCACGATACTTGACAAGTATCGCGATCTTCAACCGTGGGAGCAAAGACGATACTTGACCCAACTTCCAATTTTTGCTAATGTTTTTGAGATTTGATGTTTTCCCCCTTGCTCAACTACCTCTTCTCTCTTACCCTTACCCACTGTTTTAACAAGTTTTAACCCCCTGAGAGCCCAAACGATACACAGCGCAGATCGTTTTTCCTTTCCTAGGTTGAAATGCTAAGAATTTTTGATCAATTGGGTAGTTTAGTTTACCTTGGTATCACTTATGATCTCTTGGTCAAACTCCCTTGCTTTGAACTCTTCCCTATTGTTTGTTTGGCTCACCACGATCTCTGCTATCTGCGCGATACTCGACACAGGAACACTCGATACTTGTTCACACAAGTGACTTGCAAAATGAAGTTTTTTTTGGCTTTTATACTTGAAATTTTCTAGCTATCAAAAAGGAAAGTTTTTTGAACAAAACTAAAGCCTACTCTAATGGTTTAGACCACTCTCTACTCACTCCTACTCTACTCCTTCTACTCTCTTCCCTAATCTATCAACTCACTACACACACTCCAAGAATGAGAAGTAGCAAGTGCGGTTGAAATTGACTTACCAAAGAAGAGAAAATTTCCGCTCCTCCAAGTTCTTCAAATCAACAAGCTACTTACCATCACACGAATGCCTCGGTTTGATTCGTCACTCCCCGGCAACGGCGCCAAAAAGTGTGTTGACCTAAGCTTCAACTTAGGGACTTGCGGAGAAAGAGACTGTACCTCAATCCCCTCACAAGTGCATATAGTGGGGATACACGCTTTTAATTTATCAATCCGAAGAGTATACTAACCTAGCCGAGTGTATGAAGACATGCAAATGCGTAATGATCAATGCAAAAGTATTACTCAAAAGTGAAAATGAGAAAAACACTTATCCTAACAAGCTTCAACTGTAGGTCAAGGCGAAACGATACTTGGTGCAGCAGCCGTCAGTATTTTGGACTTTTCTACTAGCTCCGAGCTCCAAACATAGCAAATAGCATATGCGTTTCGAAGCTCTCGAGAAGACGCATCCAATGGCAGTGGTTTCACGCAATTCCGACACTCCTACTTCAAGTTATGACAGAAATACTGAGTCGCGGGAATACTTTCCTACACTTCAGCACTTCCTACACCTCGCACACACCTCTCCTACAGCAAAGAAACACTCTCAAGGATAAATCACACTCACAAGCACTCTTTCCAAGCAATACGCATGCATACAAGCTCACGAAGAAGAAGATGAAGAGGGAAGAAGACACAAATTCGAATTTCTGTGCTCTCTATTCTCACAATGGCAAAAAGTCTTTTACAAAGAGTCACATTTGACTTATATACTAGTGCCCTAAAAATGGTCCTTTCACACAAGTGACCGGCACTTTATTCCCTAAGAGCTAATTTCCTACTATTTTACATGGATAAGCTTCTATTCTTCTATGGGAATGCATCTAGAGGACTCCTCTAGTGCCTTTACAAGGGAAATATATTACAAAAATGAATATGTTACAAAAATATCTGGTCCAAATCGGAAAAATTTTGGGGCCCGTCTTTTTCTCTGCTTAGTGCGCTCTTTGGCTCTGCAACACCCTATCTAGAGTTGTCTAGATCACCATTTAAGCTCTACCTTGAGAGCGCACGGGTGGACAACGCCATCATCTTTGTACTTGCTGCTAGTAGAAAATTGTTGAGATTCTCCTATATCTGTTATCTTCTCTGCTATTGCTCCTGTGTTATATTGCGTAACTATTGTCTTACATGGTATCAGAGCTGTAAGGTTCGAATAGCTTGAGAAGTATCATTATTTTAGCCTACTAGCAGACTAGAATATCAGTAGATTATTCGAGTGATTACATGATGGCTTCATCGTCGAACACTAGTCTTGGTGCTTCACCTAATGTTAATGCTGCACCTATTCGAATTCGTCCACCTGCATTTACTGAAGGGAAGCTGGATGGAACCAACTATACACTCTGGAAGTTCAAAATTTCTGCAATTTTGGACTCCTATGAATTACTTGACACTGTCATGGGACCGATGGGATTGGATCCAGAGCCTATACCAGTTGAAGATCCAGCAAATTCAAGATTGATGATTCAGCCAGATCCAGATCTTCTACGAGCTTGGAAGAGGCGGAATGCTGATGCATTATGTGCGATTGTCACTAGTGTAAGTGATTCTGTGCTTACTTTAGTTCAACATACTACTAAAGCACATGAGGCTTGGGGCATATTGGCTCGACAATATGAGACCAAGAACCACACTAGGATACAGAATTTAGAAAATCAGTTGGCAAATGAAAAGCATTCTGATTCTGAAAAGGCTGAAGATTTTATCAAACGGATAAAGCATCTTCAAGATCAATTGGCTGCAGTTGGTGTTGTTATAACACCAGAAGAGCTAGCTCGAAGATCTGTACGTGTTCTTCCAGCAAAGTATGATGGATTAGTAACAGCCCTTAACACTCAGGTAAGGCCAACTCCTCTTACATTTGAAGAGTTTTGTGCCATGCTTTTAGAAGAAGAGATGCGGCTGAAGAATTGGCAAAGTACAACTGATGCTGCATTCTCAGCAAATGCAAAAGGTAAAGGCTCTTCAGAGGGATCAAAGAAGAAGCCAAAGAAGAAAAAGTTCACAGGAAGTTGCTTCTATTGTGAAAAGAAAGGCCATGCCATCAAGGATTGCAGAAAGAAGCAAGCTGATGAACGGAATGGGACTGTAAAATCATCATGGAAGAACAAAGAGTCTGCAAACAACACAGAGCTGGAACTTTGGGTAGCTATTGAAGAGGTATGTTCATCTGCTCAAGCTCGTGTTGATGAGCCATGGATTTTAGATAGTGGAGCTTCTCGCCATATGACTAGTAAAAAGGATTGGTATAGTTCCCTAGTGCCTCTGCGGGAATCCATCAATGTAGTGGTGGGAAACGACTCCAAGTGTCCAGCTGAAGGAACTGGAACCATCTCTTTTATCACTTCTCCAGGTGTTGAGAAAAAGTTATCCGATGTTCTCTATGTACCTACACTCAAAAGAAATTTGTTGTCAGTTTCTGCAATAACAGATCGTGGACTCGAAGTTCACTTCAATAAGAGTGGTGCGGAAATCATGGATTCATCAGGTAATGTTGTAGGTAAAGGCACACGACGGGATAACTTGTATGAGTTAAGTGCTTTAACTGCTACAGAAGATAAAGATGTAAGCAGGTTATGGCACCAACGATTTGGGCATCTCGGATTTGCAGTTTTGAAGGAGATGCAACGAACAGGGATGGTTGCTCATTTGCCTGCATTTTCAGAGTTGCAGGAACCTTGTGAAGCTTGTATGATGGGCAAGCAACAACGAAAGGCATTTCCAAGAGAGACCAGCAATCGATCTCAAGCTCCTCTAGAGTTGGTACATGCTGATCTCTACGGTAAAATGTCTACACCTGCTTTAGGAGGATCTTTCTACTTCTTGCTGTTAGTCGACGATTATAGTAGAAAGATGTGGGTTTATTTCATTCGAGAGAAGGCTGATGCTTTTGAAAAATTTAAAGCGTGGCATAAGTATGTAGAAAGTGAATCAGGAAGGAAACTGAAGAAATTTAGAACAGATAGAGGAGGTGAATTCTTGTCAACAGAATTCAACAATTACTGTAAGGAGCATGGTGTGAAAAGGCAACTTACCACAGCTCATACACCTCAACAAAATGGCGTTGTTGAGCGCAGGAACAGGACAGTAGTTGAAATGGCTCGTTGTATGTTAAAGGCTCAAGACATGCCTGATTCATTCTGGGCAGAAGCAGTCAATACAGCAGTCTACATCCTCAATCGAAGCTACACAAAAGCTCTGAAGGGGATGACTCCTCAAGAAGCATATTCTGGTAAAAAGCCTTCAGTTTTGCATTTCAGAATTTTTGGTTGTTTCTGTTATGCACATATTCCTGATTCAACAAGATCAAAGTTGAATTCAAAAAGCAAAAAGTGTGTCTTCCTAGGATATAGTGAAGAGTCTAAAGCATACAGGTTATGGGATCCTGAGGCAAGGAAGATTTTTGTCAGCCGAGATGTGGTGTTTGATGAACGACCACACTTAGTAGAAGATAAAGGTAAATCTACTATCTGATCAAACGGAGAAATATCTCACCTTGTGCCTATCAAAAGACAGGTTAAAGTTGAGGAGGAGGAAACATCTGATGGAGAAATTTCCTCAATAAAAAGCCAACCAATTGTAGCTGCACAGCGTAAGCCACTACCGAAGTGGGCACAACAGCTCTTTGATGATCACAATCCACATGTAGATGCACCAGAATCATCATCGGATGGATTACGAAGATCAAAGAGAATAGAGGAGCAAAGAAGAGCCTCAGAACACATTGTTAACATGGCTCTAATGGCAGATATCATGGGTTCGATAAAGGAACCTACCACCATTGAAGAAGCCATTGATGATCCAGATTGGAGAGCGGCAATGCAGTCTGAGTATGATAGTATACTCAAAAATGATACATGGGATCTAGTCGACTTGCCGCCAAAGAAGAAGGTAATAGGTACTAAATGGATTTGGAAAGCTAAGTATAAAGCTGATGGAACATTAGAAAAGTATAAGGCACGATTAGTTGCACAGGGTTTTTCACAGATTGAAGGATTTGATGTTCAAGAAACTTTTGCACCAACAGCACGCATGACAACTATTCGGACGGTACTTGCAGTAGCTGCACAAAAGTCTTGGCCTATTTTCCAGATGGATGTCAAATCTGCATTTTTGAATGGTCACCTCAAGGAGGAGGTATATGTATCTCAACCACCAGGTTTTGAGGTGCCCAATTCAGAAAATAAAGTTTGCAGGTTGAAGAAAGCTTTGTATGGACTTAAGCAAGCTCCACGGGCTTGGTACCAACGAATTGATCATTTTTTCAAAAATATGGGTTTTGAAAGAAGTACTTCTGATGCTAACTTGTATGTAACGAAAAGGGATAGCAAGCTAGTTGTTGTCATTGTATATGTAGATGATTTGATCATTACAGGAGATCATCAGGAACTCATCAATCAAACTCGGATCAGCTTGGGAACTGAGTTTGAAATGACAGACTTAGGTCTACTCCATTTTTGTCTGGGAATTGAAGTCTGGCAAAGGAAGGATGGCATTTTCATCTCACAACAAAAATATTCCAAAGAAATTCTCAAGGCATTTGGAATGATGGACTGCAAACCAACTAGCACACCTATGGAGGTAAGTCATAAGCTATCTATGGATGATAACATGCCTGATGTAGATGCTAAGAAGTATAGGAAGCTCGTTGGAAGTCTTATTTTTCTGTGCAACACTAGACCAGACATTTGCTATGCTGTTGGAGTGTTAAGCAGGTTTTCCAACAAACCTAAGGAGAGTCACTGGAATGCTGGAATGCGAATTCTAAGGTACATTGTAGGAACCTTGGATTTTGGTATTTTGTATACCACAGGTGATACACTCTAAGGATATTGTGATTCAGATTGGGCTGGAGATTGTGATTCTAGAAAATCAGTTTCTGGATATTGTTTCTCACTTGGTTCAGGAATATTTTCTTGGGTAAGTAGGAAGCAACCAACTCTCGCACTCTCCTCCACTGAAGCAGAGTACAAAGCAGCTTGTTTTGCTTCTTGTGAGGCAGTCTGGTTAAGGAGAATTCTTGCAGATATAGGCTTTCCATCAAATATGCCAATTGTACTCAAGTGTGATAATCAAAGTTGTATGGCTATTGCAAAGAACCCAGTATTTCATGCTCGCACCAAGCACATAGAAGTACAGTACCATTACATTCGTGAGCTAATTGAAGATGAAATTGTGGAGCTAGAATATTGCCCAACAGAGGCAAATTGTGCTGACATATTCACTAAAGCACTTGGAAGAGAGCAGCTCAACAAGCATCTTCAACAGATGGGCATAGGACCGAGACCTACTTGATTTATCATCGGTAAACATTGAGGGGGGGTGTTAGAGTATGATCAATGTCTACCCCTCATGATTGTATGCACATTTTGTAAGGCCCCCTTTATGAGGAGAAGCCAAGCGTGCATTACCCAATTGATGGGAATCCCAACTTGAATGTTGGATGAAGGTCATATTGGACCATGTAAGATATTATAAGGAAAGGGAGTTACCAGGGTCCCCAATTGTGGGGTCCGGGGCAGCGGTGAGCAGCCCCGGCTGGGGGGTCCAAGGGGGCCAGCGGGCCCCCTGGTGGGGGTCCGGGGGCAGCGCCCCCGGCGCGACGGTAAAGGGAATATTCCATGGAATATTCCCTGTCGGAGTCAGAAATCATTTATATTTGTTAGGTCGGTTCAACCAGTCTAAGCCGTGTATGGCAATTACGCGGGCGGTGGCCGCCCACGCCCTACCGCCCATGTATAGCCGTCCATGGCAGGCCACCCATGATCCTATATATACATGACTTCTGCACTACCTAAGACATTGAGTTGAGCCAGCATACCTCTACCTTGTATCTCCCTATCTAGAGTTGTCTAGATCACCATTTAAGCTCTACCTTGAGAGCGCACGGGTGGACAACGCCATCATCTTTGTACTTGCTGCTAGTAGAAAATTGTTGAGATTCTCCTATATCTGTTATCTTCTCTGCTATTGCTCCTGTGTTATATTGCGTAACTATTGTCTTACAAATATATCAACAGTCATTGGCACTTGTTGCAAACTATCTTGAGATTCTCCAACTTCCTTAACAACCAATGTTATGTTTCCACCATGACAACCAATTGAATTAAGAAGTTCCTCCACTTTCTTTATAGATTGAATAGATTTATCAACTGGCTTCATGGCAAATCCATATTCTATATGGAGCTTCAATAGTCTATCGAAAATTCTCATGAAGGCATGCAAGGTGCAAAAGTGGACATTGACTAAAGGGAATGGAATAATGGGATTCCAATCCTTATCTGACATGTCACGATTGTACCTAACATGGGACACCTTATTAAAGGTATATCCCATTTAGCAGATGGAGATGCATCTGTGTCATCAGCTAAATCGTCTATGTTGTTTTGTTTTCTCTTTGTTCATTTATAACCTCGTGTGCAATATGGACAAGGATAGAGAGAAGATGCACCTTGTTTGCACCCTAACATGCATTTGATAGTCTTTAAGTCTCCACCTATGTGCCACTCTACTTCAAAATCACCAAAGCCTTCTACAGTGATTTTGGCACCATGAATTTGAGAAGTTATCACCTCTGTTATCCATGGGGTCCTACTAAAAATCCATGTAAGAACATCATTGGATTCTTTAGGTACTTCAATAGCACCTAACCACCATATATCTTTCTTGGATTGGACACTATATGTAAAGTGATGGGTAGATTCTTCACTTTCATCAATAATGGCATGGGACATAGCTTCGTTCATGAGTGTCACACTAAGTCTCTCCATACATTGTCCCTTTATGATTTGACATTCGGCTAGCTTCAATACAAACTTGAGTTTGGAACCACAATCTACATCAAATAACAAACATTATATTAATAAAAATACTATGAATGTCATTATCACAACAATGCATATACCTTGAATTGTGGATTTGTAAAATTTAACCATTTCCTTTTGAAGTCTCTCCAAATTGACAAATATAATGTTGTACTTTTTGTAGATGAAACCCTTTCTAAATGCGTTTTCCAACTCTTTCTTTGATGTAGATGAATGATAAATGGATGCAGGCATAACATCTTCTATATTCAAGTAATTGCCAAGAGTATTGGCTACATCCTCATTGTTCATCTTCTTCTTCAGAGACACCTTGTAAGGGCATGAAAAAATGCTTTGGAAAATACCTTTGTTTTGTAGAGCCTGCTTCAAAAGATTGTACAATGCAGTGTATGCTCTAGTACTAACACCTGCTTCATCATATACCATTTGTACCTCACTAGGACTAATAATATCTTCTAAGTTGCCTACAAAATCTTTAATCACTTGGGTTTTGATGTGATTTCTATTGCTGAATCCAAAATCATAAGCACATGTTTGTTGCTAAGACAAGAATTCAGAAACTTCAATTGATCCCCCATTGTTGAAGAAGCACTGACATCTTCAACAAATGACTTGCGCAATGAGAAACTCAATCTAAAAGTCTTCTAACAAAAATAAACAAGCGAAACACATACCTAAGTGCGTAAACACGTTACTTCCGTGCTCCGCCACCAGTTGAAAGAGCTTGAAAGGATGATAATGGTCGTTTCCTATATATCCCAAGTGGAGTTTCTTTTAGTTGTGCAAGATTGGCTTTTAACTTTGAAATTGTGTTCTCCTTTTCTTCCACATCTTGTTGGAGTCTATTATTGTGCTCATCCAAAGATTTGATAGCACTTTCTAAAGTTTGTATAGAACTCTCTAAATTTTGTATCTTGAAATGGTTGTGATGACATTGTTGCATCCAATAATTTGCTATAGATGTAGAATGGTTAGACAATCGCTTGCAAAAGCCTAGCATTCCATCTTCATCGCTACCAATGAAATATAGAAATGTGGAGATACTATGGAATCTAGGATGAACATTAGACATTGGATTTAAGGGATACAAAGCACCATTGACCCAAAGATCAATATTCTTCTCGCTAGCTACACGTCGTTCATTTTGAGAATCTATGTCATTGCTACCTCTAGTTGTTGGTGCAAATTCTGTTGGAACACGAACATGTACACTTTTTGAGTGAAGAGCACGCGTTGGTGTTGGTGTCATGGTCGTAATACATGTGAGCACCATGATGTTCTAAAACTCCAACACCAAATAGGAAGAAGCACAGAGATGGCTGGAATGTCTTGTATAGTAGTTGTTTGCAAGAAAAAAGTGTGTTTTGGTATGTGGATAGGTCAAAATGACTTTTTTCAGTGTGTAAGAGGGAAAATAAGCTTTTTTCAAAAATTCATGTTTTGGGGCAACCAAAGTTATGATTTTGATGATGTGGCTTGGAGGTATTTTGAAAAGTATGCTTTTTTAAAGTATTAAAAAAAAAACTTTTGACATATACATAAAAGTATGGGCCATTTTGAATAAAGAATAGCTGAAATAGAGGCTTTTTCAGAAAAGTCATTTTTTAATTCATAAAGAGGGATGGATTTGATGAGGTGGAAAGTGGGTTTTCTCTCTCTATGTGCAGAAGAGAGAGAAGATCCTAGGTCAGCCTAAAAAAAAGCCTACTTGAGCCTACCAAAAAGTGCTCTATTAAATGCACTTTGTCTCTTTAACAAAGTACAATATTAATCTTAACCCCTAAAAATTAGGAATCCTTACAAGGCCTTTGCAGGGTTCGCTTTTTTTCCTAATTTATTTATCTTCTGGCCTTTCCAACAAAAGAACCCGTATTTTTTGCATTTAGTCTCCCTCTTATTCTAGGCTAGGATAAGCTCCACACTGAGAACTTCCACCTCTCTAATTGTCAATCCGTAGAAGAGATAAGAGTGATATGAGGATCATGAACGCATGAAGTGAGTGAAGGTGAAGGTGAGAAGCATGAGAATGCACACACACATACATGCACACACACACATGGTAGAGACAAGAGAGACATAATGGAAGGTCATGAACAAGTATTATTACTCAAGAACACTATTGCAAGCTCAAAAATAGCTCTAAGCTCACACTAGCTACCCTAAAAAATGAGCTCTCTAGCTCTTTTTATAGATTCTGGACTACTAGTTTTGACCGGTTTCATACCTAGTGTCTAGCATGTTGAAGGAGATGGTGGATAGATTCCAGAGATGAAGTGATGCTGCAAAATCTTGCTTCACACCAGCCAAGAACAAGTTGTGGAGAGTATAGTAGACCTTTGAGCTTCCCAACAATCACAAATAATCACCTAAGTGCTTTGGAGTATGATCCTCTAATCAGTGGATCAAAATAGATGAGTAGAAAATTTGACTATGAGCTAAGACTTGCTATTTTGGTCTCTACACATTTTTAATAAAATGAACAGTGCTCTCAACCTACTAGAAATTTATTAAATTCATTTTGGGAGTATCTAACTAACTTAGATAGCTACCAATCACAAGTTATTTCACTTGAAATGATCAAGTGTACTCTGAGAAATAAACTTAGCAAGTTAAGGATGCATCCCTATAGTTTCGGGCTTCAATAGCATGCAAACTAGTGAGCAGAGTTGTGAAGATATCTCAAGATTGAGAAAAACAATGATAGTGAAACTTTGTATCTATGAAATAGACAATATCTGGAATCTATACCACTTTAAATCACATCAAATGATCAACTATCCAATGAGAACCAAGTCTGAGAACATCAGTGTTCTGAGATGAACTTGACAGAGAAGTGAAGTAGAGATATGATCAATGTATATGTATAAAATCACACAGAATTACAAAGACATTGGCAATGTATAATTGCACAATGTGAGGGTAGTGATGGAGCTATAGAATGAGCTCACTTATCACGAAAGACCCCTCTCAAATGATCTCCAAATTGGGCTCATTTTCACACGAGATTTTGATCCATTTTTATAGCTTGGAGTTGAAGCCAACTTTTGAATTCAAATTCAAGTGAATCCTAAACTTTAGGACTTGCTTTATCATCAATAAATTACCAAGTAATTCAAGATTTGATTCATCCTAACTCCAGGTTAGAGTAGTGCAATTAACATATGCACTTTTACAAGGATAAAAGTAAATTGATTTTTTACAAGGGAATAGTCATATGTGACTATATGAAATAAATGCTAATTTTCCAAGTATGTAGGCTTGGACTCATTTGCACCAACAACTCCCCCTCAAGCCTAACATGCTTGGTCTTCATTTCTCTTTCATTTCTTGCAATCCAATCATCATCTTGAACCTGTTCATCTTAGTTCCATCCAGCTAAGTAGCTTCTCTCTTACATAATGATAATGCACTTCAATCTGCTTAATCCTTGCATGATATATAGGATAAGTAGCCAAATCAAGTGAGCTAGTGTTATCTCCAAAGGTCATTGGAGTATAAGAATGTAATCCAAAATTTGTGTAAAGTCGCTTGAGCCACATAGCCTCTTGCATTGCATTTGCTAAGCCTCTATATTTTGCTTCAGTTGATGAAAATGCCATAATTGGTTGTTTCTTTGATGACCATGAAATTAGCTTTGAACTTGCAAAAGATAAGTAGCCAGAAGTGCTCCTCCTATTATCGTTTGGGCCATCCCAATCTGCATTAGAATATAGCTTGATATCCAAGTCAAATATGAATGGCTAAAATAGTTCTTCATTTATAGTACCCTTTAGATACTTTATTCTCCATCTTGAATTTGACTAACATATCATGAATGTACTTTCTCTGAGTAATAAAGACTCTTGAAGTGTTTCAATTTCTTCCTGCATGGCTTCTCTCCCTTCTTCCTTCTTATTGGCTTCTTCAAATGAAGAAGGCTCTTTTGACATAGAATCTTTAGTCACGTATATAAAATGCTTGGTGACTAGTGATGTGTCATAGCCATAACTTATGGGTTTCTTACTCTCTCTTTGAGATCTTCTAAGTGCTTGATTGGATGACTCTGGAATGTCTTCCAATTGCTTGAATTTTTTCTTACCCTTGGACTTCCAAGCTTTGTAGTCAATTTTTTCTTCATCTTTTGAGTTGAGATCTTCTGATATTTGTGGTTCTTCTTGAGTCAAAGTTAGAAAATCACTTTCCAAGTCATAGGGTAGCTTTATTTTCCTGTAATCATCTTCAAACCAAGAGTTATTTTCATCAAACACCACATCCCTAATAACTGTAAATCCTTTGACAGTGGGATGATACAACCTATATCCTTTTTGGTTTTGTTCTTAGCCAATGAATATACACCTTTCAACTTTTGGATCAAGATTTTCTCTAATCTGTGAGGGTATATGTGCATTAACAATGCACCCAAAGATTTTACAATGGTCTAGGGAAGGTCTCCTGCCATTCCATACTTCATAAGGTGTCATTCCATCCAAGGACTTGGATATAAGCCTATTAATTAAGTATGTGGCTGTGGAAACAGCCTCTGCCCATAAGAAATTTGGAAGTTTCTTTTCATTCAACATTGATCTTGCACCCTCTACTATTAGTCTATTCCTTCTCTCTGCCGCTCAATTCTGTTCCAAAGTGTATCTTGTTGTAACCTCTCTCTTTATGCCTCTATCCTATAAGAATGAGTCAAACGCATGTGAGAAATACTCACCACCTCCATCAGATCTGAGCCTCTTCAAGCTTCTACCTGTTTGGTTCTCAACCAGTGCCAAATACTTCTTGAAACAAGTGAAGACTTCATCTTTATGATTCATGAGGTAAAGAATTGTCCATCTACTATATGTTGAGATATCAAGCTCAACATGTGATGATCGAGGATAACACATATCACTCTTCATTTCTCTGACATGTATAGTGATCACGTCGATATATGTCAGGGACACTTCATTGAGCTTTATTAGATTTATCTACCGAGAGTGATGGCAAATTTTTTCTCTTTCCAATCCACTCATTCGCAGACATTAGGTTTTTCCTTATGTACTACTCTTTATATATTGCACTTTTTGAATTCTTGTTTGAAGGTCATTCTTGTACATTCCTTTTATGTAATAGAAGAAGAAGACGATTCATCTTCTTTGCTTCAATTTGTGTGTGTGTGACTCTCCTTGATTGTGAGAAGAGCAGACAAGAAAGTATATTCAGACATTAAGATCTGGCAGAGGAGGTGAATACATGTCAAATGAGTTCAACAACTTTCTTAAAAGTCATGGAATTCTACATCAGTTTTCATGTAGGTACACACCACAATAAATTGGTGTTGCTGAACAAAAAATAGACATACTGCAGAAATAGAAAGAGCCTTGATGGTTAAGAAGAAGATGCCTCACTGTTATTGGGTAGAAGTTGTGCATACTGCTGTATATATCATGAACAAATTTCCAACTACTACTGTACATCAAGTTACACCAGAAGAGAAGTTTACAGATAAAAAGCCAAACTTATCACATATGAAAGTATTTGGCTGTATTGCATATGTACATGTTCCAGATGAGTTGAGGATGAAGCTTGATCCAAAAGCAGAAAAATGTATCTTCATTAGATAGTCCCTTGAAAAAAAGGGATATAAATTTCATAACCCACTCCTAGGAGAGGTGAAGGTGAGCAAAGATGTGGTATTTGATGAAATTTCAAGCTTCTATGTGTTGGAGTTAGACGTCTGCAGAAGCACACGAACAACACAAAGGAAGAAGAAAAAGCTTGGAGCACAACACACAATACTGAATGTATTACCACTAGAATGTACAAATATAAGTAGCCCACTAGGGCAATAGGCGTATATACAAGCTGGGGGAAAAAACCTCCTAAAGAGAGAAAAAAGTGCCCTAGCAGTCCTAGAGTGTTCACACACATCAGTACCTAAATATATCAACAAATCCCCCCTGGGAGTGATGTTGTGAACAAGGGGCTGGCACTCATGTATAAGGAGGTGCCAAGCAATGTGGAATCAATCCACAAAAGGAAGTAAGCCCAAAGCTTTTTGAAAAGCTTCAAATGTCTCCCGAGGTAGAGCCTTCGTAAAAAGGTCTGCAATGTTCTCCTGCATGGGCACATATGCCAAGCTGATCTCCCCAACAGAGAACCTCTCTCTGACATAATGATAATGCACCTCAGTGTGCTTAGTGCGAGCATGGAATACAGGGTTCGTCGCAACTGGCAATGCGATCTGACTGTCTATGAAGATGGTGGTGGAAGAAAACTGACCAACACACAAACCATCCATAAGGCGTTTGAGCCACACATACTCAACAGTCGCTATGAAAGCTACACTATACTCATCCTCACAACTGGAAGTGGCCATAGTAGGCTGCTTCTTGCTCAACCAAGATATACATGAGCTACTACGCATGAAGCAAAAACCACTTGTGGACACACGAGCGTCATAACAACCAACCTAATCATTGTCAAACAAAGCATGAAAACCTGGCTGTAGTGATTCACCCTTGGGATAAAACAATCCAAGTAGCCAGGTACCACTCAAGTAGTGAAAGATGCGCTTAAGCGCCTGCCAATGCTTGACACCTAGGCAATGCATAAACGTGCTCATATGTGAGACAACAAATTGAATATCTAGCTGAGTAATGCATAAGTAAATCAAGCATCCAACAGCCTACTGATAGAGATGAGCATCAAATGCATCTCCAACATCATGAAGACTCAATCGTAAACTTGTCTCCATAGGAATGGAAAAAGGCTTACAGTCTTCAAGGCCAAAACACTGCAATAATGTGTCAATATATTTCGTTTGACACAAAGCCATTCCACCATCAACTTGCATAAATTGAATGCCCAAATAGTGATGCAAATGCCTCAAATTAGATATCTCAAATGAGGCATGCAAATCATCCTGAAAATCAGCAATATGCATGTCATGAGGACTAGTGAGCAGCATGTCATCAACATACACCACAATGATCAGAAGCACATCATTAGCATGCTTAACATATAAGGTGCTTTCAATTGGACTATTCTCAAAACCATGTGCAATCAGATAGGCATGTATATTTTCATACTAAGCACATGGTGCTTGCTTTAAACCATAGAATGCCTTCTTTAACCTACACACCTGGTTTTCATGCCCTTTTTGCACAAAGCCACGGGGCTAAAAAACATACACTTCTTCATGCAAGTCACCATTCAAAAAACTTTTTTTAATGTCCAGCTGATGTACATTCGAACCATGATGAGCAGCAAGTGCACAGATGCTATGAACAGTAGTCATTCGACACGTAGGAGCAAAGGTTTCATCAAAATCAATGCCTCTTTCCTATGCATAACCCTTTGCAACAAGCCTAGCCTTATACCTGTCAACTGTTCGATCACATTTATGTGTCAGCTTGTATACCCACTTAGGGACAATGGCCTTCTTCCCAGGAGGCAAGTCACATAAAGACCACGTACCATTTTTCATGATAGCATCATATTCAAATTGCATTGCAGCCATCCAATGTTCAGAATTTTGTGCTTCATCAAACGAAATAGGTTCAGTCTCATCACAAAGACTAGAGGTAGCCATAGGATAGAAACCTGATGCAAAAGAGGCACTATGAGATCCTAAATGAGTACGATATGATAGAGGTGCATGTAATTTGTTATCGTGCAAAGTCTACACTAACCAGTTTGGCATAGTTTTTGCCTCCTCAATATCATCTCTCTCATCAACAAGTGCATCATGTAAATTTGCATCAGAAATGGAATGATCTGCATCATCACATGAAATCTACAAAGGTTGAGAAGTTGCTTCATTAGGACCAGCACTAGACTATCCACCTAGAAAAAGAGGCAAAAAACTATCATACATGTCTTTGGAGCTGATAGATGTCTCCTTAATACTGGAAAATAAGGGTTGAATAGCATCTTCCACAAAAACAACATCACAGCTAACCACAATGCGTTTACTCTGTGGATGATACAGACGATAGCCTTTCCTTTTAGAACTATACCCAACAAAAACCAACACAACAAAAAACACATAAATGAGCAACAGATGGCTTGCAACCATGCCAAGCCTCATATGGAGTGATAGGGTGGAGCACTTTAGTGGGACACCTTTTAAGTACATACGTTGCACACATGACAACCTCAAACAAGAAACTACGTGGTAACGCCTGACTCTTGACCATACACATTGCCATCTCCATGTGTGACCTGCTCTTTCGTTCAGCAACTCCATTATGTTGAGGTGTATATGGCACATTACACTGATGTTTTATCCCACGTTCAGCCAGAAATGCATTAAAGCCGAAAGACATATATTCTCCCCCTCGATCAGAATGGAGGGTGCCCATTTCACATGCTGATAGATTTTCAGTAGAAACCAAAAAATATTTGAAGCACATAAACACTTTGGACTTTGCTTTCAATGGATATACCCATGCATGCCTAGAAACATCATCCATGAAAGTCACGAAGTAAAGATAGTTCCCAAAAGAAAGTGTCTGCATAAGTCCATAGATATCACTATGTACAAGCTGCAATATCTGAGTAGCCCAAACTCAACCATATTTTGGAAAGGAGGAATGCTGCATTTTGCCCAAAATACAGCCTTCACAAACATGTTTTCCAGGTGCCTCAAGTTTGGGCAAAGATGATACCATTTCAGATTTTTGCAAGCGTAGCAAAGTGGCAAAATTCAGATGACCAAAATGTGCATGCCAAAGCTTTGCATCTAAGACAACCTGAGAATCATGTACTACACATGCAGAATCATTTACAAATCTTTCATAGTCTATGATCTTATACAACCCAGGACATAAAATGCCAGAAGCAATAATGACATCACCATTTGACAAGTCATGAGCTGTACATCTTGTTGGGAGAGGATGGTTGGATGCACTCAGAGATTGAGTAGGTGCTGCTAAACCTGCTTCACACCAGCCCTTCTTTGGCACCAAGAATGATTAATATACTTGCTTAGCTTCCAAATGATACCAAGAAAGCATATATGTGCTTTGCAAATGATATGTGTAATGATCAAATCAAAACAGACTACTTGAGACTTCAAAAATCAAGAAAAACTTGCTATTTTGGTATTGACACCTGCTCAGTCTTTCACTCAGTATGACAAGCACACTTACAATTGATCAAATTCCTTCTGGACATATTAAATTAGCTTTACAAGCTACCATTTGCAAGTGGAATGAGAAGAAATGATAAACTATACTCTGAGAAATAAGTTTAGCAAAATTATATGTACCCTCGACTTTTTAGGAACTCTGCAGACCAATACCAGAGACTGCTTCGAAGGCGATTTCTTGAAAATGGCTGAACCAAACTTCTTCAAACTTTGTAGTCTTGTAGAATGATTTGAGCTGGTTCCAACAAGCCTTGAATCACTTGATTTGGTTGAGAAATCACCAAGATATGGCTTGTAGAAGTTGACAGACTTGGAGTGTATACTCAGAGAATCACAGAGATAATGAATGTAACTCTTTCTATTAATTCACATGAATGTACAATCTCATTGGCATTATAAGCATAGCCTAATGAGTTGGAGAGGTGAGGTCTAAGATGTAGTACACTCACACACTCAGATACAAAAGAAATGAACTCGGGAGATGACACACGACCCGCGAGTTTTGTCTTGAGTTTTATATGTGTAGGAAGTAAGTTTGAATTTCAAATTCAAATCTAAGGCTCCCTATAATCACTCATCTAAAAGTAGGGAGATATTCTCTCCACTTATACATTCTAATTTCCACGAATCCAATCAAGTAGGTGTGATCATTTACATGCCAAGTCATTTAGACTTTTACAAGGGGTAAAGAAGTAGGAACTTATAAGCATAAGTTCACATGGTCCTTTCTTCAAATGAATTAAGCTTCCAAGGTTTCAAAACCAAGTTTCTAAGGTTCCAAGCCAAGTGTGATGGCTTGAATTGCACCAACAGCTCCCCCTCAAGCCAAACACTTTGGCTTAAGTCTTCATCTTCAATCTTCAACCACGTCCTGCAATCCAATCATGGATTTGAACCTGCATAACTTACTTCCATCCAATGCTTTAGTAAGTAAATCTGCACATTGCATATTAGTGGACACATAAGTCAACTGAATGTCTTTGCTAAGCAACTTTTCTCTCACATAGTGGTAATGAACCTCTATGTGTTTGGTTCTAGCATGATATATTGGATTAGCTGCAAGGTGAAGAGAGCTTGTGTTATCTCCAAAGATGATTGGAGGTCTAGTATATAGACCTAACTCTGTATACAAAAGCTTCAACCAGATAGCTTCTTGAGTGGCATTGGCTAGCCCTTTATACTCTGCTTCAGTAGATGACAAAGCTACTGTAGGTTGTTTCTTGGCTGACCAAGAAATAGGTTTATCACCTGCAAAACATATGTATCCTGATGTGCTTCTCTTATCATCCTTGCATCCTGCCCAATCTGCATCTGAATATACTTTAATGTCAATATCTGATGTATAAGGAAAGTACAAACCATGGTTTAGAGTTCCCTTTAGATACTTCAAGATCCTTTTTGCTGCCTCTAGGTGAGGTACCCTTGGTTTGTGCATGAATTGGCTTAGCACACTAACTCCATATGCTATGTCAATTCTAGTCAAGGTGGCATAATTCAAACTACCTATCATACTTTGATATCTTGTAATGTCTTGGACTTCATCCCCTTCATGAGCACTTAGCTTTAGGTTGACTTCCATTGGAGTACTTGAGATTTTAGCATCCTGCAAATTAAATTTCTTCAACATGTCCTGAATATACTTCTTCTGAGTGATAAAGATACCTGAATTTGTATAAACCAATTCAAGACCTAAGAAATACTTTAATAATCCAAGATCATTGATCTTGAACTCCTTCATCATCTGTCCTTTGATGCTTCTAATCCCATTGACATCATTGCCTGTAATGATGATGTCATCAACATAAACACACAAGTAGATTACCTCTGTACTACTCCTCTTTATGAATAGAGAAGTGTCTGCTTTACTCATCACAAATCCTTGGTCTTGGAGATATGTTGTCAACCTGTAATTCCATGCTCTAGGTGCCTGCTTCAAACCATATAGAGCCTTCTTCAATTTACAAACATAATTTACCTTCTTGGGATCTTCATAGCCAGGTGGTTGTGACATGTAGACTTCTTCAGATACCCATCCATTCAAGAATGCATTCTTGACATCTAATTGGTACATGTTCCAATTCTTGGATGCAGCTACACTCACCAAAATTCTGATTGTTGGCATCTTAGCCACAGGAGAAAATGTCTCCTCATAATCAATGCCTTGGGTTTGTGCAAAACCCTTGGCTACCAACCTAGCTTTGTACCTGTTAATTGTTCCATCAGAGTTCCTCTTGAGTTTGTAGATCCATCTAGATCCTATCACCTTCATAGAGTCCTTCTTGGGTACCAAGTCCCATGTATCACTCTCCTTGAGAGCCTCTATTACTTCATCCATAGCTTCTTTCCATTCTGGTTTGGTGATTGCCTCCTCATATGAACCTGGTTCTTCATTCAACAGATCCTTTGCAAGATATACATAATGCTTAGTTACAAGAGAAGTGTCATACCCATATATGATAGGCTTCTTACTTTCTCTCTGAGATCTCCTCATTTCTTGAGTTGAGGATTCTGGTATATCCTCTAGCTTCTTCATTTTCATCTTCCCTTTGGACTTCCATGCCTTGAATTCCTCAAGATTAATTGTGTCATCATCATCTGAGCTTGAGTCTTCTTTCTGGATTGGTTCCTCCTTGGTGAGCTTTGGGAAGTCTTCTTCCATGTCATAAGGTAGAATAACCTTCCTGCATTCATTCTCATACCATGAGTCATTCTCATCAAAGATGACATCTCTGCTTACCTTGAAACCTTTGTTTGAGGGGTTGTAGAATCTGTACCCTTTCTGGTTCATGTCATAACCAATGAAGATACATTTTTCAGCTTTAGGGTCTAGCTTTCCCCTTACCTGTGAGGGAATATGCACATATGCAACACAACCAAAGATTTTTGCAATGATCCAATGATGGTCTCTTACCATGCCAAGCTTCATAAGGTGTCATTCCATCAAGTGACTTTGATGGCAACCTGTTAATGAGATATGTGGCAGTAGGTACACTCTCTACCCAAAGATAATTTGGTAATTTCTTTTCATTAAGCATAGACCTAGCTGTTTCAACAATGAGTCTGTTTCTTCTTTCAGCTACCCCATTTTGTTCAGGTGAGTACCTTGTGGTTATCTCCCTCTTGATGCCTCTTTCCTGCAAGAAGTCTTCAAATTCATTGGAGAAGTATTCACCTCCTCCATCTGACCTTAGTCTTTTCAAGTTTCTACCTATTTGATTTTCAACTAGTGCAAGATATCTTTTGAAACAATTAAATACTTCATCCTTATGCTTCATAAAGTATAACACAGTCCATCTGCTATAATCATCAATGAAAGACACATAGTACCTTGATCCTGAAATGGAGGGATCCTTGCTAGGTCCCCAAACATCTATGTGTACCAAGTCTAGGTAGTCTTCATGCATGAAACCTTTCCTTGAGTAGGGCAACCTGTGAGACTTACCAAACTGACAAGCACCACACTTGTAAATCATATGTTGCTTGGATACATTAGGTATCCCAAGCACACATTGATCCCTGCACATTTGCTTTAGGGTTCTTTCACCTATGTGACCTAACCTCTTGTGCCATATTTCTAATTCTGAAAGTGTTTGATCCTTGTAATTGTATAAAGCAATGTTTTTGGTGTCTTCTAGCTCAAAAGTAAATAATCTACCTGATTTTTCTCCCTTGGCTATCCTTCTGAATCCATGTCTTGGGTCCTCCACATATGCTCCATGTTGATTGAACCTGACCTGTAAAACTTTTTCCACAATCTGACCTACACTCATTAGGTTCTTGGTAATAGTTGGGACATAAAGTACTCTGCTCAATAAGTTCAGATTACCATCACTAGTCTTTACATTACCAATCTTTACAACAGAATGCTTAGTATCATCACCTGTCTGCACTTGATGTTTGCCTCTGGGTTCTTCCAAATCAGAGAGTAGTGCCACATTACCAGCTACATGGTTAGAACACCTTGAATCAATATAAAATAAATGATCATCATTTGTACCTGCCTTGGAGGTCATGTTCATGATCAATAGGGAGTCATCTTGCTCCTCTGTGTAGTTGTTGTAATCCCTTCTATTTCTGAATCCACCTTGGTAGTTACTATTGTGGTTGTGGTTGTAATTGTTGTTGTACTGATTGTTGTATCCATTGTAGCCTTGGTGTTGGTTGAACCTGCCTCTACCTTGAGAGTATCCACCTCTTTGATAGCCTCTTCCTCTCTGATTCTTATAATTTCTGTAGCACTCATCTGTGGTATGGTTAGACAATCCACAAATGTTGCATGGTGATGAGTTGTAGGGTCTCCCCCTACCTTGCTTACCTCCTCTGCCTCTACCTCTTGAAGATCTACCTCTTCCTGCATAGTTTGCTTGGGAGGTAGAGCCTTCTTCATCAACCTTCTTAATTTTACCCTTATCTTTAACCTTCTTATCAGTGTATAGAGCAGAGGGGTTGTTACCTTTTGATTTCTCTCCATTCCTTGTAAGCTTTGCTTCATGTGTGAAGAGTTGACCAATCAGAGTTGTTAAATCAGGAGCATGTATGTCCATGTATAGGTCCATTGCTGTGGTAAAGTTCTCCCATTTGTCATCAGCCTTTAGTCCATTGATTACTTGCCTTACTATTTGTTCCTCTTCAATCTCCTCTCCAATACTTGCAAGCTGGTCTGCAATGTCTTTGATCCTAGTGACAAATTCTGAAACTGATTGCTTTGATTGCTTCCTAAGAATTGTAAATTCAATCCATAGTTGATTCTTTCTGGCCCTTGTATTTGATGAGAAATATGTTGACAAGGTTTCCCAAGTCTCTTGGGAAGTCTTGCAATTCCTTATGTGAGGTAAAAGGAAATCAGATATAGAGTTAAGAAGATAAGACCTTGCCAATGCATCTTTTGCACACCATGTGTTGAGCCTCTCTTGTTCATCCTTGGTGGGTAGTCCTCTTGCTTTGAATGAGGGCAATTCCTCATCTCCTGAGATGAATCCAAATAAGCTCCTTCCTTGTAGATAGGTCTTCATCCTTAGAGACCAAGCTTGTAATTGTTCCTGTCCAATTTGTCAATGAAAGAAGGAAAACCATCTCCCATGTTACCTTATTTGCTCTGATACCACTGTTGGGAGAGGATGGTTGGATGCACTCCGAGATTGAGTAGGTGCTGCTAAACCTGCTTCACACCAGCCCTTCTTTGGCACCAGGAATGATTAATATACTTGCTTAGCTTCCAAATGATACCAAGAAAGCACATATGTGCTTTGCAAATGATATGTGTAATGATCAAATCAAAACAGACTACTTGAGACTTCAAAAATCAAGAAAAACTTGCTATTTTGGTTTTGACACCTGCTCAGTCTTTCACTCAGTATGACCAGCACACTTACAATTGATCAAATTCCTTCTAGACATATTAAATTAGCTTTACAAGCTACCATTTGCAAGTGGAATGAGAAGAAATGATAAACTATACTCTGAGAAATAAGTTTAGCAAAATTATATGTACCCCCGACTTTTTAGGAACTCTGCAGACCAATACCAGAGACTGCTTCGAAGGAAATTTCTTGAAAATGGCTGAACCAAACTTCTTCAAACTTTGTAATCTTGTAGAATGCTTTGAGCTGGTTCCAACAAGCCTTGAATCACTTGATTTGGTTGAGAAATCACCAAGATATGGCTTGTAGAAGTTGACAGACTTGGAGTGTATACTCAGAGAATCACAGAGATAATGAATGTAACTCTTTCTATTAATTCACATGAATGTACAATCTCATTGGCATTATAAGCATAGCCTAATGAGTTGGAGAGGTGAGGTCTAAGATGTAGTACACTCACACACTCAGATACAAAAGAAATGAACTCGGGAGATGACACACGACCCGCGAGTTTTGTCTTGAGTTTTATATGTGTAGGAAGTAAGTTTGAATTTCAAATTCAAATCTAAGGCTCCCTATAATCACTCATCTAAAAGTAGGGAGATATTCTCTCCACTTATACATTCTAATTTCCACGAACCCAATCAAGTAGGTGTGATCATTTACATGCCAAGTCATTTAGACTTTTACAAGGGGTAAAGAAGTAGGAACTTATAAGCATAAGTTCACATGGTCCTTTCTTCAAATGAATTAAGCTTCCAAGGTTTCAAAACCAAGTTTCTAAGGTTCCAAGCCAAGTATGATGGCTTGAATTGCACCAACACATATATCATCAACAAATTTCACAACCAAGCTAATCTTGGTAAATGTAGAAACTGATTACAAATTTTCCTTGATCCTTGGCACAAACAAAGCATCTGACAAAGTGAAAGAACTACCATCAATAATAGTCAAAATGATCTTACCAACTCCCATAACAAGATAAGAGGAGTTGTTGGTGCATGTAACAGTATTCCCTGTAGGGGCATACTTGAGTGAAGAGAAGAAACTGTGCTGGAGGTAATATGTTTGGTCACCCCACTATAAAAGTACCAAACATCTGAGTCTACTATAGACATGCACTGCTCATGAGAAGATGGGTCAAAATTGCAAACAATAGTAAACACCCATTCTTCATCCTGCACAAGATTAACAAACTGTATTTTTGTTGTAGAGGCCTCTACAACAACCATTCTGGACTCTTTCTTCTTTGACTCTTTAGCATCTAGTTTTGGACAACTCTTAATGACATGATCATTTGCTTTACAATATTTGCAAAACAATTTCTGGTTTCCTGATTTCTTCTCATCTTTGTCTTTCTTCTTTGAATGTACAACATTTGCAGATTTTTGCTTACTAGTAGAAGAGCTCCATTTACCTTTGCCCTTTTGACTAGCCTAAAAAGCTTGATCTGCAATACACATAATAGACGTGCTTTGCCTAGACTGGTCTTCCTGCAACAAAACAAAAAGTAACTCTTCAAATATTAAGGCATTTGGATTGCCTTTCATCATCAAATGTAGAGTAAAAGCAAAACTCTGATATGAGTTGGAAAGACCATTCAAAACAGTCTGCACAAGTGAACTGTCAGGAAGGAGTTCATCTACAGAATTCGACTGCTCCTTCAAATCCTTGATCTTTGTCAAACAAGTGTCCATATAATCACCTTCATTCATGTGCTCACTATCCAACTATTTTTGGAGGTAAGAAACACGAGCCTCATTCCTAGCTTGGTACAATGTGGTAAGTGTATCCCAAGCATCCTTAACTGTTCTGCAAGAGCGAATGTGGGGAATAATGGCACCTTTGAGAGACAAAGCTATCAATGCATGTGCATGAACATCTCTGCCATCCCAACAAATTTGCTGTGTAGTAGGTACAATAGAAAGAATAGCACAAACAAGAATCTGTAGAATATCATAATCTTCGATACCATCTGCATGAGCTTCAATACCTGTATTTGTAGTACCTGTATTCACAAGTGTAATAGGATGTCTTTCAACACCCTACACAATATTCCATAGTCCTTTTGCAACCAATACATGATGCATCATACAAGCCCACAACCAATAATTGGTACCATCCAACTTATCCTCAACAGCCAACATACAGAATACATACTGCTTTCAGCCATGGCCACTGACTAAAATAGCTTGATGTAGAAAAATGACTGTATCTGAAAATGTTGAATACAACTACCTGAAGGAGTCCTACTAGACCTATAGCAGACTTTGAGATGCTTATATTGGCGAACCGAAACTAGTATATATCTTTGGCACAAAAAGATGAAATAGCTTGCACAAGTGCTGCGATAGTGCGTTAGGAGGCAAAAATGAGACTACAACTAGAGAGGTGTCGATGGTGCCCTGGATGAAGTGGTGACCTACTCTGATACCAATTGTTGGAGTTAGACGTCTGCGGAAGCACATGAACAACACAAGGAAGAAGAAGAAGCTTGGAGCACAACACACAATACTGAATGTATTACCACTAAAATGTACAAAGATAAGTAGCCCATTAGGGCAATAGGTATAAATACAAGGCGGGGGCAAGAAAACCTCTTAAAGAGTGAAAAAAAAGTGCCCCGATGTCCTAGAATGTTCACACACATCACTATCTAAATATATCAACACTATGCAGATGCCAAAGATGGGCTTAATCTTGAATCAAATGACAAAGAAAATGCTCAAAAATCAAGTGCAAAATCTCAAGTCTTGAGTGGACCGGATGCATCACCAAACAATAGTTCCAACTGAAATCCATGGAGTGGAAGATTACATGAAAATTTCAATCCAACAAATTCCTCAAATACATCCAAGAAAGGTAAAGAAAAGCTTTCTGCTCGTAGTAAAACATGTGTAGGTTTTTAAGATGTTGATGGAGATTCAAGCGGTTCAAAAAAGAGACTTGATGAGGAATTCAATTGCCCTCTATGAAGACTCCAAGAGTAAGAAAGGCACATGCAGATGATACAAGGAGAATTTACCAGGACCAAGAAGATCTGGGAGGATGCAGAATTCATAGCAGTGATCGACATATGATAGTTACATGGCTCGTCATTGTGCCTACATGACAAAGGTAATACAAGATGCTGAAACCTCTTGTTTCGAAGATGCATTTGCACATTGGGAAAAAGCTATGGATGAGGAGATGGCTGCACTTTATGGAAATGATACATGGAAGCTCATTCCATTGCCCCAAGGAAAGAAACCCATAGGTTGCAAGTGGATTTACAAGGTAAAGCACAATGTTGATGGTAGCATAAGCAGGTCCAAAGCACGATTGGTAGCAAAAGGATATGCACAAACATATGGAATTGATTATGAGGAAACATTCAGCCCTATAGCTAAAATGTCTACTGTCAGAACACTTGTTGCATTAGCTACAACAAAAGGATGGACTTTGCATTAGATGGATTTGAAGAATGCTTTCCTACATGGTGAGTTACAAAGAAGGAGTATACATGAACCAACCACAAGGATATGAAGATTCAAGCATCCAGAATGTGTTTGCAGGTTGCAAAAGGCTTTGTATGGGCTTAAGCAAGCTCCTCCTACATGGCACACAAAGATTGATGATTACTTGACCACGATTGGGTTTTCTATGTATGATGCAGATCATTCACTATATGCAAGGAAGGGTGATGATGACATCACAATTGTGGCTATTTATGTTGATGAATTGATTGTAGGTGGTGATAATTAAGAAAGCACTAAAGAGGCAAAGAAAATTCTTATGCAAGAATTTGACATGAAATACCTTGGTGTGCTGCACTATTTCTTGGGCATTGAGTTTATACATACAAAAACAGGTATATGGATGTCGCAAAGGCAATATGCCTTGAATATGCTGCAAAAGTATGGTATGGTTAATTGTAAGCCAATTTCTATGCCATGATATTAGAATTTGAAGTTAGATACTACATCACGTGAAGCATTCGGAAATGCTACTATGTACAGGGAAATTGTGGGAAGTTTGATATATCTCACAATTATGAGGCCTGATCTTAACAACACAGTTGGACCTGAAAGTCAATTTATGTAGGTTCCCAAGAAGCCACATTTAGATGCTCTGAGGTGCACTCTATGTTATGTGAGTGCTTTGCATTATGCATTGTTTTATGAGGCTATTGTAGATTTGCAAGTTCATGGATACTCCGATGTAGATTGGAATGGTAGCATTCCAAACAAAATAAAGATCCACTAGTGCCTTTCTATTCTCACTTGGGAGTTTAGCTATTACATGGAGCAGCAAAAAGCAACCCACTGTTGCTTTGTCGAGTATAGAGGCTGAGTATAGCAACTGAGGCATCATGGCTGGATATGCTACTTGTAGATTTAAGTGTGGAAGTGCAAAAGCCTATCACCATCTATCGTGATAATCTTAGCAACAAACAGTTAGCATGAAACCCTATTTTTCGTGCAAGAAAAAACCATATCGAGGTACATTATCACTTCATCAGAGAGAAGATATTAGCAGGTGATATTGATCTTGTTTATGTGAGAACAGATGAGTAGGTTGCTGATATTTTCACTAAAGCACTTGGAGTAGAAAAGCTAAAGAAGTTTTGGAAGATGCTTGGATTAGAGGACATGACATTGAGCTTGAGGGGGAGGGTTGAGATATCAACCTCAACATGTGATGATCTAGGATAACACGTATCACTTTTCATTTCTCTAACATGTATAGTGGTCATGCCAGTGCCGGTATATGCCTAGGACACTTCATTGAGCTTTATTAGATTTATCTATAGAGAGTGATGGTACATTTTTTTCTTGTCAACCCACTCATTCACGGACATTAGGTTTTTCCTTATGTAGTGGTATGTATATATTGCACTTGTTGTATTCTTGTTTGAAGGTCATTCTTGTACATTCCATTTATGTAATAGAAGAAGAAGATTCATCTTCCTTGCCTCAATCTGTGTGTGTGCCTCTCCTTGATTGTGAGATTGTGTGTGTGAGCTCTCTTCCTTATCGCCTTCCTCATGACACTATAGTCATCTATGAATGAAACATAGTACCTTGATCCCGAGATTGATGGCTCTCTGCTAGGACCCCACACATCTGTGTGCACAAGCTCCAAGTAGTCTTCATACATGTATCCTTTCATGTTGAATGGTTGCCTGTGTGATTTTTCCAAATTGGCATGCTCCACATTTGTAAATCATATGTTGCATGGACACATTTGGAATGTCAAGCACACTCTGATCATTGCATATTTGCTTTAGTGTTCGTTCACCTATATGACCTAGTCTTTTATGCCATATCTCTAGTTCAGATAGGGTTTGGCCTTTGTAATTGAAGAGTGCAATGTTTTTGGTATCTTCAACTTCAAATGTAAAGAGTTTACTAGATTTCTCACCTTTTGCATTCCTCTTGAAGGCTTTTTGAGGGTCCACATATACTCTTTTCCTTGTGAATCTAACCTATAAGACCTTTTCGACAATCTACACAACACTGATTAGGTTTTTTGTCATGGTTGGCACATATAATTCCTTACTTAAAAGGTTCACATTACCATCAGATGCTTTAACATTTCCAATCTTCTTAACAGAGTGCCTAGTATCATCACCTATCTAGACTTCATGCTTCCCTTTAGGTTCTTCAAGATCAGATAGCAATGCTACATTTCCAACCACATGATTGGAAAAATAAGAATCAATATACAATAGATGCTCATCATGTTTACCTTGGATGTCATGTTCATGACCAATAGAGAATCCTCTTGGTCTTTTGTATAGTTGTTATAATCTCTTTTACCTCTAAAACCTCCTTGATAGTTGTTGTTGTTGTTGTAGCCTTGGTTGTAGTTATGATGGTAATTGCTTCCTCCATTGTTGAACCTGCCTCTCGATTTTCCATAGCCTCCTCTGTGGAAGCCTCTTCCTCTTTGATTCTTTGTGTTCTTGAAACACTCATCTATGGTATGATTGGTCAAGCCATAGATATTGCAAGGTGAAGAGTTGTATGATCTCCCCTTGCCTTGCTTTCCTCCTTTGCCCCTTCCTCTAGTACCTCTTCCTCTACCTGTGAAGTTCACTTGAGAGGTACTTGCCTCTTCTTCATTCTTTTTACCTTTGCCTTTATCTTTACTCTTATTTATATGTGTAAAGGGTAGAAGAATGATTACATCTAGATTTGTCTCCATTCATGTTGAGCTTTGTCTCATGTGTGAAGATTTGCCCCATCAATGTTTTGAGGTCAGGTATCTACATGTCCATATAGAGGTCCATTGCTGTGTTGAAGGACTCCCACTTATCATCAGCCTTGATGCCATTTATGATTTGCCTTATTATCTGCTCCTCTTCTATTTCTTCTCCAATGCTCGCAAGTTGGTCAACTACATCCTTCATCTTGTTCACATGGTGAGCCACACTTTGCTTTGGTTGCTTCTTCAAGGTTGTGATCTTCATCCAAAGTTGTTTCTTCCTAGCCCTTGTATTTGATGAAAAGTATGAATAAATTACTTCCCAAGTCCTTGGGAGGCCTTGCAATTCCTAATGTGAGGTAATAAGAAATTACATATTGAGTTAAGTATATAAGAGCTGGCCAGAGCATCCTTTGCACACCATGTAGTTAGCCTTTCTTGCTCTTCTCTTGTAGGTTGATGTTTGCTTTTGAATATTGGCATTTCCTCATCTCGATAGATATATCCATATAAGTTTCTTCCTTGGAGATAAGCTTGCATCTTTAGGAACCATGCTGGATAGTTTTCCCTATCCAATTTTTCAATGAATGATGGAAATCCATCTCCCATTTTGCTTGATGTTGCTCTGATACCACTATTGAAGGAGATGGTGGATACATTCCAGAGATGAAGTGATGCTGCAAAATCTTGCTTAACACCAGCCAAGAACAAGTTATGGAGAGTAGAGTAGACCCTTTGATCTTCTCAACAATCACAAATAATCACCTAAGTGCTTTGGAGTATGATCCTCTAATCAATGGATCAAAACAGATGAGTAGGAAATTCAACTATGAGCTAAGACTTGCTATTTTGGTCCCTACACATGTTCAGTAAAATGAACAAT
The DNA here is from genome assembly GCA_020310875.1 of Ceratopteris richardii. Taxonomy (NCBI): domain Eukaryota; kingdom Viridiplantae; phylum Streptophyta; class Polypodiopsida; order Polypodiales; family Pteridaceae; genus Ceratopteris; species Ceratopteris richardii. The sequence continues at coordinate 62,600,647 of CM035431.1, forward strand.
GCTCCCAACCTGGTAGCAATTGATTGAATTCCTTTTGAGAGTATCTATTAACCTTAGAAAGCTACCAATAACAAGTTACTTCACGTGAAATGATCAAGTGTACTCTGAGAAATAAACATAGCAAGTTAAGGATGCACCTCGACAATTTCGGGCTTCAACAGTATGTAGACCAATGAGCAGAGTTGTGAAGATATCTCAAGATTGAGAAAAGCAATGACAATGAAACTTTGTAGCTTTGAAACAGACAGTATGTTAAATCTGTACCACTTTCAATCACATCAAATGATCAACTATGCACTGAGAAAACATTCTAAGAAGATGACTATTCTAAGATGAACTTGACAAAGAAGTGAAGTAGAGATGTGATCAATGTATATGTATTAAACCACACAGGATTACAATGACATTGGCAATGTATAATTGCACAATGTGAGGGTATTGATGGAGCTATAGAATCATATGTGACTATATGAAATAAATGCTAATTTTCCATGTGGGCTTGGACTCATTTGCACCCACATGGCATGGTTAAAAAATAGGTTCTATAGGTCATTTGGAGGTCTAAATGAAGTCTAAAAATTACCAAAATTGGTATGCTCATTCTACCTAGGCTCCTCAAGCTCGAGAACTCCTCCACTTGCACAAAGTGGAGCTGATAACTATAAAGTTGGGTGTTTTATGGTACATATGTTACAAGAGTGATAATAATCAATGTTTGAAGTTTTGGGAAAAATATTATGAAGCATATTTCTTGAAAAACATGAAGTGTCTGGCCCCCGAACTGATTGCATTCCTGCTTTCACATGATTCCTCTATGTCGATGCCTCTGGATACTGCCAAATGTACTGCCAACACCCCTCCCCCCTCTCCCATCTGTTGTCCTTGATAGATCGTTGTGATAGGGTCTACGTAATATAGGTCTACAAGAGACCTTGGTCCAGGATGTGCTCTGCTATATGGATACCTTTTGCGAGATCAACTTCTAGTTTAGTCGAGTCAATCACATGAGGTTCCTCTGGTGGTGGGAGCCAATAGTGTGTAGAATACGTTAGTTGTTCATAGGTGAACAACTACAGTAAATGCGTCAATCGGCTAATGAAGACTTTAGAGTGATATTCCCAAAATCTAGTCATAAGCATTTCTTCAAAAGTCATTTTATATCATGTAGGTAAATATTTGATCCAACAGTTCCAAGCATAACACCACCCATACTGATGGCATTGTGCTCATATCGTATGCAAGATCTCCATTGCCATGTTCAAAACGCGGGGTGTTGATGTGTGGTGCTTTGACTCTACAAAAGATTTTAAACACTATTTGCATAATGTCAAAAACTTGAACGGTCATCTTGGTAGCTACGTCAGTCATATGATGAATTGGAGGGAGCCAGTGGCTGTGTAACTAAGCATGAACCTAGGGACTTGTGGAGAAAGAGACTATACCTTAATCCCCCTCAACTACATATAGTACTTTATTTATCAATTCGAGGAGTACCAAAACCTAGCCAAGTGTACGAAAACATGCATTCAAGTGATGATCAATGCAAATGAGCTTCCCTAAGAGTGCATACAAGTCGAAGCCTATTCCAAACAAGCTTCAACTGTCAGTTATGGTGTCGCGGTACTTGGAGCAGCAGCCAACAGTAAATTGAGCTTTTCTCTCAGCTTCGAACTCCGAATATAGTAAATAGCATATGCATTTCGAAGCTCTCGTGAAGATGCATCCAATGGTGGTATTTTCACTCAATTCTGACACTTCTATTTCAAGTTATGAGCAAAATACTGAGTCATGGGAATGACCTTCCTACACTTTAGCACTTCCTACACTTCACACACACCTTAACAACAGCAAACAAACACTCTCATGGATAGACAACACTTCCTAACACTCTTTTCAAGCAACACACATGCACACAATCTCACAAAGAAGATGATACAGAGTGGAGAAGACACAAATTCTAAATTCTGTGCTCTTGATTCTCACAATGGCAAAAAGTCTCTACAAAGAGTCACAAATTGACTTATATACATGTGCCCTAAAAATGGTCCTAGACCGGCACTTTATTCACTAAAAGGTTAATTTCCTACTAATTTACATGGGTAAGCTACTAATCTCTAAGGGTATGCATCCAGAGGACTCCTCTAGTGCATTTACAATGGAAAATATGTTACATGATATGATGTGATGTCCTGTATGAGTTCACCTTCATGTGAGCTCAATTTGTGATTGACCTCCATTGGAGTACCTGCAATCTTACAATCTTGCATCTTGAATTTTGCCAACATGTCCTTAATGTACTTTCTTTGAGTGAGAAACAAACCATGATCTTTGTAGACAACTCCAAACCTAGGAAGTAGGTAAGTGAACCCAAATCACTTATCTTGAACTCTTCTCTCATCTGATCTTTGATCTTCTTCATACCATCTGCATCATTTCCCATCAATATAATATCATCTACATATACACATAGGTAGATGATCTCAGAATTATTCTTTTTAATAAAGAGTGAAGTATCTGCCTTTGTTGGTTGAAAGCCTTTGTCCTGCAAGAATGAAACAACTCTAAAATTCCAAGCTCTTGGAGCTTGCTTAAGACCATACAATGCTTTGTTAAGTTTACACACATAATCAGGATAAACTTGATTCTCAAAACCAGGTGGTTGTGCCATATATACCTCTTCTGTTATCCAACCACTTCACACATAGCCACGTGATATCCTTGGTCTGCATATGCATCTTGCCTAGGGTGCTCTCTACCTTGTCTTCTTAATTTCATTCTCTGTATGCGCTCTAGGGCTTCTGCTTGAGCTTCTTCTCGAATTCGCTTTTCTTCCTCTTTGCGTTTCTTAGCAGTATTGAGTCGACTTAGCATTTCCTCTGTGAGAGGTTCCTGATACAACTTGACTCTGCATCCGCTAATATAGTTTGGGAGAACATCGCCTTCTAATGTGGCTAGTTGCACAGCTCCACTTGTTGAGATTCTGTTAATGATCATGGGTCCGTAGCCTCTCTTCTCTAGTTTCCTTGCATGTTGCTTCAATGTGTAGACTAAAACTAAGTCGCCTGCCTTTAAACCTTTATCCTTAACGTGGGCATCAAAGTATGCCTTTTGTCGTTTCTTTGTTGCATATATCCCTGCAGCTGCTCTCAGTCTTGTTTCTCCTAATCGTTCAAGGTCAAAAAGTCTAGAGGAGAGTTCATGACCCGTCCATTCATGCTCTTGTGCCACTTTCAATGTAGGTATCAAAAAGTCTAAAGGTAGCACAACATTTTGACCAAACACCATTTGAAAGGGAGTGGCTTGGAGTACCGTTTTGTAAGCGACTCGGTATGCCCAAACAGCATGGTGTAGCTGTTTGTCCCAATCAGAGCGTTTATTGTTCACTAATTTCGTCAGTACATTGCATAAGATCTTGTTGGTGCTCTCAGCCTGGCCATTTGCTTGAGGGTGATAGGGGGCAGACTTCTTATGAACTACCAAGAATTCTTGGAGTAGATTTTCAATCACTTCGTTCAAGAAGTGAGTGCCTCTATCACTAACTAGCTCTACAGGTAGCCCGTATCTGGTGAACACATTCTCAAACAAGAATTTAGCAGTTGTTTGAGCATCGTTCTTCGTCGTGGCTTTTACCTCTACCCACTTTGTTAGATAGTCTGTCGCAACAATGATATATTCTGCATGGGAACCCTTAGCTGGGGGATTAATAGGACCTACGAAGTCTATTCCCCACTTAGAGAATGCACGTCCACCCATCATAGGTTTCAGTGGCATCTCATCTTTTCGTATAGGATACTGAGTTCTCTGACAGACATCACATCGTTTCACATAGGTATGTGCATCCATGTGAAGGGTCGGCCACCAGAAGCCCACAAATAGTATTGCCTTGATCACCCGATCTGGTCCAAAGTGTCCTCCTGCTACACCTTGGTGAGCAGTGTCCAAGATCTTGAGATACTCACTCTCATGGACACATAGTCTCAGGTAACCGTCTTTACCACATTTGTATAGATTATCACCAATAAGTGAGTAATCCTGGGCTTCTTGTTCTAAACTCCTTTTCCTAGCCAGAGTCATGTCTGGAGGGAATGTTTTCGTCCTCAGAAAGGATACTAGTGGTTCACTCCAATCCGGCACTATGGACACTTGATAAAGAGTGGCATGTTCCACAGGTGGTTTAGTGCAACAGATTGGGCATTCCTTGCACAACTTTTGGACATCAGCTTCCATAGTTGGCCAATGCACTCCGAGTCTCCTTAGTGTCTGTAGGGTTCGTTGTTTTGAGTAGTGTTGCTCTAATGCACCTACATGTGCTAATTGCAACCACTTCGCATACTCGTCCTCTTCTACACAACAAGCCAAGATCCCTTGATCCGTGTGCTTGTACATGCTTCTTGCCATGATGTGGTACTTTTGGGCTTTCACAACCTCTCTATTCTGTGTGTTTACTACTGGATGGTTAGGCCCGTATGTCAATACTGGCACTAATGGCTTAGCCCACTGCGGTGCCACTTACAAGCTAAACAAGTAAGCATCAGGAAGGTCATCTGATACTCCTTGTGGGGCTTCTCCAGATGTGAGCCTAGAAAGATGATCAACTCTCAAATGAGTCCTCCCTTTCCTTACCACCACCTCGAAATCATATTCCATTAGTAAGAGAAACCATCTTACTAATCTTCCTGTATTGCATGGCTTGTTCACGAGATATAACAAAGCTTGGTGATCAGTAAAAAATTTAAACTTATTTGCAAGCAAATAGTGTCTGAATTTCTTGACTGCGTATACCATGCCTAAGCCTTCTCTCTCTGTAGTGGTATAATTTTGTTCAACTGCATTCAATTGTCTACTGGCATAGGCAATTGGAAGATCCATATTGCCTTCACCAGTAGGTTGAGCAAGCACACACCCAATAGCATAATTGGATGCATCCACGTGAACATGGAATGGCTTATTCCAATTTGGTGTGGTCAAGATTGGTGCTGAACATAATCTTCGTTTAAGCTCCTTGAAGGAATTCTCACATTCCTCAGTCCACTCAAAGTTTGTCAGAAGTCCATACATGGGCTTTGCAATGACAACGTACATATGAATGAACCGGCGGTAGTAACCACAATGTCCCATGAAAGCTTGTACTTCCTTGACATTCCTTGGCCTAGGTAGCTCTGCTATGGCTCTCACTTTCTCTTCGTCAGTAGATATGCCATTCTTTGACACTATGTGTCCTAGAATCTTGCCTTGCCTGACCATAAAGACACACTTTTCTGGGTTTAGGCACACTTGATATTCTCTACATTTGTCAAAGATTTATCTGAGTTCAGGAATATGGCTTTTTCTAATGTTGGAATGAGCACAAAGATCATCAACATAGACCTCTAAATTCTTCCTCAGGAACTCCTTAAACACATGGCACATCAGCCTCTGGAAGGTTGCTGGTGCATTGGTAAGCCCAAATGGCATTACTCTAAAAGCAAAAATGCCCCATTCTGTGGCAAAGGCTGTCTTATGCTGATCCTCTGGAGCTATGGCTACTTGATTGTAACCCAAAAATCCATCAAGGAAGCTGTACACTTCCTTGCCTGCCACTCTTTCTAAGAGATGTTCTGTGATGGGAAGCGGATAGTTATCTCGAATTGTGGCTGCATTGACCTTCTTCAAGTTAATGCACACACGCAGCTTGCCATTCTTCTTGGGCACCACTACGATGGGGGATACCCACTCAGTGTGCTCAATTTCATAGATAAATCCAGCTTCAACCAGTCTATCTATCTCCTCTTTAATCTTAGCAGCGTAATTATCGTTATATGTATAGGGCTTTTGCTTAGAGGGTTTAGCATCTGAGGTCATGGGAATGGTGTGTGAGCATATGTCCGAGTCAACACCTTTCAAATCCTTGTAACTCCAAGCGAATACATCTCTGTATTCTCTTAGCAAGGCTATTAACGCATGCTCTTCTTCCTCTGTTAGGTCATGGCCTATGTACGTGCATCTCTCCTCTCCTTCTTCTAGGGCCACTACTATTTTCTTGGTGGTTTCTTTGTTATCATAGGCCTCTCCTGATTGTGCCTCTCGTTTAGGCATTCTTATCATGACTCTCCTGTCATCTATCTCATACTTCTTAAAATTTTCTGGGACCTCAAACAAGGATTCTTCCTCTTCTGGTGAGACCTCTTTCTTCTTTCGTTTCTTTCCTTCTTCCTTCGGGGTCACATGTGTGGCTAATCTTACATCGTTTGTAAGCTCTCCATGCCTTTGGGGTTGAAATTCAACTTCATGGAAGTATTCTTCATCTGATGCAAAAGGTGGGTCCATAATGATTGACTCTAGATCGGAGTCACTTGCATCCTCAAATGCATCAGGGCTAGGTTCGCATTCTTCTAGAACTGCCTCTCCCATGATTGGCTCTATGGAGAAGACTGAAATGTCATAGCCATCCTCATCACAGTGAGGTGTCCATTGTTCCTCATTGATGGCTACATCCATTGTTGCTAGGATTTCTGCCAAGCCATGGGGTTCAAATTCCTCATCAGGAAAGACTACAGGTGCATAGGCTGGGTCTTGAATTGATCTATGGTTTTCTTTTGCACCTACCTCTCTGGCTTTTTCTCTCTTCTCTTCGTCCACTGCTACTTTGCACATCCATAAGTGGGTGTCTTCATGCATCCAAGAAGATCCTGACCCAATGGAATGCACCGATTCTGTATCATCTTTGGCTCTATGGATGGGATTCCATTGGATAGGAGGTACATCTCTATGAGAGTAATCTTTGAGATTTACTTTGGTTGTAACACCTAAGTGTTGCAAATACAAGGAGTTGGTTCCCCAGTCCTGTACCACTTGCAACTGTCGCATAAATGGTCTTCCCAAAATCATCTCATAGGCATGATTTTTGCTGAAGTCACATATAGCAAATGTATGCTCAAACTCGACACCACAAGTGGTGAGAGTTATTCCTTCTAGCAATCCTAAGGGTCTCTCAATATGACCATCGGCCATCTGCAATTTCATTCTCGTTGGCCTGAGTGCAGGTTTGCCCCAACGCTTCCATAGGGAAGTGGTGGCAATTGCAACTCCTGCGCCTGAGTCCAAAATTGCCTTGGTGGTGTACTCCAGGTAGGTAATGGGAAGATAGGTGTTCCCTTCTTCACCTTCACACATATCTCCTATCTTATCCAAGGGTATTTCTGGCACTGTCCTTTGTGATCCTACCTGGGAACGAGGTTTTGCTATCTCGGGCACTTGATTGGCTACATGTTTCCACACTTCTGGTCTAACCTTAAGCAGCTCTTCCAAAGTGAGATTGCACTGCACTTTGGTGTTCTTCACTACCTCTGTGTTCCTAGGTATGACTGAATCTTCGTTTCTTACCATGACTGTGGGTGCTCTCATACAGGTGGACTTTGCTTCCCATGGGCCTGTGAAATGGGGTAGTTCTTGTAAAGAATTAGACTCGAAGTCTAATCTTTCTTGAGATTGGGCACTCTCCTGTTCTCCATAAATGGATGGGATGTCTTGTGGGAATTGGTCATGTGCCTCATCCACAAGTTCAATGGGAGGAGGGACTTCACTTTCTTTAGCCCATTTCTCTTCTTGAATCTCTCGCAAGAATTCTGGTGTGTATTGATTCATAGAAGAAGAGGTGTCTGGCTCCGTAGAGTTAGGCGCGTAGGCCTCAGGCACATAGGCTTTCTGGGTAGGAAGACTTGCTCTTTCACTAACCTTATCATGGTGTTGAGGGGCGAGTTCCTTTTGTGATTGTGCCATTAGATTCTCTATTCTTTCTAGGGATTGGGGGTTGTCTGGTTCAGTGGAATTGGGCACATAAGCTTTTGATGGGGGATGGGTCATGTTTTTGCTTGCTTTATCTCTTTCTTGATTTTTTTCTTCCTTGGCAGATCTTGCAATTATGCCCTCTAACTTCTCCAAAAGTCCATCCAAGTGTAATTGCGTCTTGGCTGAGCCCGAGTAATTGAAAAGGCGACTGGCTTCAAACATAGTCTAAGCCAATGTGACCATTTTCGCGCAAAGCTTGGTTCTTTCTATCTCTAGGTCAGCTCTAGGGTAGCACTTGTCATGATTCGTGACATTTGGCCCTTCTTGGATTCTGGCCTGATATGCTTTAAGCATCATGTCTATGTCTTCAGGAGGGGGATCAGCTAATACTCATCCTACTCTAGGGGGTGGTGGAATCGTATGAGGTGGGTTGGAAGGTGGCGGTTTGGATGGCGATGGGAATGGTGGTGGTGGGGTAGTGTGAGAGGGAGTTTGAGATGTGAGTTCAGTTATCCTTGCTTTGGTTTCTCTTATGCTTTCCTCAAGTTCACTCATCTTTTTAGCCCATCGTCTTTTCATTCTTTCTCGACTATCTTTCCACGCTCTAGTCCTTTTCTTTGTCATGCTCTCGGTTTCACTAGCCTCTAGGTTCTTATCCTAGTTTACTCCTTGGTTCTGTTGCAATGCCTGAGCTCTAGTCACTACCTGTACTGGTGCGGTGGATGTCACACTTCCTGTGGAGTCTACCACCAACCCAATAACATTAATAGGAGTGATTTTTGGCATATTATTAGGGTTCTTAGGGCAGTCTCGTACGAGATGCTCCTTCCCACACTCTTGGCAAAAACCTTGAATTGTTACTGACTAGGGTTGTGTGAGTGGAGGTAAGGGACAATCACGAATGAGGTGATCTCCTTGACATCTGTAGCATGGTCCTCTAGGGAATGGGGGTCTTACCTGCCTAGGTTGAGGCTTAGGATTGGGGTTCGTATACATGATGTTTGAGTAATCTGACTCCCAACTAGGTTCATTTGGCTCTTCGCTATAGTAAGACTCACCATGCTCAAGAGACTGCATGTAGTAGGCCTGGGGACTATCGACATGTGTAGAATCAAAGCTATGGTCACTGGGGTCACTTTCAGAAAGCAATGGTGTTACAGGGACTATCCCTCTATTCAAGTTTTCTTCTGCTGCTGCATATTTTACTGGGATCACATTAGCTGGGGCAGGGGGTTGTTGTGCTAACACAGGTTGAGGCCTTTGTTGGGCTTGATATTGTGGTTGATAATTTTGTTGTGGCTTAGTATACTGTTGTGGTGGGTATTGACTCTGGTATCTGCCTTGTTGAGGGTATTGCTGAGGGTAGGGTTGCCTAACCGCCTGCTTGTTGTATGGGCAATCTTGCGCAGTGTGATTGGTGTACCTCCGTTCTATGGTGCAGTACTGGCTACTAGGATTTACTTGGGGTTGAGCCATAATGGGACATACGTTCGCCATGTGGTCGCCACCACAAGTATAGCATCTGTTCACCGGGGCAAATCTCGGAATTTGTTTGCTAGAGACACCTAGTTTTTGAGCAACTTTCTCTGCAAGTTCCTCAATCGATGTGGATTGCGTGGAAGAGAGACTAGAGGCACTATCTGAATCTTTGTATATCTTGGAAAGCTCCAACTCCTCCCCTAGGTTATCCTCAATGTCAATACACATGCGTACACACTCTTCTATGGTCCTAGGGTCCTTCAAGTACACATATGATCTTAATTTGGTACTTAGCAATCCATCCAAGAATAAAGCCACTTGCTTAGCTGGTGTGGGTAGCTCAGGGACAGGGCATCTTTCAAGATATTGCCTAAATCTCCTTCCTGCAAGTCTCACGGTCTCTTGCGGGGTCTGCTTGAAACTGTGAATCAGTGAGGAGGTGTTATGTCTTATGCCACTTTTAGAGAATTCAATAATGAAAGCCTCTAGGAGTTGGTCTATGCTCCTGAACTGCCTCTCATTTAGTGGCTGAAACCATGTCAGGGCAGTGTTCCTAAGGGTTAGACCAAAGGCATTGTACTGCGTGAATAGATCCTCCACTTGTTCAGCTCTCAGGACTTGTCTAAAATCTGCCACATGATCGTATGGGTCTCCAGTGCCATCGAAGTAGTTCTTCATGGACTTAACTAGCTGAGTCGGTCTCAAAGTCCTTGTGTGCTCTCTAGGTCGTGGTAGAGGGAACTCATCCGCATTTCTTTGATTCCTATGAGCTCTAAGTACCTCAGGCTCTACTCTATTTGTTTCCGTCCTCGTTCTTTCTCTGCCCCCTAAGTTGGCAAAGCTTACTTCCGGCCTTTCTCTATGTCTGTCTCTTTGAGTTCCGTGAGCGTGGGAGGTTCCAGCTCCTGGGTGACCAAAGGACACGTTCGATCTTGGTTGGGGGAAAACGAATTCACCCTTCCAAGTGTAAGCATGCCTATCATTTTCTGTCACCACAAAGATTCTCTCTGAAGCGTGATCTAAGTAGGTCACTCTGCCTGGGCTATCAGGATCCTTAAACTCATAGATCATGATTGTTCCTACATCAGTTGGCTGATCAGATTTATACCTCCAAAAGGCTTTGTCAGTTTCTCGATTGAGGAGCAAATCTATGCTCTTATTATCCTGGGGAATCCACTCTGGTGTTATAATCCTAGTGAGAACCGATTTGCCTCGAGGGGTTCTAGGTTCTGTCCCCATGTTTCCTTGATCTAGGTCACCTAAGTCCGCTTCTAGGATCACATTTCCAAATTCGTCCGTCCTATCTGAGTGACTGGTGACAACGTATATGGTTCCTTCTTTGTCCAAGTATGCACCGTTTTCGAACTTGACAACTGGGCGCTCTAGTCCAATGGATTGATCAGGATTCTTAATATGTACCACAGATCTTCCTAGGCCGTCCTCATAGATGCTGGCACCTAATCGGTTGGTCCTAAGGTATTCCAACTGCGTTTTGTAAGGGCCTTCTACTCTGTGCAAGTATGGCACTCCTGAACTTCCCGTAGGTCTGTCCATGCCTTGAGACATCTCTGATTCACTGGTATCAGAGCTAGGGTAATGCGAGTGGTGACTCAACTGCTGGGCCCAAGACCTCGCAGTATGATTGACACTACCCTCCGAAGACCTAAGGCTTTGTCTATCTCTTACTAGGTGTCGTCCTGATCTAAGGTTCATATGCGTAACTGATGAACCCAATTTGTCCCAAGTACAACCACGTTTCTGAGTTCTTTGTATTAATTACTTAATTCCCTTTTTATGTTGATTATTGTGTTTATACTCTTGTCTGATATCACGTCGTTAGGAATACTTGAGTTTAATTTCGCACTTTAGTTTGGTCGTTTCACGTTAGGTTCTTTTCCTTTAAGGTTGTCGTCCACACACACAGGTTATCTCTTGACTTGAACTTGGTTTCTTAGATAGTCTTTGATTTATCTCGTGCCTATCGTTGCCTGGACTTACTTCTAACACTACCCGCACTTAGCCTGAACTAAGAATTGACAGAGGGTGTTGCGGGTTTTCCAACCTTGAGTTCCTTTCCTTGTGTTGTTGCCCTGGTGTGCCCAGGACACGCGTTCCCAAGCCTGCACTTACTCTTGCTTTGCGTACCCTTCGCTGCTCTCAAAGGACCTGTAAAAGGCCCACCGTTAGCTCAAGACTTAAATTCAAAAGACAGAACCAATCACTTTCATTCATGTAACACTTCACCAATTTGCACTATGACTTTTTGGACACAACTCTAGAGATCCCTGAATTTTGTTCCCCCTGGGTATGGTCACTTCAAAATACCCTATCTAATATTCCTGATCTTAATTTAACCGTAACCAGTTGATGTTTTTGTTGTACTCCCTGCGAGCTTTTCAACAAAACAAAAATCATGGCAAACGGATTTCGTATGAGACAGTTATGCCAGTTCAGGGTTTTGGGGCTAAAACAGGATTAATCTAGGTTAACAGGCAAACAGGAATTCTCGGGTTACTTGGGTCATGCCCTCGTAATGCAATACTACACCCTAGTGTTTGTCCCACACTTGGCCAAAATTTAGACCATTATTTTTGCCTCAAAAATTTGACCTAATTTTCCCTTCTAACGTGTTCGCAAAGTCTGTCGGTCGCGATTGACAGGTCAGTCGCGATCGACGTGTCGATCGCGATTGACAGGTCCGTCGTGGCTGTCAGTCGCGATTGACACGTGGCCGAAAATTCAGTCAATCATGGTCAAACAGTCGTTGACTCTGTCGATCGTGATTGATGCGTCGATCGCGATTGATAGGTCGGTCGCGAGGGTTTGTCCGTCGTGGTCAAATAGTCGTTGACTGTGTCGGTCGCGATTGACAGAGCCGTCGTGGGCTGTCAGTCGCGATTGATGAGTCAATCGCGATTGATGAGTCAATCGCGATTGATGGCTCGATCGCGATTGACACGTGTCACACGTATGGTCTGTCGATCGTGGTCAATCGGTTGTTGACTCTGTCGGTTGCGATTGACAGAGCCGTCGTGGGCTGTCGATCGTGATTGACAGGTCTGTCCGTCGTGGTTTGTCGATCGCGGTTGACAGAGCGATCGCGATTGACAGAAATCTGAGGAGTTTCAAAATTCTAAGCACATTTTTGGGAAGCTCTAGGCCTGTAGATCATGGTTTTGCTCTTTGTTTGGCAATTTGAGCATTTTTTCTGTCGGTCGCGATTGACAGAGGTCGGCGACACACAGACAGTTACTTCGAATTCCGTACCTGCGTAGAGTGCTGGGGACGATGATGAGGCCTGTACCTGCAATACAGGTCAAAAAACATGCAAAAACAGCACACGCAATTTCGCTCTCTCGCTCTCTCTCACAAGTGAAATGAGGGAAATGAGGTGGAGAAGGTGATATGATCAAAAAACTGAAATTTCCACGATGATGGAAATGGAGGTGGGAGATGGTGATGATGATGATGGTGGTAAGGTAAGAAAGAGAAAAATAGGAAAAGTAAAGAAATTACCTACAACGCCAACGTCTCCAATCTACGTCTTACCATCACACGCTCGTCCTCAAAGCTCGATCCCCGACAACGGCGCCAAAATTTGGTGTAGCTCAGTGATGAGTAGCACCTCCTTTAATGTCAATCTGGGAAGACGTGAGGATGGTATGAAGACCTCGAGCAAGTGGAGGCACAAGTGCGTGAGTGAGAAGCACACTAACATGCACACACATACACACACACGCGCACACACGGCAAGACAAAGAGTGAGAAGCAATGGAGTTCTTAGATTACTTTCGAAAAGCTCTTACAAGTTCATTTCAATTACAATCCACCCTCAAAAATGAGCTCTCTAGCTCCTTTTATAGTTTTTGACTAGCTTTGGCCCTGTTCAGACCTAGGGTCCGGCCTTGTTAAAAATTAGGTTCCAGGGCTTATTAGAGGGCTCAAACGAGATCTAAAAAATATTAAGATTGGCAGGTAGATACTTCTAAAGCTCCTCAAGCTCTAGGACTCCTTGGCTTGCACAAAATGGAGCTACAAAAATACGAAATGATATTTACAATGGTTTTTAGTGATGAAAATCACTATTTGTGTAGGGATTTCCTCTATTGATTTGTCATACATACCTTTGAGCTCCCTACTTGCTCTGTCTTCTCGTGTGCTCAACTCCTTGATGTCTGAAAAATTTAGATGGCCTACTTGCCAGATCTTCTTTGATTGCCATGTCTGCTTGTGCTGTCCCTTCGCTCCGACTCTCTTCGTCTTGTGGCTCCTTCGGTTCCCTGACTGCTGCCAACATGCTTCAATCTCTTCCTTCATTGCATGCTTCCATTCTGATTTTGCTTTGGCCTCTTCAAAGGATGATGGCTCCTCTTGGTTTATGTCCTGTGCTATGTAGATAGAATGTTTAGTTACTAATGAGGTGTCAAACCCATACCTTTCTGGTTTTTTCTTTTCCCTCATAGATCTTCTTAGGCCATGATGTGATGATTCTGCCTCATGTCCAAGTTCTTGCAATTTTGCTTTACCTTTAGACTTCCATGCTTTGATCTTTTCCATCTAAGATTCTTCATCATCCTCTGAGGTTTCTTGTTCTTCAATCTTTGGTTGTTCTCTACCAAGCTTTGGAAAATCTTCTTCAAGATCATATGGTAAATTGACCTTCCTGCATGAATCTTCATACCATGAATTGTTTTCATCAAAAACTACATCTCTACTTACCAAGAATCTTTTGTTGGTAGGGTTGTATAACATGTAGCCTTTTTGATTGTTGTCATATCCAATAAATACACACCTTTCTGCCTTTGGATCCATCTTGCCTCTAACCTGTGAAGGAACATGAGCAAAAGCAATACATCCAAAAATTTTACAATGATCTAAGCTTGGTCTTCTTCCATTCCAAGCCTCATATGGATTCATCCCATCAAGGGATTTTGAAGGCAACCTGTTAATCAAGTAAGTGGCTGTAGATAGCCTCAGACCATAGATAATTAGGCAAATGCTTTTCATCTAACATGGACCTTGCAACTTCAACAATTGTCCTATTCCTCCTTTCTGCCACTCCATTTTGCTCAGGAGTGTACTTTGTAGTGTTCTCCCTCATGAAAAGAAAGGAAGAAAAGAATACTTCTCCCTCAAGTGTCTAGAAAGGAAGAAAATAATCAAACTCATGGTAGAAGTATTCTCCCTCTCCATCTGACCTTAGCCTTTTTAGAGATTTACCTATTTGATTCTCCACAAGAGCCAAATAAGTTTTGAAACATGAAAAAACTTCATCTTTGTGTTTCATAAAGAATAGGATAGTCCATCTGCTGCAATCATCAATAAAGGAGACATAATACCTTGATCTAGATATTGAAGCTTCCTTGCTAGGTCCCCATACATCTGTATGAACCAACTCCAAGAGATCTCCATGTATCTTCATGAATGGTAACCTGTGAGACTTTCCAAATTGACATGCACTACACTTATAAATCATATGTTGTTTTGACAATTTAGGAAGTCCAAGTATACTTTGGTCCCTGCAAATTTTCTTTAATGACCTTTCACCAATATGTGTTAACCTTTCGTGCCATACTTCCAATTCTGTGAGTGCCTGACTACCATAATTAAAGAGAGCAATGTTTCTAGTGTCTTGTAATTCAAATGTGAACAATCTACCTGTCTTTTCACCTTTTGCAATTCTTCTGAATCCTTGACTTGGATCTTCAACAAATGCTCCTACTTTTGTGAACCTGACTTGCAACCCTTTCTCTACTATCTGCCCAACACTTATCAAATTCTTTGTAATGGTAGGGACATAGAGTACCTTACTGAGTAGGTTGATGTTTCCATTAGGTGCTTTGACATTTCCTATTTTCTCCACAGGATGTCTTGTGTCATCTCCTGTTTGTACCTCATGCTTATTCCTTGGATCTTCTAAATCTGATAGGAGTGCCACATTTCCTGCCACATGATTTGAACAACTTGAATCTATGTAGAAAACATGCTCATCAGATTTACCTTGTGGCATAGTCATGTTCATGATCAATAATGAATCCTCTTTGTTTGAGTCTTTTGTGTAGTTATTGAAGTCTCTCCTTCCTTTGTAGCCTCCTTGATAGTTTGAATGATTGTAGTTGTTGTAGTTGCCATGATAATTGTTGAACCTTCCTCTTGAGTAGTCATAACTTCCTCTATTGTATACTCTACCTCTTTGATTCCCGGAATTCCTAAAGCAATTTTCAGTTGTATGATTAGTTAGTCCACAAATAGAACATGAGTTGGAGTCTTGGGATCTCCCCCTACCTTGTCTACCTCCTCTTCCTCTACCTCTGCCATGTCTTCCTCTACCTGCATAGTTAGCTTGATATGTACATGCTTCATCATCCACTTTCTTTGCCTTTCCTTTGGTGTCTTTGGACTTGCTTTTATCAGTGTATAAAGCTGAAGTTTGATTACCTTTAGAGCTTTCTCCATTTTTGATAAGCTTTGCCTCTTGAGTAAGTAGTTGTCCAATGAGTGTATTGAAATCAGGTACATGCATGTCCATGTACAAATCCATAGTTGTGGTGAATGCTTCCCACTTTTCATTTTCCTTCAAGCCATTGATGACCTGCCTTACAATTTTCTCTTCATCTATTACCTCTCCAATGCTTCCCAACTGATCTGCTATGTCCTTGAGCTTTGTGACAAAATCAGTCACATTTTGTTTGGGAGCCTTCTTGAGAGTTGTGAAATCCAGCCATAGTTGATGCTTCCTAGCTTTGGTACTTGAGGAGAAGAAGGCTTCAAGTGCATCCCACACTTCCTGAGATGTCTTACAACTTCTAATATGAGGCAACAAAAAATCTCAGATAGAGTTGAGGAGATAAGACCTTGCAAGTGCATCCTTGGAGCACCATGTGCTCAATCTTTCTTGCTCTCCTTGTGTTGGTCGACTTTTGGTCCTGAAACTTGGCATAACTTCATCTCCAGCCACATAACCATATAAACTTCTACCTTGGAGATAAGCTTCCATCATTAATGACCAAGCTGAGTAACTACCTCTATCCAATTTGTCAATTGATGAAGGAAATCCATCTGCCATCCTTGCTCTAATACCACTATGAAGAGATGGATAGGTATGTGCTTGAAGATGAAGAGGTGTTGCAAAATCCTTGCTCTACACCAGCCAAATGAACTCCAAGAGTATATGGTGGGCTCTTTTAGCTTGCCAATGGATGTATTAGACACCCTATGTACCTTGGAAGATCACTCTCAAAAAGATAGATCAAAACAGATAAGTTGGAGTTAGCTCAGAGGTGAAGAACTTGCTATTTTGGTTCATACACCTGTCCAGTGTTTTGCATAATTCTCTGAGCACAGCAGCAATTAGCTTAAGTCCTCTTGGGTAAATCTAGCTAACTTAAAGAGCTAACTTTCAAGAGTAATTTGATAAAAAATAATGAACCACACACTGAGAAAGATGTTCAACAAGTGATGACATCATCCCGATTTTCACGGGTTGCTACAGTAATGAGACGAGTGAGAAAAAAATGAACATAACTCCAGATTAAAGAATCCAATGATTATGAAAATTTGTACGCTTATACTAAACAGAATGCCGAATCCAACAATCTTTAAATCATTGAATTTGGGTAAGTACACACTGAGAAACATCTCTCACAAGATGAGTAAAAAAGTCGGGTACCTGACAGAGAAGTGAAAATGAACAGACACTATTGACTTCAACTGAGAATAACTGAAGATTGAAACACCCAAATGAAATGAAAATTGGTGAGCATATTGTAGACTTATAGAGCTAAATTCACCAAGTTAAATAACTGAAAATGATGCACCAAGCTCAGAGAAGCCATCTCTGCAATATGACTGAGAAAACTGAGAGATATGGCAGTGAGCAGTACACTTCACAAGAACATGGAAATATGAACTCAAATGATCATGAAAATGAAAGTATATTGCTTTTACAATACAATGGACTTATGGATACATATGTGTGCCTTGGAATCACACCTTGATATGGCATAAATCTCAGCTTTTGGAGGTCTTCACATAGGTCTCTCTAACCACGACTAAAACTGCCATCTATTTATAGTTGAGCTTGGGAGGCTAACTTCCCTCAATCACTCTCCAATCAATTAGTGATTGATTTGATTCTCTACCTACCACAAATCACGAATTCGTGGCTCCTCTTTCCCTTTTTGATCAAGTGGACTCAACCACTTAAGATTCTTTCACTTTTACATTAAGTAAAGTCTTTAGAAGTTACAAGAGGTAGTTCACAAGTGAACTTTACATAGTCTTCATTTTAAGGCTTCTTCTATGACTTTGTGGGACTCAAGCCAATACTTAGGCTTGTCATAGAATTGCTCCAACATATATGGACTCAATGAAGCCCCAAGGGCTTGGAATGACAGGCTTGTTTCATTCATGTAGGATAAAGGATTTCAACCTAGCAAGGCAGATCCATCACTCTTCATCAAAAAGAGTAACTATGAAGTCATCTATTTGTGTGTGTATATGGATGATATTATACTTAGAGAAAATGATGCAGATGGGATAAAGAAGATCAAGGAGAAGATGCAAGAAGATTTCAAGATAAGTGACTTGGGTTCACTCACATACTTCCTAGGATTGGAAGTAGTATAGAGAGATCATGGTGTATTCCTTACTCAAAGGAAATACATTAAAGACTTGTTGACAAAGTTCAAGCTGCAAGATTACAGGATTGCAGGTACTATAAATGGAGGTTAATCATAAATTGAGCTCACATGAAGGTGAAATCATGGAAGATATTAGAGGTTATCAAAGTCTTGTGGGTAGTTTGAACTATGCTACATTGATAATAGTAGATATATGTTATAGTGTGAGTGTGCTAAGTCAATTTATGCACACACCCACGGAAACTCACATGGAAGCTACCAAGAGGATACTTAGATATCTCAAAGGGACTATGAATGAAGGGTTATACTACCCTTATGTATCTTATTCAAGTCTAAAGTTGTTCTCTGATGCAGATTGGGCTAGTTCTAAGGAAGACAGGAGAAGCACCTCAGGATACCTTACTTTTGCATGGTCAAAACTTATCTCATGGTCATCTAAGAAGCAACCCACAATTACTCTCTCTTCTACAGAAGTTGAATAGAGAGGTCTTGCTATAGCTACTCAAGCAACAATGTGGATGAAGTCACTATTCACAGATCTTGGATTGGAGATTAGAACTCCAAGTATTTTTGGTGACAACATTAGTTCCATTCACTTGGCTGCCAATCCCACTTTTCATGCAAGGACTAAACATATTGAAGTACATTACCACTATGTAAGAGATAATATTGTGAGCAAGGAAATTTAGCTATCATATGTGTCAAATCATCAACAATGTGCATACATTTTAACCAAAGCATTAGATGGCACAAAACTCACCAAATTCAAAGGTATGATTGGTTTACAGGTAATCTTGGAAGATTGAAGAACTCAAGCTTACTTGACTTGAGGGGGAGCTATTGGAATAAGTTCATGGCAAGTCTAAGCAAAGGCTTGAGTCTTCAAATGTCATAAAAACTTATGCTATATTGAAGCAAATGCTAAAGCTTTTAAGAGTCCACTTATGAACTCACCCTTGTAACTCTTTGAGTATTTACTTGATGTAAAAAGTGAAGGAATAAAAAGTGGTTGACTCTCCTTGATGAAAAGGGAAAGAAAAGCCACAAAACCATGATTGAGTTAGTTGAGAATAAATCACTTAGAATTTGGAAAAGTGATTTAGGTGAGCAAGATTCAGATTCAAATCTTGGCTCCACTCACCACTATATATAGACATGATCTAGTCACAAGTTTTACACACTCATTAGCTAAGGTTCTTGCCATATCAGAGTGAGATCTCAAGGCACACACATGTACCAGTAAGTTCATTGTAATTTCCATTCAATATACATTTGAATTCATGATCATTTGTGATCATATCTTCATGCCTATGCGAGTCATACTTCTCAATTTTTTAGTCAGATTGTAGAGATGGTTTCTCTGAGTATGGTGCATTATTTTCAGTGATTTAACTAGTAATGTTAGCTCTCTAAGTCTACTATATACTCCCAAAGTTTCATTGCATTTGAATTTCTTAGTCGTGAGATATATTCATTAGAAGTTGCCTATATCTCTACATCTCCTACGTCCTAAAAAGTCGGGATTACATAGGTGAATTGCTAAACTTATTTGTCTCAGTATGGTCAATCATTTTTTATGAATAACTCCCAAAAGGTTGCATTGCTTCCCAATTAGATTCCTCTAAAAGCTCTATGGTCAATTATAATTAGAGAATGAGCACTAAGTGAAATACTGAAGCTTACCTGATGCTCTTGTGCCACCTTAAGAGTGGGTATCAAAAAATCCAAAGGGAGCACTACATTTTGACCAAAAATCATATGAAAGGGAGTTGCATTGAGTACGGTCTTGTAGGCCAGTCGATATGCCCAAACAGCATGATATAACTGCTTGTCCAAATCTGAGCTTTTGTTGTGCACAAGTTTTGTCAATACATTACAAAGGATCTTGTTAGTACTTTCTGCTCGACCATTGTCCTGAGGATGATATGGTGCAAATTTCTTGTGAATCACCATAA
This sequence comes from Ceratopteris richardii, assembly GCA_020310875.1. Classification (NCBI taxonomy): domain Eukaryota; kingdom Viridiplantae; phylum Streptophyta; class Polypodiopsida; order Polypodiales; family Pteridaceae; genus Ceratopteris; species Ceratopteris richardii. Next base: position 62,620,490 of record CM035431.1, read on the forward strand.
AATCATGTAACAAACATTCAATGACCTGGTTTAGAAAATGTGGTCCTCAACTTCTCACTAGTTCTATAGGCAATCCATATCTCATAAAGAAATTTTCAAACAAGGATTTTGCAATCGTCTGTACACCATTCTTTTGTTGATATATTTAGGTAGTGATGTGTGTGAACACACTAGGACCGTCAGGGCACTTTTCTCCCTCTTTAGGAGGTTTTTCCCCCCCGCTTGTATATACGCCTATAGCCCTAATGGGCTACTAATCTTTGTACATTCTCTAGTAATACATTCAATATTGTGTGTTCTGCTCAAAGCTTCTTCTTCTTCCTTGTGTTGTTTGCAGTGCTTCCATAGACGTCTAACTCCAACAATTGGTATCAGAGCAGGTCATCACTTCATCTAGGGCGGCGTCGACACTCCTCTGTTTGCAGTCGTAGATTCGCATGAAATTTGGTGAGCATACTCAGGTTGTTTTAGAGATCGAAAAAACTTTGCTTGGTGGTGCCAAAATCATGATCTCAACTCGTTTCGGCCTTCGAATGCACTATTGCAGTGCTTGTGTAGGCTATTTCATCTTTTTGTGCCAAAGGTATATACCTATTTTGGTTTGCCAGTATAAGCATCTCAAAGTCTGCTACAGGTTTAACAGAACTTGTCTAGGCAGTTCCGTTTAACTTTTTGAGATACAATCAATTTTTTGCATCAAGGTATTTTAGTCATTGGCCATGGCTGAAAGCACTGATGTATTTCATATATTGCCTATTGAGGATAAGTTGGATGGTACCAACTACCCATTATGGGCTTATATGATGCGACATGTATTGGTTACAAAAGGACTGTGTAACATTGTGCAGGGTGTTGAAAAATGTCCTATCACACCTACAACTGTTACAACTCCAGGTAATGAAGCTGATGTAGAAGGTGTCAAAGATGATGATATTCTCCATATTCCTGTTCGTACTGTGGTTTGTGCTGCACCTACTGCAGAGCAAATTTGTTAGGATGGCAGAGATGCCCAGACACATGCATTGATAGCTTTGTCTGTCAAACGTGCCATTATTCCTCACATACGCTCTTGCAGAATAGCTAAGGATGGTTGGGATACTCTTATCACATTGTACCAAGCTAGGAATGAGGCTCGTGTTGCTTACCTCCAAAAATAGTTGGAGAGTGAGCACATGAATGAAGGTGATTCCATTCATATCAGAGTTTTGCTTCTACTCTTTAGTTGATGATGAAAGGCAATCCAAATGCCTTGTCATTTGAGGAGTTAGTCTTTGTTCTATTGCAGGAAGATCAGTCTAGGAAGAACAGATCCATTATACGTGTTGTAGATCAAGCTTTCCTGGCTAGTCAGAAGGGCAAAGGAAAATGGAGCTCTTCTACTAGCAAGAAGAAATCTACAAATGCTGCACATTCGAAGAACCAAGATAAAGATGAGAAAAAATCAGAAAAGCAGAAATTGTTTTGCAAGTACTGTAAAGGGAATGATCATATCATAAAGAACTATCCAAAACTTGTTGCTAAAAAGGCAAAGAAGAAAGAGGCTGGAATGGTTGTTGCTGAAGCCTCTACACCAGAAACGGAGTCTGCTAATCTTGTGCAGGAAGAAGAATGGGAGTTTACTACTGTTTGCAGTTTTCACCCATTTTCTCATGAGCAGTGCATGTCTGCAGTAGACTCAGATGTTTGGTACTTTGACAGTGGGGCGACCAAACATATTACCTCGCAACATAGTTTCTTTCTCTTCACTCAAGTCTGCACATACAGGGAATACTGTTACATGCACCAACAACTCCTCTTATCCTGTTATGGGAGTTGGTAAGATCATTTTGACTACTACTAATGGTAGTTCTTTCACTTTGTGAGATGCTTTGTTTGTGCCAGGGATCAAGAAAAATCTATTATTAGTTTTTGCATTAACCAACATTGGCTTGGTTGTGAAATTTGTTAATTATAGATGTACAATTCATGATTTGTCAAATGGCGACGTGATTATTGCTTCTAGCATTCTATGTCATGGGTTGTATAAGCTCATAGACTATGAAAGATCTGTAAATGATTTGGCATGTGCAGTACATGCTTCTCAGGCTATGTCAGATGCAAAGCTTTGGCATGCATGCTTTGATCATCTAAATTTTGCTAGTTTGCTACACCTATAGAAATCTGAAATGGTGTCCTCTTTGCCCAAACTTGAGGCACTGGGAAAACATGTTTGTGAAGGCTGTATATTGAGCAAAATGCAGCGTTCCTCCTTTCAAAGATGGTTCAGTTTGGGCTACTAAAAAATTGCAGCTTGTACATAGTGATGTCTGTGGTCCTATGCAGACACCTTCTTTTGGAAATTATCTTTACTTCGTGACTTTCAAGGCATGCATGGGTATATCCATTGAAGGCAAAGTCCGAAGTGTTCATGTGCTTCAAACAGTTTTTGGTTTTGGCTAAAAATATGTCAGCATGTAAACTAGGCACCCTCCATTCTAATCAAGGGGGTGGCATATATGTCTTCTGATTTTAATGCATTTTGGCTGAACGTGGGATAAAACACTAGTGTACAGGGCCATATACACCTCAATAGAATGGATTTGCTAAACAAAAGAACATGACACTCATGGAGATGGCGAGGTGTATGGTCTAGAGTCAGGGTTTACCACATAGTTTCTGGTTTGAGGCTGTCATGTGTGCAGCATATGTACTTAACAAGTGTCCCACTAAAGCACAACAATCTATCACTCCATATGAGGCTTGGCATGATCACAAGCCATCTTTTTCACATCTATGTGTTTTTGGTTGTTTGGCATATGCATTAGTGCCTGAACAACATCGCAGAAAATTGGATGATAAAGAAATAAAATGTACTTTTGTTGGGTATAGTTATGAAAGTAAAGGCTATTGTCTGTATCATCCACAACCTAAACACATTCTGGTTAGCCATGATGTTGTTTTTGTGGAAGATGCTATTTAGCCATTGCTTTCATGTACTAAGGAGACATCTGTTAGCTCCAAAGACATGTATGATACTTTGCTGCCTTTTTTTATAGGTGGATAGTCTAGTGTTGGTCCTAATGAGGCAACTTATTAGCCTTTGAAGGTTTCATGTGATGATGCAGATCATCCCATTTCTCATGCAGATTTACATGATGCACTTGTTAACAAGAGAGCTGACATTGAGGAGGCAAAAACTATGCCAAAATGGTTGGTGCAAACTTTGTGTGACAGCAAATTAGATGCACTTCTGTCATATTGTACTCCATCAGGCTCTCATTGTGCCTCTTTTGCATCAGATTGCTATGCTATGGTTGCATCTAGTCTCTGTGATGAGAATGAGCCTGTTTCATTTGACGGAGCACAAAATTCAAAACATTGGATGGCTGCTATGCAATCTGAATATGATGCTATAATGAATAACGATACTTGCTCTTTATGGGAATTGCCTCCTCGCAAGAAGGCCATTGGCACTAAGTGGGTTTACAAGCTGAAGCGTAAGCCTGATGGAACAATCGATAGGTATAAGGCTACGCTTGTTGCAAAGGGTTATGCACAGGAAAGAGGCATTGATTTTGATGAGACCTTTCCAGCTACATGCCGTATGACTACTGTTCGGAGCATCTGTGTACTTGCAGCCCATCATGGTTGGAATGTACATTAGTTGGACATTAAAATTGCATTTCTGAATGGTGACTTGCATGAAGAAGTGTATGTTTCTTGGCCTCATGGCTTTGTGTAGAAAGGGCATGAAAACCAGGTGTGTAGGTTAAAGAAGGCATTATATGGTTTAAAGCAAGCACCACATGCTTGGTATGAGAAGATACATGCCTATCTGATTGCACATGGTTTTGAGAACACTCCAACTAAAAGCACCTTATATGTTAAGCATGCTAATGATGTGTGTTAGAAGAAGCATTTTTTGAAGAGAAATTATTTGTAAAATGTCAAAAATTTGTAGATATATTTATACAAATGATGTAAAATTGAGGAAGAGTCTTCCTCATGTAAATTAGAATCATATGTATTTTTTCTAGAATTTTTGGAAGCTCTTTGATAGCATATTTTTAGATTAGAAGGGAAAATGACCAAAATTCAAGTGTGAAAAGGGACACTTGAAAAAGTATAAGGGATAATTTCCTCTATCCAAGTAATGTGAAGAGCTCTCCTACAGAAAATTGTCTTTTCTCCTTTCATACCCTTTCTCTTGATTTGTTGAGTCTATTCTTTGTGTGATTCATGGAATTTGTAAGCTTTAGTTGTGTATTTCTGAGTAAGATGTATGAAGAGAGGTGATTCTCAGTGTATTGAGTAAGAAAGTGCAAAAGAACAAAGCTGGAAATGGAAATTCTCAGTTTTCACAGAATCGCAATTGTCTCATCTATGTGATACAGGTACTGTTTTTGAAATTTGACTTCATAATTGTATTCTACTGTGGAAATGGCACACTTTAGGCACAAAAATATTTGAAAATGCTGTTGTCGAACTCAAGATAATCAAAACCCTAGATATCTCTCTCATCCTTCATAATTTCTCAGAAAATAGTCATCTTATCTCTTATTCTTGGATTCCATCAACTAGAAGGGGATGTGGTCTTTGCATACTTCTCGGATCAACAATTTAAAGATGTGTAGGTGATCCTTTGTGCTATAATGATTGGAAAGGACAACTCCAAAGGTTAACAACAAATAATGTGCTTCTGATCATTGTTGTCTATGTTGATGACATGCTGCTCACTGGTCCTATTGAAAAGCATATTGCTGATTTTAAGGGTGCTTTGCATGCCTCATTTGAGATGTTTGATTTGGGGCATTTGCATCACTATTTGGGCATTCAGTTAAATTATGCAAGTTGATGGTGGAATGGATTTATGTCAAACGAAATATATTGACACATTATTGTAGCGTTTTGGCCTTGAAGACTGTAAACCTATTGCTACTCCTATGGACACAAGTTTACGATTGAGTCTTCATGATGCTGGAGATGCATTTGATGTTGTCCTCTATCATCCGGTTGCTGGATGCCTGATTTACTTATGCATTACTCGGCCAGATATTCAGTTTGCTGTCTCACAGATGAGCAGGTTTATGCATTGCCCAGGTGTCAAGCATTGGCAAGCGGTTAAGCGCATCTTTTGCTACTTGAGTGGTACTCGGCTACTTGGGTTGTTTTATCCCAAAGGAGGATCACTACCATGAGATTTGCATGCTTTTTCTGACTCAGACTGGGCTAGTTGCTATGACACTCATGTGTCCACTAGTGGCTTTTGCTTCATGCTTGGTAGCTCATGTATATCTTGGTTGAGCAAGAAGAAGCCTACTGTGGCCACTTCCAGTTGTGAGGCTGAGTATAGAGCAGCTTTCACAGCTACTGTTGAGTGTATGTGGCTCAAACCCCTTATGGCTGATAAGTTGGGTGTTGGTCAGTCTTCTACCACCACCATCTTCATTGATAGTCAGAGTGCATTGGAAGTTGCGAGGAACCCTGTGTTCCATGCTCGCACTAAGCACATTGAGGTGCATTATCATTAAGTCAGGGAGAGGTTCTTTGCTGGGGAGATCATCTTGGCATATGTGCCCATGTAGGAGAACATTGCAAACCTTTTCACGAAGGCTCTGCCTAGGGAGAAGTTTGAAGCTGTCTGCAAAGCTTTGGGCGTACTTCCTTTTGTGGATTGATTCCACATAGCTTGGCACTTCCTTATACATGAGTGCTAGCTCCTTGTTCACCGCATCACTCCCAAGGGGGATTTGTTGATATATTTAGGTAGTGATGTGTGTGAACACACTAGGACCACCGGGGCACTTTTTTTCCCTCTTTAGGAGGTTTTTTTCCCCCGGGCTTGTATATATGCCTATAGCCATAATGGACTACTTATCTTTGTACATTCTCTAGTAATACATTTAGTATTGTGTGTTGTGCTCAAAGCTTCTTCTTCTTCCTTGTGCTGTTCGCGTGCTTCTACAGACACCTAACTCCAACATCTTTTTGGTAGCCTTAGCTTCTACCCATTTGGTGAGATAATCAGTTGCTAAAATAATGTATTCAGTATGAGTACTTTTAGTAGGGGGGGTTAATGGGTCCTACAACGTCTATAACCCACTTAGAGAATGCATGTCCTCCCATCATGGGTTTTAGTGGCATTTCATCTCTTTGTGTAGGATAGTGAGTTCTTTGGTACACATCACATCTCTTAACATAGGTATGTGCATCCATGTGAAGAGTGGGCCACCATAATGTTGGTGCATTTTGCCCAAGCCTACATGCTTGATATGCTTGATATTATCCTCATTTGTAAGTCACATGAGTAGTCATGTGAACACCTCTTGTAAAAGAGTACATTTTATCTCTTGTAAATGGAAAAAGAAAAAAGTAAAAGGATGGCTTACCTCATCCATGATGTAAAAGCAAATTCGTGGCTCCAACTACCAAAATCACGAATTTTTGAGCTGAGGGAATCTCTCCTAACTTTGGGGATCACTTTTAGGTGGAGCCATTCGAATTCGAATTCAAAATTCCCTCCAAGAATTGCTATAAAAGGAGCAAGAAGGAAGAGGCGATTAGCAAGCCTTGTACGTGACCACTTCATGTCATTTTGTAGAGATTGAAGAGCTTACTCCATAGCTCTATCATTCTACTCCTATTGTGCAAAGATTCATTGCCAATGTGGTTGTAATCATATGTGAATCTATACATTTATTATCATCTACCTCTCTGTTTTGTTCTCTGCTATACTCACTCAGAGCAGTAACTTCAGAAGGTCATATCTCGAGTTTTACTGAACCTTTTTCAGTGTTTTAAAGTGCGTTGGATAGCTCTCACTGTCTAGTTTCTACCTATAAATTTTTAAAGTCATTGGATTTATACTTTTGGAGATATCTGCATTTTACTGCTTACTGGTATATCTCTGCAGAGCCCCGAGAATTGTGGGAATGTTCCAGAACTTGATGAAACTTGTTCTCAGTGCTCAGTCCATCATTTGAAGTGTTTTAACTTGGAATAGGAAGCTTGCTAAGTCTTTTTGCTATGCCCAAAAGAAATGTTTCTAATTCCTTCCAGGTTGAGAGCACTGTTCATTTTTTCCAGCAGGTGTATGTCCAAAAATAGCAAGTTTTGGGAGCTAGTCATTTCGCAACTAGCCTGTCTTGACTTAAACTTTTGGGATACATGTTCCAAAGTACTTGGCTGATATTTTGGTGGATTTAGGAAGCTCAAAGGGTCTACTAATCAACTCTGAAGTCTCAGTTGGCTGGTGTGAAGCTGGTTGTAGCGACACCTACTCATCTTTGGATTGCATCCACCATCTCTCTTCACAGTGGTATCAGAGCATAGTCAAGCAACATGGGAGATGGATTTCCATCAACAATTGACAAATTGGATCGAAACAACTATCCGGCATGGTCTCTAAGGATGGAGGCTTACCTTCAAGGGAGGAATCTATATGGATTCATATCCGGAGATGAAGCAATGCCAACCATGAGGAACAAAGGGCAACCATCACATGAAGAAGTGGAAGGACTTTCGAATTGGTGTTCGAAGGATGCACTTGCAAGGTCCTATATTCTAAACTCAATCTCTGATTTTCTTTTACCTCATGTCAAGGGATGCAAGACATCAAGAGAAACCTGGAATGCACTTGCTTCTTTCTTCTCTTCCAACACTCGAGCAAGGAAGAACCAATTGTGGATGGAGTTCATAACAATGAAGAAAAGCCCGAAGCAAAATGTGACTGATTATGTCACAAAGATGAAGGAGATTTCCGACCAACTTGGAAGCATTGGAGAGGTAATTGAAGAGGAGCAAATCATAAGACAAATCATGAATGGAATCAAAGCAGACGACAAGTGGGAGTCATTCACAACAGCCATGGATTTATACATGGATATGCATGTACCCGACCTCAACACACTCATGGGCCAACTCTTCACTCATGAAGCAAAGATTAGCAAAGGTGGTGAGTCCTCAAGAGGTAATCAAACTTCTGCCTTATATTCTGATAAAGCTAAGGTCAAGGACAAGTCAAAGAATAGAAAGAATGAAGATGAAGGAAGCTCTTTCCAAGCAAACTTTGCAGGTAGAGGACGAGCTAGAGGAAGAGGCAGAAGTGGAAAGCAAGGCAGGGGGAGATTCCAATCATCTCAACCTTGCAACATATGTGGCTTATCTAACCATACTACTGAAGAATGTTTCAGGAACCCGAGGAACTCAAGAGGAAGAGGATTCAATAGAGGTGGCTATGGATCAAATAGAGGCAGGTACAATGGAGGCTACAACAACAACTACTACAACAACAATTACAACAACAACAACAACTATCAAAGTGGCCATAGAGGAAGAAGAGATTACAATAACTATGCAGAGGACCAAAGTCAAGAAGATTCATTATTGATTATGAATCTATCAACGAAGAAGGGTAAGGATGATGATCACATATTTTACATTGATTCGGGATGCTCAAACCATGTAGCAGGAAATGTGGCTTTACTTTCTGATTTGGAAGATCCTCATAACAAGCATGAAGTGCAGACAGGAGATGACACAAAGCACTCAGTGGAGAAGATAGGTAATGTGAAGACATCAGATGGGAATATGAACCTCTTAAGCAAAGTCTTGTATGTCCCTACAATTACCAAAAATTTAATAAGTGTTGGACAGATTGTTGAAAAAGGATTGCAGGTTAGATTCAATCGATTTGGAGCATATGTTGAAGACCCAAGGCAAGGCTTTCGAAGGATTGCCAAAGGAGAAAAGACAGGAAGGCTTTTCACTTTTGAAGTGGAAGATACAAAGAACATAGCTTTGTTTAGCTATGGATCTCAAACTCTAACAGAGTTGGAGATATGGCACAAAACGCTTGCTCACATTGGTGAGAGGACACTCAAACAGATTTGCAGGGACCAAAGTGTACTTGGTTTGCCTAATATCACAAGGCAACACATGATTTATAAGTGTGAAGCTTGTCAACTCGGCAAGGCTCATAGACAAACTTTCAATAAGAAAGGATATATGTATCAAAATCCTTTGGATCTAGTGCACACGGATGTGTGGGGTCCAAGTAAGGAGCCATCTATATCAGGCTCAAGATATTATGTGTCTTTCATAGATGATTGTAGCAGGTGGACCATTCTGTTTTTCATGAAGCACAAGGATGAAGTGTTTAATTGCTTTAAGAAGTATATTGCTCTTGTTGAAAACCAAACAGGTAGGACTTTGAAACGACTCAGATCAGATGGTGGAGGAGAATACTTCTCTTTTGAATTTGATGCCTTCTTGCATGAAAGAGGCATTAAAAGGGAAGTCACTACAAGGTATACACCCGAACTCAATGGTGTAGCAGAGAGGAGGAACAGAGCTATTGTTGAAGCTGCAAGGTCCATGCTCAATGAAAAGGGATTGCCGAACTACCTATGGGCAGAGGCTGTGTCGACAGCCACATATCTCATAAATAGACTTCCATCTAAGTCACTAGATGGAACCACTCCATATGAAGTGTGGAATGGAAGAAGACCTAGTCTAGAGCATTGTAAAATCTTTGGATGCTTAGCCTATGCTCACATTCCTTCTCAAGTAAGAGGGAAATTGGATCCCAAGGCAGAGAAGTGTGTATTCATTGGTTATGATCAAAACCAAAAAGGATATAGATTGTACAATCCAACCAATAAAGGATTTTCTGTGAGTAGAGATGTAATTTTTGATGAAAACAAATCATGGTTTGATGATCACAGGAAAGTGAAGCTGCCATATGACTTGGATGAAGATTTTCCATCACTTCAACCAAAGGAGCCAAAGCAGATTGAAGAAAGTGATTCGGAGATTGACCTAGAAGACTTGGAAAGACTAAAGCTATGGAAGAACAAAGGTAAAGCAAAGATGCAGGATGCTACATATGGACCTGAGAGCTCACATCAACCACTTAGAAGGTCTTCGAGGGAGAAGAAGAAACCAGAGAGGTTTGGTTATGATACTTCTTTGGTCACCAAGCACTCAATCTACATTGCAAAGGATTCAACCAATGAAGAACCTACCACATTCGAAGAAGCACAAAGCAAGAAAGCTTGGAGAGATGCAATGGATGAAGAAATGGAAGCCTTGAAGGAGAATGACACTTGGGAGCTTGTACCTAACAAGCCATCTATAAAGATAATCGGATCTCGATGGATATACAAAATCAAGAAGAATCCAGATGGAAGTATAAATAGACACAAAGCAAGGTTAGTTGCTAAAGGGTTTGCTCAAACCCATGGTATTGATTATGAGGAGACTTTCTCTCCTGTTGCAAAAATGCCTACAATTAGGGTTCTCATTAGTCTTGCTGCATCTAGAAATTGGAATCTTTATCAACTTGATGTAAAGAATGCTTTCTTGAATGGATGGATTTCTGAGGAAGTGTATATGGCACAACCTCCTGGATATGAGGATGCACATCATCCTAACTATGTATGCAAACTAAATAAAGCTTTGTATGGATTGAAGCAAGCTCCAAGAGCTTGGAATTTCAGATTGGTTACTTATTTGCAGGACCAAGGATTCAAAGCTAGCAAGGCGGATACCTCTTTGTTCATAAAGAGGAATGGATCTGAAGTGATCTATTTATGTGTGTATGTTGATGATATTATTATCACAGGCAATGATCTTGAAGGAATCAAACAGGTAAAGAGTCAAATGAAGGAGGAGTTCAAAATAAGTGACCTCGGACCACTCACTTATTTTCTTGGATTGGAGTTGATCTACACAGATTCAGGTATATACATCACACAAAGGAAGTATGTCCATGACATGCTCGTCAAGTTCAAGATGGAAAATACCAAGTGTGCAGGTACACCTATGGAGCAAAATCATAAGCTTAGTGCTTATGAAGGAGAGCCAATTGAAGACATCACAAGCTATCAAAGCTTGGTTGGAAGTTTGAACTATGCAACACTCACAAGGGTGGATATATGCTATAGTGTTAGCATATTGAGTCAGTTTATGCATAAGCCGAGAAGACCACATATGGAAGCGGCCAAGCGAGTCCTCAAGTACCTAAAGGGGACCATGAATGAAGGTTTGTTCTATTCATATACTTCAGATATTGAGCTAAAGGTCTACTCAGATGCAGATTGGGCCGGATCTAAAGATGATAGAAGAAGCACATCAGGGTATATATCATTTGCAGGTTCAAAAATCATTTCTTGGTCATCGAAGAAGCAACCAACCGTGGCATTATCTTCTACTGAAGCTGAATATAGAGGTTTGGCTAATGCAACTCAAGAAATCATGTGGTTAAAATCTTTGTACACAGATCTTGGACTTCATTCTTCAACACCTCACATTTTTGGTGACAACACAAGCTCACTACATCTAGCAGCTAATCCGGTATACCATGCTAGAACCAAGCATATTGAAGTCCACTACCATTATGTAAGGGAGAAGCTAATGAGCAAGGATATTCAACTATCCTACGTCTCTACAGATATGCAATGTGCAGACATGTTGACGAAAGCTCTTAATGGTACGAAATTAAGTAGATTCAAGTTGATGATTGGTTTGCAGGAAATCAAGGACAATTGAAGACTTATTTGGAGGCCAAGCATGTTAGGCTTGAGGGGGAGCTGTTGGTGCATTTTGCCCAAGCCTACATGCTTGATATGCTTGATATTATCCTCATTTGTAAGTCACATGAGTAGTCATGTGAACACCTCTTGTAAAAGAGTACATTTTATCTCTTGTAAATGGAAAAAGAAAAAAGTAAAAGGATGGCTTACCTCATCCATGATGTAAAAGCAAATTCGTGGCTCCAACTACCAAAATCACGAATTTTTGAGCTGAGGGAATCTCTCCTAACTTTGGGGATCACTTTTAGGTGGAGCCATTCGAATTCGAATTCAAAACTCCCTCCAAGAATTGCTATAAAAGGAGCAAGAAGGAAGAGGCGATTAGCAAGCCTTGTACGTGACCACTTCATGTCATTTTGTAGAGATTGAAGAGCTTACTCCATAGCTCTATCATTCTACTCCCATTGTGCAAAGATTCATTGCCAATGTGGTTGTAATCATATGTGAATCTATACATTTATTATCATCTACCTCTCTGTTTTGTTCTCTGCTATACTCACTCAGAGCAGTAACTTCAGAAGGTCATATCTCGAGTTTTACTGAACCTTTTTCAGTGTTTTAAAGTGCGTTGGATAGCTCTCACTGTCTAGTTTCTACCTATAAATTTTCAAGGTCATTGAATTTATAATTTTGGAGATATCTGCATTTTACTGCTTACTGGTCTATCTCTGCAGAGCCCCGAGAATTGTGGGAATGTTCCAGAACTTGATGAAACTTGTTCTCAGTGCTCAGTCCATCATTTGAAGTGTTTTAACTTGGAATAGGAAGCTTGCTAAGTCTATTTGCTATGCCCAAAAGGAATTTTTCTAATTCCTTCCAGGTTGAGAGCACTGTTCATTTTTTCCAGCAGGTGTATGTCCAAAAATAGCAAGTTTTGGGAGCTAGTCATTTCGCAACTAGCCTGTCTTGACTTAAACTTTTGGGATACATGTTCCAAAGTACTTGGCTGATATTTTGGTGGATTTAGGAAGCTCAAAGGGTCTACTAATCAACTCTGAAGTCTCAGTTGGCTGGTGTGAAGCTGGTTGTAGCGACACCTACTCATCTTTGGATTGCATCCACCATCTCTCTTCACACATAATAATGCAAATAGTATGGCTTTGATTATACTATTGGGACCAAAATGACCTCCTACAACACCTTGGTGTGCACTCTCTAATATGCTCAAATAATCACTCTCATGAACACACTATCTCAGGTATTCATCTCTTCCTCATTTGTATAGGTTATCGCCAATGAGTGTGTAGTCTTAAGATTCCTACTCTAGAATTTGTTGTCTTGCGAAAGTCATTCCTTGAGGGAATGTTTTTGTCCTCAAGCATGTCACCATTGGTTCACTCCATTCTGGTGTGAGAGACACATGATACAAAGTGTCATGTTCCACATGTGGTCTTTCACAACAGACAAGACATTCTTTACATATCCTATAGATGTTTACTTCCATAGAAGGCCAAAATACATCTACTCTGTGTAGTGTCTGCAATGTACAATGTTTCCAATGATGTTGCTTCAATGCACCTACATGTGCTAATTGCAACATTCTTGCATTCTAATTCATCTACACAACAAACAAGAATTTTTTGATTATCTTGTTTATATATGCTTCCTGCTAGTATCTAGTATCTTTGTGACTTGGTAATCTCTCCTTCTCTGATCCTAATCCTAGGATTCTTGGATCCAAACGTGAGAATAGGGACAATGGGTTTGGCCCATTTAGGTAGTATCTCGAGATTAAATAGGTATGCATCTGGTAGTTCATCTGCTATCCCTTGAGAGGCTTCTCTCGTAGTTAACCGTGAAAGGTGATCTGCTCTAATATGGGTCCTTCCCTTTCGAACTACTACTTCAAAGTCGTATTCCATTAGTAATAAAAACCATGACATCAATCATCCAATGTTACAAGGCTTATTGACTAAGTACAGTAATGCCTGATGATCTGTGAAGAACTTGAATTTTTTCGCTAATAATCAATGCCTGAATTTCTTTACCGCATAAATCATTCCTAATCCTTCACACTCCATGGTGGTGTAATTTCTTTCTGCTACATTTAATAGTCTACTTCTGTAAGCTATGGTAAGATCTATATTGCGTTCATTCATGGGTTGTGTCAACACACATCCTATGACATAGTTGGATGCATCCACGTGCACATGGAAAGGCTTACTCTAATCTAGTGTAGTTAATATGGGTGCTAAAGACAAGCGTCGTTTGAGTTCATAGGATGATTTATCACATTCAACCATCCATTCAAACTTGATCAAAAGAGAGTATAAAGGCTTTGCTATGATCACATACATGTGTATAAATCGTCAATAATATCCATAATGTCCCATGAAAGGCTGTACCTCCTTTATATTTTTCGGCCTAGGCAGGTCTGCAATTACTCTCACTTTCTCTTCATCCATAGATATGCCATTGTTTGACACTGTGCTCTAGAATTTTGCCTTGCCTGACCATGAAAGCACACTTTTTTGGGTACAAGCAAACTTGATATTCTTGACATTGTAAAAAATTTTCCTTAATTCAGGGATGTGGGTCTATCTCATGTTGAATGAGCACATAAGTCATCCATGTAAACTTCCAAGTTCTTTCGTAAGAATTTCTTAAAGACATGACACATTAATTGTTGAAAAGTGGCGGGTACATTTGTCAACCCAAATGGCATCACACGAAATGCGAATATGCTCCATTCTGTGGCAAAGGCTGTCTTATGTTGATCTTCAGGGGCAATGGCTACTTCATTATAACCTGAGAATCCATCAAGGAAGTTGTAAACTTCCTTTTCTACAACTCCTTCCAATACATGCTTTGTCATAGGGAGAGGATAATTGTCTCTTATCATGGTGGAATTAAATTTTTTAAGGTTAATACACACACACAATTTGCCATTTTTCTTTGTAGGACCACAATGGGGGATACCCATTCGATATGCTCAATTTTGTAAATGAATCTTGCTTCTCTCAAATGATCTATCTCCTCTTTAATCTTTGTGGCATAACTATCGTTATAAGTGTATGGTTTTTGCTTAGAAGGCTTGGCCCCTCAGGTCATAGGAATTCTATGGGAGCATATATCTAGGTCTACTCCTTTCAAATCCTTATAGCTCCATGCAAGCACATCTCTATATTCTCGCAATAGGGTAGTTAACTCTTCTTCTTCTTCCTCTCTCAAATCATGCCCTATGTACATGAATTTTTCTTCTCCTTCTTCAATTGTGACTAGTATTTTTTTTGTTTTCTCTCAATTATCGTACACTTCTCCAATGCCTGCTTCTCTTTTAGGCATCTATACCATGATTCTTCTATCCTCTATCTCATATTGTTTAAAGTTCTCTGGTACTTCCATGAGGGGTTCTTCTTCCTTTGTCTTAAGTGATTTCTTTCTCTTCTTTTTCTTATTTTCTGTATCTTCTGTGAGTGATTTGGGTTGTTTGATTTGATTTTTGTTGTGTGTCTCAGGGGCAATGGCTTCCACAAAGTAGAGATACTACTCTTGTGTTGAATAGAAGGGTTCCATGATAACAAAGTCCTCATCACTACTCTCATCTGGCTCATGGGCCACTTCCTTGCATTCTTCTAAGATGGGCTCTTCCTCTAAAGGCTCTATCATAAATATTGAAATATCATATCCATCCTCATCATAGTGAGGGATCCATTGTTCTTTGTTTACCACTATATCCATGGTAGCTAAGATCTCTGCCCAACCTTGAGTCTCAAATTCTTCGTCAAGAAACACTACCGGTGCATAAGAAAGATCTTGAAGGGTTCATGGGGTGTCATTCTAAACCTAAAGTTCTGGCTTCTAATCGTTCTTCTTTTTCTTTGGCTACCTTACACATCCATAAATGAGTGTTCTTGTGCAACCATGATGGGTATGATTCTAATGAATGCACAAACTCTGTTTCTTCTAGTGTCTTATGGATGGTATTCCACTAAATCGGGGGTACATCTCGATGGGAATAATCTTTGAGATTGACTTTGATGGTTATTCCTAAATGTTGCCGATACAAAGAGTTGGTTCCCCAATCTTGAACAATTTACATTTGTGTTATGAATGGTCTTCCTAATATCATCTTGTAAGCATGATTTTTTCCAAAATCACAAATGGAAAAAGTATGCTCAAATTCTACACCACAAGCGGTGAGAGATATCCCTTCTAGTAAGCCTAATGGTTTCTCAATGTGTCCGTCAGCCATTCGTAGCTTCATTCTCATGGGTCTTAGTGCTGGCTTACCCCAACATTTCCATAAAGCAATGGTAGTGATGGCCACTCTGGCACCTGAATCTAGGATTTCTTTGGTGGTGTAGCCTTGGTGCATTATTGGAAGATAGGTATTGCCTTCCTCTCCCTCACTCATATCTCTAATTCTTTCCACATGTATTTCTGGAACCTTCTTGTGTGAACCTTCCTAAGAGTGAGCGAGAGCTGTCTCTAGGAGTTGGTTTGCTATGTGCTTCCACAACCCAGGTTTGATTTTTAGTGATTCTTCTAAAGTGAGATGACACTCCACTTTAGTGTTTTTTATTAATTTTGTGTTTCTAGGGATCACTGACTCTTCATATCCAACTATTATGGTGGATGCTCTCATACTGTTAGACTTTTCTTCCCAAGGTCTTGTGAACTAGGGCAACTCTTGTAAGGAATTGAATTCAAAATCCATTTGTTCACTAAGTTCCTCCTCCTCTACATCGTCATATATAGAGGGCATGTCTTGGGGAAATTGTTCCTGCAAGTCATCTATCTCTTGAATAGGGGGATGGGTTTCTTGCTCTCTTCTCCACTTTTCCTCTTGGATTTCTCTTAGAAACCCTTCGGAGTACTTATGTACGAAAGAAATATTTTCCTCACCCTTGATATTCGGCACTTGAGATAGGGATGTTGCATTACCTTCCTGTATCTCTCGGACAATAGGGTTCTTTTGCAAACTCTTCTGTTCAATTCTAGCGATCAAATATTCTAGCCTCTCTAGTAATCCTTGAAAGTGTAACTCTAGTTTTGCTATATTAATCCAATTGATATATGGTGAGGCTTCAAACATGGTCTGGGCTAATTCTACCAGCTTCGTGCAAAGTTTAGTTCTCTCAATTTCTAAGTCAGCCCTTGGATAGTTCTTACTAAATTCAGCTACCTAGGGTCCTTCTCTTAATCTTGCATGGTATTCTTGGAACATCATGTCTAGATTTTCAAGCATGGGTTTAGCTAAAACAGATCCTGGACTCTGGTAAGGGGTTTCTTGATTTGGCTCTTGTGACATTAATTCTAGGATTTTAGCTCTAGTCTCTTTCAGAATTCCTTCCAACTCACTTATCTTCTTACTCCATTTTCTCTTGATTCTCTCTTGTGAGTCTTTCCAGGTTTCATAATTCTTCCACTGGAATCTCCAAATTCATTTGTCTTAGCTACTTTATCAGGATTAGGTTTCTGATTTTGTAACAATGTCTAGGCTCTCGTTATAGCTTGGATAGGTGCATACATAGGTGTGGACCCTTCTGAAGTATGCACAATACCTATCACATTAATGGGCATCACTTTTGAGGCATTAGCAGGGTTCTTAGGGAAATCTCTTATGATATGCTCTTTGCCACATTTTGCACAAAAAACTTGAATGTTATAATATTGTGACTGCCCTGCTATTAGAGGATGTGGGCACTCCTTTATCAAATGGTCTCCTTGGCACCTAAAACTTGGTCCTTTAGAGCCCTACGGTCTTGGCTATCTCAACTAGAGCTCTGGGTTAGGGTTGGCATACTTAACATTGGCATAATTATGCTCCCAATTGGGTTCCAACTATGGACTATCGTATTGATATGCTTCCATGTGTTTTGGTGACTCAGTATAGTATGCAGATGGGCTATCTACATGGGTGGAGTCAAAACTGTTAGAATTAGGATCACTTTTAGTGATCAGGGGGGAAGAAGGTACTAAAAACCTACTAAGGTTTTCTTCTGCAACAATGTATTGGATTGAAATTACATTGGCTCGGGGAGGTGGCTACTGAGCTAAGAGTGGTTGAGGCCTCGGTTGATTCTGATAAGGGTAGTTCTATGGGGGTCTATAGTAATGACGTTGAGCATTGTACTGACCTGGATATCTACCTAGTTGAGGGTATGCTTGTGGGTAGTTTTGTCTAACCACTTGTTTGTTATACATGCAATCTTGTGTTGTGTGATTATTGTATCATCTTTCAATTGTGCTATACTAATCACTAGGGTTGGATTGGGGTTGTGTTACATTTGTACATACATTTGCCATGCGATCACCATCGTAGGTATAACAACATTTTATGGATGTTAACTTGGGCATCTGTTTGCTAGAAACTCCTAGTTTCTAGGCCACCTTTTTTGCTAGGTCTTCTATCGAACTGGAATGTTTTGAGGATGATTGAGAGGAGTTTTTTGAGTCTTTTTAGACCTTTAAAAGTTCCAATTCATCTCCGAGATTATCCTCTATGTCTATACATATCTGTACACATTGCTCTAGAGTTTTGGGCTCCTTTAGGTATACATAAGATCGTAGTTTAGAGCTCAAGAGGCCGTCCAAAAACAAAGATACCTACTTGGCCTATGAGGGAAGTTTTGGCATTGGGCATCTCTCAATATAATATCTAAACCTATGTCTTTTGAGTCGGGCTCTTTCCTAGGGGGTTCGTTTGAAGCTGTGGATCAATGAGGAAGTGTTATGCTTGATTCCACTTTTAGAGAATTCAGTGATGAATGACTCTAACAAGTGATGAATGTCCCTAAATTGCCTTTGTTGTAATGGTTGGAACTAGGTTAAGGCTGTGTTCTTTAACGTAAGTTCAAAGGCATTGTATTGTGTGAACATATCTTCCACTTGCTCTGCTCGCAACTTTTCTTAAGTTTGACAACATGGTCATAGGGATCTCCTTTCTTGCCAAAGAAATTTTTCATCGACTTCACTAACTGGGCAGGTCTCAAGATTATTGGATGATCATGTGGTCTAGGTAGAGGAAAGACATCCCTACCGCCTTGTATTCTTGGTTCTCTCGATCTCTCTACTCTATCCGTTTCCATGGCCGATCTATCTCTCCCTATGGTGTGAGTAAAACTCACTTCTGGCCTTTCTTTGTTCTTCTCTCTTTGGGAACCTAGGTTGAGGATGTCCTAGCACCTTGATCGCTAATGTTCACGTGTGCTCGTGATGGGGGAACACCAACTTACCTCTCTAGGTGTAGGCATGTCTTGCATGAACGAGTAGTACAAACACTTGTTTTGATGGTTGTTTAGGTATATTACCTTTTTGGGCATGTCAGGATCCTTGAATTCATAAATCGTGATTGAATCTACTTCACTGGGCTTTTGCACTTTGTACCTCCAAAATTCTTCATTGGAGTCCTTATTTAGGAACAATTCAATGCTTCTGTTATCCTAAGCGATCCATTCTCGATTCAATATTCTTGTTAATACAGATTTCCCTCGAGGTGTCCTAGGTTTGTCTCCTAATGGTTCTTGCCCTTAGGCTCCTATTTCATCTCGTGAATAACTACACCAAACTCATTTATGAGATTAGGCTGATTAGTTATGATATATATCATTCCTTCCTTGTCTAATTAGGCATCTCTTTCAAACTTTACCACCGGATGTTCCAATCTAATGGGTTGGTCAGGGTTGTGCAATTGAACCACTGATCCTCTCAAACCATCCTGCTAGATGCAAGCACCTAAGTGGTTGGTTCATAAATATTTTAATTGGGTCCTGTAGGGTCCTTTTGGTCTTTCTATATGCTACACCTAACCCTCCTTCCGGTCTCTTCATGTTGTAAGACATTTCAGACTCACTTGTTTCTGAGCTCAAATCGTATAGGTAGCTACTCAATTGTTGTGCCTAGGAATGTGTTGTAGTCTTCTCACTTGCTTCCTATAATCTAAGGCTTCGTTGATCTACCTTATATAAGTGCTTTCCTCATCTAAGATTCATTAATGTATCTCCCTCCCTCACTCAATATGTGTCTTGGTTGTTGGAGGAGATGGTGGATAGTCACAAGAGATGAAGTGGAGTGGCTAGATCCTGATTCATACCTACTAAGAATGATGGCTGGAGAGTGTAGTGGGCCTCTTTAGCTTGCTAATGAGCCCAATTACTAATGTATTTTTCTTGGAAGATGATCCACTAATTGATGGATCAAAACAGATATGTTGGAGTTGATCCAAGAACAAAAAACTTGGTATTTTTGTTCTTATACATGTTCAGTGTTTTGAATAATTCTCTAAGCATAACAAAAATTGGCTTAATACCTTTTAGGGACTCTAAATAACCTAGTAAGCTATCAATCATGAGTGATTTTATAAAAAATGATGCACTACATGCAGAGAAAGATGTTTAGCAAATCATAGCTCCATCCCGATATTCATAGGCTGCAATAGTCATCCGATCAGTGAGCAAAGATACATTAATATCTCACGATCCCAAGTAGAAATGCTAATGAAACTTTTTAGGTGATTAATAGACAGTATGCTGAATCTAACATGATTTAAATCATGGAAAATGATCAACTACACACTGAGAACAAGCTTTGAGAAGATCACTGTTCTGATGGAGTTATAATAGAGAAGTGAGATGAGAATGTAATGATCATATATGTATTAATATGTGTACAAATACAATGTCATTGGAAATCATATATTTCTCAATGTGTGAGAGGTGAATGAGGTATGACATGAGATCTCACTTCAAAATGAATATCCTTCAAACTGATCTCTTTGGATCGAGATACATGCAGGTTGTCTTGATCCTCTTCTTATAGTTATGCTTGGAGCCAAAGTTTGAATTCAAATTCAAACTTCTACCTAAAAGGTGAATCCTAAAGTGTAGGATAGATTCCCTCATCACTCAACAACCAAATGATTATGATTTTAGAGCTTCCTAGATCCACATGGATGTGGATCACTTTTACAAGGATAAATGTGAAGGATTTGTACAAGAGATAGATTCCCTCATCACTCAACAACCAAATGATTATGATTTTAGAGCTTCCTAGATCCACATGGATGTGGATCACTTTTACAAGGATAAATGTGAAGGATTTGTACAAGAGGTTGATCATATGAAGCCTTGCATAAGTTATGCCAATAAATCAAGCATAAGCTAATTAAACAAGTATGTGGTCTTTGGTTTAATTGCACCAACAACTCCCCCTCAAGCCTAACATGCTTGGTTTTCATTGCTCCTTGATTTCTTGCAAACCAATCATCAATTTGAACCTATTCATCTTTCTTCCATCCAATGACTTGGTGAGTATATCTTCACATTGTAAATGAGTTGATACATAAGTTAGTTGAATATCCTTGCTAAGCAATTTCTCCCTTACATAATGATATTGTACTTGAATGTGCTTAGTCCTTCCATTATATACAGAATTAGCAACCAAATGAAGTGAGCTAGTGTTATCTCCAAAGATTATTGGAGTGTAGGTATGTATCTCCAAATCTGCATATAGTTGCTTAAGCCACATAGCTTCTTAGGTTGCATTTGCCAAACCTCTATATTTTGCTTCTGTGGAAGATAAGGCCACAATTGTTTGCTTCTTGGATGACCAATATATAAGCTTTGAAACTGCAAAGGATAGGTACCCTGAAGTGTTGCTCCTATCATCCTTGGAGCTAGCCCAATCTGCATCAAAATACATCTTTATATCTATGTCAGAGGTGAAGGGATAGAACAAACCTTCATCATTGTACCCTCTTTGTAGCTTCCATATGAGGCTTCCTTGGTGCATGCATAAACTGACTCAATGTACTCACTCCATAGGCAATGTCTACTCCTGTTAGAGTAGCATAATTGAGACTTCTCACAAGTTTTTGATAACCTGTAACATCATCAAGTAGTTCACCTTCATGTGAAATCAAATTTATGGTTGAGTTCCATAGGATTACCTACAATGTTAGTGTTCTCCATCTTAAACTTTACCAACATATCATGTATATACTTCCTTTGAGTGATAAATATACCAGAATCTGTATACGCAAGATCTAAGCCAAGAAAGTAGGTTAATAAACCAAGATCATTGATTTTAAATTTCTTCATTAATTGATCCTTGACCTACTTGATGCCATTATCATCATTCCCTATAATAATGATGTCATCTACATAGACACATAAGTAGATAACTTCTGATTTGTTCTTCTTAACAAGTAAAGAAGAATATGCCTTGCTTGCCACAAAGCCTTGGTCTTGCAAATAAGTAACAAGCATATGGTTCCAAGCTCTAGGAGCTTGCTTGAGACCATAGAGTGCCTTCCTAAGCTTGCATATATAAACTGTTTTATCTTCATCTTCAAAACCTGGTGTGTCACGAGGAAGGAGATAAGGAAGAGAGCTCACACACATACTCTCACAATCAAAGAGAAGCACACACTCAGATTGAGGCAAGGAAGAATGATTTTCTTCTTCTTCTTATTCTTCTATTTCATAAAATGGAATGTACAAGAATGAACTGAAAATAAGAATACAACTACTGCAATATATAAAGACCAGTACATAAGGAAAAGGCTAATGTCCGCTAATGAGTGAGATGGCAAGAAACAAATGTTCCATCACTTGGTAGATAAATCTAATAAAGCTCAATGAAGTGTCCCCGACATATATCGCCATGACCACTATACATGTGAGAGAAATGAAAAAGTGATACGTGTCATCATAGATCATCACATGTTGAGCTTGATATCTCAACACTCCCCCTCAAGCTCAACGCCATGTCCTCTAATCCAAGCATCTTCCGAAACTTCTTAAGCTTCTCTACTCCAAGTGCTTTAGTGAAAATATGAGCAACCTGCTCATTTGTTCTCACATAAACAAGATAAATATCACATGTTAATACCTTCTCTCTACTGAAGTGATAATGTACCTCGATATGCTTTGTTCTAGCATGAAAAACAGAGTTTCGTGCTAACTATATGCTGCTAAGATTATCACAATAGAATGGTGATAGGCTTTTGCACTTCCACACCTAAATCTGCAAGTAGCATCTTCAGCCAAGATGCCTCACATGCTGCCATTGCACCACCTCTATACTCAACTTGTGTACTTCACAAAGCAACAGTGGGCTGCTTCTTGCTGCTCGATGTAATAGCTGCACTTCCAAGTGAGAATAGATAGCCACTAGTAGATCTTCTATCTGGAGTACTACCAGCTTCATAAAACAATGCATAATCCAAAGTAGCATTCACATAATGTAGAGAGCACCTCAGAGCATCCAAATGTGGCTTCTGAGGGACCTAAACAAATTGACTTTCAAGTCCAATAGTGTGCTTAAATCAGGCCTCGTAATTGTGAGATATATCAAACTTCTCATGATTTGCCTATACATAGTAGCATTTTCCAATGCTTCACTTGATGTAGTATCTAACTTGAAATTATGATCTAATGGCATAGAAATCGGCTTAAAATCAGTCATACCATACTTTTGCAGCGATGCATATTGCCTTTGCAACATCCATATACCTGTTTTTGTATGTATAAACTCAATGCCCAAGAAATAGTGCAGCATACCAAGATCTTTCATGTCAAATTCCTACATAAGAAGTTGCTTTACATCTTTGATGCTTTCTTCATTATCACCACCTACAATCAAGTCATCAACATAGATAGCCACAATTGTGATGCCATCATCACCTTCCTTGCATATAGTGAATGAACTGCATCACACATAGAAAATCCAACGGTGGTCAAGTAATCAGCAATCCTTGCATGCCATGCACGTGGCACTTGCTTCAACCTATACAAAGCCTTTTGCAACCCGCAAACATATTCTGGATGCTTTGAATCTTCATATCCTTGTGGTTGGTCCATGTATACTTCTTCATGTAACTCACCATGTAGAAAAGCATTCTTCACATCCATCTGATGCAATGTCCATCCTTTTGCTATGCTAATGGAACAAGTGTTGTGATAATAGACATTTTAGCTACAAGGCTGAATGTTTCCTCATAATCAATGCCATAAGTTTGTGCATATCCTTTTTCTACCAAACATGATTTATACCTACTTATGCTACCATCATCATTGTGCTTTACCTTGTAAACCCACTTGCGGTCTATGGGTTTCCTTCCTTGTGGCAATGGAACCAGCTTCCATGTATCGTTTCCATAAAGTGCAGCCATCTCCTCATCAATAGCTTTTTTCCAATTTGCATTTCCAATTGCATCTTTAAAACAAGAAGGTTCAACATCTTGTATTACCTTTTTCATGTAGGCACAATGACGAGCCATGTAACTATCATATGCCAATCATTGCACTGAATTCCGTATCCTCTCAGATCTTCTTGGTCTTGGGTCACTTCTCCTTGTATCATCTACATGCACCTTTCTTACTACTGAAGTCTTATGAGAGGGCAATCCAAGTTCCTCATCAAGACTCTTTTATGAACTGCTTGAGTCTCCATCAACGTCTTTAAAACTTGCACATGTTTTATGACCAACAAAAAGTTTTTCTTTACCTTTATTGGATGTATTTTATGAATTTTTGGGACAGAAGCTTCCATGCAATCTTCCACTCCATGGATTTGAGTTGGAACTATTGCTTGGTGATGCATTTGGTCCACTCAAATCTTGAGATTTTGCACTTGAGTTTTCAGCATTTTCTTTGTCATGTGGTTCAAGATTTAGTCCTTCTTTGAAATCTACATAAAAGCTTGGCATTTCATCAAATACCACATCTTTGCTCACCTTCACCTGTCATGTGAGTGGGTTATAACATTTATATCCCTCTTACTCAAGGGTGTATCCAATGAAAACACACTTTTCTACTTTTGGATCAAGCTTTGTCATCAATTCATCTGGAACATGTACATATGCAATACAGCTTCAGATGTGATAAGTTTGGCTCTTTACCTGTAAACTTCTCTTCAGGTGTAACTTGATGTACAACAGAAATAGGAGTTCTATTCATGATGTATACAACAATATGAAAACCTTCTACCCTGTAACAATGAGGCATATTCTTCTCAGCCATCAAGGCTCTTGCTATTTTTGCAATATGTCTATTTTTACGTTTAGCAACACCATTATGTTGTGTGTGTGTACTTGCATGAAAACTGAAGCCGAATTCCATGATTTTTTTAGAAAATTGCTAAACTCATTTGACATGTATTCACCTCCTCCATGAGATCTTAATGTCTGAATATACTTCCCTGTTTGCTTTTCCACCATAGCTTTAAAAATCTGGAAGTGAGTGAACACCTCACTCTTCTCTTTCATGAAATATACCCACACTTTTCGTATATGGTCATCAATGAAAGTAACATATAACCTGCAACTGCCCATATATGTGGTCTTTGTAGGATCCCAAACATCTATATGTACTATTTCTAGTATGTTCTCACTAACATGCTTATCATGTGGAAATGATGCTCTTGAGTATTTTCCAAATTGACATGCTAGACATACCTTTTGCATCTCTGTAACCTTGAAATTTGGTATTCCATGGACAATCTCCTTTGACTGCATCAATTTCAGCCTTTGCAAGTTTGCATGTCCAATCCATTTGTGCTAGATCTCTATATCAACAATGATTCTTGCACCTTTTGTAAACATGGCTGCATTCATTTCAAGAATTTTCACATTTAAGGTGAACATCCTACCCACTTTGTTTCGTTTGGCAATCGATCTTCCATCCCATTTGTATTCTTCTACATATAACCCGTTAGCATTGAACCTGACTTGTAATCCTTGGTCAACCATTTGTCCAACAGAAACCAGATTCTTTGTTATATTTGGAACATGCAGCACATTAGCAAGGTGTTTTACCTTCCCGTCCTCCATAGAAAATGCTATGTTTCTTGTATGCTCGATAGGGTGTGATGTGTTATCACTTGTTTCAACATATCCAAGAACTGGTGATTTCTGCAAAGTACTAAACCATTCTGCATGACTAGTCATGTGATTTGAAGCACCTGAATCAACATACAAGACATTATCATTTAATTTTGAAACACTAGCAAACATCATATTCATCATGTGATGTTGAACCATGAATAGCTTCTCAGAATCATTTGCACTTGTGGATGCATAATTGTTTTGCTACCTTCTGTTATTTTGACTCTTCAACCTGCAATCACGTTCAAAGTGTCCAGGATTACCACAATTCTAGCATCCTTTATTGTCATTACCTGAATCATTTCTTTATAAATTTCTGTGACCTCTTTGGCTCCCCCTACCTCAAAATTGTCCTCTTCCTCCTGCATGATTCTATTGTTGACCTTGGTCTTTGTTATTATTTCCTCTTCCACTTTTGAAACCTCTATATCTGCCTCTTCCTATGAGAGTAGAATACATGCTCAGAATTGGGATTTCCTTGGGAGTTTGAATCTTCACCAAGATTCTTTTCTTCAGTAATCAACATGGATACCAAATCAGCAAAATTTAGAATATTTTCTCTAGTCTTTATAGAAGTTCTGAATTGTTTATATGCAGCTCCTAAACCATGAAGGCACATTTCCACCTTATCGTCATCATCTATAATCATGCCAATAGATGCAAGTGACTCACATATGCTTTTGATTTTCAGGGTGTAGTCACTTACCGATGTGCCGTTCTTCTCTAATATATGCAGCTTGTTCTTGAATTGCAATTTCTATGCCTTTGTAGTGATATCATACAATGTGATCAAATTGTTCCAAGCCTCTTTTGGAGTCTTGGCATCCTGTATGTGCCCAATCATGCTATCATGTATGCTAACAGATAGCCAATACATTACCTTTCTTTCTCCTTGATGCCATTTTTCATACGCTCTTAACTAGTCTGCAGTCCGATTCCTCTCTAGTAACTGTGGAGCATTTTCGTTCTCTCCTTAGATGTACTTCTAGTAGCCTTTTCCCATCAAGAAATTTGTAATCCGAAATCTCCAAGCATGGAGGTTGTTCTTGTCTAGCTTATTGCTCATAAGATGACTCATTCCATCTACGTTTGTCATTTTTGCATCTATTCACAACACTCCAAAACACTACAAGCAGTACTTCTGCTTGAACACTATTGCACAATGATGTGATAGTTTGATCTCAGAAAAACACAGTTTTTGTGTATCAACAGTAGACGGAATCGCTTGAAATTCTAGATCTGGAATATATGAGTGTTTGCCAAATAGGATGCAAGTTACAGTTTTGCAAATTGACCTAGTTATTTGTGGGCCCCACCTTGTGCGCTCAAAATGGGGGTCAAGATGGCTCTGAAACACTGATATGACAAAAACGAGTGACCCTAAAGGGATAACTCATGAAAATATTTTGAGATCTTCTACCTTCACGCAAATTTTCATAGCAATCTGAGGTCGTTTGTGAATCGCGCTTTCTCTATGCCTTCTCACGTACTCTTCACCATCAACCTTCTCCACAAGCTCTATATAGCCACACTAGCTTTGATACTCTGCTGTGTCTTCTAATTGCTTGAGTTTAATCTTGTCTCTGAGTTGATATCTTCAGCTAAGTGTTGATCTTCTTGAACAAACACTACATCCCTACTAACTGTAAATGCTTTGTTAGTGGGATTGTACAGCCTATACCCCTTTTGGTTCTAATCATACCCAATAAATATACATTTCTCATCTTTATGGTCAAGCCTTCCTCTGATTTGTGAGGGGATGTGTGCATAAGCAATGCACCCAAATATTTTGTAGTGGTCCAATGAGGGTCTCCTGCCATTCCATGCTTCATATGGTGTCATACCATCCAATGATTTGGACGAAAGCCTCTTGACCTAGTAGGTGGCTATGGAAACAGACTCTGTCCATAAGTAATTAGGTAACTTTTTCTCATTTAACATAGACCTAGCATCTTCAACCATTAACCTGTTCCTTCTCTTTGTCACTCCATTCAATTCAGGAGTGTATCTTGTTTTTACTTCCCTCTTTATGGCTATGTCTTGTAGAAATGAATAAAATTCATGTGAAAAGTACTCACCACTTCCATCAGATCTGATCCTCTTCAAGCTCCTTCCTGTTTGTTTTTCAACTAGTGCCAAGTACTTCTTGAAACATGTATATACCTCATATGCACAAGAAAAGGAGGAGAGTCACAAAAAGTAATGCTTTCAAAGAGCTTTTTGATTGGTTCTTTAGAAGACAATTACAAAGGAGCACATGCCAGATATCATCATCAGATAATCTATATAGATCATGTCAATGAGGACTATCACTAGATGTCTTCGAGGACATGGATTTACAAAAAAGAATGAGATTTCTTTCCAACTTGAAGCTATAATATTTAAAATATCTTAAACAATTCTTCTGGTAAAAAATACATAGGGATGTATATACAATGTCTAAAACTCATGAATTTTTGAAATGAAATATTTATTCTTCTTTCAGACTTTTGAATACAAAGAAGCAAGAGTGTCCCATGCCTGTCGTGATGTAGAACATGACCGAATGTGTGGAACTATATGACGCTTCACTGAAAGTGCAATTAAAGCATGAGCTTGAGCATCTTTTCCATCCCATCTAAGCTGCTCTTGTGTAGGTGGAGAAGGAGAAACCACTGTACTCGAAGAAGAAGCTCCATCTGTGACAGTAGACTGTGAAGTAGAAGCACCTGTCGGTCTTCGATCTACATCTGCCACTATGTTCCAAAGTTGTTTTGCAACAAGAACATGCTTCATCATGTAAGACCACATCGGATAGTTGGTCCCATCAAGCTTATCTTCAGCTTGAAGCATGCCAAACAAGTCATTGCTGCCCGCCATTTCACTAAGGAACAATAATGTGATAAAATCTTCACTTCGACGAAAGCTGAAATGAGTGCTGAAATTTCAGCTCACAAACCGTCACTCTGATTGCGATTCTGACTACACGAATGGCTTCGAAATGGGGGTAAAACCTCAGCACACCTGGTGGAAATATTTTCGGGCTGCTGAAATTCACAGTTCTATGCTTCGAAGTTGATTTGCACTATTAAAGTGCGAGCGCGCCGCGACGCGAAAAACCGAAACTTGAGAAGAAGCTTAACCTGCTCTGATACCACTGTTGGGTGTGTGTGTAGAAGTGCGAGAGACACACAAGAAGCACACACAAGGAGCACAAACGCAACAAGACTCTATTGATTGATAAACTAAACTGAAGTAAGAGCTGAATAATATTCCTAAGTACAAAGTACCACCACATATGAGAGTATCAAGTATGTGGTAACATGGGGAAAAAACCTCTAACCAGCACTAGAGTAAAAAGTGCCCATGTATAGGGAAAAGGTTCACATCAAAGCTACTCAAGGAACACATAAGTGTAACACGCATCTCTTAGATACAGAATCAATGACAGCCGAAATGGGCGTAGTAGATACGAAATCACTGCTGCTATAAGTACGCAAAAGGAGTGACTTCTATAAGCCTCATAATGGATCAGCAGGTAAATACTGCCATGCGGGAGAGCCATTGCAGGGCGCGCTAGATGGATAAAGACAAAACTACAAAAAGCGACAGCTGACTTCAAGGAATCTATACATTGTGGGGCTATATAGTAAGAACTTTTTTTTCAAAATAGAGATGGACAATGGGGAAAGTAGGAGCGTAATCTGTATCTTTCAACGGCAAAGATGTACAACCTTTGATAATAGTAGAGTTTGTCGGTAAGGGCGGCCATTGTCTGTTCGACGCCAAACATTCATGACTGTTCAAAGGTTCTTTCGGCTGTGTTCCGGATCCAAAGGTCAAAAGCGATGGTGACTCGTGAGTAATCGATGACTGGGTTTGCCCAGTCCAGTGCTTCCTCCTTTATTCACTGCTCCGATGACTCCTGATCAATCCGGTGATCGATCTATCGATTACACTTTCGTGTTAATCCAAGGCTTGCCCAACTCATCTCGCTATCCCATCTGACCTGATTCTCTCGAATAATTCCTCTCGATTTCGATCTGTTGAGTCCGGTCCAATTATGGTTAGATTTTGGTCTGATTTCGGTGATCACCTGTATTGCGTCTGGTGATCATCCCACTTGATTCCGGTGGCTACATCCTCCACTGTGTTGTGTTCTTTCTGATCGACACTCCGGTGCTTACCTGCATACAGGAGCGCTTCACATCTCTCCTTCTGTTCCTTACCCCTTTCAGTGTGTTTTGCGCACTTCCTGGTCCCATGATCTTCTCCTTCCAGCGCTTTAATGATCGCATGGTGGTAGAGTGATGCTACATCCATGTTCCGGTGCATTTCCACCAGTTCTACTTTGATCCCATCAAGTTGGTTTCATGCTCAATGCAATCTCGGTATGCGTTGACATATTTTGGCATACAATTTTGGTACATCATTTTGGTGAATTTCGGTCAGGAGCTTACTTTACGGTGTGTGATAGTGATCATTGCCAATATTTTTTGTCGAACCCATAAAATATGCTTCTGGACTTTTCCATCCACGACATTGCAGACTTCTGCTGCTGATCTGTCGCTTAGTATATGGTGTTTCTTTTTCCGGATTGATTACGATGCTTATTTCGGTTATCTTATGGTGTTTTTTTTTCCGGTTCGCTTACGATGCTCTTCCGTGCTTGTATCCTCTCATATAATTCATGATCATCATAATAGTAAATCATAAACTCTCCTCTGCCTGCGAATGTTGATTACGCAAATAGCGTCTTTATAAAATGCATTAACTACAAAACTGGTTCTTCTTGCGCTCCAGATTGCTAAATTTTACCCAAAACTCAAAATAATCCCCTACGAATAGTTTGAGTTAATGGGATATGGTAAATTGAAAGTGTACAAAACGCCTTACTGATGTTCATCATTTAAACGACCATGATATAGTCAGATAGAGAGAGCAATAGCCTTTGCCACCTCTTCAATCTAGTTCCATAAGTTTATGATGTAAAATTCTTTTTGCAATATTTGTTTAATCTTGGAAAATTCACACTTTTTATTTTGCGGAGCAATAATACAAAGATATTGCTATTAATATAAGCTAATAATCATAACAATCATCATATACATTTCCTATGCATTTACCTTTTCGGGTTTCTTATGATGATAATTTTGAGTGAAGACGACAGCGGGTTGGCAAGAAACCACAAAGAAATTTGTATACGTTCCATGGTGGTTTGTTTCTTAGAGAGATATGTTGACATATCAAAGATTAAGATTGCATGGGGTTTGGTGTTCTTAGTCCTATATTGATGCTATGATCAATGGTGATGAGCATTTGCATGTTATGATGTGGTTTGAGTGCGAGGTAGCATTAACTCGGCAAAAGCACTCATTTGTTTTGTTTTCGGTAATGAAAGAGTGTGAGGTAGCGTTAAGTTGGCAGAAAAACTCCATGTGGATGTGAGGTAGCGTTGATTCGGCAGAAGCATTCACTGATTTTCTTTTTCATTTGTGTGCATGTTTTGAGTGGTAGATGATGTGGGACTATGGAATACACACCTTCATGTTGATTCAAGTCTTCATATATGGTTCTTTGATACTAATCATACTAATGCAAAATGACAAGCTCTGCTTGATCATTATGTGATGATTTATGTTATAGTACTTCTGGGGACGAAGAATATGCAGAATACAAGTGAAGATTGATAAAGCTATGATTGGATGATCCATCCCGCTTGAAAATTTCCATAGATTGTATATGATAATGATGTATTGTAGAAAGACATATGAAAATGATGTAATTAATGAGCTATGTAATTATGCCATTTTTTGTACTTCATGCCAAAGCATGTAGAAGGGCAGACTATGGGTTGTGTGTAATGTTCTTGCATAACTTGGATTAAGTTCCAGGCACTTTGCTCTGCATTACCCATTTCTCCTAGTTCTGGATTATTATGGGCATTATCTTACCTTCCATACCATGGATTTGGGCCAGGCACTTTGGTTGGTGGAAAATGTTTCATAGGGTAGTTGCATATAGTACACCTAGGACATTGGTATGCATTCGAGTCCACCGTGCGTGCCAGTGTTAAAGTGGCACGTACGTATTGGCAGTTTTTATTTTACTTAAGGCTCAAATTGAAGGGTCTATGAAGGGTTGCAATGGAAAGTCATGATACCCCATGCGAATGGGTGTGACAAGTTGTATAAATATATCACTTGGATTAATAAAAAGAGAGCGCGCACGTTTCTTGGAGCAAGTCTGTTTGTTGGATATGGCTTCTTCTCCCTCTACTCTCTTGTTATTATATTTATGTTGGTCTGCGTACGTCGATAGCGAGAAGTGTGTGTGTTTGTAATGTTATATACTTGTTGAGAGGGAAACATTCTTGTTCTTGTTCATTTCTTGAAGTTTGTGAGCATGGTGACGTGATGAAATGAAGCTATGGTGTTCTCTCTCTCTCTCTCTTTCTTCTCTGTTGCAGGGAATGTATATCCATTGCCTGTAAACAATATGCATACACACATGCATATGCATATGCATACACACATGCATATGCATATGCATACACATATGCATATACATACACAAATGCATATGCATACACAATGCATATGCATACTTAAATGCATATGCATTGTTGGCAGTAGTCAAGGAACTGAAGGAGTCACAAGACAAGGAAGCCTACAAAGGGAGTCAGAGCGGAGAGAAAGCACAAGCAGACACAGTAGTCAAAGAAGATCTGGCAAGTAGGCCATTCAAATTTTTCAGGCATCAAAGAGTTGGGCACACAAGAAGAAGGAACAAGTAGGGAGCTCCAGGAAATGTATGTCAAAATGCTAGAAGAAATCCCTACAACAATAGTGATTTTCATCACTAAAAACCATTGTAAGTACCATTTCATATTTTTGTAGCTCCATTTTGTGCAAGCCAAGGAGTCCTTGAGCTTGAGGAGATTTAGAAATACCTACCTATCAGTTTTCACATTTTTTAGACTCCGTTTGAACCTCCAAATAGGGTAGAGAACCTAATTTTTAACTAGGCCGGACACTAGGTCTGGACAAGGCCGAAACCTAGTAAAAAACTATAAATAGAGCTAGAGAGCTCATTTTTGAGGTGGGCTTGTAATTGATTTGAACTTGTATGAGCTTTTTGAAAGTAATCTAAGAACTCCATTGGTGCTCTCTCTTTGTCTTGCCGTGCGTGTGCGTGTGTGTGTATGTGTGTGCATGTTAGTGTGCTTCTCACTCACGCACTTGTGCCTTCACTTGCTTGAGGTCATCATACCATCCTCACGTCTTCCCGGATTGACATTAAAGGAGGTGCTACTCATCACTGAGCTACACCAAATTTTGGCGCCGTTGCCGGGGATGCTGCTTTGAGGACGAGCGTGTGATGGTAAGACGTAGAGTTGACGCGTTGGAGTTATAGGTATTTTCTTCACCTTTTTCCTATTTTCTCTTGTTTTCTCATCACCATCATCATCCTCACCATCTCCCACATCCATCTCCATCATCGCGAAAAATTTCAGTTTTTGGTCATATCACCCCACCCATACCATTTCCCTCATTTCACTTGTGAGAGAGAGCGGGTCAATCGCGATCGCCCTGTCAATCGCGATCCACAAACCACGACGGACACATGCCGATGGCTCTGTCAATCGTGACCGACACAGTCAACGACCGACTGACCACAACTGACAGAACCTACGTGTGACACGTGCCAATCGCGATCGAGCCATCAATCGCAATCGACCAGTCAATCACGACTGACAGCCCCGACAGACCTGTCAATCGCGACCGACCCAGTCAATGATTGCTTGACCATGACGGACAGACCCTCGCGACGGACCTGTCAATCACGATCGACCCATCAATCGCCACTGACAGAGTCAACGACCCTTTGACCACGATCGACTGAAAATCTGGGCCACGTGTCAATCGCGATTGACCCATCAATCGCGACTGACAGCCACGACGGACATGTCAATCGCGACCGACACGTCGATCGCGATTGACCTATCAATCGCGATTGACAGAGCTTGCGAACGCGATAGACGGGCAGATTTGGCCAATTTTTTAGGGCAAAAAATAGTGGTCTAATTTTTTGGCAAATTTGGGGGAAATTTCAAGGGACCATACCTAGGGATAGGAAAACTCAGGGTCCCTAGGGATTGTTTTCCATAGTGGCAAAAGGCAATTGGGTCTGTGAATTACATGCATGAAAGTGATCTATCTGTCAACTGAATTCAATTCGTGAACTAATTGTGGACTTTTTCAGGTTCTGTGAGAGCATCAAAGGGTACTCGAAGCAAGAGTGATTCATGGGGCATTGTGGTTATTACCGACGGTTTATACACATCTATGCCATCATAGCAAAGCCTCTATACGGACTTTTGACCAACTTTGAGTGGACTGATGAATGTGAGAATTCCTTCAATGGGCTTAAACGGCGATTATGTTCAGCACCAATCTTGACCACACCAGATTGGAATAACCCTTTTCATGTTCATGTAGATGCATCCAATTATGCTATTGGGTGTGTACTCGCACAACCTACAGGTGAAGGTAATATGGATCTTCCAATTGCCTATGCTAGTAGACAGTTGAATGCAGCTGAACGGAACTATACCACCACCGAGCGAGAAGGATTAGGCATGGTATATGCAGTTAAAAAGTTTAGACACTATTTGTTTGCAAATAAGTTTAAATTTTTTACCGATCATCAGGCATTATTGTACTTGGTAAACAAACCATGCAATACAGGCCGATTAGTAAGATGGTTTCTCTTACTAATGGAATATGACTTTGAGGTCGTGGTGAGGAAAGGGAAGACTCACTTGAGAGCAGACCACCTCTCTAGGCTCACATCGGGAGAAGCCCCACAAGGAGTATCAGATGACCTTCCTGATGCTTACTTGTTTAATTTGGAAGTTGTACCTCAGTGGGCTAAGCCATTAGTGCCAGTATTGACATACGGGCCTAACCAGCCAGTCATAAAGACTCAAGGTAGAGAGGTAGTAAAAGCCCAGAAGTACCACATCATGGCAGGAAGCATGTACAAACAAACAGATCAAGGGATCCTAGCTTGTTGTGTGGAAGAGGATGAGTACGCAAAATGGTTGCAATTGGCACATGTAGGTGCATTAGAGCAACACTACTCAAAACAACGAATCCTACAGACACTAAGGAGGCTCGGCGTGCATTGGCCTACTATGGAAGCTGATGTACATAAGATGTGTAAAGAATGCCCAATCTGTTGCACTAAACCACCTGAGGAACATGCCACTCTTTATCAAGTGTCCATAGTGCCAGATTGGATGAACCATTAGTAGCCTTCTTGAGGACGAAATCATTCCCTCAAGATATGACCCTGACGACACAAAGAAGTCTAGAACAAGAAGCCCTAGATTACTCACTCATTGGTGATAATCTATACAAGCGTGGTAAAGATGGTTACCTGAGACTATGTGTCCATGAGAGTGAATATCTCAAGATCTTGGAAACTGCTCACCAAGGTGTAGCAAGAGGACACTTTGGACTAGATCGGGTGATCAAGGCAATACTATTTGCGGGCTTCTGGTGGCCGACCCTTCACATGGATGCACATACCTATGTGAAACGGTGTGATGTCTGTCAGAGAACTTAGTACCCTATACACAAGGATGAGATGCCACTGAAACCTATGATGGGTGGATGTGCATTCTCTAAGTGGGGAATAGACTTTGTAGGTCCTATTAATCCCCCAGCTAAGAGTATATCATCGTGGCCACAGACTATCTAACCAAGTGGGTAGAAGTGAAAGCCACTACAAAAAATGATGCTCAAACAACAGCAAAGTTCTTATTTGAAAATGTGTTCACGAGGTACGGATTGCCAATAGAGTGAGTGATAGAGGCACACACTTCTTGAATGAAGTCATAGAAAACCTTCTCCAAGAATTCTTGGTGATACATAAGAAGTCTGCTCCCTATCATCCACAAGCTAATGGTCAGGCTGAGAGCACAAATAAGATCTTATGCAATGTGCTGACTAAATTGGTGAATAACAAACGCTCTGATTGGGACAAACAGCTACACCATGCTGTTTGGGCATACCAAGTGGCCTATAAAACGGTACTCCAAGCCACACCCTTTCAGATGGTATTTGGCCAAAATGATGTGCTACCTTTGGACTTCTTGATTCCCACATTGAGAATAGCACAGGAGCATGAGTGGACGGGCCATGAACTCTCTTCGAGAATTTTTGACCTTGAACGATTAGGTGAAACCAGACTAAGAGCTGCAGCAGGAATATATGCAGCTAAGAAACGACAGAAGGTGTACTTTGATGCCCATGTTAAGGATAAAGGATTAAAGGCCGGAGACCTAGTTCTAGTCTACACTTTGAAGCAACATGCAAGAAAATTAGAGAAACGTGGCTATGGACCTATGATCATAAATAGGATCTCAACGAGTGGAGCAGTACAACTAGCCACCTTAGAAGGTGATATTCTTCCGAGCTACATCAGCGGGTTGCAGAGTCAAGTTGTATCAGGAACCTCTAAAAGAAGAAATGCTCAGTCGACTCAACACTGCTAAGAAACGCAAAGAAGAAGAAAAACGAGTTCGAGAAGAAGCTCAAGCAGAAGCTTTAGAACACATCAGAAGGATGAAGTTGAGACGGTAGGGTAGGGATCAACCTAGCACAGGTGCCTATGAGGATCCAGGATATCATGTGGCAATGTGTGAAGTCTCAGGAATAAGTTCCCAAAGAATAATCGATCGACGTCCTTTTGTGACCTTAGAGATAGGACAAGGAGTTAGTGCAAAACTTGTGCGAGCATTGATTGACTTAGGTGCAGCCACGAGTACGGTGAGACTTTCTTACTGTCGAGAATTGAAATTAAAAGTCAATCCTATAGAAGCATATCTCATAGGATTGGGAGGTGTGGAAACCCCTTGCATGGGCGAGGTGGAACTTCCCCTCTCCATTCAAGATGCGCCAATGACAGTTAAGGTACTAGTGTGTCAAGATGAGGGTCTCACTGAGCCTTTGGTCTTGGGTCAAGATTGGATCTATGACCATGCAGTCAGCTTAAACCTAAGAAGTGGACTCCTTCAGGTATGGGTAAATCAGAGTCGAATTACAGTTGAGTTAGATAATGGAGCACTCAAGGAACTAGAAAAGGCACAGACCCCTGGTCCTTCCAGGGGTACACATGAAGTTGACCATGCTGTTCTTGTCCAAAGCTATGTGATGCAGAGGAATGGTGATCTCAATAAAGAAGTCAAGGCCTCAACGGAACTCCCTTCTTTTCCAAAGGCCAGAGGGAGGCAACAACCACAGGCAAATCAATTACTGAAGACTACCTATGCTGGAGGCCAAAAGAACGTGCGAAGCAGAATGACTCAGCCATGGAAACAATTGTGGGTGCGAAAAGGCAAGCGGTCTGTTACAGTCAAGCGACAACAATCATCTCAACTTCCTATTAGTAATCAACGACATGATACTAATAAGAAGACTTCCAAAACTTCTTTTGAGAAAGTGAAATCTATCTGGGTGCCCAAGAAGTCGATGAAGGCTGGCCCACAATCAAGACAAATTTGGGTGCCTAAGGCTTGCTTGCGGGCTCAAATAGTCCCGCACGAATCACATCATACACGACAGGGTTCACTCACTCAAGGAGCCGTTACCCACTCTTGTTTAATACGCACGAACACACAGTCTCCCAGAAGCACGCACAGACTCACTTGTAAATGGGTCCCAAAAATGCCTCATTCCCAAGCAGACATACTCATAAAGCCCTCCAAAGTCTCCACTAAACCAAAACCGAAAGCCATCCATTGTGTTTGGCAGCCTAAAACTTGTAATAAAACCCCCGAACCCCATGTGTAAATTCATCCTCACTTGCTAACTACATCACTCATACACTGCATCTTTCCATCTAGCTCGTAGAACTATCCATTCATTAACTACACACACAATCATCGAGCACTCACTGACCCACTAACCCATTACTCACCTAATGATAATGTTGTAACGGGGACAAAAAGTGTTCTATCTTGCCCATTACAATATTAACGCATGATCTATATTCTCACAGAACCAGCAAGCAAGCAATAACAATGGCAGAAGCAGGAGGCACCAGTTCCCAGGCAGGGTCTAGCACACAGATTGTGGACATTGAAACCCTCCTCCTGGAACCACCACTCACCGAGAGGCCTCAAGAACTTCAAGCGGTGCATGTTCTCCCTATTCAGGACCCTCCTCAGGGACACACTTCTCAAGTGGGGAAACACGCTCATTGGTTTAGTGATGTCGCAGGGCCATTGGGTGATGGCACCTACTTCTGGGAAGCAGAAATTGAGTTCAATGGCAAATGGGGACGCTACCATTTCTTCACTCGCGAATTTGAGAACTATCAGAATGCAGAAGTAATGCGATCGTTTGGACCAAAGCGGGATTGGATAGCTATTTCAGAGCACATTTGCCTAAGCCCGATTTCCTACGCTGCTCCTATTTTATCAGTACCATCACTCCTAAGAGGGCCAAGGGAGGCGATAGTACTTTTGTGCTGCCCTCACTATTGCCAGGCCACGAACTCAAGAGATTCAAACTTACCCTCAATTTGGTACGGGCAGCATTGAACATGCAAGGAATGCATATTCCCATTGAGAAAGAAACAATGGTTTCAGGCAGGATGAAGCATAAGGATCTCAACAAATTGAAGGACATGGTAGCAATGACACCTACCATTGCTCTCCACCTATGAACTATTATGCAACATTTTGCTTTTCCCGCCCAAGAACGATTCACTATGCCACCAAAAAAGATATGGTTCAGCTTGTAATTGGCGGAGACAGAGAATCTCACCATCAACATACCACACTAGATCATCGATCAAATACACATAGCCCATCAACGGTGGAATAAGAAACAGAAAAATGTACTTCATGGATGCTGTGCTCTCACAAGAATAATTTACAGGTGCTTAGCGTACGACGTGCCCATTCAAAGAGCACTAGTATGGTCCAGGGCCCAAGAGTTCCAAAGACGACTATCAACGGTAGGTCCTCCATCGAAGAAGATGAGAGGGGGAGTTCAATTACCATGCGCTCAACCAAGGGGGGCCACTACCACACCAGAGGTGACCCCTCCACAAACGAGGCATGTCCGACCATTTACCATTCGCCTACCCAGACCAAGTGCAGAGGGACCCAACTTGGTGTTCCCTCCGATTCCATCGGACTTGGAGTTCCCTGAAGGTTACACCCTTGCTGATTTGATAGATGAAGAAATTGCCCGTTTGATCAATGAGTCTAACCTGGAGACAGAAGCAGAGCAGACCCAAGGACAACAACCCACGACTACAACTTCAGCCCGGACCCAACCGGGAGTAGTAGAAGTAGAAGAGGATGAAGAAGAGACAGAAGAAGAGACAGAAGAACAAGAGGCAAACGAGGAGTATGATCAAGAATATGAAGAACTTTCAGAACTAGCAAGTGCCCCGGCATACTCGGCCCAAATAAAAAGATTATACGAAACCATGAAGCAGGTCCAAGAGCAACACAAACTGTCGCTCGAGACAAGAAAGATGATCATGAGCCAAATGTTAGCCGAGGAAGGTGTGGATGACATGTTTATTGAATCAATGAACCTGCACGCTGACGTAGTAGGCTTAGATGAGGTTGTTCATGCAGCCATGACTTATATTCATCGATTTGAGAAACGAGTGCCTACCCGTCCCATGCGATCTGGCAAACAAATCCACATCAATGTATCAGAACCAGGAGGTAACACACAAACAGAAGAACATCAGGAGGAACCACTCTCACCACCCACCTCACCTCTCACTACACAAGTCACCTCACCACCTGGCACTACCACACCTATTTCTGCCATTACCACACTCGTCATGGGAATTCCTCTCTCTCCCGACATCCAATTCGGAGGAGTTACCATGCCCACCTTCACAACACTCTTCACAAATATCACATCCACGCCACCCACTGTTCCCATCTACACAGTCACACACACGTTCGACACAATGGAAACATCACCAGCCACAGCACCACTCCCACCCCCCACGCAACCTCAATCTCCCATACCCCCTCCACCTACCTCACCACTTGACTCCATAGCATTCACAACTCCCTTCCCCTTTCCCATTCCCCCTGCATCTTCATCTTTCCCTGCATTGTTTAATGTAAATAGTATATTCATGGCATTACATCAATGCGTGTATCAACTTCAGAGTGAGTATCAGGCTCTCGAAGACCGTCATCATCAACTGACTACGAATCATCAACAACTACAGAGGCGGCTTACAATTATAGAAGAAGAAAATGTAGACCTCAATCAACGTTACACCACTCTCGAGCAAGCTCATCAAACCCTCCTGGAGACACCCCAACCATCATAAGAGTCAGGTGTCAAACAACTCGAAGCCTTACTAGAGGTTTACCAAACAGATAATCTGAGAGTCCGGCGAAATTTGACTCTACTCAGAAAACACATGGCTACAGCCCTTGAAGAAAACAAGCGTCTGCAGAAGCAAAATGAAGAAAACTTGGAAGCTGCCATGGAAGGTTCTCCACATGAAATCAACCCAGAGCAATTCAAAGCAGTTCCCTCAGAAACAATGAAAACAATCTTGGAAAGCTATGCTGATTTATTAGAAGCACATAACGATTTAAAAAGGGAACAGGATGAACTACGTCGCTAGCTCAGGGAACAGGAGGCACAACCCAAAGTCATAGAAACGACCTCGACTTCAGAGGAAGTAAAGGCATTAACAGAGCAGGTGGCGGAACTGCAGAAGAACTTACTGGAATATGAAAGGCAGCCCTCTCCAGTTGTAGAACCAGAGCCATATGAATTGGTACCCATTTTGGTGGACGAAACGTATGAGGAACCATATGTTTCTATGCCGATGCCAGGTGGTCAGCAAACCTCAGAAGGAATGGACACCTTGGAAGTCAAAGTACCCGAATGGCTCCAGACATTAGAAAAAACAGCTACAACCCGTGAAGATCGAATGGCAATCCAAATCCAATCAATGGCCAAATTAGAAGACACCATCATAAAGTCAGAATATTTCCGTAGTATGTCACATCATAGATGGATCGGCACCAACGACGATCAGTATGTGCCATACTGTGTACTCCTGGCAGATTACAACGTGGAGATCCAACGCCGATGTGGCAAACCTCCAACTTTTGCCACACAATTTGGGCCCGATGATATCCTAGAGAGTGCTAAAAAAGGATCCATTCATCAACCCACCTGGAGGATCCGTCTTCTCGAGACTACCCAGAGATGGTTCGTACTTGGACTAACATGCCACTCTTTATTAAATACAATCCCTGTTATGTTCCAGTCTTCCATAGACGCACTTGGCCCGAGTTTACCATTGTTGTCAAGAACATCAAAGGCCATGCAAAGTGGTTAAATTATGTTTATCTAGCACCTCCACAAGGACCTCCCACTATGAATTATATGATTTCTACCATCCATCACTGGAGCATTGGACTACAGAATACCCCCGATGTGATGGCCCAAATGTGCATGAAAATCTTTGAATTAATGCTGATCACATTCAGGACATTCAAGAATATTAAAGACCCCCACTTCTCAGGAGTTGGCTTTCTTACAGGCAACCAAGATCTGGTATACGATATGAGCACCACCCCATCAATAGAGGTAATATATGCTTGGCACGCCAGAATCAAGTACCTCCCAGCTTGCTTTAAACAGACATTCGAGGAGATGTTCGTAACAGGATTCTGGGAATATCACTCGGAAATATTTGTACCCAGGCCCTCACATCTCCTCCACTTATTCGCTGTGGAAAGAACCATCCATTCACAACAATTGCGGGTGCCACATCCGGACATCCCAGGATCAGTGAATTGGGATGCATTGTTAACAAACCTAGCACGGAGGCTACGATTAGAAGAACACCACCTCGCTGTTGATGTTGTTCAATATTATGTCCAATGCACAGCTAGACAAGGGTCTGTCAGAGACGACAAACGCGAGAGAGGGGGGGGTGTTGGCAGTAGTCAAGGAACTGAAGGAGTCACAAGACAAGGAAGCCTACGAAGGGAGTCGGAGCAGAGAGAAAGCACAAGCAGACACAGTAGTCAAAGAAGATCTGGCAAGTAGGCCATTTAAATTTTTCAGGCATCAAAGAGTTGGGCACACAAGAAGAAGGAACAAGTAGGGAGCTCCAGGAAATGTATGTCAAAATGTTAGAAGAAATCCCTACAAAAATAGTGATTTTCATCACTAAAAGCCATTGTAAGTACCATTTCATATTTTTGTAGCTCCATTTTGTGCAAGCCAAGGAGTCCTTGAGCTTGAGGAGCTTTAGAAATACCTACCTATCAGTTTTCACATTTTTTAGACTCTATTTGAACCTCCAGATAGGGTAGAGAACCTAATTTTTAACTAGGCTAGACACTAGGTCTGGACAAGGCCAAAACCTAGTAAAAAACTATAAATAGAGCTAGAGAGCTCATTTTTGAGGTGGGCTTGTAATTGATTTGAACTTGTATGAGCTTTTTGAAAGTAATTTAAGAACTCCATTGGTGCTCTCTCTTTGTCTTGCCGTGTGTGAGTGTGTGTGTGTATGTGTGTGCATGTTAGTGTGCTTCTCACTCACGCACTTGTGCCTTCACTTGCTTGAGGTCATCATACCATCCTCACGTCTTCCCGGATTGACATTAAAGGAGGTGCTACTCATCACTGAGCTACATGCATACACACAAATGCATATGCATACACACAATGCATATGCATATGCATACACAAATGCATATGCATACACACATTGGATCATATGGGATCTTCACATTGGATGAGATGGGATCTCCACATACACCTTGGGGAGCGCATGACCACGATGACTCCAAAATATATCACATACGTAATGGAGCTCCAGTCATGGATGCAGTCAGGAAGTCAATGCGTCAGCGCATTCGACAACTTTGCTGCATAGAATTTGGACATTCTATAATGCTAAAATGGAGCGAACAGGATAGGGATTCTAAAAACAATATCACACAATCGATATATGAAGAGTACCGGCCAGCACATGGGAATCCTATTGTGAATTCGGAGTGGATTCAGCATACAACATGCAAGGTGATGTCTCATCGACGGTGGGAAGCTCGCGATGCTTTTAGAGCAGGCTTACCAAAGCCTGTGTGTTTAGATTTTGAAGAGTGGTAGTCGATTCAGGATGAGCAGCAACATACTCCTGATCAATATCATCAATAGAGAGAGATGCGGAGGCCACACGTTTGGATACGATTGGAACGTCGCATTTAGGTAGCGGCGGATACGATAGTATGCACTACCAATTTGTAAGTATCATGTTAATTATTGAATTTGTTTGTGTTCAGCACATCATGTATGTTCATCTAACATTTTGCATATTTATTATAAGAGTTGGCAGTGGGTCGTCCTCCGATGCGAACCGAAGAATCTTTCGGATATCTTCATGGATTGACTACACTGTAGCAAGAATTAGAGGGACAAGGTGCAATCATTTCATGGGGGAATATTCTATGATTAGGTAAACTTATAGCTTGGTTTCATATTTTTAGTTGTTGTTTATAAATGTCATGTCAATTTGTCTCATTTTACACATGCTTTGTTGCAGGATTGCAGGTGTAAATGTTTTGATCCTCTTACGTATATGCTTTGCCACAATTTTGTATTACACTCCTATGTGGCAATGATGTACTATAATTTTGTATTCGATTCCTATATGGAAGTGCTTTTTCACATTGCCACAATTTTGTATTACACTCCTATGTGGCAATGATGAACCATAATTTTGTATTCGATTCCTATATGGAAGTGCTTTGTCACACTCTTGTACATCTTTCATTTATGGTATATACAACTTTTTGTACATGATTCATGGTTCATTTTTGCTCATATAAAATCATGTTTTGGTTTTCATTAGAGTACATAACACATGTACTCGGTTTAGAGTTCGGCAAAGTGTATTGTATCTTGCTAAACAACATCATGATGTAGCAATAGACAACACACTCTGCCAAAAAACAATTGTGCAAATATGGTCGTCGGTACGCCCAGTAGAGTCGTTGGTATGAGCATCGATATTACTGACATTTATACCGACGTTTATACTGACGTGCATACCAACGATTATATCGACGACTATACCGGCGTTCTCTTTTCGACACCCATACCGACCCCAACACCGACGTTGCGGAAAAATTATGCCCGTTCAATTTCCTCGGTAGCAGCTTCGGTATACCCTCGATGTGTTGTAGTGGTAACTACATGCGTGCCAAGTGTCACAGTTAACTCGAGTTAACTCAAGTGGATGCTTCTAGAAGGCTCTAGATCTCTTTAGGCAAAAAACTCTCCCTATGTACCCCATGGGGATTGAACTCAAGACCTCCTCCTTCACATACTTGAGACTTAACCACTAAGCTACGTTGATCACTTTTTCACAAGAGCACATGAATGCCTAGTAAGTCTAGACTCGAGATCTTTGGTCATACATACGTGTGACCAAACGATGTCTGATTTCAGATTTGTCTGAATCGGCAGCATCCTTAGATCATATAGCTACTTTATTACATGTCTCTATATATGAGGGGTGTGCCAGTGCTCACCAAAAACTTTATGAACCAATCAAAATACCCTACTATTTTAAATATATCCCAGGATTTTTAAATATCAACTTGTTTAAAACGGCATAGGGCATTTTCTTCTAGTTTTTTAAGGTAAAGAAACAGATTGGAGATTTTTTAAAATCGTATCAAATAAATGAGCCTCGTCTTAAAAAATAGTTAAAATCAAGTTATTTAAAGAATAGTATTTTTCATTCATTCCAATCAGCAAGGAATTATAACCATTCCATACACTAGAATAAGACCTCGAAAACAATGATGAATGATGATTTGTGCATGGAGCATATCTCTTCTGAAATATAAAGAATAAAATTTATTTTGAACATGCCAATAAATGCGAGGTCCCATCAACCTATCTCTTGTTCTTTCACAGTAGTAAAATTTAAGAAAAAGACTTCAATTATTGGCATCAGAACTTGAAAGCATGCTTCAATTTTTAAGTACACCATCAACTATAGAAAAATAATGCGTAAAACATTTAGATAGAAACAATAAGTGTTTTGTCATAAAAATGGCATAATATAAGGTGTTCATAAGCATGACCCGATAAAATAAAGAACCACACAAAATGTTATATGATTCAAAATAAACGTATCAGATTGAAAAGGTGGGCTTTTTCCAATCCTAATCGATACAATTACACTATAAGGGCGGCTTTTGTAAGAACTTGGGTGTGTTCATTGGTTATTCAATGACAAGTTCAGATCTAGTTTGGAATGAAAGTTTAGCTCCATATGGGGCCGAGGGTATCTCCTTAATAGAACTACCCTCTTCCCAATC
The DNA here is from genome assembly GCA_020310875.1 of Ceratopteris richardii. Taxonomy (NCBI): domain Eukaryota; kingdom Viridiplantae; phylum Streptophyta; class Polypodiopsida; order Polypodiales; family Pteridaceae; genus Ceratopteris; species Ceratopteris richardii. Next base: position 62,665,296 of record CM035431.1, read on the forward strand.
CAATCACTTTTGTATTAGTATTGAATTATATTAATATGATGTCATCCCTCCCCAAATCCAAAACCACTCCATAAAGAATCTTGCCCAAAGAAAGAAGAGTTTGTACAGAATTCAGATCGTAATGAGTAAAATCTTTTTGCTTCCATCCAAGACACCCACATCTTACTAATGAAAGGACTTCCAATAGGTTTGAAATCTAGGAGAGAGGTGATAATATCCAAAAGGGAATGGTTTTTCTAGGACCTGTAATCTTTTGGAGAAAATTGATGGATTTTCCTTTTGATGAAAATGACCGAGAAGTCTTGGGAAGTTACAACCCTGAGAATCCACTTAATAGAAAGATCAGTAGCCAATTTAATAGGACATAAGAAACCAATCCCCGCTCATACCTAGGAAGGCAACAAGTATCCCAAGAGACTTTCGGTATCTTGTTGGGGATGGCAACACCTCCTATACTCATCTTCAGAAAAGGATTAAATGCCTTAAATCTTTTCTTCTTCATGAGATCAAACAAATTCTTGTTAGGATTATCAACTTTACTAGCCAAAACTTCTTTTGAACATGCACGGGAACTACTGACATAGAGATGGTCTTCATATCTTAGTCTATCTTGGCACTCTCTGAGTTTAGAGTCCAAAGTCTCACTAGCAAAATACCCATTCAGGATTTGAATCTCAAATAATGATTTTATATCTTCTATTATCTTTGATACATTTGATCAAACACTTGTAGTGGGTGAAAAGGACATGATTTTGGTGAACTGCTTTGTCTCAAGCACGCAAAGGAGATAGTGAATATAAAAGACCTTAGCAATTATATGCTTATTTTTTTCAATGACAATAGGGATCTTAAGCAAAGTGGCATCAAGATGAGGCCATCCAACTTTAAAATATTTGGTGCTCTTATTTAGAATAATCTTAAGAGGCTTATGATTAGAGAGGAAAAATAATTTATTTGTATCACAACCAACACTATCAAAGTCTTGAAGTTTAGTAATGTTGACATAGCATCTATCAATTCTAATAGCATGGAAGGCAGAACCTTTTTGCATGTTAGATCATGAAAATCTAGAGCTCTAGATGTTGGAGGAGATGGTGGATAGTCAGAAGAGATGAAGTGGTGTTGCTAGATCCTGCTTGACACCTGCTAAAAATGATTGATGGAGAGTGTAGTGGGCCTCTTTAGCTAGTTAATGATCATAAATAAACATATATGTTGCTTGGAACATGATCCACTAATCAATGGAGGTGCTTCTACTTCTTCCTACATGGATTCTCTCCATTCTTTCTTCTTCCTAGCCTCTTCAAATGAAGAAGGCTCTTCTGTCATAGAGTCTTTAGTGATACACACAGAATGTTTGGTGACTTATGATGTATCATAGCCATACCTTATGGGCTTTTTGCTTTCTCTTTGTGATCTTCTTAGTGCTTGATTTGAAGACTCTGGTATGTCTTCTAATTGCTTGAGTTTGATCTTGCCTCTTGAATTCCAAGACTTGAAGTCAATCTTCTCTTCATCCTCTGAGTTGATATCTTCTGCTAATTGTTGATCTTCTTGAGTGAGGATTGGAAAATCATTTTCCAAATCATATGGTAACGTGTCTTTCCTGCAATCATCTTCAAACCATGAATTATTTCATCAAACACTACATTCCTACTAACTATAAATGCTTTGTTAGTAGGATTGTATAGCCTATAGCCCTTTTGGTTCTGATCATACCCAATGAATATACATTTCTCAACTCTAGGGTCAAGCTTTCCTCTAATTTGTGAAGGAATGTGTGCATAAGCAATGCATCCAAATATTTTGCAATGGTCCAATAAGGGTCTCTTGCCATTCCATGCTTTATGGGGTGTCATACCATCCAAAGATTTGGATGGGAGCCTATTGATCAAGTAGGTGGTTGTGGAAACTGCCTCTACCCATAGATAATTAGGTAGCTTCTTCTCATTCAACATAGACCTAGTAGCTTCAACAATTAACCTGTTTCTTCTCCCTGCCATTCCATTCAACTGAGGAGTGTATCTTGTTGTGACTTCCCTCTGTATACCTCTATTTTGTAGAAATGAATTGAATTCATGTGAAAAGTACTCACCACCTCCATCATATCTGATCCTCTTTAGGCTTTTTCCTGTTTGGTTTTCAACTAGTGCCAAGTACTTTTTGAAACATGTAAATACCTCATCCTTATGCTTCATGAAATAAAGGATTGTCCATCTACTTTAATCATCAATAAATGAAACATAGTACCTTGAACCTAAGATTGATATATCTTTGCTAGGACCCCACACATCAGTGTGTACAAGCTCCAAATAGTCTTCATGAATGTATCCCTTCTTGTTGAATGGTTGCCTGTGAGCTTTGCCAAATTGGCATGCTCCAAATTTGTATATCGTATGTTGCTTGGTCACATTGGGAATGCTAAGCACACTTTGATCCTTGCATATTTGCTTCAAAGTTCTTTCTCCTATGTGTCCTAGCCTCTTGTGCCATATTTCTAATTGAGATAAGGTTTGATCTCTAAAATTGAATAATGTTATGTTCCTTGTGTCTTCGATTTCAAATGTGAATAATCTACAAGACATCTCACTTTTAGAAATCCTTTTGAAGCCTTGTTGAGGGTCTTCCACATATTCTCCATGCTTAATGAATCTGACCTATAAACCTTTCTCAACAATTTGCCCAACACTAATTAGGTTTTTGGTTATAGTTGGCACATACAGAACTTTACTCAAAAGGTTCATGCTACCATCAGATGTTTTCACATTCCAAATTTTCTTGATTGAGTGTTTAGTATCATCACCTGTCTGTACTTCATGTTTCCCTTTGGGTTCTTCAAGGTCACATAATAGAGCTACATTTCCAGCCACATGATTGGAACAACCTGAATCAATATAGAAAAGATGCTCATCATCTTTACCTTGCTTGGATGTCATGTTCATGATGAGTACTTCTTAGTCTTCACTGTAGTTGTTGTAGTCCCTTCTTCCTCTAAGACCTCCTTGATAATTGTTGTTGTTGTAGCCTTGATTGTAGTTATGGTTGTAGTTGCCTCCACCATTGTTGTACCTGCCTTTCTATTGTCCATAGCTACCTCTATTGAAGCCTCTTCCCCTTTGATTTCTTGTATTCTTGAAGCATTCTTCTGTGGTGTGGTTGGTGAGACCACAAATGTTGCAAGGTGAATTGTTGTAGGGTCTCCCCCTGCCTTGCTTTCCTCCTCTACCTCTTCCTCTTCCTACATAATTAGCTTGAGAGGTACTAGCCTCTTCTTCATTCTTCTTGCTTTTACCATTATCCTTAGCTTTATTCTTATTTGTATAAAGGGTAGAAGTTTGGTTACCTCTAGAGTTGTCACCATTCTTGTTGAGCTTTGTCTCATGGGTGAAGAGTTGCCCCATCAAGGTGTTAACATCAGGTATTTGCATCTCCATGTAGAGGTCCATTGCTATGGTGAAGGACTCCCACTTATCATCAGCTTTGATGCCATTAATGATCTGCCTTACTATGTGTTCTTCTTCTATCTCCTCTCTAATGCTTGCAAGCTTGTCAGCCACATCTTTCATCTTGGTTACATAATCAGCCACTCCTTGCTTTGGTTGTTTCTTTAGAGTTGTAAATTCCATCCATAACTAATTCTTCCTAGCTCTTGTATTCGAGGAGAAATATGATGAGAGCACTTCCCAAGTCTCTTGGGAGGTCTTACAATTCCTAATGTGTGGTAACAAGAAATTAGAGATTGATTTTAGTAGATAAGACGTGGCAAGAGAATCCTTTGCAGACCATGTGGTCAACCTTTCTTGCTCTTTCCTTGTAGGTTGATGCTTGCTCTTGAAGATTGGCATTTCTTCATCTCCTGAGATGTATCCATATAGACTTCTCCCTTGAAGGTAGGCTTGCATCCTTAGTGATCATGCTAAGTAGTTGTTTCTATCCAATTTGTCTATGAAGGATGGAAGTCCATCTCCCATCTTGCTTGTTGTTGCTCTGATACCACTGTTGGAGGAGATGGTGGATAGTCACAAGAGATGAAGTGGTGTTGCTAGATCTTGCTTCACACCTACTAAAAATGATTGTTGAAGAGTGTAATGGGCCTCTTTAACTAGCTAATGATCATAAATAATCATATATGTTGCTTGGAAGATGTTCCACTAATCAATGGATCAAAATAGATAGATAGGAGTTGATCCAAGAATAACAAACTTGTTATTTTTTGTTGGTGCATGTCAATCATCAATTGAAGGATTATGAAGAAATGAAGTCAAGAGATTAAGAAGAGAACAAATTCAGAAGTTTGAAGGAAGGACATACTCAGAAATTCAAAGCTATGTACACATATGTACATTAGTTCAGATATAGCTGACTCACACTTATGATTAGTCATAAGCTTGTATATATTTGCCTATAAATAGTTTGAAAAAGTCGAGACATGTAGAAGAGAGACATAGAGAAGAAAGTTGAGAGGAGTTAGGAGATGTACATTGTACAAATCATCTATCAGATGTATGAAGAAAATAGATAAGTGAAAAATTTAGAAATGGCGCGTCGATCTTCTCTGTCATTCTCCTTCTGTGCTTAATCTTTTGAGAAATCCTTTTGCACGTATCTAAGTCAATAGCTAATCTATCTATGACTAAGATTTGAGAGGCTAATTGCAATCAGGCTGAGAGAATTTAGTTTAGGAACATTCATATGTGAAGATGTTCTGAGAGTCGTCAAAACTGGCGCAGATTTCATGTTCAGAGAAATGAACATTGCTCAGTGCACAGTGTAAATTTTTACACAAGTGAGGGCTCAAAATCTAAGTTGGAAGGTAAGCCATCTATGGCTAAAAGATCTTGATCAAACGGGTTCGACATTGGGAGAACTATAGCTAAGAAGTTGCAAGTGTCAAAGTCGCCATTGCAGAGAAGGTGTTTCAGACATAGGTAAATTGTTTCACACATTTCTCAACGTGTACTCAATTATTTTGAGAAATTTAACTTGGAAAGGTTGCAAAACCTTAAGGCGAAGCATTGTGCAAAGTTTTATTAAAAGCTTTACAGGATTGATTAGTCAATGAGTGATTAATCTGCAGCAGACTTTCCAGGAAATTTCAGTTTTCAACAGTTAGCCAAAATTCTGATAATTTGGTGATTGTTTTCTAAATCAAGTGGAGTTAGAAGTTGTTCTTGATATAGAGGAGTTCTAAATTCAAGTACAACTTGTTCTTTTGGAGATTAGCACTCTCCATCAGTGGTATCAGAGCAGGATGTGTCAAAATTGAAGCGAAGAAGACTCCGACTATTGCAGAAACACAAATCTTTACATCTCGAAGGTGCAAAAGGATAAAGGTTGAAGAAAACTTGAAGGTGAACATATTGAAGCTATCAAAAGGATCAGAAGGAGTAGATTCAAAGTCAAGGTACATTTATTTCTCATAAAGATTAAAGAATTGGCAATACAGGTAAAGAAACAATGGGAGATAGTCTCCAAATTGAAAAGTTGGATAGAGAGAACTATCCAGCTTGGTCTATGAGAATGGAAGCTCATCTGATGAGCAAAGATTTGATAGCATACATTACAGGTGAAGAAGAGAAGCCCAAGTTCAGAGATCCTAGTGTTCCAACTAGGGAAGAATTGTCAGATCTAAAGAATTGGATGAAGAAGGATGCTCAAGCAAGGAGCATAATCTACATGGCAGTCAATGACTATTTGCTTCCTCACATTAGAGGACTTGAAAGTGCAAGTGACATTTGGAATGCTTTGGAAGAGCATTTCCAAAACACAACAAAATCAAGGAAGGCTTCACTATGGGCATAATTTACTACTTTCAAAAAGAAAGCCTCACAATCAATTTCTGATTATGTGACAAAGATGGACATTGCAGATTCTTTAGGTGCAGTGGATGAAGATATTGAAGAAGATAAATTGGTAAGACAAATTCTCACAGGGCTAAGAGGAGATGAAAAGTGGAAGCCTTTTATTTTGTCTACAGAACTTTCATTAGATCACTTCACTCCTGATTTGAATCAATTGTTAGGTCATATGCTAACTTTTGAGAATGATATCAAAGGAGATGTTGATAAGAGTGCAGGTCATGCAATGTACTCTAAAGACAAGAAGAAAGCTAACAAAGGAAAGCAACAATCAGGTGAAGAAGAAGGTACTTCAAACCAAGCAAATTTCATAAGAGGAAAAGGAAATGGCAGAAGTAGAGGAAGAGGCAGAAACAACAAAGATAATGCAAGAGCTTGTTGGATATGTGGTAAGACCAATCATCTATCTCATGATTGTTGGCACAATAATCAAAATAATGGTAATGATCAGAACTTTAATCAAAGAGCAAGAGGTGGTAGATTTCAGAGAGGAAACTTCAGAGGTAGAGGTGGTAGGAATTCTTTTGGAAGAGGTGGAGGAAGAAGCTTCCAAAATCAATCCTATAATAACACCTACTACAACTATGCATCAGATCAGAAGGAGGATTCGACTCTCATTATGAATGCAACATATGAAACCTCACATGAGGATATGAGAGTGTTCTACATTGATTCAGGATGTAGTAATCATTTAAGTGGAAATATTGCTTTGATGACTGATCTAGATCATAATGCAATTAACCATACAGTTCAGACAGGTGATAATACAAAGCATAAGGTAAAGTCAATTGGTTCAGTCAAAGCTAAAGATGGGAGCACTCTTCTGAGTAAGGTTCTTTATGTTCCCACAATTCCAAAGAATTTGATCAGTGTAGGTCAAATTGTGGAAAAAGGATATGAGGTAAGGTTCACCAATGATGGAGTCTATGTTGAAGACCCTAGTCAAGGGTATAAACAGGTTGTTACAGGGAAGAAAGAAGGAAGGCTCTTCACATTGAAGGTATAAGGAAATGTTGGACATGCTATGTTCACATATGGAGAGCAGAAGGTATCTGAATTGGATCTTTGGCATAAAAGACTTGGACACTTTAATGAAAGAGGTATCAAAGACATGATTAATAATGATTCAGTGCTTGGGTTGCCTAACATTGCAGGTCAACACATGACATACAGATGTGAGGCATGTCAATTAGGTAAGGCTCATAAGCAATCCTATTCCAAGCATGGGTTTATGTATTCAGAAAGACTTGAATTGGTGCATACAGATGTGTGGGGTCCTTCAAAGGACTTTAGTATAAATGGTTCAAGATATTATGTCATATATGTTGATGATGCTACCAGATGGATCACAATTTATGTGATTAAAGAAAAGTCAGAAGTGTTTAATACATTTAAACATTATCATGCATATGCAGAAAGGATTACAGGTCAAAAATTGAAGAGACTAAGGTCAGATGGAGGGGGAGAGTATTTTTCAAATGAATTCAATGATTACTTGTGGAATGCAGGTATAAAGAGAGAAGTTACTTGCAGGTACTCTACTCAACAAAATGGTGTAGCAAAAAGGAGAAATAGGACTCTTGTTGAGTTTGCAAGGTCCATGATGAAAGAGAAGAATTGCCCAAATTATTTGTGGGCAGAGGCTGTAAATACAGCTACTTATTTGGTCAATAGATTGCCTTGTAAAGCTTTGCAAGGTATGACACCATATGAAGCTTGGTGGGGTAAGAGACCTACCTTGGATCATTGCAGAATATTTGGATGTTTGGCATATGCATATGTGCCATCTCAATTGAGACATAAGTTGGAGCCTAAGGCAGAAAAGTATGTATTCATTGGTTATGATGATAAGCAAATGGGATACAGGTTGTGGAGTCCATCCACAAAGCAATTCCTTGTATCCAAGGATGTTACATTTGATGAGCAAGGTACTTGGTATGCAGGTAAATATAATATACATGCAGATGTTGAAGAAGTAGTGGATCAAAGGAAAGGTAAAGCAAAGATTCAATTACTTGATGAAAGTGAGAATAATGAAGTACAGGTTGAAGTTGAAGAGAGGCCAAGGTTTGATTCAGAATGTGATGAACCAGAGACTTCAAAAAGTGCAGAAGTTAGGAGGTCATCTAGGCACAAATGGCAACCTACAAGGTATAGCTATGACACCTCATTCTTGACTACTAAAGATTATGCTTATTTGGTAAAAGCAGATGAAGATCCATCTACTTATGATGAAGCCAAAGGCAAGAGAAATTGGGAAGAAGCCATGCAAGAGGAGTATGATGCATTGATAGAGAATCAGACTTGGGATCTGGTTCCTAAACCTAATAGCCAGAAAATTATTGGATGTAAGTGGGTTTATAAAACAAAAAGATTTGCAGATGGAAGTGTGTCTAGGTACAAAGCCAGACTTGTTGTGAAAGGGTATGCACAGACATATGGAGTGGACTATGATGAGACTTATAGTCCTGTGGCAAAGATGACAACCATCAGAACTCTCATAGCAATTGCTGCTTGTAAAGGTTAGAAGCTATCTCAATTAGATGTTAAAAATGCTTTTCTGAATGGTTACATTTCAGATGAAGTTTACATGGAGCAACCAGATGGGTTCAAAGATCAAGTGAATCCAAATTATGTGTGTAAGCTCAAGAGAGCTTTGTATGGATTAAAGCAGGCCCCAAGGGCATGGAATTATAGGCTTGTAAAATTCTTGAATGATCTTGGATTTCAAGCATCAAAGGCAGATAGTAGCTTGCTAGTCAAAGCAAGTGAAGATGGATTTATTTATGTTTGTATTTATGTTGATGACATAATACTTATAGGAACAGATGATAAAGGAATACAAATGATCAAGAAGCAAATGGAGAAAGAGTTCAAAATCACTGATTTGGGGAACTTGTCATTTTTCTTGGGGATGGAGATTTTATATACTCAACATGGAGTATATGTGACCCAAGAAAGGTATCTTAAAAATTTGCTAACCAAATTTAAAATGGAAGATTGCAGGGTTGCACCTACACCATTGGAAGTGAACCATAAATTTTCTAGATTTGGAGGAGAAGAATTCAGAGACATGAAGCTCTATCAAAGTTTGGTTGGTAGCTTGATTTATGCTACATTGACAAGGCCTGATTTGTCATATGCAGTTGGTGTGCTTTCACAATTCATGCATTGTCCTAGAAAGGAACATTGGATTGCAGGACAAAGAGTACTTAGGTACATCAAGGGTACACTCAGAGAAGGACTGTACTATGGATTTACTTCTGATACAAGAGTGAAGATATATAGTGATGCAGATTGGGCAGGTAATGTGGATTATAGAAGATCAACACATGGATATTTGTGCTATGCAGGAGACAAATTGATTTCATGGTGTTCTAAGAAGCAACATACAGTTGCTTTGTCATCTACAGAAGCAGAATATAAAGGTATGGTGGAAGCTGCAAAGGAGGTAATATGGCTAAAGACACTTATGAAGGTTTTTGATGTGGTTCAAAGTACTCCTATTGTTTGTGGAGACAATATGAGTTCTTTATACTTGGCAGCTAATCCTGTGTTTCATGCTAGAACTAAGCATATTGAAATACAATATCATTTTCTGAGAGAGAAGGTCATTGATAAGGAGATTGAAGTCATACACACTCCTACAAAAGATCAACTTGCAGATATGATGACAAAAAGTCTAGATGAACCAAAGCTACAGAGATTCAAGGATATGGCAGGAATTAAGAAGATAGAGAAGAAACTCAATTAATGATTGAGGGGGAGCTGTTGGTGCATGTCAATCATCAATTGAAGGATTATGAAGAAATGAAGTCAAGAGATTAAGAAGAGAACAAATTCAGAAGTTTGAAGGAAGGACATACTCAGAAATTCAAAGCTATGTACACATATGTACATTAGTTCAGATATAGCTGACTCACACTTATGATTAGTCATAAGCTTGTATATATTTGCCTATAAATAGTTTGAAAAAGTCGGGACATGTAGAAGAGAGACATAGAGAAGAAAGTTGAGAGGAGTTAGGAGATGTACATTGTACAAATCATCTATCAGATGTATGAAGAAAATAGATAAGTGAAAAATTTAGAAATGGCGCGTCGATCTTCTCTGTCATTCTCCTTCTGTGCTTAATCTTTTGAGAAATCCTTTTGCACGTATCTAAGTCAATAGCTAATCTATCTATGACTAAGATTTGAGAGGCTAATTGCAATCAGGCTGAGAGAATTTAGTTTAGGAACATTCATATGTGAAGATGTTCTGAGAGTCGTCAAAACTGGCGCAGATTTCATGTTCAGAGAAATGAACATTGCTCAGTGCACAGTGTAAAGTTTTACACAAGTGAGGGCTCAAAATCTAAGTTGGAAGGTAAGCCATCTATGGCTAAAAGATCTTGATCAAACGGGTTCGACATTGGGAGAACTATAGCTAAGAAGTTGCAAGTGTCAAAGTCGCCATTGCAGAGAAGGTGTTTCAGACATAGGTAAATTGTTTCACACATTTCTCAATGTGTACTCAATTATTTTGAGAAATTTAACTTGGAAAGGTTGCGCAACCTTAAGGCGAAGCATTGTGCAAAGTTTTATTAAAAACTTTACAGGATTGATTAGTCAATGAGTGATTAATCTGCAGCAGACTTTCCAGGAAATTTCAGTTTTCAACAGTTAGCCAAAATTCTGATAATTTGGTGATTGTTTTCTAAATCAAGTGGAGTTAGAAGTTGTTCTTGATATAGAGGAGTTCTAAATTCAAGTACAACTTGTTCTTTTGGAGATTAACACTCTCCATCATTTTTGTTCTTACACATGTTCACTGTTTTGAACAATTTTCTGAGTACCACAGCAATTGGCTTAAATCTTTTTGGGGAACTCTAATTAACTTATAAATCTACCAATCATGATTGACTTCATAAAAAATGATGGACTACACGCATAGAAAGATGTTTAGCAAATCATAGCACCATCCCGACATTTATAGTGTGCAATAGTCAACAGACTAGTGAGCAAAGAAGTGTTAATATCTCGTGAATTGGAATATCAATGCTAATGAAACTTTGTAGGCATGTACTAAACAGTATGATGAATCTACAATGCTTTAAAGCATGAAAAATGATTAACCATGCACTAAGAACAAGCTCTAAGAAGATTAGTATTTTGATGACTTATAACAGAGAAGTGAAATGAGAATGTAATGATCATATATGTACTAAATCATATACAAATACAATGTCATTGGTAGTCATACATTGATCAATATGTGAGAGGTGAATGAGCTATGATAAGCTCTCACTTCATAATGAATCTCCCTCAAAATGATCTCATGGGCTGGAGATTACACGCGGTTCTTTTTTATCCTCTTCCTATAGTTGTACTTGGAGCCAAAGTTTGAATTCAAATTCAAACATCTACCTAAGAGGTGAATCCTAAAGTATAGGATAGATTCCTTCATCACTCAACGTCAACAAATGAGTTATGATTTTAGAGCTTCCTAACTCCACGTGGATGTGTACCACTTTTACAAAGGTAAATGTCATGACTAGAGATAGAGTGTCACACACATGTTTAATAACCACTCACCAACATAACATTAGAAACAAATCTATATTTAGTTATGGTGCCTATATTAAAGTCACCAAGAACCAAAAGCTTGCCATCAAGAGCCCTCAGCTCTTCGCAACACTTAGAGCTTATAACAAAAGAGTTCAAATAATACACACTAATAACCACAAGATTAATGGGATTTTTCATGACAACCCCAACCCTCTCATGAGGAGCATTGACAAGAACCTTATGAATGAGGTGAGAACGCAAACTAGCAAAACCCAGAGTAGCACCCCCCTAATGTTATCATGAGCAGTGAAGTTCCAAACATGATTGATGGAGAGAGTTCTAAGATTAGAATCAAGAATAGAACCAATAGTCTTGATTGCTTGCAAACATAAAAAATAAGGGGACAAGGACCAATCTTTCAACCATTTGGATGTAGCTTCTGCCCTAATTGGATCAATAAGACTGTTGACATTGAGGAGAATAATTTAATGACCTCCATAATAATAGTTAGAAATAAAAAAATGAGCAAATAAGTGAACTTCACTATGATTAACAATCTTAGAACCATAGCAAAAAAACGAAGAAATATGAAACATTGCAACAAAGCATAGAAAGATAAAGCATCCAACAAATCCTACAAATCATTATTTTTTGTAATTTTATGGGGACTTCATAATCAAATCTGAGGTCCTAAGCATTTCCTTTATTTTAGGTTTCCCCATATGTTGAGCCCATAAAAGTCATATTGGTCAAAGTCAATTGCAATCAAAGTCAAAAGGATCAAAGTCAAATTTTTCAAAGTCAACAAAGTCAAGGTCAAAGTCAACAAGTGCAAAGTCAAAGTGCTAAAGTGCAGGTGTCAAAGTGTACAGGTAGTGCAGGTGTCCACAGAGGGTAAATTGGAGAAAGTGGGTTGTAGGTTGCAGAGGTATTTCTCTAATTTCCCTAAGGTTCAAAGTGTTTTTAAAGTGTTTTGGAAGGTTCAGGCGAACCCTCTCTTATGTGCAAAAGTGAAGACTTAAAAGGAAAATGTGAAGGTATGTGAAGCGGCAGCATACGCAGAAGTGAAAGTATGGGCCCCCAATTAAAATTGTGTTTTTAGCCTAAAGTCACTACAGGACAAAACATGGATTCATTGGCTGCCACTTGTGAAGACTATCTTGGGACATCCAAGTGAGCACCAAGATACTCTTGCAGTTAGGAGCGTACGTGAATCGACACTCAAATCAAAGCAAGGACTATTCTTGGACCATTCTAAGTGTAAGCAAGAGAGCATAGTCTAGGCTAGGCAAGAGAGAGAAGCAAGAGACACAGAGTGTGCGATGTAGAGAAGTGAAGTGCAAGGTGTGCATGAAGAGTGACCAAGGAAGTGTGTAGAGAAGTGCTAAGCTAGTCCCCCAAGGATCCCAAGGTCTTATTGGAGTATGCGCATGCCGACAAAAGGTACCCATCTCTCCCCCTTAGTGGAAGCTTTGTGCAAGGTGTGCACAAGTGCGGGCTTGGAGAAGGTGGAGGTTTGGTGCAGAGGAGGCGGGCAGCAACAAGTCCCTTGGGTATTTGGTATTTTGTAATTGAGCACTCTGTGGGATTTTTCACAGAAGCATTGGATTGTATTGTGCTTCAACATTGTATTTGTCTTATTATAATCAATCGACAGAGGCTTCCAGTGTGTATCTTTCTTCTTGTCTTTCCCTTTTCTCCTACAAACACTCAAATCCCTTCTTGTCCAAGAATCCCCCCCCCAAAAAAAATTTGGCATGCCCGATGGGACTTCCAAGTAGATTTGAGCATAGGAGAAGATATATTGCAGTTGGAGAAACAATATTCAAGTGTCAACAATACTACTTTAGTGGACTAAGAGGTACATATTCTTATCAATTATCTCATACAAAGAGGACTATGAACAGCCCATGACCGCAACCCGGTTCCAAACATTGAGGGTCACCTGCAAGCAAACAAGAAGGAAGGCTATTAAAAGATCATCTAGTCCACTTTCATCAACTTCATCAGTAAGGAGCATGGCTAGTCAGGTAGACTTGGAAACCTTACTATCAAGATTAAATATAAAATTTCCTTCTTTCAAAGGCCTAGCTCAGGAAGATCTTGATGAGCATATTAGAAGGTTTTTGGCACTACACAAAACTAGAGGCTTAATGGGTAGGGAGGATGCCTTTTTGATACTCTTCCCTGCCACATTAGAAGGATTAGCAGATAAATGGTTCAGCCAGTTTGCTAAGAACCATTTTACAACTTGGGACTTAATGAAAGATGCATTCAAAAATCAATTTCAGCATGGAAATACTCCAGAGATCATCATAGAGGAATTAAAGAATTTAGGATTGGGTCCAGGTGAAAAGTTCCTAGAGTTTGTGACTAGGGCCAAGGCACTAATGGCTAAATTACCAGACCCACCACATGATTTTTTTTGTTGAGAAATGTTTGACTAAGACACTTCCAATGGCCACCCAATGCAAAATCAAGGAATTAGTGTTGCCTACGGCCTCAATAGAGGAATTCATCAACACAGCTACACGACTTGAGCAGATAAGGCAACAATATGGAGCAACTTCTTCTCAACTAACACATTCCACAAAAATGGAGGATCCAGTAATCCAGCTAAGGAAGGAGTTGGAGGGCTTAAAAAGGAATAAGCCCCACAAAGAGGAGGAGAATGTTGTTACTCAGTTGAGGAGGGAGATTGAGGCATTAAAGCTCCAAAAGGAGGAGGAGGCCCAAGCAGAGGAATTGGTTCAGCTGCGACAAGAGTTGCAGGAACTCAAAGGGGGTGGCATCAAGAGTGGACTTTGGTGTACCATGTGCAGCAAGCAAGATCATATAGTAAGTGAATGTCCTCTGTTAAGTGTGACTTGCCAGCTATGCAGGAAAGCTGGCCATGAGGCCCAGGAATGCCAATCAAGGGGAATGCCTACAACAACATATTCCACAAGGAGGACCCCTACCACCAATAAATGTGATGGCGGTTGCACCCAATCAAGGTAACAATTACAACCCTAGATAGAGGGATAACTTTGGAAATGGGCCAAGGAGGCCAATTATTTGTTTCAGATGTGGAGAATGTGGGCGCTATCAAAGTAGGTGCACTCTCCCAGAAAATGCCCCTCCTTGTAAGAATTGCCTAGAGGCCAGAGACCACTATACTAATTGTTGTCCTAAGAACCAAGCATCTTCATCTGGGCCCCACATTCAAATGATTTTTGTGTGCAAAGAAGAAAGGGTAGATCAAGTCCATGTGCCATCTCCATCTACTAGGGTGGTGCAGTTAGAAGAAATTGAATCTTTTATAGTGCAGACAAGAAGCAAGGGGAAGGCTCAAGTGGAAATAGGTCAAGAAGGACAAAGCCACCCAATGTGCAAACACAAGGCAAAAAGAAAATTTCATAGGTACAAGTGATGCCATTGGACATGCATTCAACAGGGCTCATGATGAGTTTGATAAGTCAAAGGGAGTCCACGTTCTTAAGGAATCAGAAGCTTCTAGACTACTCAAGTCCATGAAAAAGGAGGTTAGTATTTTTTATTTAATAAAGATGGATGGGAAGTTCAAGTCAGAACTCTTGCAGATAATTGATGAAATGTCCACAACAAGTCTTGTGGCAAAGGTTGTTGTTATGCATAAAGATAAAAGTATAGGGGAAGCACCCCTCACAGATTACAAGAGCCCTCGGCTAACAGTCTCCATTAAAGGTCATGAGTTTCAAGGAGTTATTGTGGATGGTGGTTCTGACATTAACTTGATGCCTGAATATACCATGAAAAAGATTAGACTATACCCTTCGAGACCTGCCAACTTTAGTGTAACAATGGCAGACCAAAGCATAGTAAGGCCTATGGGAGTGGTCCCTAGAGTCGCAGTCAAGATACAAGGTACCATCTTTAACTTGGACTTTGTTGTTTTAAGGCTGCCATAGGTAGAAGGAAATTTCCCCTTGTTAATTGGGAGACCTTGGTTAAGGCATGCCAATGTGCTGCATGACTGGGGCAAGGACACAATGTGGGTAAAGCAAGAGGGAAAAGAGTTGTAGTAGATAATTTTAGAAGAAGGTCCAGACAATCAAAGACATACCAACATGATGCAAACAATTGGTATTTGTATGGAAGAAGAATTGGTGGACAACTGGGAAGCAGATCTATTTGACGGAGCAGATTTATATGAAGATGAAAACATGTTGGCTTGGCTCCATGCAGAAGACCCATCTTCCTGTTATGGAATTTTTCCAAACTCAAGTAGAGAAGAAGCATATGAAGAAAAAGAGGAAAACACTCAGGATACTGATTCGAGTGAAACAGTCTCAGTCAAAGGCCATAGCAAAGAGAAGAAAAGAAAAACCCTTAAGTACAGCAGTGATGAAGATATTCCAACTCATATGTCAATGGCCACTTTTTTATGGATATTGGTATGTCTATCTTCTATTATGTCAATTTTTATGATAGTAAGTGCAGGGCTTTACAAGGATGTGGAAGGATTACCTGCAAGTCTTTGGAAACAGAAGATGCAATATGAAGGATATAATATTTTATGGAAGGATTTAAGGGGGCCCTATCAAGTCATCAACATGCCCAAAATAAAGACAAAACAAATGAAGTGCAGTACAATTGGAGATTATGGAGGAGCTTCTCTGAGTCAACATATCAAGATCATGGCTCAAGGCATATCATCAAGCCAACTAAAGAATTATGGATCACCTGGAACTGGCAAAAGTTGTCCAGGTTGTACATAGCTTTCTCATTTCATTTTGCTTAATTTTTACAAGTTTTCTTTATCCATTTCATGCTTGTTCCTTGAGTTTTTAGCAAAATTAGAAGACATTTCATAACCTCTGCAAAAGTACATTTTCTGGGAATTTTCTGGAAATTTTCAATATTTTTTAGAATTTTTCTAGCATTTGTTATCCTTTTTTGATGTCATTTTGTTGCCAATTAGGAGGAATAAAGGAAGCTCTCTGTGGTTTTGTGTGACAAAATTACCCTATAAATGTAGAAATTTTTTTCAAAAATTTTTGAGATTTTTTTTGGATTTTTTTTGCAATTTTTTGGGATTTTTTCTGGGTTTTTCTGACATTTTGGGGATTTTCCAAAAAAAAAGAAAAAAACCCCCCCCTTGGCTTTTTTCGATTACTTCAGTAAAAAAAAAAAGGCCCCTCCCCCCCTCCCTCCCCCCTTCCTTTCCCCCCTCCCCCCCCCTCGCCCACCCGCAGCCACCCGCCCTTCCCCCCCCCCCCCTCCCCCCCCTTCCCTTTTTTTAAAATTTTATTTTCTTTTTTTTCTTATTATTTTATTTTCTTGTTTATTTATTATTATTATTTTTATTTTTCTTTTTTATTTTTCCTTATTTTTTTATTTTTTATTTTTGCATGGCATGCGTTCAGCAAATTACAAAAAAAAAAGAAAGAAAGAAAGAAAGAAAGAAAGAGATATCTTTTTCATTTTTTAATATATATATATATATATATATATATATATATAGATATATATATATATATATAATTTTTTTATTTTCTTTTCTTTTATTTTTTTATTTTTTCATGCGTCAAACCTTTTGGCTCTCGATTGCACCTCGGATGGCCATTTTTTTCAAAGTTGGGGTCATTTGCATGTATTTTGGCACCTTTGGATTCATTTTTTGCATTTATTTTTCCAAAATCCCACCTTTTCTTTGACTCTTGGTCAAAACCCACAAGTTTTGAGCCCCTTTATCAAATGTTTTTATTGATTTAAATGGTCCACATGGTCTCTTCTCACTTTGTTTTACCTTATTTTCACAATTTACTATATGTCCCCTTTGTAGCTCTCCTGTTGATCATTTTGCCCCTCTCTAGACCCCATAATCCTAGTCCCTCAACCTCCCCTTACCCTTCTGCCCACCCACATCCTTACCCCTCCTTGCCCTATCCATCGCAGCCCGCTCAGCCCTCCCTTACCCCTCTATCTACCCTCCAATTGCTCTCCTTTTCTTTTTTCCTTGCAACAATTCCACTTTTGGGTTCTTCTCTGTGCTTGTTATCTCCTGTTTTTGGTGGACTTGGTAGTTGTTCAGTGAACTTTTTCAAGATCTTGCAGCACAAGTATTATGGTGTCCTATCTCCTCAGACTTTTGGTTGTAGCTCTCCGGGACGGAGAGCACATTAGGTGGTGGGCAACTGTTGAGCCCATAAAAGTCATATTGGTCAAAGTTAACTACAGTCAAAGTCAAAAGGATCAAAGTCAAATTGGTCAAGTCAACAAAGTCAAGGTCAAAGTCAACAGGTGCAAAGTCAAAGTGCCAAAGTGCAGGTGTCAAAGTGTACAAGTAGTGCAGGTGTCCACAAAGGGTAAATTGGAGAAAGTGGGTTGCAGGGGTATTTCTCTAATTTCCCTAAGGTTCAAAGTGTTTTTAAAGTGTTTTGGAAGGTTCAGGTGAACCCTCTCTTATGTGCGAAAGTGAAGAATTAAAAGGAAAATGTGAAGGTATGTGAAGCGGCAGCGTACGCAGAAGTGAAAGTATGGTCCCCCTTTTAAAATTTTGTTTTTAGCCTAAAGTCACTACAGGACAAAACAGGGATTCATTGGCTGCCACTTGTGAAGACTATCTTGGGACATCCAAGTGAGCACCAAGATACTCTTGCCGTTAGGAGAGTACATGAATTGACACTCAAATCAAGGCAAGGACTATTCTTGGACCATTCTAAGTGTAAGCAAGAGAGCATAGTCTAGGCTAGGCAAGAGAGAGAAGCAAGAGACACACAGTGTGCGACGCAGAGAAGTGAAGTGCAAGGTGTGCATGAAGAGTGACCAAGGAAGTGTGCAGAGAAGTGCCAAGCTAGTCCCCCAAGGATCCCAAGGTCTTATTGGAGTGTGCGCATGCGGACAGAAGGTACCCATCCCTCCCCCTTAGTGGAAGCTTTGTGCAAGGTGTGCACAAGTGTAGGCTTGGAGAAGGTGGAGGTTTGGTGCAGAGGAGGCGGGCAGCAACAAGTCCCTTGGGTATTTGGTATTTTGTAATTGAGCACTCTGTGGGATTTTGCACAAAAGCATTGGATTGTATTGTGCTTCAACATTGTATTTGTCTTATTATAATCAATCGACAAAGGCTTCGAGTGTGTATCTTTCTTCTTGTCTTTCCCTTTTCTCCTACAAACACTCAAATCCCTTCTTTTCCAAGAATCCCCCCCCCAACACCATACCATTTGATCGAGACTCAACATACTCGGTCATTGGAACATCCCCATTGAAATCCGAGTCATGTGACATTTCATCAACCTTATTTTTATCATGTTGGTCTAATTGCATTTTGAACAAAAGTTGATTCATATTATTACACATTGTGTGATTAACATTAGTAAGGTTAACATCACTCTATTTTTTAATCGATTGTTGATATATATATATATATATATATATATATATATATATATATATATATATATATATATATATATATATATATATATATATATATATATATATATATATATATATATATATATATATATATATATATATATATATATATATATATATATATATATAACATTGAGTCATAACAAACGAGAACAAAGACATGTTCTCTTTTTAAATTTAGGAAAAATCCATGGAATCTTATCCCACTGCGGAAAGCCTAGTTTCTTCTCCAATCAGTGCCCTAAAAAACGTGGTCTTGTTGTATCAGATCTCCAAGCAGTAAGCCAATTTGGCTTTCCATAACATAAAGTGCTACCTAATGAGCAAGTAACTCCCATGAGGGCTTCGCATTCCACAGAGTATGCCAAATAGTGCCAAGAAAGAAAACATAATACAATCTCCTGATATATTGTTTACTCCAATTACATGAATAATTGATCTCAGTGATATTTAACATTTCCTTAACTTGGACATGGAAAAATGAATAGATTTTCCAAGGCTCCGTAATACCACATCATTTGGTCTTACAAAGGTTACAAGAAGCTTTTTTCCATATTTCTATTGATATTCACAAAGCTTTTCCAAAGTGCCATTCAAAGACTATCAAATCTCAACCAATCATAAATATAAACAAAACCGCATTCCTATCCTATAGAACATAGTAGAATATGGATATAGACAACAGAAATAAAAAGATACTCTGATCATTACATTCAAATGAATAAAGTGTTACATAAGTGGAAGTTTACAAAGTTGGATAGGTTTTATACAATAGAAGATTATCATATCTCTGCTCTACATCATGCATGCATTACATCATCTTGAGGCACTTGAGAAGCTTTAATAATCTTTTCTTGATCTAGAATTGGTGCAAAGTCAACCACGTCTCTCGGATCATCTGCTAAAGGTAGCACCGATTCCCTTGAGACAGACTAGAATCTTTCAGTGTCATCAATATTCTTTTTATCTACCTCTTGGTCCTTGTATGGGCACTCATTAAGACCATTAATTTGCATTCTAATGAAGCTAAGTTGGGCTTCATCTTTCTCTAAAGTTGTAGAATGCCTGAAGATTTTATGTAGTGTCATCCTTGAAGAAAAATTAGATCAATTAGAAGTGATCTCAAAAGAAAAGTGGTTGAGCAACATAGCAAACAAAATTACCTCTACCAGAAAATAAGTCAAGAACCCAATCATTTTCATATGAGAACTATTAGATCAACCTCATGATAAGCTTTTAGGATTGACCAATGTCTTGCCCCTACCACATGACAAAGCTTCTTTGTTACTACAAGGAACATTAGGGCATTTGAGATCATGTTCTCATTGCAATGTTCCCTGACCCTCTCTTTACTAACTTCATCATAGTAACCCATTGTCAAAAACTCGATTGCACTGACAAACCTTTGATGTGGGGTGTGATTCATGTTTTTCTTTACCCTAAAAACATTATTGTAAGTAAAATTATACATGTGAACACAAAAGAAAAATCCAACGACAAAATGAAGGTCCAAGAAAATACCATGTAAGGCACTTTAGAGAATGACACCTTGACTTCAATGTTGTTGAAACAAAGAAGGATTGGTCCCTGCTATGGAAAATAATTGTCCTCCACAATGGTGACAAGGTCACTTCAGCAAAATTTGTTACCATCTTACAGGTGTGTGGGTGCTTGAATGGCTCATCATCATTAACTAATCCAACCATCCTAAACCCATATGGTATATCATCTATTTGAAGGGAAAAATGTTTGGTAGGAACTATGGTACAAATATTATTTAAATCCTCACAAAATACACTATAATATAGTGTCTGAAGATGTTCCATTAGGTTCAAAAAACATTCATCTAGAGGACACATCATCAAAATCCATCTCCTTAGACTTTATTCTAGACTTCTTATGTCTTGGCCTTTGGATATGCACGAGGAAGGTGGCAAAGCAGTCATCGTGTTGTCTCACCACTCTTCTTATTTTGTGGTCTCCATAAAGAAGGGAAGTGTTTCAGTTCTACCATGCATTCAAAGTGCAATATTCATGAATGATGTCAATGCTTGGCATCAAATACATGGATAAAGCTTGTGATAGGCATTGGTCTCAGTGACTTTATATAATAAAATTGATGCCTTGCATCAACTTTTTATTGAAACTCAATGCCTAGCATTGGAATTCTTTATAAACTCGATGCCTAGCTTCATAAGACAATGCCCAACATCGAACTTCAACATGAGTATGCACATAGATCGATGCATAGCATAAAATGGCACCAACTATATAGACCAACTCGATGCCCAGCATCTAATACAATGACTATTTACAAATAAGAGGAGAACTCAACCAATCATGAAACAATATAAAATATTAGGATAATGCTTTATATGAGGAGGTGGTGTAATATTCTATCTAGAAGTCACTCCACATGAAGCACCCAAGCCTTCTCATCATGATCTCTTGTATCTTCATATAAACCTTATCATTGCATTGGAATTTTTGAAATTACATGGTTAACTATTGAAAAATCAATGACAAAATTTTTTTAAGTCAACTGCACCTAATAAACCTTGACAATGTGGAAAGGATCAACGTGTCATCCTTGATGCCTTGCATAGCTCTCCAAGCGGTGAGCTTCATGTCTTCAAGAGCTTCTTTGATAGTGAGTTCTAAACTCTTTTCTTTTCCCTTTACATCCACTTGAGGGTTTAGCTTTGCCTTCTTTTACTTTTGATCTTTCACCTCCTTGTTCTCCCACATGGTGAATATCCTATCTTAAAGCTCCCAAATTTCTCTTGTCTTGAAGGCTATTTGGAACCATGGGTCAAACTTCTTAAGTGCATCTAACTTAAGATCCTCAATACAACTATACCAATATTTATTAGAAACTGCTTCCTCATGTTAGGATGGATCCTTCCAGCATCTACTCTAAGTGCATCAACATATTCATGATGGGAAAAATGAATGTGCTCAATGGAAGACATATTTTGACTATATTCATTGTCATTATTATGACACCAAGCAAGGAGCTTTGCCACCACTATAATTAAACCAACATAGAGTTTACACTCTGCACATCGGAAGAAGTATGTAGTGGGGTGCCCTTTAACTATCTATCTTCGAGCCTTTGTAGAGTGTGATCCTTCAACGACATAATAAGTGTAGTCTTCAAATAAACTTTCATTGAATTTTTCAACAGAACTACACTCATTTGGATCAACCATTACCAAGAATGGCACAACAATTGCATATGGTTGATTTTCATTTTCTTTTCAAGATTCTACACATGAAGGTTATGGGGCTCCCTTATCTCAAGTGGCCTCCTTCCTATGAGTGGGTCTATGTGGTCTGTGAATGATGGTAATTGGAGTATGGAAGAGTTGTTTCCTCACAAGATTTCTTTTCACAATATTCTCCCTCATTATATTTTAATATGTAGTCAATACTCCAGACATGAGTTCACCTCTAGGGGAAACGATCTCATCCTCTGAGTTTGAGCTTTCTGTGGATTCTATGTCTATGTGCTTGGTCGTCTTCCTTTAGGACTTCTTCTAAATTGACTGCTTACCCTTTGACTTCATAGGTGTAGGCTTTATCTGTTGCATTGGCATGATATTTCCTTGTATCCAGGGCAATACATCAATAATGAGGTTTTAACATTTCTTACAAGTCTCTACAAGCCTCTTTGGCACACAATATCTTTTGTAAAGCAATTCCATTTTGCATATTTCATTCCTTAATCCTTTGTTGTATCTACCAAGAAAATAAGGTTATTTAAATCCTCATTGTTATAATCAACTTTAAAAACCAATCTGTATTGAAACACCTATATGGTTGTAATTTTCCCCCTACCATACACACTTGAAAATACAAGAAAAGTGGCATTTTTCTCCTCTACATACTGAAGGCACAATTCAAGGTTCCTCATATCATGCAGGGGATTTTCTTTTCTTGCAACTTCAAGCTCTTTGGACTTATCCTCAATGGGCTTTACAATGCTATGGCCACTTGATGAGTGGTCCATTGGATTACTGACACATTCAGAGGAGATAATGGAGATGGTCCTTTTTGACTTCATGCCTCATTCACTGGGCTTGTCTTTTCTCACAACATCAAGCTCTTTGGACTTATCCTCAATGAGACTCACATTGCTATGGCCACATGATGAGTGACCCATTGGATTAATGTCATGTTCCAAAGACACGGTCAAGATGGTCCGTTTTTACTTCATCCCCCATTCATTGGGCACTTCTCTAGCTTCCTCACTAGAGCTAAGCTTCACCTTCAACTTCTTCACTACCTTCTCCTCATGCTTACTAGAGCCCCTAGTATATGAGGCAGAACCTTAGCTAATGACATGATGTTCAATGATATTTAACCACAATCAATATCCAACATCGACTTCGCCAGAGAGGTTGATGTCTAGCATTGACTTTGTGGGAGAGGATGATGTTTGGCATCAACTTTGTGGGAGAGGTTGATGCTTGGCGTCTCGCACTCTCCCCCTAAAATCGATGCTTAACATTGACTTTATGTGAGAATTCTTTGCTAGGCAATGAGTTTATGGGAGAGGTCAATGCCTGGCATCTCCCACTCTCCCCCTAAAATCGATGCTTAACATTGCGTTTATGTGAGAATTCTTTGTTAGGTAATGATTTCAAGCTCTTTGGACTTATATTTAGTGGGCTTCATATTGCTATGGCCACCTGATGAGTGACCCATTGGATTAATGACATGTTCAAAGGACAAAGTCAAGATGGTCCTTTTTGACTTCATCCCCCATTCATTGGGCATTTCTCTAGCTTCCTCATCAGAGCTAACTTCACCTTCCACTTCTTTACCGCCTTCTCCTCATGCTTACTAGAGTCTGTATGTAGTATATGAGGCTAAAGCTTAGTTAATGACATAATGTTCAACGATATTTAACCCCACTTGATATGCAACATCAGCTTTGCTAGAGAGGTTGATGTCTGGCATCCTATTTGTGGGAGAGGTCAATGCATGGCATCAATTTTGTGGAAGAGGTCAATGCCACACATCTTCCACTCTCCCCCTAAACTCAATGCTTAGCATCGACTTTATGTGAGAAGTCTTTGCTAGGCATTGAGTTTATGTGAGAAGTTGATGCCAAGCATTGACTTTATGTGAGAAGTCGATGCTAGGCATTGACTTCTCACATCAAGTCGATGTGTGGCATCGACTTGGTCCTCATGGGGATGCCATGCATCATCATGGCCCTCAAGGTTGATGCTTGGCATCGACCCGATGGAAAATAGCACTAACTATATACATGAAAAACGACCTAAAGTCAAATTCATTCATCAAAAATATACAAAAATTGCATTATCTAAATATTGGAATCTTTTTTGTGGCTAGGTTTGCATTACTTGTGAGATATTCTACCTGCACCCTTCTTCTCCATTGTATTATTTTTTCGTGCTTTCTCTTAGAATCTCATAATAAGCTTTAGCACGAAGATTTCTCTACCTCAGGTAACAATCACAGAAGTCACAAGTAGTTGGGGGCGAGAGAGGAGGTCTTAACCGATCGATTTTGGGCTAGGTCAAGGAGCGAGGAGCAGAGCATGCAATAATCGCTGCTATATTGCTTAACTGACATTAATGTTTCACCTTAAAATCATACACCTTTGGAAGCCGAAATACTTGAGAAACAATGAACCCACATAACGTCCTCAAAATTCCCATATTCCAACCCTTTGAAGTGTCTCTAGAAACCCAATTACATATCTCTACACTATACGTTGAACTGACATTAGCCAACAACTATAGCTATATTTTAATTATCATAAAAAGCTAGTGTGGATTATGAAAGACTAGGTTCTGAGATTCAAGCTACTACTACTTATCAACAAACTAAGTTCAAACGTCTAGAATAGGACTCTTCAATGTTTGACCTTTGGTTTGCAAAATTTCATATTCCATGGCATACCTTATGTACAATTTATGTACATACATATAAACCAATTATGTACAATTTATGCACATACATATAAACCAAAGATTAGAGGATAAATACTACACTAAGAAGAATATTGTTGTCTTCTGCGTGGGGCATGCTACCTCATGCCCTTACCTGTTTTCTGAGCATCAAAGGATCCCATTGTTCACCATTTTGAGCATCTACTTTGCGTATTTCAATTTTCCGCACATAGTCTGTATGCTTGCGAATATGGAAATCTCACAGCTCATGCTCACGCTAGCATACAGACTTGCTGTACCTGGGATGATGAAACGCAGCATCGCAATCCGTATTCGGCATGAATGCAATCACTGTACCGCTCAGAATGCTATAACTTCTGTTTGCTTCTGTTGATCGTCGTTTTGCTTTTCGCGGCACTAGTAAATGTCGTGCTGATCGTCGTTTTGCTTTTTCGCTGCACTAGTAAATGTCCCTTGCATACTGATCTACTTTTCTTTTGGAAAAATCAAATGGGCATACCAAAGCACGTGGAGCGGGTTAAGGAACTACAGTTCTCGAGGGCAAGGACACATGAGTTAAGGAGTCGCGCTTTGCATTGCAATTTGCGGTATGAACAATTCAAATTCGAATTCTGTGAATGGTAGCGCCAATACAACTTTGCAACAGCTAAACTGTAGTGCATCGATTACATTGTAAGATCTGATACGTATTGATGAAATGACATATGAATTGCGTCGGTGCACATATCTATGCGCCGTGTTGTTAACCTCGTTTGCGACGCGATTCCGCACTACTGTAGAACAGACGAGTCACGACCATCAGGAGATTTAACGTGCAGAGATGCCGCTAGCTTAGTCTCTGCTGATCTTGATTTGACTCAACAGGAAGGTCAATCCGGCGATGTTGCCAATGCATTGCGCTCGAAAGCGGAACGGTTATAACATCTTCGAATCTCTGAGAGCATGGGTCCGTGCACACACCAAGAAATCCTAACCCTTCAGGAAGCCTTCGGTCACTTGAGACCCCTTTCATAGATTTAACGTGCAGAGATGCCGCTAGCTTAGTCTCTGATGATCTTGAATTGACTCAACAGAAAGGTCAATCCGGCGATCTTGCCGATGCATTGCGCTCGAAAGAGGAACGGTTATAACATCTACGAATCTCTGAAAGCATGGGTCTGTGCGCACGCCAAGAAATCCTAACCCTGTGGACCTCGGCCTCATCGCTTGACATGAGCAGCATAACGGGGATTCGGGAACATCAAGATTCAAGATGTATGACGAGCAGGGGGGCATTCGAGTATCTGCAAGTCACATATAAAATCTACCGCATCTCATCAAAGACGGCAGCACGATCCATGAATTTCATAAACTAAAGCTTTTGCGCCTTGGTTGAAGCGAAGTCTTCTCTGTTGTGGGCAGCCTGCATCAAGATAATTCGTTGTTTAGCGCGTTGAGATTACTGCATCTCGAGGACGCTGTGTGTCCTTCGCCGGATTCATGCGCATTGAGGATTATTGGATGACAGGACGCACTGAATCGTAGTCTGGGAAATCTGTACTTTTTTGGCATGTTGACTTTTGTTTCTCGAGTGTCTCACTGTCTCTGTCTCGATCGACAGCAATGCTCTTGAGCAAGCGTTTTGGGCGCATATGGACTCGAGAGCTCATAATGTTTGGAGTTCATTGCCCTGCCTATGAACAGGTCAAGCGGCCTATGAACTGCACCCATGAAACTTTTATATATATCTCTTATTTATTTATATATATATATATATATATATATGTATATGTTTGTGTAAAATTTCTCTTTGTATCTTTGTCTTGTATCTACGCTTGTAGGTGTCTAACACCATATGACATCAAGTCATCCTTCTCTCGAGCGTGCATAGACTAGTGACTCACGCTTCGAACTTTTTGCAAGGAAGTCCTAAGTTCAATTCCTACCTTGACATATTCATGAAATATCTAAGATCGGTGCCTCTAACTTACGAGGTTGGTGTGTGTCTTTTCAATTCATTGTACATTCAAAAAAAAAAGAAAGGAGCCATCCTTCTTTGAGAGCTCTGACATTATCTCTTTCACCCACCCATCTCACTCATCTTATGACTAATGAGGAGTTATCTCCCTTCACACACCCATCCCATTCTTCTTATGCCTATGCCTTAACACTTCTCACCTGAAAGTAAATCAAATTACTTTCCTTGAATTTCGTGGGCATCAACTTCCTTGATTTCTATGCAAACATCTTCATCATCGTTTTGCTCACTTTTATGTTATCCTTCAATAGTATCACCCTAATTTCCTTGCTACAAGTGTTGGACATGCCCTCTTCAATGTTCGATATAAGCAACCTTAATAGGCTTTCATATGCACTACACACAATCCTCATAGAGCACCGAATGTAGACCCATCATTAATGTCGTCTTGTACTAAAAATTATTGTTGATCCACTTTGTTATATGTTCTTATAGTACTATCCACATGAAAGGTTATATGTATCTAAACACTCTTGTATATATAGGTTCTAATAAAACATATAGTGGCTTGGTTAGTCATGAATTGTATTGAGATGACCCATTTGTGAAACTCCCATACACAAATTCATACACTCCGTTCTTTGGTTTCTATATTTTTTATAGGTCTACAGAGATAGATATCGAGAACGATTCTGTCCTCTCTCAAAAAGATAAATTGCACTATGAGAACACATGACATTCTCCTTCATTGGCACCATAATAGTTTCGAGTGTAGATGCACAAATTGTTGACAACTTTCATAGTCCCATTAAAATCTAGAATACGTGCAACACCATGACTTATGATAAAGGTATAGACCTTTGCATATCTTATCATTTAGTAGTCATCCTTGTCATTGAATCCACTCTTGGCATCATTGAGTGTGCTCGAGAGAGGATCTTTATGATCAAGGAAGAGGAACCTTACCACTATTTTGTGAGAGGTCACCCATCCCAATACTATCTTCCCTAGAGCTCGCTTAAATGACAGTTTCTTTCCACTAAGCTACACCCTCTTAGTGATTAACGAGGGAGAAGGGCAAAGATCGGCCTTATCTTGAGAAAAATTTTCTTCTTCAAAGATCTCTTTTTGGCCTAAAAAATCTTGTGTGAAGCAACCTTTGGGGTTTTCTTTTAAGGCATTTTGAAAGTTGTTGATGTATAGTCTTCTTTATATAGGATCATTGTTGCAGAGCACTAAGAGGAATGAAGACAAGAAGGAGCAGAAAACAAAAGAAAGAAGAGAAGAAAAGAAGGCACCAATGTTTTCAAGAAATGGCTTATTTTCTTTTCCCAAAATCCATTGTAGAACTATGAGAAGCATTGTAAATACTCTAGAGGAGTCCTCTAGATGCATGATCCATAAAGAATGTAACATTACCCTTGTAGAATAGTAAGAACTTAGTGATTTATAGAGAAAGTGCTGGTCTCTCATGTGAAATGACTAAAATTAGGGCACATGTATTGTTGAAGCTCAAAGTCAAGGACAAAGCATGGAAGCACATCAAAAGGTGAACACACAAGGAAAGGGAGCAAGTAGGGAGCTCCAAGAAGTGTATGTCAAATTTTTAGAAGAATCCCCTACAACAATAGTGATTTTCATCACTAAAAACCATTGTAAATACCATTTTCTATTTTTAGTAACTCCATTTTGTGCAAGCCGAGGAGTCCTCGAGCTTGAGGAGTATTAGTAGTACCATCGTACCAATTTTCATAATTTTTAGACTTCGTTTGAGCCCTCAAATAAGCCCTGGAACCTAATTTTTAACTAGGCCGGACACTAGGTCTGGACAGGGCCAAAACTAGTCAAAAAACTATAAAAAGAGCTAGAGAGCTCATTTTTGGGGTGAGCTTGTTAGAGAATAGAACTTTTGTAAGAGAACTCTTTTGCAATCTAAGCTTTCCATTGTTCCTCTCTTTGATCTTACTTTGTGCGCATGTGTGTGTATGTGTGTGCATGTTTGTGTGCTTTCACTCACGCACTTGTGCCTTCACTTGCTCGTGGTCTTCATATCGGTCCTCACGTCTCTGTGGATTGACAAGTAAAGGAGGTGGTGCTTACGCTTGAGCTACACCAAATTTTGGCGCCGTTGCCGGGGAGAGAGCTTCGAGGACGAGCGTTGTGATGGTAAGATCGTAGATTTGCGACGTTGGAAGGTGAAAAAACAGTCATTTCAGTTCATTTTCTGTTTTTTCCTCTTCATCTTCATCATCATCATCATCTCCACCTTCTTCCATCTTCTTCTTCATAGAAATTTCTTGTTTTTTAGTGCATTTTCACCATCATCATACCATTTTTCATGCATTATTGTGTGGGAAGGAGTTAGGAGGAGCAAGGGAGAGCAAGCGCTGTGTTTTTTTCATGATTTTCTGCTCATACGGAGCTCGCCATAGCCGGCGCTCAGAAATTTGAATTTCCCATCAAAAAACGCGATTCTGTGAAAATTCAAAATTTTTTGAAAAATCACGATTTTCTGTTTTCCCGCCCAAAAGTTGGCTGAAAAAATCACGATTCTGTGGTCATTCTCAGAATCGCGATTCTGTGATTGAGCTCAAAATCGCGATTCTCACAAATCACGATTTTCAGCCAAAAAAATGCGATTCTGAGAATCATGATGTTGTGAAAACACGATTATGTGAAAACACGATTCTCTAAAACATGATTCTCTGTTGACAATCGTGATTTTATGTCAAAAAAACACGATTCTGAGAACCACGATTTTGTGAAAAATACGATTTTGTGAATCACGATTCTCTGAGTCAAAATCGCGATTTTCAAAAACACGATTTTGTGCTCAACATCGCGATTTTCAAAAACACGATTTTGTGCTCAACATCGCGATTTTCATGTCAAAAACACGATTCTGAGAAAATACGATTTTCGACGGGCTCAAAATCGCGATTCTCACAAATCACGATTTTCAGCCAAAAACACGATTTTGTGAAAAAGGCGATTCTGTGAAAACACGAATTTTCGCTCAAAATCGCGATTTTCAAAAACACGATTTTGTGCTCAACATCGCGATTTTCATGTCAAAAACACGATTCTGAGAAAATACGATTTTCAGCGGGCTCAAAATCACGATTCTCACAAATCACGATTTTCAGCGGGCTCAAAATCACGATTCTCACAAATCACGATTTTCAGCCAAAAACACGATTTTGTGAATCACGATTCTCTGAGTCAAAATCGCGATTTTCAAAAACACGATTTTGTGCTCAACATCGCGATTTTCAAAAACACGATTTTGTGCTCAACATCGCGATTTTCAGAAACACGATTTTCTGCTCAAAATCGCGATTTTCAAAAACACGATTTTGTGTTCAACATCGTGAATTTTTTGACTTCACAGCATCGCGATTCTCTGAAAGTTCACAAAATCGCGATTTTCTCCAAAGGTCCTGTTTGCCTGTTTTGACCCCCTGGAGCCTGATTTGACATAACTTTTTCATCCAAAGTCCATTTTTTGAGCTCTATAGCTCGTTGGAAAGCTCGTTTCAAATCCTACACGATCTCAACAATTTTTTTCAAGAATAACGCGTTGATTTTGAGATAGGATAATTTGAAGTTGACCCTCAAGTAGGACTAGGGAATCAAGGGGACTCCAAAGAATTTTGAACCATACCAAAGGGAAAATTTGGACTCTTGACTAAAGCTTATGAACCTGAGATCTGGTAGACACTTAGGCAAGGATAAACAAAGCATTAGATCTTCTGAGGCTAGTGTCAACCATACATCCAAGTCTTGGGCACAACAACTAAGTGGTCATCTTTTACTAAGTTCAGACACAAGTGATTCAGAAATGTCTTTTAGCATGGGAAAACCTGCAGGTGGCTCAGGGACTGCCCATCTACAAACACCAGAAGGTCCCTATAAGACACAGTTGGAATATATTCGGACCAACCAATTAGGTGCTCGCATCTATGAGGATGGTCTGAGGCGATCAGTGGTCCAACTCAAAAATCCAGATCAATCCTTTGGACTTGAACACCCGGTGGTCAAGTTCGAAGAGGGTTCATACATTGATAAGGAAGGAACCATGTATGTGGTGACCAACCAACGAGATAGGACCGATGAGTTTGGAAATATCATTCATGAGAATGAGATAGGAGACCTAGAACAAGGAAATGTAGGACAAGGACCCCAGACTCCTAGAGGCAAGTCAGTTTTGACCAGAGTGATCACTCCAAACTGGATCCCTCAAGACAACAAAAGCATAGAACTATTTTTGAATAGAGAAACAGAGGAAGCCTTTTGGAGATTCAAGCCAGATCAACCTAGCCAATTGGGCATAGTCATCATCTACGAGTTCAAGGATCCAGAGATACCAGGCAAAGTTGTCTACCTGGATAACACGTCAGAGAAAATTTTCTTGGTAACAGAACATGATAGACATGCATATACTTGGAAGAATGAATTGATTTTCCCTCCACCAAGATCCAATGTTTCCCATGGCCTCCAAGGAGTAGGATCATCCCAAGCTCATGAAGCCCAGAGAGAAAGAACTAGAGAGAGACCTGAGGTAAGTTTTGCACACACGGTGGGCAGAAATAGAGCAGGATTTGAAAATGAAAGAACTGAAAGAGAGAGACATCAAGCACATAGGCAACAAAGAGATGAACATGATTTTCCATTGCCTAGACCCCGAGAGCACCCAAGAACCCTTAGACCCACTCAAGTGATCAAGGCAATGAAGAATTATTTTGACGGGTCAGGAGATCCTTATGATCATGTGGCCGAGTTCAAACAAGTGTTAAGAGCTGAACAGGTTGAGGATTTGTTCACCCAGTACGAGGCATTTGGTCTGACTCTTAAGGGCACTACCTTAGCTTGGTTTCAACCATTGAGTAGTCGCAACTATCGCGATATAGGTCAACTGCTAGACAAATTCATTGTAGAATTTTCCAAGAGTGGTATCAAGCATAACACATCATCTTTGATCCACAGTTTTAAGCAGACACCCCAAGAAACAGTGCGACTAGCAGGTAGAAGGTTTAGACAGTACCTAGAAAGATGCCCTGCTCCAGAGCTACCCACACCAGCCAAACAAGTGGCTTTGTTTTTAGATGGCTTACTGAGCACAAAGTTAAGATCCTATGTATACTTGAAAGAGCCTAGATCCATAGAAGAGTGCGTGCGGACATGCATTGACATAGAAGATAACTTGGGTGAGGAGTTAGGATTGTCCAAACTCTATAAGGACTCTGATAGTTCTACTAGTCATACTTCAAAAATCTCCACGGAAATAGAGGAGATAGCTGAGCAAGTTGCGAAGAAGTTGGGAGTCCAAAATAAACAAACACAGAGAGTCACTCCAGTGAATCGATGTTATACTTGCGGAGGCGACCACATGGCTAATGTATGCCCAATGCAAAACCAAAACATGAGAGAAAGGAATTCTCCATATTGCACTATTGAGAGAAAATATACGAACCACACGGCTCAAGATTGTCCCTATAATAGGCGGGCCGTTAGACAGAATTACCAACAACCTTACCACCCAGGTAGGTATCAAAACCAATACCAACAGCCATATTATAGACCACAACAGCAATATCAGGCACAATATAGGCCACAACTAGTCTTGGGAAACCAACCACCAGCTCCTGCCAACGTGATTCCAGTCAAGTATGCCGTGGGAGAGGAAAATCCAAATAGAGCATTGGTGCCACTAACCCCATTGATACCAGATAATGACTCTCATGCTCATAGTTCAGACTACTCCCATGAAGGTAGTCCACATGCTTATTACACAGAGTCACCTGAACATAGTGAGATTTACTCGTATCAATATGAGGCACCATCTATGGAGCAAAATTGGGAGCCAGAATACTCCAATGTCATGTACACAAATCCTAACCCTAGGCCCCAGTTGAGACAAATGAGACCACAAGCCCCTAGAGGATCTTGTTTCAGATGTCAAGGTGACCATTTCATTCGTGACTGTCCCCACCCACCATCTCCGAGTCAAGGACAGGCTATTACAATACAGGCTTTTTGTCCTGATTGTGGCAAAGACCATCTCCCCAGAGATTGTTCAAGAAACCCCTCTAGTGCACCCAAGATTACACCCATTAATGTGGTAGGCTTAGTGGCGGATTCAAGTTCAAGTAGTAGCAATGTGGCTCCTATACAAGCTCTCACTAGAGCACAAGCCTTAAAACAGGATCAACCAGCAGAACAATCAGAGTCGAGTGAATCAAGAGAACCTAGTAAGAGGAAAACAAGAACATGGAAGGATACCAGAGAGAAGGCCAATCGCAAGTCGAATAAAAAGTTATCGGAACTAGAAGAAAGCTTAAAAGAAGCAAAAACAAAAATAGAAGACATTGCATCTCAAAGCCCATCGCATGCTGAAACTCCATCCACTCCACCTCATCCCACCCCACCACCCATTGTAAATAGACCGCAACCAGGGTCTGTTCTTGCAGATCCAACCCCAAAAGGTTTGGACATGATGTTCAAGGCCTACCAGGCTCGTCTTCAAGAAGGGCCAACAGCTGCAAATCTAGACAAGAGTTACCCTAGAGCAGATTTAGAGATTGAACGAATGAAAATGTGCATGAAAATGGTAGAACACGCTCAAGCTATACTTGAGACTAGTCAAAAGTTCAATCAGACAAACTCTGTCAAACCAGATTTGCATTTCCAAGGCTTACTAGAAAGATTAGAGCAATTAGTAAACAAACCACAAGTTTCTTTACCTCCACAGGCTCAACCAGTTATTGAAAGAGGAAGCTCACCACCAATGGGAGCTTATGTTCCTAATTCCACAGATGCTGGAACACCTCCTTCAATTCAACAGTACTCTCAAGAGTTCTTGCGGGAAGTACAAGAAGAGAAATGGGCCAAGGAGAAGGGTAATTCCCCGCCTATTCCTGAGATTGATGATCTTCATGATCAATTTCCCCAAGACATTCCATCTATTTATGGAGATGAAGCAGAACAACAGGAAGACGAAAGATTAGATTTTGAATCTAATACCCTAGAAGAATTGCCTCAATTTCCAGGCCCATGGGAATCTGAATCTCTCCAGATTAGAGCTCCCACAATACTAGTAAGAAATGAAGACCCAGTGGTTCCAAGGAACACGGATGTCGTGAAGAACACTAAGGTTCAGTGTCATCGCACTGTAGAAGAGCTGCTCAAAGCAAAACCTGAGCTATGGAATCATGTGAAGGATCAGGTTCCAGAACTTGATTCCAACATGCCAAAAGCAGACTCCAAGCAAAGGGTACCAAAGATACCTCTAGACAAAATAGGGGACATGTGTGAGGGTGAAGAAGGTAATACTTATCTTCCAATCACCTACCAAGGTTACACAACCAAAGCAATCATAGATTCAGGTGCTGGTGTTGCTATTGCGACCACCTCCTTGTGGAAGCAATGGGGCAAGCCCACATTAAGACCAACTAGAATGAAGCTTCAAATGGCTGATGGTCATTTTGAAAGACCTCTTGGATTGCTAGAAGGGATAACTCTAACCACTTGTGGTGTAGAGTTTGAGCACACATTTGCTATATGTGACTTTGAGAAAAATAATGTCTATTAGATGATCCTAGGAAGACCCTTCCTACAACAATTGCAAATAGTACAGGATTGGGGAACTAAATCCTTGTACTTACAACACTTAGGGGTCACCACCAAGGTCAATTTGAAGGATTACACCTTCAGAGATGTACCACCCCTACAGTGGAATTCTATCCACAAAGCGAAAGAAGATTCCATCTCTGTGCATTCTGAAAGTTCACCTGATCCATCATGGCTGCATGAAGATACTCATTTGTGGATGTGCAAGGTCGCAAAGGAAGAGGAAAAACGCTTGAAAGCGAGAGAAGAAGGAACTTCACCAGGAGATAGACCAGTTAGAGACCCAGCCTACACACCGATGATCTTTCCAGATGAGGAATTTGAGCCTCATGGCTGGCCAGAAATCTTAGCCACCATGGACATTGCTGTCAATGAAGAACAATGGACACCTCATTGTGATGAGGAGGGTTATGATATCTCAGTGTTCATGTGTCAGCCCTTGCTAGAAGAATGTGACCCTAGTGATGTCATAGAAGAAGAAGAGAATGACGATGATATAGACTCCATTGTGATGGATAGTTTCTTTAACTCAGAGCAGCACTATCTAGAAGATGTAGGAGTGTTCACCCAGAAAGAAGAAGAACCTCTCACAAGTATTAAAACAGTAAATTCAAAGGATGGAAGTGAGAGTAGTCAAAAGAAAAAGAAAAGAAAAGCAGTGAAACAAGAAGAGGAGGAATCATTGTTTGAAGTACCAGAAAACTTCAAGAAATATGAAGTTGAAGACCGCAAAATTTTGGTACGAATGCCTAAGAGAGAGGCCATTATAGGAGAATCATATGAGAATAAAGAAAAGACCAAGAAGATTGTAGTGACCATCGAAGAGAACGAAGAGAGATGCACATATATAGGAGATGACCTAAGTGCAAGAGAAGAAATGGAGCTTGTAGCTCTATTAAGGGAATATAGGGACGTGTTTGCGTGGCACTATAGAGATTTGAAAGGGGTAGATCCAAGAATCTGCTCTCATACTATCCCCATGACTGCTGATGCCAAGCCCACCAAACAGAAGCCCTACACATATAATGATACTTATGCAGCCAAAATAAAAGAAGAAATTGATAGGTTGATTGAAGCTGGATTCATCTATGAGATTGAGCATACTGAATGGGTGTCCCCCATTGTCGTGGTGCCCAAGAAGAACGGAAAGTTGCGAGTGTGTATTAACCTTAAAAAAGTTAATGCCGCTACTATCAGAGATAGTTATCCACTTCCAATCACGGAACACCTTTTGGAGCGGGTTGCAGGCAAGGAAGTGTATAGCTTCCTTGATGGGTTTTCAGGTTACAATCAAGTAGCCATTGCCCCAGAAGATCAACACAAAACAGCTTTTGCTACAGAGTGGGGAATCTTTGCATTTCGTGTGATGCCATTTGGGCTCACCAATGCACCCACAACATTCCAAAGGCTCATGTGTCATGTCTTCAAAGAGTTCTTGCAAAAGAGCTTAGAAGTGTATGTGGATGATTTATGTGCTCATTCCCAAGAAAGAAGGTTTCACATCCCTGAGCTCAGACAAATCTTCAACAAGTGTAGAGAATATCGAGTGTGTCTGAACCCAGAAAAGTGTGTGTTCATGGTGCGTCAAGGTAAAATCTTAGGTCATATTGTTTCTAAGAATGGAATCTCAACAGATGAAGATAAGGTACGAGCCATAGCGGAGCTACCAAGGCCAAGGAATGTTAAAGAGGTACAAGCCTTTATGGGCCATTGTGGATACTACCGTAGGTTTATCCACATGTACACGATCATAGCTAGACCCCTTTATGCCTTGTTGTCTAATTTTGAGTGGAACGATGAATGCGAGAATTCTTTCAATGAACTAAAGAAACGTTTGTGCACAACACCGATACTGACCACTCCTGATTGGAATAAGCCATTCCATGTCCATGTGGATGCATCCAATCATGCCATAGGATGTGTGTTAGCACAACCCACAGGTGAAGGGAATTTAGATTTGCCCATAGCATATGCTAGTAGACAACTAAACCTAGCCGAAAGAAACTATACCACAACCGAGCGAGAAGGGTTAGGCATGGTATATGCTGTGAAGAAGTTTAGACACTATTTATTGGCCAACAAGTTCAAGTTTTTCACTGATCATCAAGCTTTGTTATATTTGGTCAATAAACCTTGCAATAATGGACGCTTAGTAAGATGGTTCCTCTTACTAATGGAATATGACTTTGAAGTTGTTGTCAGGAAAGGTAGAACCCACCTTCGGGCAGATCACCT
The DNA here is from genome assembly GCA_020310875.1 of Ceratopteris richardii. NCBI lineage: Eukaryota > Viridiplantae > Streptophyta > Polypodiopsida > Polypodiales > Pteridaceae > Ceratopteris > Ceratopteris richardii. Next base: position 62,701,870 of record CM035431.1, read on the forward strand.
TTCTCGCATCACTTTAGGAGAGTCACCGCAAGGAGTGTCTGATGACCTACCGGATGCTTATCTGATCAATTTAGAAGTTGTTCCTAAATGGGCAAATAAGTTGGTACCAGTCCTAACCTTCGGCCCTGCAAATAAGAATATGAAAACATCACAAGAAGAAATTGTAAGATCACAAAAATATCACATATTGGCAGGAAGCATGTACAAACAAGATACTGAGGGTGTATTAGCTTGTTGTGTTGAGGATGATGAACATATTAGTTGGTTGCAGCAAGCTCATGAAGGATTGCTAGGAAATCACTATTCTAAACAACGAACATTGCAGAATCTGAAGCGTCTAGGAGTGTATTGGCCTAGCATGGACAAAGAAATACATGAGTGGATTAAGAATTGTCCAATGTGCAGAGAGAGACACCCAGTGGAGCATGCGACCCTTTATCAAGTGTCATTAATTCCAGATTGGAGTGCTCCATTGGTAGAGTTTATGAGGTCGGGAAGATTACCCAAAGAGGCTAGTCTAGCAAGAAGACGAAGCATGGAGCAAGAGGCTCAAGGCTATGCCCTAGTAGGAGACAACCTATACCGAAGAGGCAAAGATGGTTACTTAAGACTCTGCGTTCACGAATCAGATTATTTGAAAGTCTTAGAAACTGCACACAGCGGTGTTGCAGGTGGACATTTTGGTCCTGACCGAGTGATCAAGACCATTCTATTCTCAGGACTTTGGTGGCCCACTCTTCATATGGACGCACATACCTATGTGAAGAAATGTGACACATGCCAAGGTGCACAATATCCAGTTAGAAAAGACGAGATGCCCTTGAGGCCAATGATGGGAGGGCGTGCATTTTCCAAGTGGGGCATAGACTTCATAGGTCCTATTAATCCCCCTGTTAGAAACTCCCATGCAGAGTATATTATTGTAGCCACAGATTACCTTACAAAGTGGGTAGAGGTGAAAGCCATAACAAAGAATGATGCTCAGACGACGGCTAAGTTCTTATTCGAGAATGTGTTCACGAGATATGGGCTACCAATAGAGTTAATAGAGGCACACACTTCTTGAATGAGGTCATTGAAAATCTTCTCCAAGAATTCTTGGTGATACATAAAAAGTCTGCCCCTTATCACCCACAAGCTAACGGACAAGCCGAGAGTACCAATAAGATCCTTTGTAACGTATTGACAAAATTGGTAAATAATAAACGCTCTGATTGGGACAAACAACTTCATCATGCTGTTTGGGCTTACTGAGTTGCCTACAAAACGGTACTCAATGCCACCCCATTTCAGATGGTCTTTGGACAGAATGCGGTGTTACCACTGGATTTCTTAATCCCTGCTTTAAAAGTAGCACAAGAGCATGAGTGGAATGGACATGAATTGTCCTCTAGGATCTTTGATCTAGAACGCTTAGGTGAGACAAGGCTACGCGTGGCGGCAGGTATCTATGCTGCAAAGAAGAGGCAAAAGGCATACTTTGATGCACACATCAAAGATAAGGGATTGAAAGAGGGAGATCTAGTGTTGGTTTACACACTAAAACAACATGCCCATAAGTTGGAAAAAAGAGGATATGGACCCATGATCATTAATAGAATTTCCACTAGCGGTGCAGTTCAGTTGGCCACTCTAGAAGGAGACATCTTGCCAAACTATATCAGTGGTTGTAGAGTCAAGTTATACCAAGAACCTCTTACAGAGGATATGCTTACGAGACTCAACACTGCTAAGAAGCGAAAAGAAGAGGAGTTAAGGGTGAGAGAAGAAGCCCAAGCCGAGGCTAGAGAGCGCATAAGGCGAAATAAGTTAAGGCGACTAGGCCTAGATGTCCACTCACAAGCCCCAAAATATCACATGGATATGTGCCAAAAGTCAGGCATAGCGACTTCTCAAGTCATTGACCGAAGACCATTTGTGACCATAGAGATAGGACAAGGAAAGGATGTAGGACTGTGAAAGCATTGATTGACTCAGGTGCTGCAAGTAGTGCAGTTAGACTATTGTTGAGCCCATAAAAGTCATGTTGGTCAAAGTCAACTGCAGTCAAAGTCAACGGTCAAAGTCAACTGGTCAAAGTCTACAAGGTCAAAGGTCAAAGTCAATAGGTGCAAAGTTAAAGTGCAGGTGTCAAAGTGCACAGGTGGTGCATAAGTAATTGTCCACAAAGGGTAAATCGGAGAAAGTGGGTTGCAGGTTGCAGAGGTATTTTCTCTAATTGCCCCAAGTTCAAAGTGTGTTTTAAAGTGTTTTGGAAGGTTCAGGTGAACCCCCCTTATGTGCAAAAGTGAAGAATTAAAAGGAAATGTGAAGGCATATGAAGCGGCAAAAGTGTACGCACAGGTGAAAGAATGGCCCCCCATTAAAATTTTTGGTTTTAGACTAAAGTCACTACAGGACAAAACAGTGAGTAGTTGGCTGCCACTTGTGAGAGCAATCTTGGAACATCAAAGTGAGCACCAAGATTCACTTGCAGTTAGGAGCGTACGTGATTGACACACTCAAATCAAGGAAGAACCATTCTTGGATCAAGGTTAGAGTAAGCAAGAGAGCATAGGCTAAGTGGAGCAAGAGAGAGAAGTGCAAGAGTCACCAGAGTACGTCGCACAGAAGTGGAAGTGCAAGGCGCATAGAGAGTGACCAAGGATTTTGGTGCAGAGAAGTGCTAAGCTATAGTTCCCCCAAGTATCTCAAGGTCCTTTGGCAGTGTACGCTTGCCGACAGCAGGTATTCACTCCTCCCCCTTTGTGGAAGCTTGGTGCAAGGTGTGCACAAGGAGAAGCTTGAAGCAGGTGGAGGTTTGTAGCAGAGGAGGTCGGCAGCAAGAGGACATTGGGATATTGGATATTTTGTAATTGGGCACTCTGTGGGATTGTGCATAGAGGTATTGGTGTATCTTGTATTTCAAACATTGTACTTTTCTTACTGTAATCAAACGGCAGAAACTTCCAAGGTGTATTTTCTCTTTTGGTCTTTTCATTTTCTCCTACAAACCCTCAAACTCCTTCTTGTCAAATAATCCCCCAACAACTATCCTACTGCCAAAACTTGCAGTTGAACATCAATCCCATAGAAGCTTATCTCATAGGATTGGGAGGTGTGGAAACCCCTTGTTTGGGCGAAGTGGAACTTCCCATCTACCTGCAAGATGTTCCAATGAAAGTCAAAGTGCTAGTGTGTCAAGATGAGAACCTTACAGAACCACTTGTCTTAGGACAAGATTGGATTTATGACAATGCAGTCAACTTAAACCTAAGAAGTCAACTTCTTCAAGTTTGGGTCCAGGGACAATGCTTTACATTAGAACTAGAAAATGGCATGCTCACAAATCCAGATGTCACATCTTGTAGTTCTTCTAAGACTAATCATATGAAAGAAGATGTTGTATGTGTCAAAAGCTCTATGATGCAGAAGGAGTCAATCGTGGAAGAACAGGTTCGAAGGCGGGTGGATCTTTCTTCTTCTTCAAAGAATCAAGTAGCCATAGAAGTGAGTCCACCACACAAGCAAACACAACCGATCACGACAACTGCTACATCAAATAGAAAGATACCATTCGATAAGAAAGCAGTTCCGAACATGAAGCAGATCTGGGTACGCAAAGGAGAGCAACCACCAGCCTTGCCCCCACAAATCCCATCTAGGCAAGCCAACCAGGCCAGAAGACGAAGGAAGTAGCTCGGACAAGCTCAATCACAAGGTATCCAACAAGTTTGGGTGCCTAAGAAATTAGTTGAAGCTCAACAAGGGCGATTACAGATGTGGGTACCTAAGAAGCTCTTACATCTACAACAACCTGTGTTCTCCCACATGCGAAAGGTCTCAACAAATAAGCCAAAAGGAGAAGAGGATAAGAACCACGTACAGAGATCGAAAGGAGATCAAATCAGCTCTTCAACAATAGTAGGAAGACGTGCAAAAAGGATATGGGTTTGGAAGCCAAAAGTACAAGTAGCCTCCATCAAACCAAAGCGCCAACCACATTGGATACCACAGTTCAGAAAGCATCCAATGAGGAAGACGCTTGAAGTAATCTCTACAGTGCCAAATGCTGTTCTAAAATGGGTCCCTATCAAGAGGAAGGATCAGTGGTCATCTCGAGATCCAATGGATACCTCCAACAAAGATGACACCAACATTTGCAGGTGACATCAGGCCTCGACGAGCGACAACCATGTGCTCCTTGCACAACCCTGTCTTTGGCACCATTCAGGTCATGCATTTCCAAAGTATGCATTAATATAGGGCCACATTACACGATCGTGCATAGACACACTTGAGAATCCCAGACACAAGAGCACATTGACATATGTCAAAGATTTTTATTGATTGATACTAAACTCTGTCTTCTTGTTTTGTGACATTGTTCCTCAACACAAAAAAAAAAAAAAAAAAAAACTTGTCTCTAGGCTTGGCTCTTGGAACCTGAATGAGTCATGCTTAGTTGAAGGTGGAATTGTTGATTACTAGGCATTTATCAATTTGGATAAAATTGTGTCTCGGCTAGTAGATGATATTATTGCTGCCTTATCTGGTAGATGGCAAGCACTTGGCATGAACATGGCATCTACAACTATGATTTTCTCTTACCATGGTAGGATTGAAAAGCTTGAAGGTCCGCAACTTGAGTGATGCTTAATTACTTCATGTACGCGAGCATCCAAGGAGATATCTGCAAAGGGTAGTTCTGGAGGAGAAGACTCCTGCGTATGGTGAGCTAAAGAGAATATATGAAACTCAGCTTGGTGTAGTTACCCAATGTTGTTTGCCAAAGAATATAAAGAAATTCAATTCTCAGTCTTTGGCAAATGTTGATTTGAAAAGAGGAGAGAGGATCAACCACTCAAAAGATCTCATCAGTGGACCATCAACATGGACATTCATCAACAATGTTCCATCCCAAAGGTCGAGTGTACAACACGAAGAGATGAACATCGATCAACCTTCTCCATGGTAAGTATCTTTACTCTAGCAACACCATAACCATGATAGATTAGGAAACCTCTTCGTCAGCATACCCTTGGGCACTTAGCTCAAGACTCGCAATTTTTGCACCATACTTCTTCCAATGCATTTTCCAAGTAAGCATTCATAGGGCTACATTACAAGGCCGTGCACAAGGCACATATTTTCCTCAACCCATGCACGAACACACTTACCCATCACTCAATATGGGTTAGGAGTACTTGGCATGACTACTATGAACATCAACTGTGGAAAATCTAGAAAACATCAACGGAGACTCACAACGACACAGTCATGTGGGAATCCAAGGAAGAAGCACATACCAAGAGACTACCACTTGCAAAGACTCGCAGTGATAGATGAAGAACCAGACACATCTAGAAGTCAGATGACTTTTGTTCATAAAGACGAGACACTCCCTCTCGAGGCACTACTTGGAACAACCACTACAACAAGGGTCTGTCAGGGACGACAGACTCGAGAGGGGGGGGAGTGTTGAAGCTCAAAGTCAAGGACAAAGCATGGAAGCACATCAAAAGGTGAACACACAAGGAAAGGGAGCAAGTAGGGAGCTCCAAGAAGTGTATGTCAAATTTTCAGAAGAATCCCCTACAACAATAGTGATTTTCATCACTAAAACCATTGTAAATACCATTTTCTATTTTTAGTAACTCCATTTTGTGCAAGCCGAGGAGTCCTCGAGCTTGAGGAGTATTAGTAGTACCATCGTACCAATTTTCATAATTTTTAGACTTCGTTTGAGCCCTCAAATAAGCCCTAGAACCTAATTTTTAACTAGGCCGGACACTAGGTCTGGACAGGGCCAAAACTAGTCAAAAAACTATAAAAAGAGCTAGAGAGCTCATTTTTGGGGTGAGCTTGTTAGAGAATAGAACTTTTGTAAGAGAACTCTTTTGCAATCTAAGCTTTCCATTGTTCCTCTCTTTGATCTTACTTTGTGCGCGTGTGTGTGTATGTGTGTGCATGTTTGTGTGCTTTCACTCACGCACTTGTGCCTTCACTTGCTCATGGTCTTCATACCGGTCCTCACGTCTCCGCGGATTGACAAGTAAAGGAGGTGGTGCTTACGCTTGAGCTACATGTATATAACTCACTTGTGACTCTTTTGCAAAGAATTTTGCCATTTTGAAGAACTTGGAGAAATTTCAAATTTTCTTCTTCATGCTTGTGTATCTTCTTTTTTCATGAGCTCATGTGTGTGCATGAGGCATGGAATGTGTGCCTAGAGGTGTTGTCTACCGCCTACCCATCTCTTTTCGCTATTGTGTTGTGTAAGTGTGAAGTTTTGGAAGTGTAGAAGTGAGAGTAGGTGTTCCTCGACACTTTGTTTTTGGGCCATAACTTGAAGCATAAAGGTCGGATCTAGCTAAAAACACCTATTGGATGCATCTCATCGAGAGCTTCAAAACAAACCTACTATTGACTACAATCGGGTATCAGAGGTGAGAGAAACCACTCGATTTGTGCTTGCTGCTACACCAAGTATTGCGATACACAATGTTGTGTAAGGTAGATTGTCCTAATTTTCATGCATAACATACCCTATTCCTACATTAGCTATCACATGTGCACATTTCTTCATACACTTGATTGGGTTAGGCTCACAGATTGATAATTAAATGAGTGTATCAATGCCAAGACTATATGCACTTGTTTGATGATACAAATCTAGTCTCATTCATTGCAATTCCCTAAGACATTGTGAACTTAGGTACACACATTTTTGGTGCCGTTGTTGGGGATGTCAACTTTCATTAAGGTGCACACATGATGGTTAGAGCATTTTTGTGAAGGTAGTGAACATGAGGAGGTAAATTTTAGTAGCTTGGCCAATCACCAGTCTCTTGCACTTATTGCTTTATAAGCCTAGTGTGTATGTGTGTGTGACAAGTTTTTAGGATTAGGTTAGGAGTGGAGGAATTAGGGTTAGGAAGTAGGTAATTGAGTGTGGAAGTAGAGTAGCTCAATCAAAATCAAAGCCAAAAATCATTTTTTCACTTTTTTCTTGAGTCATTGTCATTGGCAAGAGACTAAAACCCAAAAAATCACCACACTTAGTTCACTTGTTTATGCAAGTATTGAGGAGCTCCTAGACAATCTATATCGTGGAGTGTGTATCATGCCGAATTTGGAGTATAGAGAGAATTTTGTGCTAAAACTTTTAGGAACCCTTCCTTGAGGTGAGCTAAACACCATAAACAAAACAAAAATTTGATTGATCACTCACACGAGGTGACATGACTTCCATCGAGTATCATGAGGCTCATATTAGGAGATTTTAAAGGAATGTTTTTGCTATAAACACATAGGTAACAAAAGAGCACAAGGAGCACACATGCATATAAATTTCCAAATTTCAACTCATATAAGTCAAGTATCGTGATCGGTCGAGTTTGCATTTTGTGTAACCTTTGAATTGCAATGTTGTATGAGGTTGCACCTGAGGTGTCATCGTCTTTGGTGCTTGTGTCTTCTTGAGTTTCTTTCTACTCCTCATCTTGGTCTTGTTGATCTTCAACGTGTTTCTTGGCTTTGTTGACTATCGTCGTCCTCATCGTCATCCATTGTTTTATCTTTTTCTTCTAGAATTGACACAACTTGATCTCCCTCAGGTTCTGATGGAGATCTAGGATAACTAGGGCCTTTGTACTCTTGTAAAAAGAATTGGGCCTTTGAGAATTGAAACTCTCTAGAGAAGGCATTATGCATTTCAAAATCAAATATTGTATTAAGTGCCTCAACTTCTAAGTTGGGTATTGAAAAAGCAAACGCATCTGGTTTGACAGTAGCTAAGGTTTTTCTTTCTATAGTTGTGGCCATTTTGGTGGTCACTGTGGTTGCATGAGAGGTTACATCTACACGAGAAGTACCTTCTGATGTAATAGGGTGTGACAACTAAATTCTGATGGGGGTAAAATCGTTTGAGGTTCTGTTAGTGATTGTTGGGGTGAAGGTTGAGCCTGGATGGTGAGGCACATACATTTAGACATGGGATGGTTCCCCTCATGCATTTTCCAATTCATGACTTTGGTGGTATGCGGGACTTGGTAGAGCCTTTAAATTTTTGTAATTCTGCACTTGATAAGGCTCATTCAACAAGAATGGTGTATGCCAAACACATATACCCTATTCATGTAATCCCATAACAACGATGTATGACTCTTATCTCACCTGTCTTTGGTTTGCCAAAAATAGTTGTTCTTGTATCTAGCTAGCTAGGTCAATAGTTTGTGGGCCAATGTTCACCAGATAGAGTCCGACCACATACACTTTTGCAGCAAAATGAAGTGATCCTCTGTAGGGAAGGCAAAATGCTACATGCAGATGCACAACAACTCCAATAGTTTGGGTGTAATGGTTGAGATGTCAACCCACTTCAGAACATCTACCTTCTTCATGGGTTCTAGGATGAGAAATTCTCTTTCTGTGGGTGTATGCATATCATGAATTTTTCTAATGAGGTTTGGTGAGAGATAAAACTTCTTAAAAGGTAGTTCTAATGAGGTTTGCTAGAGGAATTAAGACCAATATGGGCAAGGGCATGTTTCACAGAGTACTTCACTACACCCCTACCTAAACGTGACTACAAGGATTAGGTGTTAGTGAAATCTAACAAGGGAAAAGGTTAGCATCATGAGGTTTCATATTGTACAATGGAGATGAGATTTCATATTGTACAATGGAGTGGATGGAGGGTTCTAGGGGTGTTCAAGCACCCATTTCCTAGTGAGTGATGAATGTAAATGATTCTTTTGATTGGATACAAAGGATGGTTTGGGAGGTTATATGGTAGGTGAGTGGTGTGATTTTGGGGGAAGTGGAGTTAGATGGCTTAGTTTCTGAGCGACAAGATAGGCCTTGGGCACCTAGATTTGAGTGGTGTTGGGCTTGGCCACCAGAGATTTCTTAGGCACCTAGACTTGTTGAATTCTCATGGAAGGAGAATCTCTATGTGATGATGAGCATCCAAGTTGATTTTGCTACGTCTTGACTTCTTATCCTGAACTAGAGGAGATGAGTGGTGATCGCTGACGTTCCCAGATTTTCTTTTTGCCGATTGCACTTGGATACTTATGTCACTTCTCAAGGGTACTCTAGATTGGTCCTCAATTGATTTCTTCAGATCCTAGTTGACATTCCCATGGTGGTGGTTGACAGGTTAGGTGGACACTCTGCTTTGGAAAATGTGGGAGTTCCACCACTTGCATGACCTACCCATCAGAAGGTGAGTCATTCTGTACAACAGATCTAGGCAGGCATGTAAGAAGTGTGGAGGGTGAGCTCGAGGGGACTATGGTGCCCATTTTTTTGCCTATTGTGCCCATTTGGCCATCCATGGTCCCCATTTGTCTGTTAATAGTTCCCATTTTGCCAAGGAAGGAGAGGGAGAAATCTTGATTACTCCTCTGGCCAAGGCTAGTTCCCATCTATCCGGAGAGGGTAGTCATTGGTTGGAGGATTTGACCAAAGATCTTATGATCCTCCTTCACTTCAATTAGATGGGTGCAAGGGTTACTTTCCTCTGAGTGGGGATGGTTAGGGATCTCGAGCAGTATCACTCACTCCTAGCCTGCTATCCCAAGCTGAAGGGAGAATTTTCTAAGATTTAAGTCCACTGAGTGATCATACAACCAATCTTGGCTGAGAATTAGTGGTTCTATCAGGTCATTATCATGACAAACTAGGAGCTTCACCATCAAGGTTACATCTTCTATGAGGATAGGAAGATCCACCTCATCCATGCAAGGGGTTTCCATGCCTCCTAGCCCTATAAGGTATCCCTCTATAGGATGCATTTCTAGTCCCATTTCTTGACAGTGAGACCACCTAATCATGCTAGTTGTAGCACTTGAATCAATTAGCACCCTGATCTCCTTGAGAGTATTGCCTTGCCTTAGCATAATCATAATGAATGGTCTCCTATCCACTATGCTAGGGTGAGCAGTTGACTTTGTTTGACACATTGCCATAGGATATATGGGGGTTTCTACGTTGGTACAGGGGTTTACTTGGAGGCCTTCTAATTGATTATAGTGTTCCCTCCCTAGTCCATGCCTTCTTAATTTCATATGTTTAATGCATTCTAAGGCCTCTACGTAAGCTTCTTCTCTTATTCTTTTTTCTTCATCCTTGCATTTCTTTGTTAGCGTAACTCATCTTAGCATGTCCTTGGTGAGAGGTTCTTGATAAAGCTTGACTCTATAGCCACTAATATAATTAGGCATTATCTCCCCTTCTAGAGTGGTAAATTGTACCGCTCCACTCGTGGAAAGCTGATTTATAATCATAGATCCATAACCACATTTCTCTAGCTTCTGTGCATGTTGTTTTAGCATATAGATTAGGAATAAATCTCCTTTTTTCAAGCCTTTGTCCTTTACATGTGCATCAAAATAGGCTTTTTGTCTCTTCTTATCTACATATATTCCTGCTACGGCTCTCAACCTAGTCTCTCTAATCATTCTAAGTCCATGATCCTCGATGATAAATTATAGAGAACCCATTGATGCTCTTGTGAAACCTTAATGGTGGGTATCAAAAAATCCAAGAGAAGCACTGCATTTTGACCAAAAACCATCTAAAAGGGATTTGCATTGAGTACCATCTTCTAGGCCACTTGATATGCCCAAACAGTGTGGTGTAACAGCTTGTCCCAATTTGAACCTTTGTTGTTTATGAGTTTAGTCAGTACATTGCAAACGATCTTGTTAGTACTTTTTGCCTGTCCATCGGCTTGAGGATGTGTGGACTTCTTGTGAATCATCATAAAATTGTGTAATAAATATTCAATGAATTTGTTTAGAAAGTGGGTCCCTCTATCGCTCACTAGTTCTATAGGTATTCCATACCTTGTAAAGACATTCTCAAATAATAATTTTGCTATCGTGTGTGCATCATTCTTTTTGGTAGAATTAGCCTCTACCCATTTGGTGAGATAATCTGTCACTACAATGATGTATTCTGCATAAGTACCTTTAGTAGGGGGGGTTAACGGGTCCAACAAAGTCCATACCCCACTTAGAGAATGCACGTCCTCCCATCATGGGTTTCAAAGGCATCTCATCTCTGTGTGTTGGAAACTCAGTTCTTTGGCACACATCACATCTCTTTACATATGTATGTGCATCCATATGAAGATTAGGCTGCCATAGTCCTGAGAATAGTATGGCCTTGATTATTTGATTGGGGCCCAAATGACCAACTACAACACCCTGGTGTGCAGTGCTCCAGTAGTCACTCTCACGAACACATTGTCTCATATTTGCATCTCTTCCCCTTTTGTACATATTATTACCAATGAGTGTGTAGTCTTGAGCTTCCTGCTCTAGACTCATTTGCCTTGCCAAAGTCATTTCCTAATGGAATGTTTTCATGCTCAAGTAAGTTATCATTGGTTCACTCCATTCTAGTGTTAGAGACACATGATGTAAGGTAGCATGCTCGATTGATGGTCTAACACAATAGATTAGGCATTCCTTGCATATCCTATAGATGTCTACTTCCATCCAAGGCCAATATACTCCTAGTATATAGAGAGTTTGTAGCATGCAGTGTCTCAAATGGTATTGCTCTAATGCACCTACATGTGCTAATTGCCATCATTTATCGTACTCTAATTCCTCTATGCAACAAGTGAGGATTTTTTTATTATTCTACTTTTAAATACTTCTTGCCATCATTTGATATCTTTGTAACTTAGTTATCTCTCGTTCCTTCATCCTGACTTGAGGGTTCTTGGTCCAAATGTGAGAATGGGGACAATTGGCTTGGTCCATTTAGGAACCACTTCAAGATTAAACAAATACGCATGTGGTGAATCATATGCTATCCCTTGAGGGGCTTCTCCTATAGTTAGTCATGAGATATGCTCGGTTACAAGGCTTGTTGACTAGATACAACAATGTTTGGTGGTCTATTAAGAACTTGAATTTGTTTGCCAGTAAGTAATGTTTGAATTTCTTTACTACATAAACCATTCCTAATCCTTCTCTCTCAGTGGTGGTGTAGTTTCTCTCAACTGCATTCAACTACCTATTTGCATATGTTATAGGAAGGCCTATATTGGCTTCATCTGTAGGTTGTGCTAGCACACAGCCGATAGCATAATTGGATGCATCCACGTGTACATGGAATGGCTTACACCAATCTGGTGTCATTAGAATCAGTGATGAACAAAAACGTTGTTTAAGTTCATTAAATCATTTCTCACATTCATCTATCCACTCTAGCTTAGTCAGAAGGGCATACAAAGCTTCTGCAATGATTGCATACATGGTTATAAAGCATCCATAGTAACCACAATGCCCCATGAAAGCTCTTTCATTGAAATTTCCAAGACTTTTATGCCAAATATCTAACTCAGAAATCTTATGTCCTCCATAAGTGAACAAGGCATGACCAACATTACCTTGAATCTTCAAGGTAAAAAGTCTTCCTTCTTTCTTCCTTGAAACAATTTGTTTATACCCATTGCTAGGGTCTTCCACAAAAACTCCATCATTAGTGAACCTTAATTCATAACCTTTTTGAACAATTTGCCCTGCACTTATTAGATTCTTTGGAATTGTAGGAACATACAAAACCTTATTCAGGAGAGTACTTCCATCCTTGGCCTTCACTGATCCAATTGACTTCACATTATGCTTTGTATTATCACCTGTTTGAACTACATGATTAGTTACCTTATTCTCCAAATCAGTGATCAAAGCTATGTTGCCACTCAAGTGATTGCTACACCCAGAGTCAATGTATAAGACTCTTTGGTCTTGACTTTGCCTTTCACAAGTTGCATTCATTATCAAGGTTGAATCCTCCTTCTGATCTGAAGCATAATTGTAGTAGGTATTGTTGTAGGACTGACTTTGAAAACCTCTACCTGCATTTCTTCCAAAGTAACCTCTACTAACTCTACCTCTGAAATTACCTCTTTGATTTCTGCCACCTCTTCCTCTTGAATTAAAGTTCTGATTATATCCACCATTATTCTGATTATTATGCCAACAATCATGAGCTAAGTGATTTATCTTACCACAAATCTAGCAGGCTTTGGCTCCATCTTTATTACTTCTGCCTATTCCTCTACCTTCGCCACCTCCTCTTCCTCTTAGGACGTTAGCTTGGCTAGTTGTAGATTCATCTTCATTTACTTGTTGCTTCCCTTTGCTATTCTTCTTCTTATCCTTTGAATACATTGCTTGGCTTGCACTCTTATCACTTTCACCTTTGACATCCTGCTCAAAGGTTAGCCAATGTCCTAGCAATTGATTTAAATCACGAGTAAAATGATCTAGTGACAATTTAGTAGACAAAATGAATGGCTTCCATTTCTCATCTCCTCTCAAGCCTGTGAGGATTTGCCTTACCAATTTATCCTCCTCAATATCTTAATCAACTGCTCCTAATGCATCTCCAATGTCCTTCATCCTTGTTACATAATCAGAGATGGATTGAGAGGCCTTCTTCTTGAATGTGGTAAACTCTACCCACAAAGATGCCTTCCTTGACTTTGTAGTTTTTGGAAATGATCCTCCAAAGCATTCCATATATCACTTGCACTTTCAAGACCTCTAATGTGAGGTAGCAAGTAGTCATTGACTCCCATGTAGATAATGCTCCTTGCTGGAGCATCTCTCTTCATCCAATTCTTCAAATTTGATAATTCATCCCTAGTTGGAACACTAGGATCTCTGAACTGTGGCTTTTCTTCTTCACTTGTAATGTAACCTATCAAGTATTTTCTCATTAGATGAGCTTCCATCCTCATTGACCATGCTGGATAGTTTTCTCTATCCAATTTCTCTATCTAAAGAGAATCTCCCATCTTTTCTTCACATGTGTATTAAATTCTTCAATATTTATGAGGAATAAGTGTACCTTTACTTCGAATGGAGTTCCTTTTGATCTTCTTGATAGCTTCATGCCTCCTTCTCAAGCTTTCACTTCAACCTTTCACCTTTTGAACCTTCAAGTGTTGATTTCTTTACGACTGTAGCGGTCGGGGTACTCCTTTCTTCAATTTTGATGATTCATGCTCTGATACGACTGATGGAGAGTGTTAGTCTCCAAAAGAACGAGCTATCCTTGATGTTAGAACACCTCTAGATCAAGAATAACTCAAAACCTTTACCAATTTAGAAGATCAATGTCAATTACCAAAATCTTGAACAAACTGTGAAGAGAATAGTTCACTCATTGACTGATCAAATGTGTAAAGTTTTTTATAAAACTTTGCACAAGGTGTCGCCTATAATAAAAATTGCGCACCTTCTCCAAGTTAAATCATTCCAAAAGATTGAGAGTTCTCCTAAACTAGAACCCGTTTAAGCAAATGATTTTAGCCATAGATGGCTTACCTTCCAACTTAGATTTTGACTCCTCATTTATGCAAAACTTTACACTGTGCACTGAGAATTGATTAATTTTTTGACCATCGAGATTGCGCCTGTTTTAGTTGACACTGAACACTTTTTCACATACAAATGTTCGTACACATAATTCTCTCAGCTTGTTTACAATTAGCCTCTCAAACTTTAACCATACACTCATTAACTATGGAATTAGACATCTACAAAAGGATTCTTGAAATGATTAAGCATAGAAGGAGAACACACATAAATATTGGGTGCAACTTTTCTTCATTTTTGAGAAGTTTTACATATGAGTGATAAGAGATCTTACTCACTTCCAAAACTGTCTAAAAATGAATCTTACAACTTCTAATTCTTCTATTCACATGCTCTCTCATATTTTCCTCGACTTTTAACTTGTATTTATAGGCATATATGTGAAGAGAGATGGTGGATGCAATCCAAAGATGAGTAGGTGCTGCTACAACCAGCTTCACACCAGCCAACTGAGACTTCAGAGTTGATTAGTAGACCCTTTAAGCTTCCTAAATCCACCAAAATATCAGCCAAGTACTTTGGAACATGTATCCCAAAAGTTTAAGTCACGACAGACTAGTTGCGAAATGACTAGCTCCCAAAACTTGCTATTTTTGGACATACACCTACTGGAAAAAATGAACAATGCTCTCAACCTGGTAAGAATTAGAAAAATTCCTTTTGGGCATATCAAATAGACTTAGCAAGCTTCCCAATCCAAGTTAAAACACTTCAAATGATGGACTGAGCATTGAGAACAAGATTTATCAATTTTTGGAACATGCCCACAATTCTCGGGGCTCTATAGAGATAGACCAGTGAGCAATAAATTGCAGATATCTTCAAAACTATTAATCCAATGACCTTGAAAATTTCTAGTAGAAAGTAGAGAGTATGAGCTATCCAACGCAAGTTAAATCACTGAAAAAGGTTCAGTAGAACTCGAGATATGACCTTCTGAAGTTACTGCTCTGAGTGAGTATAGCAGAGAACAAAATAGAGAAGTGAATGATGATAAATGTATAAATTCATATATAATTACAACCACATTGGCAATGAATCTTTGCACAATGGGAGTAGAATTATAGACCTATGGAGTAAACTCTTCAATCTCTACAAAATGACATCAAGTGGTCACATACAATGCTTGCTAATCGCCTCTTCCTTCTTGCTCCTTTTATAGCTATTCTTGGAGGGAGTTTTGAATTCGAATTCGAATGGCTCCACCTAAAAGTGATCCCCAAAGTTAGGAGATATTCCCTCAGCTCAAAAAGTCGTGGGTTTTGGTAGTTAGAGCCACGAAATTTCTTTTACATCATGCATGAGGTAAGCCATCCTTTTCCTTTTTCTTTTTTCAATTACAAGAGATAAAAATGAACTCTTTTACAAGAGGTGTTCACATGACTACTCATGTGACTTACAAATGAGGATGATATCAAACATATCAAGCATGTAGGCTTGGGTAAAATGCACCAACAGCTCCCCCTCAAGCCTAACATGCTTGGTCTTCAAATAAGTCTTCAATTGTCCTTGATTTCCTGCAAGCCAATCATCAACTTGAATCTACTTAACTTTGTACCATCAAGAGCTTTAGTCAACATGTCCGCACATTGCATATCTGTAGAGACATAGGATAGTTGAATATCCTTGCTCATTAGCTTCTCCCTTACATAATGGTAGTGGACTTCAATATGCTTGGTTCTAGCATGGTATACCAGATTAGCTGCTAGATGTAGTGAGCTTGTGTTGTCACCAAAAATATGAGGTGTTGAAGAATGAAGTCCAAGATCTGTGTACAAAGACTTTAACCACATGATTTCTTGAGTTGCATTAGCCAGACCTCTATATTCTGCTTCAGTAGAAGATAATGCCACGGTTGGTTGCTTCTTCGATGACCAAGAAATGATTTTTGAACCTGCAAATGATATATACCCTGATGTGCTTCTTCTATCATCTTTAGATCCGGCCCAATCTGCATCTGAGTAGACCTTTAGCTCAATATCTGAAGTATATGAATAGAACAAATCTTCATTCATGGTCCCCTTTAGGTACTTGAGGACTCTCTTGGCCGCTTCCATATGTGGTCTTCTCGGCTTATGCATAAACTGACTCAATATGCTAACACTATAGCATATATCCACCCTTGTGAGTGTTGCATAGTTCAAACTTCCAACCAAGCTTTGATAGCTTGTGATGTCTTCAATTGGCTCTCCTTCATAAGCACTAAGCTTATGATTTTGCTCCATAGGTGTACCTGCACACTTGGTATTTTCCATCTTGAACTTGACGAGCATGTCATGGACATACTTCCTTTGTGTGATGTATATACCTGAATCTGTGTAGATCAACTCCAATCCAAGAAAATAAGTGAGTGGTCCGAGGTCACTTATTTTGAACTCCTCCTTCATCTGACTCTTTACCTGTTTGATTCCTTCAAGATCATTGCCTGTGATAATAATATCATCAACATACACACATAAATAGATCACTTCAGATCCATTCCTCTTTATGAACAAAGAGGTATCCGCCTTGCTAGCTTTGAATCCTTGGTCCTGCAAATAAGTCACCAATCTGAAATTCCAAGCTCTTGGAGATTGCTTCAATCCATACAAAGCTTTCTTTAGTTTGCATACATAGTTAGGATGATGTGCATCTTCATGTCCAAGAGGTTGTGCCATATACACTTCCTCAGAAATCCATCCATTCAAGAAAGCATTCTTTACATCAAGTTGATAGAGATTCCAATTTCTAGATGCAGCAAGACTAATGAGAACCCTAATTGTAGGCATTTATGCAACAGGAGAGAAAGTCTCCTCATAATCAATACCATGGGTTTGAGCAAACCCTTTAGCAACTAACCTTGCTTTCTGTCTATTTATACTTTCATCTGGATTCCTCTTGATTTTGTATATCCATCGAGATCCAATAACCTTCATAGATGGCTTGTTAGGTACAAGCTCCCAAGTGTCATTCTCCTTCAAGGCTTCCATTTCTTCATCCATTGCATCTCTCCAAGCTTTCTTGCTTTGTGCTTCTTCGAATGTGGTAGGTTCTTCATTGGTTGAATCCTTTGCAATGTAGATTGAGTGCTTGGTGACCAAAGAAGTATCATAACCAAAACCTCTCTGGTTGTCTTCTCCCTCGAAGACCTTCTAAGTGGTTGATGTGAGCTCTCGGGTCCATATGTAGCATCCTGCATCTTTGCTTTACCTTTTTTCTTCCATAGCTTTAGTCTTTCCAAGTCTTCTAGGTCAATCTCCGAATCACTTTCTTCAATTTGCTTTGGCTCCTTTGGTTGAAGTGATGGAAAATCTTCATCCAAGTCATATGGCAGCTTCACTTTCCTATCATCATCAAACCATGATTTGTTTTCATCAAAAATTACATCTCTACTCACAGAAAATCCTTTATTGGTTGGATTGTACAATCTATATCCTTTTTGGTTTTGATCATAACCAATGAATACACACTTCTCTGCCTTGGGATCCAATTTCCCTCTTACTTGAGAAGGAATGTGAGCATAGGCTAAGCATCCAAAGATTTTGCAATGCTCTAGACTAGGTCTTCTTCCATTCCACACTTCATATGGAGTGGTTCCATCTAGTGACTTAGATGGAAGTCTATTTATGAGATATGTGGCTGTTGACACAGCCTCTGCCCATAGGTAGTTTGGCAATCCCTTTTCGTTGAGCATGGACCTTGCAGCTTCGACAATAGCTCTGTTCCTCCTCTCTGCTACACCATTGAGTTCGGGTGTATACCTTGTAGTGACTTCCCTTTTAATGCCTCTTTCATGCAAGAAGGCATCAAATTCAGAAGAGAAGTATTCTCCTCCACCATCTGATCTGAGTCTTTTCAAAGTCCTACCTGTTTGATTTTCAACAAGAGCAATATACTTCTTAAAGCAATTAAACACTTCATCCTTGTGCTTCATGAAAAACAGAATGGTCCACCTGCTACAATCATCTATGAAAGACACATAATATCTTGAGCCTGATATAGATGGCTCCTTACTTGGACCCCACACATCCGTGTGCACTAGATCCAAAGGATTTTGATACATATATCCTTTCTTATTGAAAGGTTGTCTATGAGCCTTGCCGAGTTGACAAGCTTCACACTTATAAATCATGTGTTGCCTTGTGATATTAGGCAAACCAAGTACACTTTGGTCCCTGCAAATTTGTTTGAGTGTCCTCTCACCAATGTGAGCAAGCCTTTTGTGCCATATCTCCAACTCTGTAAGAGTTTGAGATCCATAGCTAAACAAAGCTATGTTCTTTGTATCTTCCACTTCAAAAGTGAAAAGCCTTCCTGTCTTTTCTCCTTTGGCAATCCTTCGAAAGCCTTGCCTTGGGTCTTCAACATATGCTCCAAATCGATTGAATCTAACCTGCAATCCTTTTTCAACAATCTGTCCAGCACTTATTAAATTTTTGGTAATTGTAGGGACATACAAGACTTTGCTTAAGAGGTTCATATTCCCATCTGATGTCTTCACATTACCTATCTTCTCCACTGAGTGCTTTGTGTCATCTCCTGTCTGCACTTCATGCTTGTTATGAGGATCTTCCAAATCAGAAAGTAAAGCCACATTTCCTGCTACATGGTTTGAGCATCCCGAATCAATGTAAAATATGTGATCATCATCCTTACTTTTCTTTGCTGATAGATTCATAATCAATAATGAATCTTCTTGACTTTGGTCCTCTGCATAGTTATTGTAATCTCTCCTTCCTCTATGGCCACTTTGATAGTTGTTGTTGTTGTTGTAATTGTTGTTGTAGTAGTTGTTGTTGTTGTAGCCTCCATTGTAACTACCTCTATTTGATCCATAGCCACCTCTATTGAATCCTCTTCCTCTTGAGTTCCTCGGGTTCCTGAAACATTCTTCAGTAGTATGGTTAGATAAGCCACATATGTTGCAAGGTTGAGGTGATTGGAATCTCCCCCTGCCTTGCTTTCCACCTCTGCCTCTTCCTCTAGCTCTTCCTCTACCTGCAAAGTTTGCTTGGAAAGAGCTTCCTTCATCTTCATTCTTCCTATTCTTTGACTTGTCTTTGACCTTAGCTTTATCAAAATATAAGGCAGAAGTTTGATTACCTCTTGAGGACTCACCACCTTTGCTAATCTTTGCTTCATGAGTGAAGAGTTGGCCCATGAGTGTGTTGAGGTCGGGTACATGCATATCCATGTATAAATCCATGGCTGTTGTGAATGACTCCCACTTGTCATCTGCTTTGATTCCATTCATGATTTGTCTTATGATTTGCTCCTCTTCAATTACCTCTCCAATGTTTCCAAGTTGGTCGGAAATCTCCTTCATCTTTGTGACATAATCAGTCACATTTTGCTTCGGGCTTTTCTTCATTGTTCTGAACTCCATCCACAATTGGTTCTTCCTTGCTCGAGTGTTGGAACAGAAGAAAGAAGCAAGTGCATTCCAGGTCTCTCTTGATTTCTTCCATCCCTTGACATGAGGTAAAAGAAAATCAGAGAGTGAGTTTAGAATATAGGACCTTGCAAGTGCATCCTTCGAACACCAATTCGAAAGTCCTTCCACTTCTTCATGTGATGGTTGCCCTTTGTTCCTCATGGTTGGCATTGCTTCATCTCCGGATATGAATCCATATAGATTCCTCCCTTGAAGGTAAGCCTCCATCCTTAGAGACCATGCTGGGTAGTTTTTTCGATCCAATTTGTCAATTGTTGATGGAAATCCATCTCCCATGTTGCTTGACTATGCTCTGATACCACTGTGAACAGAGATGGTGGATGCAATCCAAAGATGAGTAGGTGCTGCTACAACCAGCTTCACACCAGCCAAATGAGACTTCAGAGTTGATTAGTAGACCCTTTAAGCTTCCTAAATCCACCAAAATATCAGCCAAGTACTTTGGAACATGTATCCCAAAAGTTTAAGTCAAGACAGACTAGTTGCGAAATGACTAGCTCCCAAAACTTGCTATTTTTGGACATACACCTGCTGGAAAAAATGAACAGTGCTCTCAACTTGGTAAGAATTAGAAAAATTCCTTTTGGGAATAGCAAATAGAATTAGCAAGCTTCCCAATCCAAGTTAAAACACTTCAAATGATGGACTGAGCACTGAGAACAAGATTTATCAATTTCTGGAACATGCCCACAATTCTCGGGGCTGTGCAGAGATAGACCAGTGAGCAGTAAATTGCAGATATCTTCAAAATTATTAATCCAATGACCTTGAAAATTTCTAATAGAAATTAGACAGTATGAGCTATCCAACGCAAGTTAAATCACTGAAAAAGGTTCAGTAGAACTCGAGATATGACCTTCTGAAGTTACTGCTCTGAGTGAGTATAGCAGAGAACAAAACAGAGAAGTGAATGATGATAAATGTATAAATTCATATATGATTACAACCACATTGGCAATGAATCTTTGCACAATGGGAGTAGAATGATAGAGCTATGGAGTAAGCTCTTCAATCTCTACAAAATGACATGAAGTGGTCACGCACAAGGCTTGCTAATCGCCTCTTCCTTCTTGCTCCTTTTATAGCTATTCTTGGATGTGAACACCAACCAAAATGAGATCCCTATTTATTTGGATGGTCTAAACAGATTAGTGGCCAGATTAAAGACGGCTTCAGAGGCTTACATAGTGCCTAGGCTAGCAGTCAACTATATAGGAGGACTTTACATGGACAAAAGAGATATCCAGTATGTTGTCGCGGAACACCCGGAAAACATTAATGAACATGGGGAAGAAAACAATGCTTTAAACTTAAATGGAGGAGGGAATGAAGAGCAAGTAACTACTCCTAGAGGGAGATCTACTGTTGCTAGGATATGGAGAGGAGATCTGATTCCCTAGGATGACTCCCTAATAGATGTGTATTTGATCAATGGGATGGAGTATCTTCTTAGAGCACATTCTTCAATATGGGAAGCTGCCCCTAATCCTGTCACCATCTATGAGTTACAAGATCCTGATTTTGTTGGTAGTGATGGTTGGATGCACTCAGAAGATTGAGTAGATGCTGCTAACCCTGCTTTGCACCAGCCCTCTTTGACTCCATATATGCTTAGTAGACTCCTTGAGCTTCCAAATGATACCAAAATATGCTATATGTACTTTGAAAGAGGTTTGAGTAATGACTTGACCAAAACAGATAAGTTTGTAAATCACAAGTCTCAAAAACTTTCTAATTCTGTCTTGATACCTGCTTAGTCTTTCACTCAGTATGACCAGTGTAGTTACAATTGGCAAAATTCCTTCTAGAGATATTCTATTAGCTTAGTAAGCTACCATTTGCAAGTGGAATGAGATAAAATGATAGACTATACTCAGAGAAATCACTTTAGCAAAATCAGAGACACTCCCGACTTTTTAGGAGCTCTACAGAAAATTACCAGTGACCAGTTGGATGGCGATTTCTCGAAAATGGCTGAACCAATCGACTTCAAACTTTGTAGGTGTATAGAAGACTTTGAGCTGAATCCAATGTGCTTTGAATCACTTGATTTGGTTCAGTAGATCCTGAGATATGCTCCTTTGAAGTTGATAGACTTGGAGATGATGACTCAGAGAAAACAGAGATAATGAATGTAGTGATATGTATTAATTCACATTGATGTACATTCCCATTGACATGATAAACATTGCCAAATGGTACTCAGAGGTGTAGGCTATGAAAGAGTCCTCACACACTCAAGTTTTGATCCACAATTGCCTCGGGATATGAGCTGAAGTGAACAAGCTAACCCGCGACTTTTTGATTGTGCCTTTTATAGAGAATGAGTTGAGATTTGAATTTGAATTCAAATTCAAATCTCCTATATTCTCTACTCTAAAAGTAAGGAGATATTCTCTCCAATCACACCATCCAAATTCCACGACTGTAATCAATTAGGTGTGTATACTTAATGCCAAGTTATTTAGACTTTTACAAGGAGTAAAATGTAATAACACATAGGCAAGTGTTCCTATGGTTCTAGCTTCACATAGTGATACCCTTCAAGGGTTCCAAGCCAATCTTCCAAAGTTCCAAGCCAAGTGTGAAGGCTTGAATTGCACCAACAGCTCCCCCTCAAGCCAAACACTTTGGCTTAAGTCTTCATATTCTTCATCTTTAGTCTTCAATCACATCCTGCAATCCAATCATGGATTTGAATCTGCATAGCTTGTTTCCATCCAATGCTTTAGTGAGTAAATCTGCACATTGCATATTAGTAGACACATAAGTCAATTGTATATCCTTGCTTAGTAACTTCTCCCTCACATAGTGGTAATGAACCTCTATGTGTTTGGTTCTGGCATGATATATTGGATTAGCTGCAAGGTGAAGAGAGCTAGTATTATCTCCAAAGATAATTGGAGGTCTAGTGTATAGACCTAACTCTGTATATAGAAGTTTCAACCAGATAGCTTCTTGAGTGGCATTGGCAAGCCCTCTATACTCTGCTTCAGTGGATGACAATGCCACTGTAGGTTGTTTCTTGGCTGACCAAGAAATAGGTTTATCTCCTGCAAAACAAATGTAACCTGATGTGCTCCTCCTATCATCCTTGCATCCTGCCCAATCTGCATCTGAATACACTTTAATGTCAATATCTGATGTATAGGGAAAGTACAAACCATGGTTCTGAGTTCCCTTCAAATACTTCAAGATCTTCTTGGATGCCTCTAGGTGAGGTACCCTTGGTTTGTGCATGAATTGACTAAGCACACTAACTCCATATGCTATGTCAATTCTGGTCAAGGTAGCATAGTTCAAACTACCTACCATGCTTTGATATCCTGTGATGTCTTGGACTTCTTCCCCTTCATGAGCACTTAACTTTAGATTGACCTCCATTGGAGTAGTAGATACTTTAGCATCGTGCAAGCCAAACTTCTTGAACATATCCTGTACATACTTCTTTTGAGTGATATATATACCTGAGTTGGTGTAAACTAACTCAAGACCTAAGAAATACTTCAATAATCCAAGATCACTGATCTTGAATTCTTTCATCATCTGTCCTTTGATGTGTCTAATACCATTTACATCATTGCCTGTAATGATGATGTCATCAACATAAACACACAAGTAGATTACCTCTGTACTACTTCTCTTTATGAATAGAGAAATGTCTGCTTTACTCATCACAAATCCTTGGTCTTGGAGGTAGGTTGTCAACCTGTAATTCCATGCTCTAGGTGCCTGCTTTAAACCCTATAGAGCCTTCTTCAATTTACAAACATAGTTTACCTTCTTGGGGTCTTCATAGCCAGGTGGTTGTGACATGTAGACTTCTTCAGATATCCATCCATTCAAGAAAGCATTCTTGACATCTAATTGGTACATATTCCAATTTTTGGATGCAGCTACACTCACCAATATTCTGATAGTTGGCATCTTAGCCACAAGAGAAAATGTCTCCTCATAATCAATGCCTTGGGTTTGTGCAAAACCCTTGGCTACCAACCTAGCTTTGTACCTGTTTATTGTTCCATCTGAATTCCTCTTTAGCTTGTAGATCCATCTGGATCCTATCACTTTCATAGAGTCTTTCTTGGGTACCAAATCCCAAGTATCACTCTCCTTGAGAGCTTCCATTTCTTCATCCATAACTTCTTTCCATTATGGTTTGGTGATTGCTTCTTCATAGGTACCTGGTTCTTCATTCAAAAAATCCTTTGCAAGATATACAGAATGTTTAGTTACAAGTGATGTGTCATACCCAAATCTGATTGGTCTCTTGCTTTCTCTCTGAGATCTTCTAATTGCTTGATTTGAGGATTCTGGTATATCCTCAAGCTTCTTCATCTTCATCTTTCCTTTGGACTTCCAAGCCTTGAATTCCTCAAGATTTATTGTATCATCATCATCTGAGCTTGATTCATCTTTCTGAATTGGGTCTTCCTTGGTGAGCTTTGGGAAATCTTCTTCCAGATCATAGGGTAGACTAACCTTCCTGCATTCATTCTCATACCATGAGTCATTCTCATCAAAGATGACATCTCTGCTTACCTTGAAGCCTTTGTTTGTTGGGTTGTAGAATCTGTATCCCTTTTGGTTCAAATCATAACCAATGAAGATACACTTTTCAGCTTTAGGATCTATCTTTCCTCTTACCTGTGAGGGAATATGCACATATGCTACACAACCAAAGATTTTGCAATGATCCAGAGAAGGTCTCTTACCATGCCAAGCTTCATATGGTGTCATGCCATCAAGTGATTTGGATGGCAACCTGTTTATGAGATAGGTGGCAGTGGATACACTCTCTGCCCAAAGATAATTTGGTAATTTCTTTTCATTAAGCATAGACCTAGCTGTTTCTACAATGAGTCTATTCCTTCTTTCAGCTACCCCATTTTGTTCAGGTGAGTACCTTGTAGTAATCTCCCTTTTCATGCCTCTTTCCTGCAAGAAATCTTCAAACTCATTGGAGAAGTATTCTCCTCCACCATCTGACCTTAGCCTCTTCAAGCTTCTTCCTTTTTGGTTTTCAACAAGTGCAAGATACCTCTTGAAACAATTAAACACTTCATCTTTATGTTTCATAAAGTATAGAATGGTCCATCTGCTATAATCATCAATGAAGGACACATAATACCTTGAACCTGAAATGGAAGGGTCCTTGCTAGGTCCCCAAACATCTGTGTGTACCAAGTCTAGGTAGTCTTCATGCATGAAACCTTTTTTTGAAAATGGCAACCTGTGAGACTTACCAAACTGACATGCTCCACACTTGTAAATCATGTGTTGCTTGGATATATTAGGTATCCCAAGCACACATTGATCCCTGCACATTTGCTTTAGGGTTCTTTCACCTATATGCCCTAACCTCTTGTGCCATATTTCTAACTCTGAAAGTGTTTGATCCTTGTAATTATACAAAGCAATGTTCTTGGTGTCTTCTAGCTCAAAAGTAAACAATCTACCTGATTTTTCTCCCTTGGCTATCCTTCTGAATCCATGTCTTGGGTCCTCCACATATACTCCATGTTGTGTGAATCTGACCTTCAAACCTTTCTCCACAATCTGACTAACACTCATTAAATTCTTGGTGATGGTTGGTACATAGAGTACCCTGCTCAATAGGTTCTGGTTACCATCACATGTCTTCACATTTCCAATTTTAACAATAGAATGTTTAGTGTCATCACCTGTCTGTACCTGATGTTTGCCCTTGGGTTCTTCCAAATCAGAAAGTAGTGCCACATTGCCAGCTACATGGTTAGAACATCCTGAGTCAATATAAAATAAATGATCATCATTTGTACCTGCCTTGGAGGTCATATTCATGATCAATAGGGAGTCATCTTGCTCCTCTGTGTAATTGTTGTAGTCCCTTCTGTTTCTGAATCCACCTTGGTAATTACCATTGTGGTTGTGATTGTAATTGTTGTTGTATTGATTGTTGTATCCATTGTAGCCTTGGTGTTGGTTGAATCTGCCTCTCCCTTGAGAGTATCCACCTCTTGAGTAGCCTCTTCCTCTCTGATTCTTGTAGTTCTTGTAGCATTCATCTGTGGTATGATTGGACAATCCATAAATGTTGCATGGTGATGAGTTGTAGGGTCTCCCCCTACCTGACTTACCTCCTCTGCCTCTTCCTCTAGATGATCTACCTCTCCCTGCATAATTAGCTTGGGAGGTAGAGCCTTCTTCATCCTGTTTCTTCCCTTTACCTTTATCCTTAACTTTCTTATCAGTATAGAGAGCAGAGGGGTTGTTACCTTTTGATTGATCTCCTGCCTTTGTAAACTTTGCTTCATGTGTGAATAGTTGGCCCATGAGTGTTGTGAGATCTGGGGTATGCATGTCCATATAGAGGTCCATTGCAGTGGTGAAACTTTCCCACTTATCATCTGCCTTGAGTCCATTTGTTACTTGCCTGACTATTTGCTCCTCTTCAATCTCCTCTCCAATGCTTGCTAATTGGTCTGCCACATCTTTAATCTTTGTCACATACTCTGAGACTGATTGCTTGGGCTGCTTCCTGAGGGTTGTGAATTCAATCCACAATTGATTCTTCCTAGCCCTTGTGTTGGAAGAAAAGTATGTTGACAGGGTTTCCCAAGTCTCTTGGGAAGTCTTACAATTCCTTACATGAGGTAAAAGAAAGTCAGATATAGAGTTAAGAAGGTAAGACCTTGCCAAAGCATCTTTTGCACACCATTGGTTGAGCTTCTCATGTTCATCCTTGGTGGGTAGTCCTCTAGTTTTGAATGAGGGCAATTCCTCATCTCCTGATATGTATCCAAATAAACTCCTTCCTTGTAGATAGGTCTTCATCCTTAGAGACCAAGCTTGGTAGTTGTTCCTGTCCAATTTGTCAATGAAGCAAGGAAATCCATCTCCCATGTTTACCTTATTTGCTCTGATACCACTGTTGGTAGTGATGGTTGGATGCACTCAGAAGATTGAGTAGATGCTGCTAACCCTGCTTTGCACCAGCCCTCTTTGACTCCAGATATGCTTAGTAGACTCCTTGAGCTTCCAAATGATACCAAAATATGCTATATGTACTTTGAAAGAGGTTTGAGTAATGACTTGATCAAAACAGATAAGTTTGTAAATCACAAGTCTCAAAAACTTTCTAATTTTATCTTGATACCTGCTCAGTCTTTCACTCAGTATGACCAGTGTAGTTACAATTGGCAAAATTCCTTCTAGAGATATTCTATTAGCTTAGTAAGCTACCATTTGCAAGTGGAATGAGATAAAATGATAGACTATACTCAGAGATATCACTTTAGCAAAATCAGAGACACTCCCGACTTTTTAGGAGCTCTGCAGAAAATTACCAGTGACCAGTTGGATGGCGATTTCTCGAAAATGGCTGAACCAATTGACTTCAAACTTTGTAGGTGTATAGAAGACTTTGAGCTGAATCCAATGTGCTTTGAATCACTTGATTTGGTTCAGTAGATCCTGAGATATGCTCCTTTGAAGTTGATAGACTTGGAGATGATGACTCAGAGAAAACAGAGATAATGAATGTAGTGATATGTATTAATTCACATTGATGTACATTCCCATTGACATGATAAACATTGCCAAATGGTACTCAGAGGTGTAGGCTATGAAAGAGTCCTCACACACTCAAGTTTTGATCCACAATTGCCTCGGGATATGAGCTGAAGTGAACAAGCTAACCCGCGACTTTTTGATTGTGCCTTTTATAGAGAATGAGTTGAGATTTGAATTTGAATTCAAATTCAAATCTCCTATATTCTCTACTCTAAAAGTAAGGAGATATTCTCTCCAATCACACCATCCAAATTCCACGACTCTAATCAATTAGGTGTGTATACTTAATGCCAAGCTATTTAGACTTTTACAAGGAGTAAAATGTAATAACACATAGGCAAGTGTTCCTATGGTTCTAGCTTCACATAGTGATACCCTTCAAGGGTTCCAAGCCAATCTTCCAAAGTTCCAAGCCAAGTGTGAAGGCTTGAATTGCACCAACAGATTTCCCCACCATCATCACATATTTGGATAAGAATCAGAGAAGATATTGGCCCTTAATGGAATTAGAAAGAGCCGAGTTGAAATATCAGAATATCCTAGTGTTTCCCCCTAGGGACCAAGCCACTACTTCACGAAACCCACTTGGAACGTCTCAGAATGATTCATATCAACAGTCGGGGCAAACACAACAAACACAACAAACACAACAAACCCAAATCCCAGTTAGACCACATGTGCAGTTTGCAATGCCTGCAAATAACCCTAATTACCGACCTCAACCACCTGTTGACCCAAGACATGGAATTCCTGCCCCAGTTAGACCACCGGTAGCAAGAGGACCAGGCATACCCATAGGAAGACCAATTTTCCCAGTAATGCCTAGACCGCCCGAAGCAAGAAGAAGATTAAGGCCAATTCAAGTTGCCAAATGTATGAGAAACCACTACGATGGCTCTAGTGAACCTTACAATCATATAGCTGAATTTAAACAAGTAATCAGAGCCGAATAAGTAGAAGATTTCTTAATCCAATATGAGTCCTTTGGTCTTACTTTGTCAGACACTGTGTTAGCATGGTTCCAGCCATTGGACCCTAATAATTTTCAAAACATGGAACAAGTCTATCAAGAAATGACTGAGGAATTCACTAAGTCTGGAATAAAAAACAACTCATCATCTTTGATTCATAGCTTTAAGCAAGCCCCTACAGAATCAGTAAGATTGGCAGCAAGAAGATTCAAGCAGTATGTGGACAGATGCCCAGTGGAAGAGAGACCTACCCAAAATAAAATGGTGTTTTGGAAGGATTATTGAACGGATCATTAAGATCTCTGGTATATGTAAAGAGAGTTCAAACCTTTCAAGAATGCATGAAGGAATGTATAGACCTAGAAGACAACCTAGTAGAAGATTTGAAAATACCTCAAGGTAGCTTGAAAAGTGAAGATTCGGTCAGCAGCACATCAAACCCTAAAAACAATGTAGAGGAAATAGCCGATTTGGTAGCAAAGAAGCTGAACGTTCAAGGATAGAGGAACTACCCCAGTAACCCTCTAAGAGTGGCCATGCTCAGAAGATGTATGCAGTCCGGAGGTGATCATCCTTCCCACTTGTGCACTAGGGGAGTAGTCCCACCACCTGCCTATGCTTATAATAGACCCACCGCCCCAAGACCTCTACAATATTGCAGTATAGAACAAAAATATACAAATCACAATACAGAAAATTGCCCTTACAATAGGCAATCGAGACCAGCATAGCCATACATGAGACCTTATGGATACCCTCAGAGAGAGCAAGGAGGTGAAGCATGGAGGTACCCTACTTATCAACAGCAGGCACCAGTGCCACGACCATATGCGTATCAAGGATACACCCAACCACAACCAGTACTAGGACAAGAACCGCCCCATCCTCAGAACGTTGTCCTAGTCAAGATAGCTCCTGAAGAAAAGCTAGAGAGAGCAATAGTCCCAGCCACACCATTGGCTAGTAATGAACCATATGACTCATCTTACAACCATAGTCAAGGATCATATCCCAATTATGAAAGCTCTATGATAGAATATGGACAACTGTACGAACCATATGCCTATGGCATGGAAGTACCAGATAGTTCCTACGGATATGAGCAGGACTATGTATCATTAATGTACACAGCCCCTAGAGCAACCATACCACCCCGACCCATGAACAGACTGCATGTGCCTAGAGGACCATGCTACAGATGTGGAGGTGATCACTATATCAGAGAATGTGCATTGCCAAACCCACCACCACCACAACGAGTCTGGGAAGGTTACTGTAGTGATTGTGGTAAGGAACATGTTTTTAGAGATTGTCCCAAGAACCCAAACAAGGTTACATCCAACGTGCAAATCAATGTGATTGAAGTAATCGAATCATCAGGGAGCAATAAGGAATACACTGTACCATTGAAGGCGATAACAAGAGCCAAAGCTAGAGAGACTCCAGAAAAACCTGAAAAACACAATCAAAGTGGCCTAGAAAGGAATACACCCACACCTCAGAGAGTTGAAGACTCGGAAGAGCCAGAGAAAAGTCTTGTAAGTCAAAGAACACAAAGATGGAAGAATCGAAGAGATAGGATAAAAGAAAAGAAGTTACTACAGAAGAAGGAAAATGAGAAGAACGAACAAAACCCAAAAGAGGAACAAAAAATTGAAGAAGAAAACAAAAATGAAAAGTACAAAAAACAAGAGGTAGGATCAGTCTTAGCAGATCCCATGACTGAAGAATTAGCCATGTGGATTCAGGCATACAAGGCACGAATAAGAGCAGAACGGACCATCGAACAACACGAAAGAGAATATCCTAGAGGAGACCTAGAGAAAGAGAGGTTGGAGATCTGCAAAAAATTAATAGAAGTTGCTCAACAGACCTTAGAAAAACTTGCATTGCCATTACCCAATACCCGAATTTCCGAAGGAGAATTCCAAGAGTGCGTCATCACTAATGACCATGAAAAATCCGAAGCAAGTAAGGCACAGAATGGCAATTATTGTGAGGATAGAAGGGAAGGATCCATTGTTCCCGAAATAGAAGGGGAATGGCCTAAAGATTTGTGGGCAAGAGTCCAAGAAGACAGATGGAAGAAAGTAGAAGGAATTGAACCGCCCTTTGAAGAACTAGAAGCAGAGGATGGAATAGAGGATTCAATACCTGAGTTGAATTCCGATGAATTATTACCAATTGATCCGAGTAATGAAGAAAATGAGAGTGTAAAGGTTTTGCCAAATTACACAGGAGAGTACGAACATAATTCAGAATTGTATTGCATCCCCTCAATAAGGAAAAAAGAACCGAACCCATCAGTCCAAACATTGGATATCATACAACACCTTAAAAAGGTAAAAATCCCTTGCACTCTAACTTTGGAAGAACTGCTGAAGGTTAAACCACATTTTAAGGAGAAATTAACCAATCAATTGGAAATCAAGACGGAAACAAAAGAGATATCTGATGAAGTAAACAC
Source organism: Ceratopteris richardii (assembly GCA_020310875.1). Taxonomy (NCBI): domain Eukaryota; kingdom Viridiplantae; phylum Streptophyta; class Polypodiopsida; order Polypodiales; family Pteridaceae; genus Ceratopteris; species Ceratopteris richardii. Next base: position 62,732,686 of record CM035431.1, read on the forward strand.
AGTAAAGATCCCAGTGGATAAAGTAGGAGAATTTAGTGAGGGAGATGAAGGAAATACTTGCCTTCCAATTACTTATAGGGGTTATACCACCAAAGCCATCTTAGATTCTGGAGCTGGTGTTGGCATTGCGACTAGAGAAATTTGGGAGAAATGGGGAAAACCAGCTTTAAGACCAACACGTATGAAGATACAAATGGCAGACGGACACACAGAAAGACCCTTGGGATTATTGGAACGAGTAGTTTTCACCACATGCGGGGTTGAATTTGAACACACCTTAGCAATATGTCAATTTGAAAGGGCGAGCAATTATGAAATGATACTTGGGAGACCTTTCATGAGACAGTTAAAGGTTGTGCAGGATTGGGGAAAAGATGCTGTATACCTACAACATGAAGGAACTACCACGAGAATAAATCTACACACTTATACTTATCAAGATGTTCCCCCCTTACAATGGAATCAAATTCATAAGGAGGAAGACGATCAGTCAATTCATAGCATAGGTTCTAGTGACCAATCTTGGATGAACGAGGACACTCATCTATGGATATGCAAAACTACCAAAAAAGAAGAGGATAGGAGAAAGGGATGGCAGCAAAGGCAAGGAATAGCTAGGTCTGTACAAGATCCAGCTTACATGCCTCAAGTCTTTTTGGATGAAGAGTTTGAACCTCATGGTTGGATGGAGATTTTAGCGACCCTCTATGTATGTGTGAATGAAGAAGTAATAACTATGAATGAATGTATTGATGAGGAAGGATATGACGCTAGTCTATATGTAGTAGTCCTTCAGGAGGCTGAAGAAGGAGAAGTGATAGAGAAAGAATGGAAGGAGGACTATGAGAGCATTGAGATGGAGCAAGAACCAATGGAACCAGAGGATGAAAATCAAAAAATAGGTGTCACAGCTAACGAAAACAACCAGGAACCTACACAGGAAGAAGATATGGAATTAGATAAAGAACCAGAAGGTGAAGAAAACAAGCCACAAGATCAGTTTGAAGTGTCAGCCCACTTCAAAAAATATGAAGTAGAAGAGAGAAAAATTGCTATTCAAATGCCTAAAAGAGAAGCACAGCCAGGAATAGCATATGACAATAAGGAACAAACTAAGAAGATAGTAGTAACCTTAGAGGAAGGAGAAGAACGATGTACTTTCATAGGACAAGATGTCTCAATGGAGGAGGAACAAGAGTTAATACGCCTCATAAGAGAATATCGGGATGTCTTTGTCTGGACTAGTAGACAATTAAATCAAGCAGAATGCAATTATACCACCACTGAGAGAGAAGGCCTAGGGATGGTGTATGCAGTGAAAAAGTTCAGACATTACTTGTTGGCAAACAAATTCAAATTCTTCATTGATCATCAAGCCCTGCTATACTTAGTCAATAAACCTTGCAATACAGGAAGGCTAGTACGATGGTTCTTATTACTAATGGAATTTGATTTTGAGGTAGTAGTCAAGAAAGGAAATACCCACATAAGAGCAGATCACTTATCAAGAATGACCCATGGAGAACCACCCATAGGAGTACCCGATGATCTGCCAGATACATATCTTTTTAACTTGGAAGTATGTCCCCAATGGGCAGAAAAGTTGATCTCTATACTCACGCATGGACCTAAAGATGGGATCACACCAAACCGAACCCAAGACCTATGGAAGAATAAAAACCTTCATATCATTGCAGGAAGTTTGTATCACCAAGATTCAAGTGGATTGTTAATGAGATGCATTGAAGAGGAGGAACAGGAAATGTGGCTTTAGAAAGCACATGTGAATCAATGGAAAACTCATTTGAATGCAAACGGAACATGGCAAACCCTGAGGAGATTAGGCATATATTGGCCAACCATGCAGAGAGATGCGCATAACTATGTATCAGCATGCCAAACCTGTCAAGAACAAAATCCAGAAGAGAACTCTACTCTATGCTACTCCAAAGTAGCACCTAGATGGAGCATGCCTCTGGTAAAGTTCTTAAAGACCCAAAATTATCCAGAAGGAGCCACTTCAGCGAGGAAACGTGCACTTGTAGAACAAAGCAAGGATTATGCCATTATAGGAAAACAACTTTTCAAGCAAGGGAGAGATAATCAATTACGACTGTGCATTCATGAAGACGAATATCTTGCTGTTTTAGAGATGGCACATACAGGAGCTGCAGGAGGACACTTCTCTGCAGAGAAAACAGCAAAAATGATCCTCTTTGCTAGAATGTGGTGGCCAACTCTACATCAAGATGCCTTAACATATGTGCAACGATGTGATACTTGTCAACAAACAAAATATCCAATTAGAAGAGATGAGATGCCACTGAGACCCATGATGAGTGCCAGAGCTTTCACTAAATGGGGAATAGACTTCATAGGACCTATTAGCCCTCCAGCGAAAGGATCCCATGCCGAATATATAATTGTGGCCACAGACTATCTTACCAAATGGGTAGAAGCCAAAGCAATCAAGAAAAATGACGCAAGAACTACGGCCAAGTTTCTCTTTGAGAACGTTTTTACTAGATTTGGACTACCGATAGAAATTGTGAGTGATAGAGGTACACACTTTTTGAATGAAGTCATAGAAGCCTTATTGAATGAATTCTTGGTAGTTCATAAGAAATCAGCTCCTTATCACCCACAAGCCAATGGACAAGCCGAAAGCTCGAATAAAATCTTGTGTACTGTTCTCACAAAAATTGTTAACAATGGTAGATCTGATTGGGATAAGCAGTTACATCATGCTTTATGGGCATTTCGAGTAGCCTACAAAACCGCCATAGGCACTACTCCTTTTCACTTAGTGTATGGACAAAATGCTATTTTGCCAATTGATTTCTTAATTCCCACTCTTAGAGTAGCAACTACTTACGAGTGGATGGGACATGAACTATCAGCTCAATTGGATCAAATAGAAAAGCTTCACGAAACTAGGTTACAAGTAGTAGCAGGCATTTATGCTGCTAAACGCTGACAGAAAGCCTACTTTGATGCTCACATTAAGGACAAAAATTTGAAGGAAGGAGATTTAGTTTTGGTATATACCTTGAAACAACACGCTAAGAAGTTGCAGAAGAGAGGATATGGCCCATTAATCATCAATCGTATATCAACAAGTGGAGCCATCAGCTTAGCAACCCTAGATGGGGAAGTATTACCAAACTACATCAATGGATGTCGAGTGAAAAATATCTAGAACCATTAACAGAAGAAACAATGTCTCGATTAATCAAGGGAAAGAATAGACGTATGGAAGAGGAAAGGATACGAGAAGAAGCCAGACAGGAAGCACTAGAACGAATTAAGAAACGGAAAGAGTGGATGAGAGAGAGAGATGAGAGATATCGATTAGGAGAAGAACTCATCCCAATGGCTAATTTTAGAGCCACTAAAAACCTAGGTCCCCAGAGAACACGACCATATTTAAACTTGGGAGCAGGTAAAACGGAGTACCACTTAGTGGATGCTCTCGTTGACACAGGAGCCGCCATAAGCTGTATGAAACTTTCTTTGACTCAGAAACTCAAGGAGGAATTACGTCCATCGATGGCATAGTTGATAGGAATAGGAGGAACAACTACTCAATGTATAGGTGAAATCACCTTACCTCTGCGTCTTGGCAACAACACTATGGAACAGAAGCTATTAGTGTGTCACGATGAGGATTTACTCGAAGATGTAGTGTTAGGTCAAGACTGGATTTACGAATATGAGGTGACCATTCAATTGGCTTTAGGATACATCTCAGCCAAGATAGGACATCGTGAAGTATTCAGTTTGCTAGACGAACGACCAATCAAAGCCACAAGCATAGAGCCAAAAATTCACTCTAATGAACAAAGTCATGAGTGTATGTTCAATAGCACTATAGAAACCCCTTCCTCAAGTACTTCATGTGAGGACACATTGAATCCTGTGTGCATTCCATCTTCTAGTCTAGCAAGTCACAAGAGTGTCAATCAATCTGAAACCAATCTCAGTGAAGCACCATGCACAAGAGAGACCGGTCCTCTGGATAAGAAAGGATCAAAGGGATGCATATCTTCAACAACAGAAACATCTTCAACATCAGAGCAACCAATCAAATAAGAAAGCAAATCATTTTGAGCACCAAAGTCAACAACAAAGTGCTAGGATATGGATTCCGAAGAAAGTAGTAGCCGCCCAACCGGATCGAGTGCAAATATGGATTCCAAAATCATGTGCTCCAAAGAAACTAAACCAAAATGACGAATCACTGCACAAGGAGAACCAATATGGTCTAAGGGCAAAACAACCACAGAAGACTAGCTACAGGAAAGAAAAGAAGTCTACAGTTGCAACATAAGCCAGTCCGAGATTCCAAAAGCAGATAGAGCAGAATTACAACATGAGAGGAACCACGTTCATCAGGAATGTTTGGGATGCAATACGTCCCCACAGAATGAAGCAGATTTGGATGCCGAAAGACAAGACAAACTGCATGCATCATCCAACTACCTCAAGTTGCACACATTTGGAGTTATCAGGACCCAAAGTATGCATGATAGGTCCACATTACAAGGCCAAGCATTCGGCACATCTTTCTTCTATTTCAGGATAGTCGAGCACATTTTCCTACTGGGAAATAGGAGAGCCATTGTACATACATTAAGAAAATCACTCAAAAAATAATAACCGCTTCGGCTATGATCTAACTTTTCTGTTTTTCCTTTCAGATGAAAATATAAAAATATCTAAAATATGGAAAAATCCAGGTATTACCTTTCTCACACCCACGGGAAAGGGACAACACCATTCACTCGGAGCAAAGTCAAGCTTATGACAAACAAATGAAGGAAGATTTCTGATAGTATATGACCACTAATTCATACTCTATATTGAGTGCAGATGGCATCTACTAATTCTGAAGCCACGCAAGAGGAAGAGGTGCAGCTTCTTCCACTCGAATCCATAACCAAAGCAAGAGGCCATTGGTTTCTGGATGACCAACCAGTGTCAGACCTCATTTTCATGGCCACCATAAAGATCATGGATAGGGATCATTATTTCCCCATTATGTCGCAGGACTTCAAAACTATAATACAAGGATTACCACATATAGAGGATGTATGGACACAGGTAGGCCTAGAGGCATTTCTCAAATTGCCTATTTACCTACCAGATTTTCAAAGATGCACGCAAGTAATGAATACACTGCAGCCTGCAGCGACGAAGATATCAGTTCCCGAAGCACGAGTATTGAATAAAGTAGGAACATGGAAAACCATTCAATTCACCCATGAACTAATCAACAAAGCCTTCGGATGGAATCAAGAGGGGATCACTAATGTTAAAGAGGAATTTCATGATCCTAAAAAGAGGTCCTTTTTGGATATCAACAGGATTGATATTGAAGATGCTGTCCGCCTGGTGCACCAACATTTTTGTTTCCCTAGTATGCACAGATATACTGCACCACAAAAGATTGTCGTACAACTACTCTCGCATGCAATGAGACAAGTGGAAAATAAAGTAAACATGACTGGCTATGTCCAAGAAAGATTATTTGAAGCCCAAAAGAAGTGGGGTCAAAAGAAGTTTCTAAATGGGAGTTCAGCTTTGACATTACTTATATATGAAGCCCTTGACATGAAAAATTGCTTACGTGAGATGCCAACCTCAGAAGGGCTAGCCAAATATGCCAAATCCGCTACGGTCCCCAAGAAAAAGAAAGCAGCTATTATCGTGGAAGAAGTAGGAACCAGTTCACAGAAACCCATGAGGGGTACAAAGCGTCTAAGAGAGGAGAAAGCCCAGGCTACACCTCAATCAAAGCGGACACACATTCTTCCCAAGATCACGATGACCCAAATGACTATTACTAAGAGAGCTCTATCCGCTGCCCTAGAAGAGACACATCAGTACATGCAAGGGCAGGTAAATCTGAATGTTCAAGGTCATCATTATAGACAAGCAAGTCAAGAGAAACAACAAATGCGTCAAGAAAAGACCCCAAAACAACCTAGGAGATACAAAGAACTGGGTTTAGATGATTCTAGTTCAGATGCAGAATCCAGTCATGAAAAAGATACTCTAGACACTGACATAAGGACAGAAACTCACGAAGAAGAATGGAATGAGATCAATCAAGTCGAAGTCACGCCAGACAACCACGAAGAAAAGGAAAAGAACATAGAAGATTCCAATAAGCCTGAGCATGTCATTCAATTGAATGATACTACAAAAATCAGCATCAAAGAAGCTAAAACAACTGCTACGTCTGCAAAACCACCTATCAAAGAGGAAGTACAAACTCCAATGAACACGGATTTAGGGCTATTACAAAACAAAGAGCAGATTGTGATTGAGGTACCAGATGATACACCTCAAGGAAACGATGAAAACATGGTGGCTGAGCCAAGGATCCAGCTTCAGATTAGGCAGCCCCATGACACTACACTACATGTGGCACAAGGCAAAGATGTCACAACAGGCGAAGAACCGAGTATCCCAAAAACATGGCTTAATGTGGATGTCACTCAGCTGAAGCCGGTAGTCAAGCAAATGATTCAAACGATACACAACAACAAATGATGGACGTAGATGCAGATTATGATAAGGCCATGAGAGAAAAAAAGTCAATTCCAAATAATGAGCGAACAACTGTCATCACAAGTAATCCAGGCACAAAAAGAGATAGCAGCCAAAAACACGGAGTTGCTCGAGGTAAAAACACAATGTGATACATTAGTGACTCAACATCACCAACTCCAGGCGCAGCTCGCTAATTTACAAAAGTTACATGATGCAAGCGAAGCTGACAAAGAAAGAATTAAAGCTAGAAGCACTTTACTTGAGACACAGCTAAAGTTGTACATGGAAGAGAATGACACTTTACGGAGCAGGAATAAGGAATTGATGAAATCATTGTTATATGATCAACCTATTGAACAGCAGGAGATATCTGAAACTAAAGAAAAAGAATTGAGAGATCAGGTGGTACAATACACAGATCTGTTGAAACAAGAGCGAGAATTGAAAGCAGAATGGGAACGGAAGTACAGTAAGGAAATAAATGAACTAAGAAAGTAGTTGAATACAGCACATGGGAAACTTGCAGCAAGCTACAGTGAAAACATGGACCATGTCGCTGAAATTGGTAATGAATTGCTTGCAGCAAAGGAAGCGCTCAGAGCAGCCATGCAAGAAAATAAAGAGAAGACTGAACGTATAGCACAGTTCGAGCTCCAAGTAAAGCAGAAAACACCAATCGGGACACCAGTAGAGCCAGCTAAGGAAACTCCTACTGACGAGGTAGAGGTACGTCCTCTATCTCCCCCGATTTATCATTCTCCAATACATGAGTAGATGGCGGATATACATGATGATCATCCAATGCCATACACTGCAGAAATAAGTCAGAAGGAACGGGCACTAGTGGTGTCCCGATTGATGGAAAATTTTGAAAATGAAGTAATCAAAGTAATGAAGGAAGCCAAGATCAAGGGTAAGGACTTGGAAAAGATCATGAAGCCTTTCAACATTTCGTACGGGTTATTGAAAGAGAAAACAAGACAATATATAAAGAAGATTACAAAGAAAAGTCCAGATGAGTAGCTAAATTTTAAACATGACACATTCGCATACAGTCAAGAAGAATTCGAAGCTGCACAACCTGTTTGGCGAAGGAAGCTTTTGGAGAAACATCCCACACTAAGAGTGCATTGGCAAGCAGCACCTTATTTCTTACAGGTAAACCCTTCATTTTGTCCTATACCACGCCGAAGGGATACTAGAGAATTTTTGGACCTGCAAAGAAATGCGCTATAAATAAACAGTGGCTGAATTACCCTCTGCTTCTAAGCCCGCCACATAATTACTTGCCAACGGAAGATTATATGGTCAAAACAATTGAATTTCGGCTGCAAAATTATGTGAGAGTACCCGACCTAACTGTCAAAATGACAAATAAAATACTCAGTATGATACTTACAGTGTTAAAGGTCTTCAAGCATGCGGCCTACACATTTTTGAATTTCATTGGTATTAATCAAGGCACAGAGATTCTCATTTTTGACCTATCTGTTATGCCTAGCCGACCAACAATAACGGCTTATTATTCCAGATTGATGTTTTTGCCAAGTGTATATATGCAAACATTTGAAGAAGCGTTCTTTACTGGATTTTTTGAAATTGATTCAGAGGTCTTTTTGAAGATGTCCTCTAATTTGAATGCCAGACTAGTGGCATACGAACTTAGCTTCTTCGCAGATCACAGACAGCCACCCAATGACGGTGTGAAGGTAGAACAATGGAAACAATTAATGATACGTGAAGCCAATTTGCTTAATGAAACAGAGCAGAAAATATATAGAACATATGCCCGTCACTCGTCAAAGCCTGTCGAGGACGACAGAGTCCAGGAGGGGGGTAGTGTTGAGGGAGAATCAAGTAAAAGAAAGAAAAGAAGAAGACAACGAAAGAAGCTTCACTTAAAAGGAATATCTGAAGATATATCTCTGCAAGAAGCCCCACAGGGGCTGTTAGAGGGCCGCTGAACCAGGACGGATGAACCCGGACAGGTGCCTTAAATGTAAAAGTGCTGGACGGCCGCCGAACAAGGACAAGAGTACGAGGACAAGAAGCTTAAATGAAAAAAAAAAGAATCTTTTAGGGAACGTGCAGGTAACTTGAAGTAGGAGTATCAGAATTGAGTGAAACCACCACCATTGGATGCGTCTTCTCGAGAGCTTCAAAACGCATATGCTATTCTCTATATTTAGAGTTCGGAGCTGAGAGAAAAGTCCAAATTACTGACGTCTTCTGCACCAAGTGTCGTGACACCATGACCGACAGTTGAAGCTTGTTTGGATTAGTCTTTGCCTTGTTTGCACTCTTTGAGTAGTTCATTTGCATTGATCATCACTTGATTGCATGTCCTCATACACTAGGCTAGGTTTGTATACTCATCGGATGATAATTAAAGCGTGAATCCCCACTATATACACTTGAGGGGGATTGAGGTATAGTCTCTTTCTCCACAAGTCCCTAAGTTGGTACTTAGGTCAACACATACCTTTTGCATCCCTACAACCTTCAAATTTTCAAGTCTATTGACAATCTCCCTTGAATACATCAATTTCAACCTCTACAAGTTTGCATGTTCGATTCTTTTGTTCTAGATCTCTATATTAGCAGAAACTCTTGCACCTTTTACAAACATGGTTGCATTCATTTCAAGAATTTTTAGATTTAAGGTGAACATCCTACCCACTTTGTTTCCTTTGGAAATCAATCTTCTTTCATGTTTGTACTCTTCTACATACAATCCATCAACATTGAACATGACTTGTAATCCCTAGTCAACCATTTGTCTAATAGAAACCGGATTCTTTGTTATATTTGGAACATGAAACACATCAACAAGATGTTTTACCTTTTTGTCTTTGTGTTGACCTAAGCACCAACTTAGGGACTTGCGGAGAAAGAGACTATACCTCAATCCCCTCTCAAGTGCATATAGTGGGGATACACGCTTTTAATTATCAATCCAAAGAGTATACAAACCTAGCCGAGTGTATGAGGACATGCAATCATGTAATGGTCAATGCAAATGAACTACTCAAAGAGTGTAAATGAGGCAAAGACTTATCCAAACAAGCTGCCACTGTTGGTCAAGGTGAAACGATACTTGGTGCAGCAGCCGTCAGTATTTTGGACTTTTCTCCCAGCTCCGAGCTCCAAATATAGCGAATAGCATATGTGTTTCGAAGCTCTCAAGAAGACGCATTCAATGGCAGTGGTTTCACTCAATTCTGACGCTCCTACTTCAAGTTATGAGCAAAATACTGAGTCGTGGGAATACCTTCCTACACTTCAGCACTTCCTACACTTCGCACACACCTTACCTACAGCAAATAAACACTTTCAAGGATAGACAACACTCACAAGCACTCTTTCCAAGCAATACACATGCATACAAGCTCACAAAGAAGAAGATACAGAGTGAAGAAGACACAAATTCGAATTTCTGTGCTCTCTATTCTCACAATGGCAAAAAAGTCCTTTACAAAGAGTCACATTTGACTTATATACTAGTGCCCTAAAAATGGTCCTTTCACACAAGAGACCGGCACTTTATTCACTAAAAGACTAATTTCCTACTATTTTACATGGGTAAATCTTTAACCTTCTGTGGGGATGCATCTAGAGGACTCCTCTAGTGCATTTACAACGGGAAATATATTACAAGAATGAGTATGATACAAAAATATGATGTCCAAATCGGAAAAATTTTGGGGCCCGTCTTTTTCTCTGCTTTGTACTTTCTTTAGCTCTGCAACACTCTCCCCCTCTTCGTCCCTGTCGTCCCTTGACAGGCTTTGCTTCTTGTCATCAGTTTGTTGTCCGCACGCATCCAGTGGTCAGTATTGCCTGATTCTTGATCTTGCATTACGTTTTAGAGGCGCTCTGATTTCTCCTGGTTGCACACATCGGACCTTGCTGTGTTATTCACTTCTTTTCTCTGCACGCAACCTTTGCTCATTGTTACCTGTTTATAAGACAGGTGTTCAGTTTTGACGGCCTCTGCTTAATTCTTGTTTTACATCCTCTAGGCCTGATACATTTGTCTTGCTTGATAAGTCAGGTTGCCACGCATGCCACCAGTGGAAGGTATGAAGATGTGGTGCTTCAGTCTTCGATCTGGACCTTCCACAGATCAAGAGGTTGAAGCACCCATGTGGGTTACGTCCTTTCCTTGGTGTGTGTGCCCCTGCGGGGCTTTGTGCAGAGATGGGTGTTGCGCCCCTGCGGGGCTTCTTGCAGAGATATGTCTTCAAATATTCTTTTTAGTGAAGCTGCTTCTTTCGTTGTCTTCTTCTCTTCTTCTTCTTACTTGACTCTCCCTCAACACTGCCCCCCTCCTGGACTCTGTCGTCCCCGACAGGCTTTGATAAGCGACGGGCATATGTTTGATATACTCTTTGCTCTGTATCGTTTAGCAGATTTGCTTCACGTATCATGAGTTGTTTCCATTGTTCTGCCTTCACACCGTCATTGGGTGGCTGTCTGTGATCTTCGAAGAAGCTAAGTTCATATGCCACTAATCTGGCATTTAAATTGGATGACATCTTCAAAAAAATTTCTGAATCCATCTCAAAAAATCCTGTAAAGAAAGCTTCTTCGAAAGTCTGCATATATACACTTGGCAGGAACATCAATCGTGAATAATAGGCCATTATTGTTGGGCGGCTAGGCATAACGGATAGATCAAAAATGAGTATTTCCGTGCCCTGATTAATACCTATGAAGTTCAAAAAGGTGTAGGCCGCATGCTTGAATACCTTCAAAACTATAAGGATCATGCTAAGTTCTTTGTTGGTCATTTTGACAGTTAAATCGGGTACTGTCGCATAATTCTGTAGCCAAAATTCTATAGTTTTGACCATATAATCCTCCGTTGGCAAGTAGTTATGTGGCGGGCTCGGCAGCATAGGATAATTGAGCCACTGCTTATTTATAGTGCCGCTTTTTTGCAAATCCAAAAATTCCCTGTTATCCCTTCTGCGTGGTATTGGACAAAATGAAGGGTTTACCTGGAATGCATATGGCGCTGCTTGCCAATGCACCCGTAGTGTGGGATGTTTCTCCAAAAATTTCGGTCACCACACTGGTTGCGCAACTTCAAACTCTGCTTGAGTGTATGTGAACGAGTCGTGTTTGAAATTCAGCTGCTCATCTGGACTCTTCTGTGTAATCTTTGTTATATAACGTCTTGTTTTCTCTTTCAAGAGTCCGTATGGAATATTAAACGGCTTCATAATTTTGTCCAGGTCTTTACCTTTGATCTTGGCCTCTTTCATCACTTTGACCACTTCATTTTCAAAATTTTCCGTTAACCGGGACACCACTAGTGCCCGTTCCTTCTGGCTTATTTCTGCAGTATATGGCATTGGATGTTCGTCATGTATGTCGGCCAACTGCTCATGTAGTGGAGAATTATAGATTGGGTGAGATAGAGGACTTACCTCTACCTCGTCAGTAGGATTTTCTGTAGCCGGCACTAGTGGTGTCCCGATCGGTGTTTTCTCTTTCATCTGAATCTTTAGTAGTGTTATGCATTCATCTTTCTCTTTTACCTCTTGCATGGCTTCTCTGAGTGTTTCTTTAGTGGCCAGCAATTCTTTCCCAATGTCAGCTACATGATCCATATTTTCGCTGTAGCTTTGTACCAATTTGGCATTCACCTTTTGTAATTGAATCTTTAATTCATTGGTTTCATTGTTGTATCGGCTCTTCCATTCCTCTATGTTTGCCTGTTCTTGCTTTAGCAGCTCTTCATATTTTGATATCTGATCTCTTAATTCTTTGTCTTTGGTTTCCGTGGATTTCTGTTGTACGATTGGTTGATCATATAATAAGGACTTCATCAATTCCTTATTTCTGTTGCGGAGGCTGTCGTTCTCTTCCATATACAACTTGAGTTGTTGTTCTAATAGCATGCTTCTCATTTTCATTTTCTCTTTCTCAGCCTCGCTCGCATCGTGTAATTTTTGCAACTCGGTTAGTTGTGTATGCATCTGTTGATTCTGAGCGATGGATGCCTCATGTTGTAGCTTGATTGTCAGCACCTCTGTATGTTTGACTGCCAATTCTTTTTGTGCTTCAATCAATTGTGCCGATAACTGCTCACTCATGATTTGAAATTGATTCTTTTCTCTTTTTGCCTGGTCATAGTCGGCATCTATTTCCATCAACTGTTGTTGAGTGTCCATGGCCATTTGAATCATTTGCTTGACTACAGGCTTCAGCTGAGTAACATCCACATTAAACCATGTCTTTGGTATACTTGGTTCTTCTCCGGTATTGACATCTTTACCCTGTACCACATGTAATGTAGTGTCATGGGGCTGCCTAATCTGAAGCTGGATCCTTGGCTCAGTCCCCATGTCGTCTTTGTTTCCTTGAGGTGTGTCATCAGGTACTTCAATTACAATTGGTTCTTTAGTATGTAGTTCCTCCGAATCCACGTTCCCTGGAGTTTGTACTTCCTCTTTGATAGGTGGTTTTACCTGTGTAACACTGGTTGTATCTTCTTTGATGCTGATCTTTGTAGTGTCATTCAATTGAATGACATGCTCATGTTCCATGGATTCCTCTACTCTTTTTTCCTCTTCTTTATGGTTTCCTGGCGTCACTTTCACTTGATCGATCTCATTCCATTCATCTTCTTGAGTTTCTGTCCGTATATCAGTATCCAAGGTATCTTTTCAGGGCTGGAATCCGTATTGGTACTAGAATCATCTATGCCCAGCTCTTTGTATCTTCCAGCTTGTTTAATAGTCTTCTCTGTGCTCTGTTGTAGTTTTTCTTGACTCACCTGTCTATAATGATGACCTTGAATATTTAAGTTTACCTGCCCTTGCATGTACTGATGTGTTTCTTCGAGTGCAGCGGAAAGATCTCTCTTTGTAATAGGCATTTGTGCCGTCGTGATTTTCGGTAAGAGATGAGTTCTCTTTGACTGTGGTGTAGCTTGGGCTTCCTCCTCCCATAAACACTTTGTACCCCTCATGGTGTTTTGTGTGCTGGTTCCAGCTTCTTCAACCATAACTACTGCTTTCTTTTTCTTAGGGACCGTAGCTGATTTTGCGTATTTTGCTAGCCCTTCAGAGGTTGGCATCTCTCTCAAACAATTCTTCATTTCTAGAGCTTCATATATCAGTAACGTGAGAGCTGAACTACCATTCAAAAACTTTTTCTGGCCCCATTTCTTCTGGGCTTCAAATAGCCTTTCTTGTACATAGCCTGTTAAATTGATTTTGTTTCCTATTTGTCGCATGGCGTGTGATAATAGTTGGACTACAATTTTTTGTGGAGCCATATACCTGTGCATGCTGGGGAAGCAGAAATGCTGATGCACGAGACGGACAGCATCTTCAATGTCTATTCTGTTAATCTCCAAGAAGGATCTCTTCTTAGGGTCATGACATTCTTCTTTGACACTCGTAATGCCTGCTTGATTCCATCCAAAAGCTTTATTGATTAACTCATGTGTGAATTGGATTGTCTTCCACATTCCGACTTTATCCAATACTCGTGCTTCTGGAACTGATATTTTGGTTGCGGTAGGTTGCATGGTATTCATTACCTGTGCACATCTCTGAAAATCTGGAACATATATAGGCAATTTAAGAAATGCCTCTATGCCTGCTTGTGTCCATACATCTTCAATATGAGGTAACCCTTGTATGATTGTTTTGAAGTCCTGTGACATGATAGGAAAATAATGATCTGTGTCCATGATTTTGATTGTTGCCATGAAGATGAGCTCTGCCACTGGTTGATCATTCCGAAACCCATTGACCTCTTGCTTTTGTAATGGACTCGAGTGGGAAAAGCTGGACCTCTTCCACTTGGGTAGCTTCAGAACTAGTAGACGCCATCTACACTCAATGTAGAGCATGAATTAGTCGCCATATATTATCAAAAATCCTCCTTTATTTGTTTGTCATAATCTCGATATTGTTCCGAGTGAACGGTGTCGTCCCTTTCCCGTGTGTGTGAGAAAGGTAATACCTAGATTTTTCACATTTTTATGTATTTTTATATTTTCATCTGAAAAGGAAAACAGAAAAGTTAGCTTATAGCCGAAGCGATTATTAAATCTTTTGTAGTAATTTCCTTAATGTATGTACAAGTGCTCTCCTATTTCCCAAGAGGAAAATGTGCTTGACTATCCTGAAATAGAAGAAGGATGTGCCGAATGCTTGGCCTTGTAATGTGGCTCTATCATGCATACTTTGGGTCTCAAAGGCTCCATATGTGTGCAATTGGAAGTAGTTGGCTGATGCATGCCGTTTGTTTTATCTTTAGGTATCCAAATCTGCTTCATTGTGCTGGGCTTCGTTGTATGCTACCCACTTCCACTGAATGTGGCTCTTTTCTTCTTGTTGTAGGTTTGCTTGATCTGATTTGTACATCGCGGAATGGTTCGGTTTGCCATTACAGACTCCTTCTTTCTCCAGTAACTCTTTTTTTGTGGCTGTTTTGCCTGTGGACCATATTTGTTCTTCTTGTGCTGAGGATCATCCTTTCGGTTTAGTTTCCTTGGAATGCAAGACTTAGGAACCCAGATTTGCGAACGATCCTGTTGAGAAGCTACTACTTTCTTTGGAATCCATATTGTAGCAATTCGTCGATGACTTCGTTGTTCAGACTTAGTTGGTTTCTCCTTTGATTGTTTTTTTTGATGTCGGTTGTGCTTCTATCGTCGAAGATATTCCTCCACTTCATCTTTCTTTATCCACGCTTGGTTAGAGTATGGAATAGGGTATATTTTAATGGGTACAGATTTTGAATTACTCAGAGGACTAGTCTCTCTGATGCATGGTGCTTCGGTGAGGTGGGTTTCAGATAGATTGACACTCTCGTGACTTGCTAGACTAGAAGATTGTGTGCAATCAGAATTCGATGTGTCCACACATACAGTACTTGAAGAAGATGTCTCTATAGTGCTAGTGATCATACATTCAGGACTTTGTTCTTTAGAATGAACTTTTTGCTCCATGCTCACAGATTTGATTGGTCGTTCGTCTAGCAGACTGAATACTTCACGATGTCCTATTCTGGCTGAGATGTATCCTAAAGCCAATTGAATGGTCACTTCGTATTCGTAAATCCAGTCTTGACCTAACACTACCTCTTCAAGTAAATCTTGGTCATGACACACTAATAGCTTTTGTACCATAGTGTTGTTGCCAAGATGCAACGGTAAGGTGATCTCACCTATGCATTGAGTAATTGTTCCTCCTATTCCTATCAACTGGGCCATCGATGGGCGTACTTCCTCCTTGAGTTTTTGGGTCAAAGAAAGCTTGATGCAGCTTACAGCGGCTCCTGTGTCAATGAGAGCATCCACTAAGTGGTACTCCGTTTTTCCTGCTCCCAAATTTAAATATGGTTGCGTTCTTTGGGATCCTAGGTTTTGAGTGGCTCTAAAATTAGCCATCGGGATGAGTTCTTCTCCTAGTCGATATCTCTCATCTCGCTCTCTCATCCACTCTTTCCGTTTCTTTATTCTTTCCAATGCTTCCTGTCTCGCTTCTTCTCGTATCCTTTCCTCCTCCATGCGTTTTCTTACCTTTGATTAATCGAGACATTGTTTCTTCGGTTAATGGTTCTAGATATTTTTTCACTCTACATCCGCTGATGTAGTTTGGTAACACGTCTCCATCTAAGGTTGCTAAGCTAATGGCTCCACTTGTAGATATACGATTAATAATTAATGGACCATATCCTCTCTTCTGCAACTTCTTAGCATGTTGTTTCAAGGTGTATACCAAAACTAAATATCCTTCCTTCAAATTTTTGTCCTTTATGTGCGCATCAAAGTAGGCTTTTTGTCGTCGTTTAGCAGCATAAATACTTGCTACTGCTTGTAACCTAGTTTCGTGAAGCTTTTCTATTTGATCCAATTGAGCTGACAGTTCATGTCCCGTCCACTCGTAAGTAGTTGCTACTCTCAGAGTGGGAATTAAGAAATCAATTGGCAAAATAGCATTTTGTCCATACACTAAGTTAAAAGGAGTAGTGCCTATGGCGGTTTTATAGGCTACTCGAAATGCCCATAAAGCATGATGTAACTATTTATCCCAATCTGATCTACCATTGTTAACGATTTTGGTGAGAACTGTACACAAGATTTTATTCGAACTTTCGGCTTGTCCGTTGGCTTGTGGGTGATAAGGAGCTGATTTCTTATGAATTACTAAGAATTCATTCAATAAAGCTTCTATAACTTCATTCACAAAGTGCGTACCTCTATCACTCACAATTTCTATTGGTAGTCCAAATCTAATGAAA
Organism: Ceratopteris richardii; assembly: GCA_020310875.1. Lineage (NCBI taxonomy): Eukaryota > Viridiplantae > Streptophyta > Polypodiopsida > Polypodiales > Pteridaceae > Ceratopteris > Ceratopteris richardii. The sequence continues at coordinate 62,749,516 of CM035431.1, forward strand.
ACGTTCTCAAAGAGAAACTTGGCTGTGGTTTTTGCGTCATTTTTCTTGGTTGCTTTGGCTTCAACCCATTTGGTCAGGTAATCTGTGGCTACAATTATATACTCGGCATGGGATCCTTTCACTGGTGGGCTAATAGGTCCTATGAAATCTATTCCCCATTTCGTGAAAGCTCTAGCGCTCATCATGGGTCTAAGTGGCATCTCATCTCGTCTAATTGGATATTTCGTTCGTTGACAAGTATCACACCGTTGCACATATGTTATGGCATCTTGGTGTAGAGTTGGCCACCACATTCCAGCAAAGAGGATCATTTTCACTGTTTTATCCGCAGAGAAGTGTCCTCCTGCAGCTCCTGTATGAGCCATCTCTAAAACAGAAAGATATTCGTTTTCGTGGATGCACATTCGTAATTGGTCATCTTTCCCTCGTTTAAAAAGTTGTTTTCCTATAATGGCGTAATCCTTACTTTGTTCTTCAAGTGCACGTTTCCTTGCTGAAGTAGCTCCTTCGGGGTATTCTTGAGTTTTCAAGAACTTTACCAGTGGCATGCTCCATCTTGGTGCTATTGTAGAATAGCATAAGGTAGAGTTCTCATCTGGGATTTGTTCTTGACAGGTTTGACAGGTTGATACATAGTTATGTGCATCTCTTTGCATGGTTGGCCAATATATGCCAAATCTCTTGAGTGTTTGCCATGTTCCATTTGCATTCAAATGAGTTTTCCATTGGTTTATGTGTGCTTTCTGAAGCCACATTTCTTGTTCCTCTTCTTCCACACATCTCATTAATAATCCACTTGAATCCTGGTGATACAAACTTCCCGCAATGATGTGAAGGTTTTTAGTCCTCCAGAGGTCTTGGGTTTGGTTTGGTGTGATCCCATCTTTAGGTCCGTGTGTAAGTATAGGGATCAACTTTTCTGCCCATTGAGGACATACTTCCAGGTTAAAAGGTACGTATCTGGCAGATCATCTGGTACTCCTATGGGTGGTTCTCCATGGGTCATTCTTGATAAGTGGTCTGCTCTTATGTGGGTATTTCCTTTCTTGACTACTACCTCAAAATCAAATTCCATTAGCAATAAAAACCATCGTACTAGTCGTCCGGTATTACAAGGCTTGTTGACTAAGTACAGTAGAGCTTGATGATCAATGAAGAATTTGAATTTGTTTGCCAGTAGGTAATGTCTGAACTTTTTGATTGCGTACACCATCCCTAGGCCTTCTCTCTCCGTGGTAGTATAATTGCGTTCTACTTGATTTAATTGTCTACTAGCATAGGCTATAGGGTGGTCTAATTTTCCTGTGTCAGCAGGTTGAGCTAAGATGCAACCAATGGCAAACTTGGAAGCATCCACATGAATGTGAAACGGCTTACTCCAGTTAGGGACTCGAAGGATTGGTGCTGAACTCAATCGATTCTTTAACTCATTAAAAGCTTTTTCACATTCTTCGGTCCAATTAAATAGAGTCAATAATGCATAAAGAGGTCTAGCAATTATGGCGTACATATGTATAAATCTTCGATAGTATCCACAATGTCCCATAAATGCTTGAACTTCTTTAGCAGTCTTAGGTCTCTGTAAATCCAGAATTACTTTAATTTTGTCTTCATCTGTTGAAATCCCATTCTTAGAGACAATATGTCCTAAGATTTTTCCTTGGCGAACCATGAATACACATTTTTCAGGATTGAGGCATACTCGATATTGTCGACATTTAGCAAAGATCCTTTCTAGTTCAGGGATATGCTCTGATCGTATAGCTGAATAAGTACAAAGATCATCCACGTATACCTCCATGCTTTTTCTCAGAAATTCCTTGAACACATGGCACATCAATCTTTGGAAGGTAGCTGGGGCATTAGTCAAACCAAAAGGCATGACTCTAAAGGCGTATACTCCCCATTCAGTTGCGAACGCTGTTTTATGTTGGTCCTCAGGAGCAATGGCTACGTGATTATACCCTGAAAAGCCATCCAGAAAGCTATAGACTTCCTTCCCTGCTACCCTTTCCAAGAGATGATCTGTGATTGGTAAAGGATAACTGTCCCTTATGGTTGCGGCATTTACTTTCTTCAAATTGATGCACACTCTTAACTTTCCGTTCTTTTTCGGTACTACCACCAAAGGTGACACCCTGTTGGAAGCAGTCAGAGGCACAGACGCCACGGAAGCATGTGAAGACGAAGCAGGGAGCCAGTCGGACCATTTTTTCAAAACAATTATATTTTTATTACTTCTTCAAACATCCAACAGTGATTTTCATCACTCTTGTAACATATGTAATATAGACAAAACCCCATTTTTGTAATCCATAGCTCCATTTTGTGCAAGCCGAGGAGTCCTCGAGCTTGAGGAGCTTAGGTAGAATGCTCGTACCAAATTTCGTTATTTTTAGACATCGTTTACCCTTCCAAATAGCCTCTAGGACATATTTTTTAACTAGGCCGGTCATTAGATGTGAAACCGGTCAAAACTAGTCTAGAAACTATAAAAAGAGCTAGAGAGCTCATTTTTGAGGTTGGTTCATTGTAGCTTGTTTGAGATTAGAGTTATTCTTGAGCTTGTAAGAGTATTCTTGAGTAATAGAGCTAATTTCCCACCTTCCATTGTGTCTTGCTTGTCTCTTCATTGTGTGTGTGTATGTGTGTGTGCATCTTTGTGCTTCTCACCTTCACTCTCACATCATCTCACATTCACGATCTTCATATCACTCCTACCTCTCCCTTGGATTGACATTAAGGAGGTGAAGCTTCTTAACGTGGTTCTCACCATTGTGATAGAGCAACACCAAATTTGGCGCCGTTGCCGGGGATCGAGTCTAGGACGAATGTGTGATGGTAAGAGTATAGCAAGAAGAGGCGTTGGAAGGTAAAAATTTCAGTTTTGTTGTTGTTTTTACTTAGTTTTTAGTGTTTTTCACCTCCCCCACACTCCATCTTCATCATCGCATCATCATCTCCACTTCCAAAAAAATCAGAAAATTCACCATATCCACCCATTCACCTCATTTCCCCTCATTTGTGCATGCGAGAGAGCGAGAGAGAGTTTTTGCGCTTGTATGCACTTGTGTTTTCTTGAGTTTTCTTGCAGGTACAGAGCTTCAGAGCATCAGGAAAGCTTCCAAAAGGTAAAAATTTCAGTTTCTGTCAGAAATTTCCGACTGTGTCAGACCATCGCGATGGTCCGCCAAGTTCGGAATTTGGAGAAGGCGACCACACCAGCGTGAAGAGCACACCTGCGCCACTAGGAATCCATACTCGCATCCCAAAAATTCGTCATTTGGTGGACCATCGCGATTGGCTCGGACCATCGCGATTGTGTCACACCATCGCGATAGGCTCACGCCATCGCGACGGCTCGGCCGGACCATCGCGACGGTTCGCTATTTCGGACCATCGCGACGGTTCACTTGAGCCATCGCGACGGTCCACTTGGACCATCGCGACGGTTCATTTGACCCCGGACCATCGCGATTGGCCTATGCCATCGCCACGACAGTGCCACGTGTCACGTTGAACCATCGCGACGGTTCGCTTTTTCGGACCATCGCGACAGCCCAAACTCGGACCATCGCGATTGGCTCAAGCCATCGCATCGCGGACCATCGCGACGGTTCACTTCGGACCATCGCGATTGTCCACCGTTGACCGTTGACCGCGCCATCGCGATTGTCCGCCCGATCACGCCATCGCGACGGTTCAATTTTTGGACCATCGCGACGGTCCATTCCCACGCCATCGCGATCGTTCACTTCGGACCATCGCGACGGTTCGACCTCACGCCATCGCGATCGTTCACTTCGGACCATCGCGACGGTTCGACCTCACGCCATCGCGATCGTTCACTTCGGACCATCGCGACGGTTCGCTTTTTCGGGCCATCGCGATTGTCCAAATTTCACGCCATCGCGACGGTTCGCTCGGACCATCGCGACGGTCCCAGACCATCGCGATTGCCCACCCCCATCGCAAATTTTGGACTTCAATTTTTGACCAAATTTGAGGGTATTTTTGGAAAATTTTTGGACCATTAGACTCATAGGAGACCCCTTAGCTCATATTTGAGGGAAAATTGGATTGTCAATTTTTACCCCCCAGGGCCTGAACGCGTGTAACTTTCTCATCCGAAGTCCGTTTTTTGAGCTTAATAGCTCGTTAGAAAGCTCGTGACGAGTACTACGTGACCTCGACTGTTTTTTTTATAAAGTATACGTCTATCTTTGGATAGGCTAATTTGAGGTTCACCTAGTTTGGGACTAGGAAGTCAGGGGGCAAGTATTAAAAAGTTGGGCAAAAAGAGAAGGGACTTAAACGGTGAATATACTCAAGTGTTAATCATCTTGTGAATTGGTCTAACATTGGAATTTTCCAGGTCTAGCAAAGGCAATCCAAGGCAAGCAAGCAAGGCAGTGAGGACAGCAAGGCTTGGGAAGCACGGCTTCTTGGGCAACAGGGCATCAGAGCAACCAGAAAAGCCGACTCGAGGTTGGAAGATTCCTCAACCCCCTCAGTCAATTTTTAGCTTAGGCTAAAACGGTAGTTGTGGATTAACGACGATAGGAACGCCTCAAGTTCAAGATACCTAATTCTACCAAGTTTAAGACCTAAAGTAAAGGTGTGTGTGACGCGAAAACCTAAAGAAAAGAACCTAAGTCTGACGGAACAAAAACTTAAAATCATCACGAAAGTCGAATTCCTGACGCATAAATTAAGACAAGAATCCAAAGAGAAATTAAAAGGAACCAAGAATTGATCACATAGAACCATTGACGATCTAAGTGTGTAATTGAGTGAGCAAGGAAGAAAATTAATGAACCTTAGATCAGGCAAACATATAGGTAAGTCGGACAGAAGAAGCCTTAGATCATCAGAGGCTAGTGTAAGAACCACCGCACGATCTTGGGCTCAGCAATTGAACAGTAGTTATCCCTACGAGTTGAGCTCAGAATCAAGTGAATCAGAAATGGCATTTAGCACAGACAAACCAGCAGGAGGGTCTAATGTAGCATACTTAGAAAAACCTGAAGGACCCTATAGAACGCAGTTAGAGTTTCTCCGAACCAACCGATTAGATGCTCGCATCTATGAGGATGGTTTGCAGAGGCAAGTGGTGCAACTGCACAACCCTGATCAACCCATTGGATTGGAAAGACCAGTGGTGAAATTTGAGAGAGACGCTTACATAGACAAAGAAGGAACCATGTATATCTTGAGTACGCAGCCAAACGATACTAATGAGTTTGGCACAATCCAATTAGAGACAGAAGGGAAATTTCAAGGAAAAGAACCGTTAGAAGAACCTAGAACACCGAGAGGGAAATCCGTATTAACAAGAGTACTCATCCCAGAGTGGATCCCTCAAGATAACAGGAGCACCGAGTTGTTCATAAATAAAGAGACAGACGAAGCCTTTTGGAGGTACAGAAAGGAAAACCCCAGTGAGATAGGCATCATTACAATCTATGAATTCAAGGACCCAGATACACCTGGAAAGGTTGTATACCTGGATGAGACTTCAGAAAGAGTCTTTGTGGTGCCTGAACGCGCTAAAAACACATACACATGGAGAGGTGAATTGATATTCCCTCCACTTAGAACAAACATGAATACAAGTCAACAAGGGGCAGGAACATCCTCAGCCCATGGAAATCAAAGAGAAGGAAATCACGAGAGACCGGAGGTAAGCTTCACTCACCCCATAGGGAGAGATAGAACAACCACGAACACTAATAGGACGGATAGACAAAGAGAACATGGAATACCAGGTGGTAGAGATGATTTTCCTCTACCTAGACCACGTGAGCACGCAAGAGTTTTGAGACCCACTCAATTAGTAAAATCCATGAAGAATTACTTTGATGGGACCGGAGATCCCTATGACCATGTCGCAGAATTCAAGCAAGTACTAAGAGCAGAACAAGTCGAGGACATGTTCACGCAGTACAATGCATTTGGACTAACGTTAAAGAATACAGCTTTAACTTGGTTCCAACCACTGCAACAAAGGCAATTTAGAGACATCCATCACTTTTTAGAGTCATTCATCACTGAATTCTCTAAAAGTGGGGTTAGACATGACACGTCTTCGTTGATTCATAGTTTTAAGCAAACCCCTCAGGAAACAGTAAGACTGGCAGGTCGTAGATTCAGACAATATGTCGAACGATGTCCAATGCAAGAGCTACCCTCACAAGCCAAACAAGTATCACTGTTCTTAGATGGCTTGTTGAGCGCTAAACTACGCTCTTATGTGTACCTAAAAGAACCCAGAACGCTAGAAGAGTGTGTAAGAATATGTATAGACATTGAGGACAACCTAGGAGATGAATTAGAACTCTCAAAGGTCTATAAAGACTCAGACTGTTCTTCTCTAGCATCCACAAAATTGTCTAATTCGATAGAAGACCTAGCAGAAAAAGTGGCCCAAAAACTAGGAGTTTCTAGTAAACAGGTGCCCAAGCTACCTACAAATGTACGTTGTTACACTTGTGGTGGAAATCATTTGGCAAACATGTGCCCCAATGTACCTCAACCTCACGCCAACCCTAGTGGCCAATATTGTACAATTGAGAGAAGATACACGAATCATATGGCTCAGGACTGCCCATACAACAAACAAACCGTGAGACAGAACTACCCACAAACATACCAGCAGCCAGGTAGGTATCAAGGCCAATACAATGCTCAGCCTTATTACTATAGGCCTCCTCAGAACTACCCATACCAGACTCAACAGAGACCTCAACCCGTCTTAGCTCAGCAGCCACCCCCACCAGCGAATATCATCTCAGTCAAATACGCGGCTGCAGAAGAGAACCTAAGTAGGGCCTTAGTGCCTTCTTCACCCCTGATCACCGAAAGTGACCCGAACTCAAACAGTTTTGACTCTACTCATGTAACTAGTCCACCCGCTTATTACACGGAGTCACCAGAACATATGGAGACTTATCATTATGATAGTCCACCAATGGAACCTAGTTGGGAGCCAGACTATGCTAATGTGATGTACGCAAACCCAAACCCACGGCCCCAATTGAGACAACAGAGACCACAGGGCCCTAGAGGACCATGCTTTAGGTGCCAAGGAGATCATTTCATAAAGGATTGTCCACATCCCCCAATAGCAAGGTAATCGCAGTACTATAGCATCCAAGGCTTTTGCGCCGATTGTGGCAAAGAACACATAATCAAAGATTGTCCTAAGAACCCAGTTAACACTACAAATGTGACATCGATCAACGTGATAGGTATTGTAAACAACGCAGATGCATCCAACCCTACATACGTGCCTATCCAAGCTATAACCAGAGCCCAGGCGCTCTTACAAAACCAACAGCTTAATCATGAAAAAATAGCCGAAACTAGTGAAGTTGCGGAATCGAGTAGCAAAAAGACGAAATCTTGGAAAGATTCCAGAGAAAGAATCAAGAGAAAATGGAGTAAAAAGATAAGTGAGTTGGAAGGAAGTCTAAGAGAATCTAGAGCCAAAATACAAGAATTGGCTTCACAAGAATCAAACCAAGAAATCCCAGCTCAGAAATCAGGATCAGTCTTAGCGGAACCCATACCGGAAGATCTAGACATGATGTTTCGTGCATATCAGGCTAGAATAAAAGAGGGACCTCAAGTCACGGAAATGAGTAAAAACTACCCTCGAGCTGATCTAGAAATTGAGAGAACTAAACTTTGCATGAAAATGGTAGAGTTAGCACAAGCTCTGTTCGAAGCCTCTAGATATCTTAATTGGAATAACATGGCAAAACCGGAATTACACTTTCAAGGACTAATGGAGAGGCTAGAACACTTGATTGAAAGCAAAGAGAGAGAGGATCAGTCTAGGAACCCTATTGTCCCAGAGACACAGGAAAGGAATGCACCATCCCTGTCTCAAGTACCCAATACAGAAAGCCAAGACAATTTGTCCTCCATACATAGGTACTCACATGAATTTTTGAGAGAAATCCAAGAAGAGAAATGGAGAAAAGAACAAGGAACTCATCCTCCTATTCAAGAAATAGACGACTTGCAGGAACAATTTCCCCAAGACATCCCCTCTATATATGATGATGTAGAGGTGGAACGACTGAGTGAACCCACAGGATTTGAATCTAATTCTTTACAAGAATTACCTCAGTTCACGGGACCTTGGGAAGCAAAGTCTATTAGTATGAGAGCACCCACAATAATAGTGAGGAATGAAGAATCAGTGATCCCTAGAAATACGGAAGTGATCAAGAATACGAAAGTACAGTGTAGTCTCACCCTGGAGGAATTATTAAAGGTAAAACCAGAATTGTGGAAGCACGTAGCAAATCAATTCCCTGAGCTAGCTACCACACCCTCTCAGATAGGGTCACATAAGAAGGTACCAGAGATACCCGTGGAAAAGATTGGAGACGTAAGCGAAGGAGAGGAAGGTAACACATATCTTCCAATAACCCATCAGGGCTACACCACGAAAGCCATCTTAGATTCAGGAGCCGGAGTAGCCATTGCTACTACCGCTTTATGGAAACGTTGGGGTAAGCCAGCACTCAGACCCACCAGGATGAAGCTACAAATGGCCGATGGACACATAGAAAAACCGCTAGGCTTACTAGAAGGCATATCTCTCACCACTTGCGGTGTAGAATTTGAGCATACTTTCGCCATTTGTGACTTTGCTAAAAATCGTGCTTATGAGATGATATTGGGACGACCATTCATGCGTCAGTTGCAAATTGTACAAGATTGGGGAACTAATTCTTTGTACTTGCAACATTTAGGAGTGACTACTAAAGTCAATCTTAAGGACTATTCACACAGAGACGTACCCCCAATACAATGGAATACCATCCATAAGACACCAGTAGAGACGGAATCCGTGCACTCATTAGAATCAGATCCTTCTTGGTTGCATGAGGATACCCATTTATGGATGTGTAAAGTAGCCAAACAAGAGGAAGAGCGGTTAGAAGCCAGGACCTTAGGTACGGAACAACATTCACGAACCCTTCAAGATCCAGCCTATGCACCTGTAGTATTCCCAGACGAAGAATTTGAACCCCATGGTTGGGCAGAAATACTAGCAACCATGGATGTAGCCATCAATGAAGAACAATGGACACCCCACTGTGACGAGGATGGCTATGACATTTCAGTTTTTACGATAGAGCCAATCATGGGCGATGCAATTTTAGAAGAGTGTGAACCAAACACTGATGCATTCGAGGATGCAAGCGATTTTGAGTTAGAATCAATTATTATGGACTCTCCATTCGCATCAGAGGAAGAATATTTCTACGAAGTAGAGACTCACACTCAGAGACACGAGGAAATTACGAATGAAGTGAGGTTAGCCACAGAAGTAACGAATAAGAGTGAAGGCAAGAAAAGAAAGAAGAAAGAAACCATGTCGGAAAAAGAAGAATCCTTATTTGAAGTACCCGAGAATTTCAAGAAATACGAAATTGAAGATAGAAGAATCATGGTACGAATGCCTAATAGAAAAGAGAATGATGGACAAGCATATGATAACCGAGAGAAAACCAAGAAAGTCATAGTTGCCATAGAAGGAGAAGAAGAAAAATGTACATACATAGGGCATGATTTGACGAAGGAAGAAGAAGAAGAGTTAGTTGCCCTATTGCGCGAATATAGAGATGTTTTTGCTTGGAGTTACAAAGATTTGAAAGGAGTAGACCCAGATATATGTTCTCATAGAATCCCTATGACTCCAGATGCGAAACCGACAAAACAAAAACCTTACACGTATAATGATAACTACGCTGCGAAGATTAAAGAGGAGATAGATCGCTTGATAGAAGCAGGATTCATTTACGAAATTGAGCATACCGAATGGGTATCCCCCATTGTGGTTGTGCCCAAGAAGAATGGAAAATTGCGTGTGTGTATTAACCTTAAGAAAGTTAATGCCGCCACGATTAGAGATAGTTATCCTCTTCCTATCACGGAACACCTATTGGAAAGAGTTGCGGGCAAGGAAGTGTACAGCTTTCTGGATGGATTCTCAGGCTATAACCAAGTAGCCATTGCTCCAGAAGACCAACACAAGACGGCTTTTGCCACAGAATGGGGCATATTTGCATTTCGTGTAATGCCATTTGGCTTGACAAATGCACCCGCTACTTTCCAGCGACTCATGTGTCATGTTTTTAAGGAATTTTTACGCAAGAGCTTGGAAGTTTATGTCGATGACCTATGTGCGCATTCAAATGTAAGACAGACACATATTCCAGAATTAAGACAAATATTTGACAAATGTCGAGAATATCAGGTTTGTTTGAACCCAGAAAAATGCGTTTTCATGGTCAGACAAGGCAAAATTCTAGGACACATTGTGTCAAAAAATGGAATCTCTACGGACGAGGAAAAAGTGAAGGTAATTGCAGAATTACCTAGACCAACTAATGTGAAAGAGGTACAGGCATTCATGGGCCATTGCGGTTATTATAGGAGATTCATACACATGTATGCAATCATAGCCAAGCCTCTGTACTCTCTTTTGACCAATTTTGAGTGGACAAATGAATGCGAAAATTCATTCAATGAACTCAAACGACGCTTGTGCTCAGCACCTATATTGACCACTCCAGATTGGAGTAAGCCATTCCATGTACATGTGGATGCATCCAATTATGCCATAGGATGTGTGTTAGCACAACCCACGAATGAAGGTAATATAGATCTCCCCATAGCTTACGCTAGCAGACAACTGAACGCAGCAGAAAGAAATTACACCACGACGGAACGAGAAGGACTAGGGATGATCTACGCTGTAAAGAAGTTTAGGCACTACTTGTTGGCCAACAAATTCAAGTTCTTTACAGATCATCAAGCCCTATTATATTTAGTCAACAAACCATGTAACACAGGACGATTGATACGCTGGTTTCTATTACTCATGGAGTATGATTTTGAAGTAGTAGTCAGGAAAGGAAAGACGCATCTTAGAGCCGACCACCTTTCAAGATTAACCTCAGGAGAAGCTCCTCAAGGAGTAGCGGATGATCTACCAGATGCATACTTGTTTAACCTTGAGATAGCACCAGAATGGGCTAAGCCTTTAGTCCCTATTCTGACATACGGACCCAAGAATCCTAGGATAAAGATCAAGGAAGGAGAGATTACCAAGTCTCAGAGATATCAAATAATGGCAGGAAGCATATACAAACAGGATAATCAAAAGATTCTTGCTTGTTGTGTAGATGAATCAGAACATGCGAAATGGTTGCAATTAGCACACGTAGGTGCACTAACGCAACATCATTCAAAACATAGAACACTACAGACTCTGCATAGATTAGGAGTATATTGGCCTACGATGGAAGCAGATGTCTACAAGTTGTGTAAGGAATGCCATGTTTGTTGTGAAAGACCACCAGTAGAGCATGCTACATTGTATCACGTGTCTCTCACACCAGACTGGAGTGAACCTTTAGTGACATACTTGAGGACGAACACATTCCCTCAAGGAATGACCTTAGCTCGACAACGCAGTCTAGAGCAGGAAGCTCAAGACTATTCACTTATTGGCGATAATCTATACAAAAGAGGACGAGATGGATATCTAAGACAATGTGTTCATGAGAGCGATTATCTGAGAATACTAGAGACTGCACACCAAGGTGTTGCAGGAGGTCATTTTGGACCAGATAGGATAATCAAAGCCATTCTCTTTGCAGGATTATGGTGGCCCACTCTTCACATGGATGCACATACCTATGTAAAGAGATGTGACGTGTGCCAAAGAACTCAGTTTCCTACTCGCAGAGATGAAATGCCATTGAAACCCATGATGGGCGGACGTGCATTTTCTAAGTGGGGTATAGACTTTGTAGGACCCATTAACCCCCCTGCAAAAGGTACACATGCGGAATATATTATTGTTGCCACAGATTATCTTACGAAATGGGTAGAGGCAAAAGCCACAAAAAAGAATGATGCTCACACGACTGCAAAATTCTTATTTGAAAATGTCTTTACAAGATATGGATTGCCTATAGAGTTAGTGAGCGATCGAGGCACTCACTTCCTAAACCAAGTCATTGAATATTTGTTACAGGATTTTATGGTGATTCACAAGAAATCTGCACCATATCATCCTCAGGCCAATGGTCAGGCTGAAAGCACTAACAAGATACTTTGTAACGTACTGACGAAACTCGTGAACAACAAACGTTCAGATTGGGACAAACAGCTACACCACGCTGTTTGGGCATATCGAGTGGCCTACAAGACCGTACTCAATGCAACTCCCTTTCAGATGGTTTTTGGTCAGAATGCAGTGCTTCCCTTGGACTTCTTGATACCGACCCTTAAGGTTGCACAAGAACATGAGTGGACCGGCCATGAATTATCAGCGAGAATAATGGACTTGGAACGATTAGGAGAAACCAGGCTGAAAGCAGCAGCAGGAATATACGCAGCGAAGAAGCGACAGAAAGCATATTTTGATGCACATGTGAAAGATAAAGGCCTAAAAGAAGGAGATTTAGTTCTAGTATATACGCTGAAACAGCACGCACGGAAGTTAGAAAAGCGAGGTTATGGACCTATGATCATTAACAGACTCTCGACGAGCGGAGCAGTGCAGTTAGCCACCTTCGAAGGAGATATAATGCCTAATTACATTAGTGGCTGTAGAGTCAGGTTATATCAAGAACCTCTTACTGAGGATATGCTAAGACGACTCACGTTGGCAAAGAAGCGTAAGGAGGAAGAAAATAGAATACGAGCAGAAGCTCAGGCAGAAGCCATAGAACGCATTAAGCGCATGAAGCTAAGAAGACAAGGACTAGGGAGAGAACATTATAACCATCTGGAAACATCACCCAGATATCCCATGGCCTTGTGTCAAGTAAAATCAACCACTCATCCGAGCATAGTGGATAGGAGACCATTCATTACAGTGAGGCTAGAGCACGGTAACCATAGCCAAGAACTCAGGGCTTTGATTGACTCAGGTGCCACTACTAGTGCGATTAGATGGTCCCACTATAAGGATTCAGGAATCGAAATGCGGCCAATTGAGGCATATCTCATAGGCCTAGGAGGCATGGAAACCCCTTGCATGGGTGAGGTGGACCTTCCTATCCTCATTAAGGATTTGACGATGACAGCTAAATTACTAGTGTGCCATGATGACGACCTGATAGAACCCCTAATCCTTGGCCAAGATTGGCTATACGATCACTCAGTGGACCTAAATCTTAGACAAGGCTCCTTACAGATTGGAACCTTAGAGCAGAAGCGAGTGATACCGCTTGACTTCCCTAACCGCTATCCGCTTGACGGTTGTGACCCTAGACCCTATGAAACGCATGCGACGGAAGACCGGAAGATCTTTAATCCGACCAGTCACGTTACATCTACACCAACCCACTCGGGCTTGGCTATAGACAGTTGTCAGTCAGAAGGACGACAGGAGATCTTCCCTGGGACTTCCTGCAAACTAGAAGAGACAGTTACCCAACAGCAAGGGCAGAAGGGCACAATCAGAGGTCAGGTGGGTTGCATCAGCGGCCAGATGAGCACGATACCCTACGGTGCTCATCCTTCCAAGCTTGTTGCGGACTGGCCTAGATTAAAGTTACAAAAGACATCACTTCCTGATGGGCAGGTCACGCAAGTGTTGGAACTCCCTTCTTTTCCAAAGCAGAGTGTCCATCTGACCTCTCAACCCCAGCAACAACAGAGTCGACCACGACAAAGGAACCCAGACTGACGACAGTATCAGAAGACACGACCAGGAAGGCAGTTTAGGCCTCCCAAAGGAAGCGGCACCAGACAAATATGGGTGCCTAAAGGACAAAAAGCACCGAAGGACTCCAACCAAGCAGAGATCAACAAGCAAAAGGCAGAACAGAAACAAAATCGATATCCACCATCCCCTCGACCTTCTTCCACAGGTCCGAGCATCCGACAAATGTGGATCGCCAAGAAGTACCTTACCCATAGACCCACACCCACGCGGATTTGGGTACCCAAACCATGTATCATAGCTCAATCCATAAGCCATGTAATACATAATCCTTACAAACCTTTTCACCCCTCGACACCACCACACCCGTTACCACCTTTTACCCCTCAGCAGAAACCCACCACCCGTTCAAGGACTCTTAGGAAATGGATACCGAAACGTGTCCAACCGTCTTCCCCTAACCCGTTGTCTAACTACCCCCCGACTAACCTACAACCTTGTACTAAATCACTAACCGTTAAACCTTGTAAAAATTCACCCACCATCATCACACATCACTCGTAATCTCATCGCTTCAAGAAATGTAGGCATGATCTGAAACATATAGGTGTCTAGAAACCTGCACTAGTGCTGCAAGAAACATTGCATCCATCACATCACAACACTTGGCTACACGGGTTACGCATCAGTTATGGAAAGGGATTGCGGTCTCACTTTAATGGGATCATGATTAATTTCCATGCTAATGTGTTAATCTTTTGTAGCAGATCTTTCTCACTAGCGCACCAGCCACCATGCAAACTGACGAAGGAACATCAGGAGCAGGCCCCAGTGTAGCAGCAGTACCACTCAACGTGCTACGAGCAGAGTCCCACCCTACTGCTCCACCGCCGGAATTTCAGGGATTTCCAGGGCCCATGCCTATCGATAACCCCCCTATGGGCCACACCGAAAAGATACACAGGAATTCTCATTGGTTTCAGGGCCTGGCAGGACCCCTCGCGGACGCAGACTTTATCTTTGAGTCCTCTCTGACTTTTGATGACCGCACGTGGGGAAAGTACCAGTTTTTCTCCAGAGAATTCGAAGCCCTACAAAACACCCAAGATTTAACTCATGTTTGGGCTAGAGCTGGTTTCACAGAATATTTTAGTGATCCTCTACCCAAACCAGATTTTTATAGGTGCTATTACTTGATCACTACCTTACTGGCATCAGAGAATAAGGACATCCCAGGAACCTTCATCTTGCCTACCCTAGTGGATGATCCACCTTACAAGCGATTTTATCTCTCCAAGGACCTAATCAGAGCAGCCATCAAGATTCATGGAACCCACACTCCCACAGACCGAGAGAGATTGATTCCAGAACCGATGAAACGTGGGGATGTCACGAAGTGGGAAGAGATTTCAGCCATCACACCTGAGTTGTCAAAGCCACTAAGAATATGCATGCAACATTTTGCATTTCCAGCTCAGGACAGATTTACCATGCCACACAAAAGAATATGGTTCGGATTATATTTGGCATGTACGGGACCTCAAACAGTTGATCTGGCAAGCTGGATCATAGATCAGATGTACCTGGCACAGCACAGATGGGAGCGTAAAAAAGTGCTTAACGGATGTTGTGCCCTCACAAGAATTGTGTATATGTGTTTGGCTTATGACTTGCCCATCGAGCGTGCATTAACAGGAGAGGAATTGAAGGCATTCAAGAGCACAGCGAAGAAAGCTAGGAAGCCCAGTAGGACACGGGCTGGTAAGCGCATGCGAGGCACCATCCCTTGCCTCCAAGTGCCAGAGTCGCCGTCACCACAACCCTCTCCCGAGCGACCACAGACAGAAGCTGAGCCCACTGTACAACCTATTCGCATACGGTTGTCCAGACCAGTAATTACGGAGGCCACCACGAGTACCGCTGCACCTCAGGCAGCTACCACCTCAGAACCCGCCACCACAACCGCAGAAGCTCCCACCACCATTGGTGCGGAAGCGTTTTCTTTCCCGATACCACATATGGAGACCGACCCCATAAACACGACATTTGATTTTGAGATGCCTGATGCATTCTCAAACGAGTTTCAGTATTCAGAAGCACCCCTGTTCTCCCAGGAATATGAACGTCCCAGCTACCCGACTACGCCGCGAGACTTGCCACAGGGACAAGCTGTGTCGGGCTCTGAAGAAGAAAGAACCGAAACAGACGACGATCAAGGCGACGATGAAGCCAGCCAGGGCTCACAAGAGGAACAGACAGAGGGCCAAGGCCAACAGACTGACACACACGGCGACACCAGCACATATGAAGATGAAACTTTCGAAGCCGCAGCGTACACATTGGCCATCAAGAAATTATATCGTACCATGGAGAAAGTCTGGGCACGCAAGAAGTTAAATGAAGAGGAGAGCCAGGCATTAATCGAACAGGAACTCATCTCAGGAGGATTCGAAGACGCCTATATCAGAGGTTTCCGAGAGTTAGTCCAATCAGTTGGCTCCCATGAAGCACTCAGATTTTTACAAAGAAAGCAACTACCACAGTTCGATCCCCGTCGAGTGCGACTACTCTCAAAACCTGGGGAGTATATTCGTGTCCCAACAGGAGCCCAATCTTCAGCACAAGCCAGGGAGGCACGCCTCGCCCCCGAACGTTCAGCAACCGCAGAAACCATTCTTGTAGATTCGCCACCCCGTACCACCATTGTTCATACCACTACAATCCTCGAAATAACCTCCACCCCTTCGACCCCTCTTTCACCTCATCCTTCACCAACCCATCCTGTATCACCCGCACACCCACCTACTTTCCCCACATCCACACCTGCACAAAGCAATATAGCCCCAACCTCTTCCTTACCCATTCATACCACCAGGCCCACACCCAGCCCTCTGCATCCCTATATTAACCCCTTCACCCCTTCATCCTTCCCAGCGTTTCCCCCACCTCTAAGACCCCCATTCCCCTTCCTAACCCCTCTAACTTTCTCACCAGTCTCACCTCCCCAACCTACCCTAACCCCTATTTCCCCGTTTCAACAAACTATTCCAACAATCCCCCCTGTAAACTACTCCACGTTTGTAAATCCCGTATTCACACCTACGCAACCACCCCCAATCACACCACTTTTCACAGTCACAACATTAAACACGTCCAATGGCATGGACATATCACCACCCACCTCCCCACCACCCACTACACTCACAGCACCCTCATATTTAGGCACTTCACAATTTTCCACAATCACCACTGCATCCACAGTCCCAACCCCGCTCCCCATTCCCACTGCATCTACTATCACTGCATCCTCATTTAGCACTTCACTACTATCGCCCACCATCGACACAGCATTTCAACACATGTTCGCATGCATGACGCAAGTCCGAGATGAGTTTGCATCACTCGGCACCAACTACCAACAGTTGCAGAAAACGACGAACGACTTGCAAACGCAGCTTAATTTGTTGTCAATTGAGAACGCCTCACTGAACAGCCGGTACCAAGAGTTACGAGAGGCTTATCACAAGTTAGAAATAGAAAGTGAAGAAAAAAGCAAAGAGGCCACCGCGGATTTAGATAACTTACTTAGAGCCCAGACTGTCCGCAATGCAACGCTTACTAGAAATATGGGCTTATTAAGAAGACATTTAGCCGCAGCTAAAGAGGAGAACCAGCGACTCCAAGAGCAGAACAGAGAGAACTTGGAGGCGGCTTTAGATCATCCAGACAAGCCACTAAGTCCGAGCAAATTCAAGGCCATCCCATCTGAGTCGATGCGGGTGTTGCTAGACGACCATGTCAGATTGCTCGAGGACTATGATCGGATGAATGAAGAGTATCAAAAGTTAAAGGAAGATCACAAACTGCTACAGCTCAGAGAACCAGCCACACAACAGGTACCAGTAGCAGCGGAATTACCAACGCCTGTGGACCCTGCCCCTGAAGTTTTAGAGGAACTCAACGCACTCCGGGCCCAGGTAACAAACCTTGAATCTAGGATTGCCATCTATGAAGCACCACCACGGCCAGACTCCCCACCTGAGCTACCAGCTGAGGAAGAGACTGTCACTATCCCGGTGGAGGAGACCTTCGAAGAGGCTTATGAACCGATCCCCATCCCAGGCGGACGTGTCACGGCCGAAGGCCAGATGACCTACGAATTACCTACCCCCGCGTGGATGAAGACAGTAGAAGAACTCGGAACGACACACTCGGCCAGAGTAGAGGCACAGCTACATGCCATGGCCATAATTGAAGAAAAAATTTTACAATCACCATTCTTTGCTCACATGGCCCCGCGAAGATACATATCCGGGCATGAGCTTCAGTATAAACCATACTTTATGTTAATGGCAGAATATCAATTAACCATAGAGAAAGAAACCGGCAAGAAACCTACGCATGCAACTCAATTCGAGCCAGAGGACTTGCCACCAAGGGCGCAGAGAGGTGAAATCCACCAACCAGACTGGCGCAAAGATTTACTGCAAAATTATCCAGAGATGATGAGCACGTGGGTAAAAGCGCCTCTTCACTTAAAATTTAATCCGTGCTGGGGACCAGTACCACGACGCCGCTCTTGGACTGCCTTCGCTATAAAGCTACAGAACAACAAGCAGTGCCAAGACTGGCTGAACTACCCCTATTTCAAGCCACCAGTCGCGTTACCCACAGTTGGCTATATGATGGCGACGATCCGCCACTGGCTCCCTCGATTAAAACCTATGGATGATATTGCCGCGCACATGACTGTCAAAATCTTTGACATGATGCAGATGGTCTTTAAAGTCTTCCGGCGCATCAAGGCTCCCCATGTCAACACCCCGGGCTTTGAGCATGGCAACTTGGATTTAGTCTATGATATGAGCACAACGCCATCGCTACGGGTGTGTTACGCCTGGCACTGCAGGATCAAATATCTACCGGCATGTTACAAGCAAACATTCGAAGAAATGTTCACCACCGGTTTTTGGGAGTACCATTCAGAAGTATTCATAAGCAGGCCGACACATTTATTGCAATTATTCGCCTGTGAACGAATGGTGTACTCCACACACTATCAGCTCCCACCACCAGACGAGCCGCAACCTATCGACTGGGAGAAACTCGAGGCTGATCTAGCCCGAGGTATTCGTGTATCAGAGCACACCCTCGCTCAAGACCTCATACAGAATTACATCCGGCAGACCTCACAACAAGGTTCTGTCAGGGACGACAGAAGCGAGAGGGAGGGGGGTGTTGGAAGCAGTCAGAGGCACAGACGCCACGGAAGCATGTGAAGACGAAGCAGGGAGCCAGTCGGACCATTTTTTCAAAACAATTATATTTTTATTACTTCTTCAAACATCCAACAGTGATTTTCATCACTCTTGTAACATATGTAATATAGACAAAACCCCATTTTTGTAATCCATAGCTCCATTTTGTGCAAGCCGAGGAGTCCTCGAGCTTGAGGAGCTTAGGTAGAATGCTCGTACCAAATTTCGTTATTTTTAGACATCGTTTACCCTTCCAAATAGCCTCTAGGACATATTTTTTAACTAGGCCGGTCATTAGATGTGAAACCAGTCAAAACTAGTCTAGAAACTATAAAAAGAGCTAGAGAGCTCATTTTTGAGGTTGGTTCATTGTAGCTTGTTTGAGATTAGAGTTATTCTTGAGCTTGTAAGAGTATTCTTGAGTAATAGAGCTAATTTCCCACCTTCCATTGTGTCTTGCTTGTCTCTTCATTGTGTGTGTGTATGTGTGTGTGCATCTTTGTGCTTCTCACCTTCACTCTCACATCATCTCACATTCACGATCTTCATATCACTCCTACCTCTCCCTCGGATTGACATTAAGGAGGTGAAGCTTCTTAACGTGGTTCTCACCATTGTGCTAGAGCAACACACCCATTCCGTGTGCTCAATTTCGTAGATGAATCCAGCATCTAGTAACTTGTCTATTTCTTCCTTTATTTTGGCTGAACACACATCATTGTAAGTATATGGTCTTTGTTTAGAAGGTTTGGCTTCGGATGTCATGGGGATTCTATGCGCACATATAGATGGATCTACTCCCTTCAAGTCCTTATAGGTCCAAGCAAAGACATCCCGATATTCTCTTATAAGACGAATTAACTCTTGTTCTTCTTCTAATGAGACATCCTGTCCTATGAAGGTGCATCGTTCCTCTCCTTCTTCTACCGTTACAACTATCTTCTTGGTTTGTTCCTTATTATCATATGCTATTCCAGGTTGTGCTTCTCTTTTCGGCATTTGAATAGCGATTTTTCTCTCCTCCACTTCATATTTTTTAAAGTGAGCTGGTACCTCGAATTGGTCTTGGGGTTTATTTTCTTCATCTTCTGATTCTCTTTCAAATTCTAATTCCTCCTTCTGTGTGAGTTCCTGGTGTTTTTCATTGGCTGTGATATTTATGTTGGTGGTCCTATTCCCTAGATCCATTGGTTCGGGCTCCATTTCAATGCTCTCGTAGTCCTCCTTCCAGTCTTTCTCGATCACTTCTCCTTCTTCAGCCTCCTGAAGGACTACCATATACAGGCTAACATCATAACCCTCCTCATCGATACATTCGTTCATGGTCACTACTTCTTCGTTTACACAGACATCGAGGGTTGCTAAAATTTCCATCCAACCGTGTGGCTCAAATTCTTCATCCGGAAATACTTGTGGCATGTAAGCTGGATCTTGTACAGACCTCGCTATTCCTTGTTTTTGCTGCCAACCTTTTCTTCTCTCCTCTTCCTTCTTGGCCGTCTGGCATATCCATAGATGAGTGTCCTCGTTCATCCAGGATTGATCACTAGAACCTACACTATGAATCGATTGATCGTCTTCCTCCTTATGAATTTGATTCCATTGTAGAGGTGGAACGTCTTGATAAGTGTACGTATGTAGGTTTATTCTAGTGGTGGTTCCTGCGTGTTGTAGGTATACCGCATCTTTTCCCCAATCTTGTACGACCTTTAAGTGTCTCATGAAAGGCCTTCCCAGAATCATTTCATAATTGCTTGGCCTTTCGAAGTGACATATTGCTAAAGTGTGTTCGAATTCCACTCCACACGTGGTGAAGACTACTCGCTCTAACAATCCTAAGGGTCTCTCTGTATGTCCATCTGCCATTTGTATTTTCATGCGTGTTGGTCTTAATGCTGGTTTTCCCCATTTCTCCCAAATTTCTTTGGTAGCAATACCAACACCAGCTCCTGAATCTAAGATGGCTTTGGTAGTGTAACCCCTATAAGTAATTGGAAGGCAGGTATTTCCTTCATCTCCCTCACTAAAGTCTCCTACCTTATCCACTGGAATTCTCACTGTGTTTACTTCGTCTGTTATCTCTTTCTTTTCCTCCTTGACTTCCCATTGATCGATTAATTTTTTTTTCAAATGTGGTTTTACCTTCAACAGTTCTTCGAATGTTAGGGTACAAGGGATTTTTACCTCTCTAAGGCGTTGTATGATCTCAGATGTTTGGATTGATGGGTTCGTTTCTCGGTTCCTCATTGATGGAATGCGATACAATTCTGAATTGTGTTCGTACTCCCCTGTGTAATTGGGCAGTTCCTTTACATCTTCCTCTCCTTTGTCACTTGCATCCATTGGAAAAATTTCTTCTGAATTTAGTTCAGGTATTGAACCCTCTATTTCATTTTCTGCTTCTAATTCTTCAAAGGGTGGTTCAATTCCTTCCACTTTCTTCCATTTGTCCTCTTGAACTCGTGCCCATAGATCCTTAGTCCATTCTCCTTCTACTTCAGGCACTATGGATCCTTCCCTTCTCTCAATACCCCGTTCGTCATTCTGTGTTCTATTTACTTCAGGCTTTTCATGAGTGTTTACACACTCTTGGAACTCTCCTTCAGAAATTCAGGTATTGGGTAAAGGCGATGCAGGTTTTTCTAAAGTCTGTTGTGCAACTTCTATCAATTTCTTGCAGATCTCTAGTCTTTCTTTTTCTAAGTCGCCTCTTGGATATTCTCTCTCGTGTTGTTCTATGGTAGGTCCTGCTCTAATTCGTGCCTTGTATGCCTGAATCCACATGGCTAATTCTTCAGGCATAGGATCTGCTAACACTGATCCTACCTCTTCTTTTTTGTATTGTTCATTTTTAATTTCTTCTTTCTTTTTCTGTTCCTCTTTTGGTTTGTGTTCGTTTTCCTCCTTTTCCTTCTTTTGTAATAACTTCTTTTCTTTTATCCTATCTCTTCGGTGCTTCCATCTCTGGGACCTTTTACTTGCAATACTCTTCTCCGGCTCTTCTGAGTCTTCAACTCTTTGAGGGATGGGCGTGTTCCTCTCCTTGTCCTTTTGGTTGTCCTCTTCCGTTTTATTTGGGGTCTCTCTGGCTTTGGCTCTCGTTATTGCTTTCAATGGTACTGTGTACTCTTTATCACTCCCTGATGATTCAATTACTTCTATTACGTTGATTTGCACGTTAGACGTAACCTTGTTGGGATTCTTGGGGCAGTCTCTGAAAAGGTGTTCCTTACCACAATCACTACAGTAGCCTTCCCAGACTCGTTGTGGTGGTGGTGGGTTTGGCAATGTGCATTCTCTGATATAATGATCACCTCCACACCTGTAACATGGTCCTCTGGGTACAGGCGGTCTGTTCATGGGTCGAGGTGGTATGGTTGCTCTAGGAGTTGTATACATTAATGACACATAGTCCTGCTCATATCCGTATGAACTATCTGATGCCTCCATGCCATAGGCATATGGTTCATACAATTGTCCATATTCCATCATTGAGCTTTCATAATTAGGGTATGTTCCTTGACTAGGGTCATAAAACGAGTCATATGGTTCATTACTAGTCAAAGGTGTGGCTGGGACTATTGCTCTCTCTAGGTTTTCTTCAGGTTGGGCAATCTTGACTGGGACAACGTTCTTAGGATGGGGTGGTTGTTGTCCCAGTACTGGCTGTGGTTGTGTGTATCCCTGATATGCATATGGTCGTGGTGCTGGTGCCTGCGGCTGATAAGAGGGATATCTAAAAGCTTCACCTCCCTGATCTCTCTGAGGGTATCCATAGGGTCTCATGTATGGCTGTGCTGGTCTCGCTTGCCTATTGTAGGGGCAATTTTCTGTGCTGTGATTCGTGTATTTTTGTTCTACACTGCAATATTGTAGAGGTCCTGGGACAGTGGGTCTATTATAAACATAAGCCGGTGGTGGAACTACTCCCCTAGTACACAAGTGAGAAGGATGATCACCTCCGCACTGCATACATCTTTTGAGCATGGGTACTCTCATAGGGTTATTGGGGTAGTTCCTCTGTCCTTGAACGTTCAACTTCTTCGCTAACAAATCGGCTATTTCCTCTACACTGCTTTTAGGAATTGAAGAGTTACTGGTCGAATCTTCACTTTTCAAGCTTCCCTGAGGTATTTTCAGGTCCTCTGCTAGGTTGTCTTCTAAATCTATGCATTCCTTCATGCATTCTTGAAAAGTCTGAACCCTTTTTACGTACACCAATGATCTCAAGGATCCGTTCAATAATCCTTCCAAAAATAAAGACACCATTTTATTTTGTGTAGGTCTCTCTTCTACTGGGCATCTGTCTACATATTGCTTGAATCTTCTGGCAGCCAATCTCACTGATTCGGTAGGGACTTGCTTGAAGCTATGGATCAATGATGAAGAATTGTTTTTAATTCCTGATTTAGTAAATTCCTCAATCATTTCTTGGTATACTTGCTCCATGTTCTGAAAGGTATTAGGGTCCAATGGTTGAAACCATGCTAACGTTGTATCTGATAAAGTAAGACCAAAGGACTCATATTGAATCCAAAAGTCTTCTACCTGTTCGGCTCTGATTACTTGTTTAAATTCAGCTATATGATTGTAAGGTTCACTAGAGCCATCATAGTGATTTCTCATGCATTTGGCAACTTGGATTGGCCTTAGTCGTCTTCCTGCTTCGGGTGGTCTAGGCATTACTAGGAAAATTGGTCTTCCTATTGGTATGCCTGGTCCTCTTACTACCGGCGGTCTGACTGGAGCATGAATTCCATGTCTTGGGTCAATAGTTGGCTGAGGTCGGTAATTAGGGTTGTTTGCAGGCATTGCGAACTGCACAGGTGGTCTGACTGGGATTTGAGGTTGTTGTGTCTGTTGTGTTTGTTGTGTTTGGCCCGACTGTTGGTATGAATCATTATGGGACGTTCCCATTGGGTTTCTTGAGGTAGTGGCTTGGTCCCTAGGGGGGAACACTGGAATGTTCTGATATTTCAACTCAGCTCTTTCCGCTTCTGTTATAGGCCAATATCTCCTCTTATTTTTATCCAGATATGTGATAATGGTGGAAAAATCAGGATCGTGCAACTCATAGATGGTGACTGGATTAGGAGCAGCTTCCCAAATTGAGGAATGTGCTCTAAGGAGATGCTCCATCCCATTGATCAAATATACATCCATTAAGGTGTCGTCCTGGGGAATCAGATCTCCTCTCCATATCCTAGCTACCGTAGATCTTCCTCTAGGTGTAGTTACTTGCTCTTCATTCCCTCCTCCATTTAAGTTTGAAGCATTATTTTCCTCACCAATTTCATTGATGTTTTCTGGGTGTTCTGTGACAACATATTGGATATCTCTTTTGTCCATGTAAAGTCCTCCTACGTACTTGACTGCTGGTCTAGGCACTATGTAAGCCTCTGACGCTTTCTTTAACCTGGCCACTGATCTGTTTAGACCATCCAGATAAATAGGGACCTCATTGTGGTTGGTGTTCACATACTCCAAGGAGGTTCTGTACTCTCCCTCAATGATTGACATCATGCCACTCATGGGTACTGTGTTCTGCATATCCTCTGAAGCCATGGGAATTTCTTCCTCTGACTCGCTGGAGGTCTCAGAATAATGTGAACCGTTACTTGGCTCTGCTACACTACCTACATAAGAGATTATACTTCTTCGGCTTCCTAGGGTTCTTCCGGATCTGAGGTTCATCCACTTCTAAACTCTGATCAGCCTTTGCTAACTTTTAGCCTCTGGGATTCTTCACTACAGGTCAGAGTTTCTAGAAGAATGTTGGCTAAAAATTTGACTGAAAATGACTTTTCAAGTCACGATACTTAACCTCCAAAATTCCACGACACACGATCTCTGGGCTGAAACGATACCCGATACTTGGGTCAGAACGATACACGATGTTCGAAGGAAAACGATACTTGGCACTTGGGAGGAAACGATACACGATGCTTCAATCCCGACGATATTCGATACTTGAACTCAGACGGTACACGATACTTGCAGAAGGCGATACACGATCTCTGAATTGGAATGATCGACGATATTTGGTAAGTATCGCGATCTCTCACGATACTTGACTATCACGATACTTTAGACAAACGATACTTGGCACGCGCGATACACGATCTTCGATGAAGACGATACACGATCGGCAACAAGTATCGCGATCTTTAGCGAAAGCGATACACGATACTTGGACTACCAAACGATACACGATACTTAGGCACAGGCGATACTCGATCTCTGGGAGGTATCGCGATCTTTGATCAAAACGATACACGACAGACGATACTTCTCAAGTATCGCGATCGGCACGGAACGATACACGATCAACGATATACGATCGACGATCGTTGGCAAAACGATCTCTGACCAAGTATCGCGATCGGTATGAAACGATACACGATCGGAGGGAAATATCGCGATACTCGACCATAGGAGGTCACGATACTTGCTAAGTATCGTGATACTCGACCGTGGGAGTAAAACGATACTTGACCCTTGGACAAATTTTGGGAAAGATTTTTTAAGTTTTGCTTTGATGCTCTTGTTCTCCTAGTTCCTCTCTCCTCTCCTCACTCTCTGTATCAATCAAATCACCTCTTGTTACCCTTTGAAAGTCTCTAACGATACCTCACGCAGATCGTCTTTCTTTCCTAACTTGATTTGCTGAGAAATTTTGATTAAAATGGTGGGTTAGCTCACCTTGGTAGCTCCTATGATCTCTTTGTCACTTCCCCTAGCTCTGTGCAACCCCAGATTGCTCAGTTCCTCGTCCGCGATCTCTGCCACAGCTCACGCGATACTCGACAGCTCTCTCACGATACTTGCTCAAAAACAAGTGATTTTCACAGTAACTCTTTTTGGCTTTTATACTTGGTTTTTTTTTTTTCCTATCTACTGAAAATGAAACAACAAGACAAAAAGTGAAAGCTACCCTAATCTACTCCCTCACTCTTCCTACTCTCCTCCTACTACTCACTTCCTTAAACTAACAACTCACTACACACACTCCAAGAATGAGAAGTAGCAAGTGCGGCTGAAAATGACTTACCAAAGAAGAGAAAATTTCCACTCCTCCACTTACTTCAATGCAAAAATCTACTTACCATCACACGAATGCCTCGGTTTGATTCGTCACTCCCCGGCAACGGCGCCAAAAAGTGTGTTGACCTAAGCACCAACTTAGGGACTTGCGGAGAAAGAGACTATACCTCAATCCCCTCTCAAGTGCATATAGTGGGGATACACGCTTTTAATTATCAATCCAAAAAGTATACAAACCTAGCCGAGTGTATGAGGACATGCAATCATGTAATGGTCAATGCAAATGAACTACTCAAAGAGTGTAAATGAGGCAAAGACTTATCCAAACAAGCTCCCACTGTTGCTCAAGGCGAAACGATACTTGGTGCAGCAGCCGCCAGTATTTTGGACTTTTCTCTCAGCTCCGAGCTCCAAATATAGCGAATAGCATATGCGTTTCGAAGCTCTCAAAAAGACGCATTCAATGGCAGTGGTTTCACTCAATTCTGACGCTCTTACTTCAAGTTATAAGCAAAATACTGAGTCGCGGGAATACCTTCCTACACTTCAGCACTTCCTACACTTCGCACACACCTTACCTACAGCAAATAAACACTTTCAAGGATAGACAACACTCACAAGCACTCTTTCCAAGCAATACACATGCATACAAGCTCACAAAGAAGAAGATACGGAGTGAAGAAGACACAAATTCGAATTTCTGTGCTCTCTATTCTCACAATGGCAAAAAAGTCCTTTACAAAGAGTCACATTTGACTTATATACTAGTGCCCTAAAAAATGGTCCTTTCACACAAGAGACCGGCACTTTATTCACTAAAAGACTAATTTCCTACTATTTTACATGGGTAAATCTCTAACCTTCTGTGGGGATGCATCTAGAGGACTCCTCTAGTGCATTTACAACGGGAAATATATTACAAGAATGAGTATGATACAAAAATATGATGTCCAAATCGGAAAAATTTTGGGGCCCGTCTTTTTCTCTGCTTTGTACTTTCTTTAGCTCTGCAACAGTCTTCCATAGATAGTGCTATGTTTCATGTATGGTTGATAGGGTGTGATGTGTCATCACCTATTTCTACATATCAAGGAACTAATAAGTTTTGCAAACTACTAAACCATTCTGCATGACTAGTCATGTGATCTGAAGCACTGGAATCAACATACCAGACATTACCATTTGATTTTGAAACATCAGTAGATATCGTATTCATTATGTGATGTTGGACCATGAGCAACTTCTCAGAATCATTTCCACTTGTGGATGCATAATTCTTTTGTTGCCTTCTATTATTTTGATTCTTCAATTTGCAATCACATTCAAAGTGTTCTAGTTTACCACAATGCCAACATCCTTTACTATCATTACTTGAATCATTTCTTTGAAAATTTTTGCGGCCTCTTTGGCTCCCCCTGCCTCAAAATTGCCCTCTACCTCCTACATGATTCTGTTGTCGACCTTGTTCTTGGTTATTGTGTCCTCTTCCACTTCCAATGACTGTACCTCTACCTCTTCCTCTACGGGAGTATAATACCTACTTAGAATTAGTTTTCCTTGGGATTTGAGTCCTCATCAAGATTCTTTTCTTCAATAATTAGCATGGACACTAGATTAGAAAAATTTGAAATATTTTCCTTGGTCTATATAGAAGTTCTAAATTGCTTATATGCAGCTTCTAAATCACGAAGGCACACATCCACTTTTTCATATCATCTACATTCATGCCAATAGATGCAAGTGACTCACTTATGCTTTTGATTTTTAGAGTGTAGTCACCAACATGCCCTTTTTCTCCAGTGTATGCAGCTCATTCTTTAGTTGCAATTTTTGTGCCTTTGTGTTGGTCTCATACAATGTGACCAAATCGTTCCAAGCCTCTTTTGGAGTCTTGGCATCCTATATGTACCCAATCATGCTATCATGTATGCTAATAGATAGCCAATACATGACCTTTTATGCTCCTTGATTCCAGTCCTCGTATGCTCTTAACTGGTCTGCAATTCAATTCCTCTCTAGTAATTACGAAGCATTTTTGTTCTCTCCTTTGATGTACTTCTAGTAGCCTTTTGCCATCATGAAATTCTTCACTCTGAATCTCCAAGCATGGAAGTGTTACTGTTAGTGTCCATGTGAAAGGCCAAATGGCCATTGGACACTTCTTTGTATATGTTCTTTAATAAAACATATAGTGGCCTAGTCAACCACATACTGTAAGTTCGAATGCATTTTGTAAGACCTGAGAAGTCTATCTTTGTGCTCCCTGTGTACTGTGTTTTTTGCATATTTTGCAGTCTTTGTGCGGAGTACTGTGTGTGCCCTAAGAGATTAGTTTTCTACTCCGAGGATATTGTCGTGAAGCTCTCGAGAAGGTGAGTGCACTGTGGTGCATCGCCATCGAAATACTTCATTGGTATCAAAGCAGTTGGACGCAAAAGCTTTGTTCCTTTTGTGCGAGCAAAGCGAGCACCCCCCGACTTTCCCCAAGGCTTACGACTAAGGCGGCGCCCAAGGCATAGACCTTGGTATACCTTGTCATCCGAGTCACCGTTGGCACCATTGGCTGTGCACGAGGGAGAACCTCACCAATCAAGGAATATAGAGGTTTCCGGTACTTCCCGGGTGGTCACCCATCCCAGTACTGTTCCCCTTGGAGCTCGCTTAATCGTGGCAATCTCTTGCCACTAAGATACACCTTGTGGTGTCTGAAGAAGGGGAAAGACTAAGGTTGACATTACTTTGAACATGTTTTGGTCCCTCAAAGCTTCATTCTTTGCTTTCAAAGCCTATTTTTGAAGCATTTTTGGGGTGTCTTTTGAGCCATTTTGGAGTACTTCCGCACATAGTTCTCTTCACAGAGGTCCAAGAACATCAAAAAGAGTGTTTCTTGTACCTCTCCGATAATAAATATCAACCTTTGGGGCTGTGTTTTCAGCCTCACTCGTAAAACTACAAGTTTCTTGAAAGGTTTCAGTTTTGGTGGGAGTAGGTGCTGCAAATTTATGCAGGTTTTTTGAGCCTAAAACATCAGAGTTGGCAGACACTTGCACGTGTTATTGGCTAGTTTTTGGGCTGTGTATTCAGCCTTTAGTGTCATTTTACTGCATATATTCAGCACATACACACCATCTATGCTTCTATGGATACCGCTTATGTACGTCCATGTGGTCATTGATATAGCACTTATGTTTTTGCATAAAGCCTTTTATGTTTGAAAAAGAGGGTCGTGGTGAGGTTTTCTTGACTGGGAGACACCCAGATGTTGAGGTCTCTTTGATGATGCAGGTGGAAGACTTACCCAACCTCACCATAGGAGATGTATGATAGTTGTTCATAGGTGTTCGATAAGCCTAGTTGCCTTCTATTGGGTAACTAATTATATGCAGTGGAGTCACTATGCAGGAGAACATGTCAATACTTGTAGTTTTATGATATTTTGACACTGGTCATACGCTCATTTTGTAGAGGATACTCTGGCAAAAATTTTCCAGATTTTCTGGTTTTATCAACTATACAGTGGTCGATTTACTCCTTGATACACTTATTCATTGGTGTTAAGACTCTTCCAGCTCCATTATCATTCTATTCAGTTCTCTAATCATGGCATCAGAGGTTTCAGGCACATCTAGTGGTCTAATGCTAGTGTTCCAAGGAGGAGCTATAACTTGCAGGGCAAAGACCATTTTGAGATCCAAAAATTTGATGCCACAAACTTTGCTCTATGGAAGAATCAGATTAAAGATGTGCTGATTCAAAGGAGGCAATGGAAGCCAGTAAATGGAATTTCAAAGAAGCCTGCTGACATGGATGAAGATGATTGGGATGAGTTAGATGAAATGGCGAGGACTACATATGATAATGTTTACTTTACAATATTAGACTGTGAAAGTGCAGAGGATCTTTGGAAGAAGTTATGCAATACATATGAAAAAGAGATGGCATCAAATAAAGTGTATCTGATGAGAAAATTATATGACCTTGTGAAGAACACAAATAGTGTTGCTGCTCATTTGAATGAGTTTGATGCTATATTCTCCCAGTTACAGGCTCAGAAAATGGATATGGATAATGAAATGAAAGCAGTATTGCTATTATGCACCTTGCCATCATCATGGGATACCTTTTGCAGAGCTATTAACAATAGTGCATGTGGTGGTAAACTCATCTATGATGACATATGTGGAGCACTCTTGAGTGAGGAGATTCTTAGAAAATCCATGGTTGGCACTCAGAGTGTAGATGCATATAATGTTCGTGATTCTTACCAAGGAAAGAATCAACAACGTGGCAGGAGCAAGAACAAGGAAAAGAATGGTCAACAAAATAAGAGTAAAAGTAAATCAAGGAAGAGGGATATCAAATGCCATTATTGTCATAAGAAAGGACACATGAAGAGAGACTGTTATGCATTAAAGAATGATAAAGGCAAAGGACAGAATGTTGATGGGCATGTTAAATAGTTACCTGCACCATCTACTACGACTGTGAAGATTGAAGAAATTAATGCTATTTTTGATGATGCTGATGTGTTGACACTTGATAGTACTGTGCCAACTGAGGCTCTTATGGATCATTCTCTTTCCCACACCTGGCTACTAGATTTTGTGCTTCTTTCCATGTGACACCACAAAGAGAATGGTTCTCTAATTATGCAGCAAAGTCTCTTGGTACCGTGAGACTTGGTGACTCTTACTAGTGTGATGTTGTGGGGATTGGAGATGTGGTTGTGCGTTGTGCATTGCGTTGCATTGGTAGATGGGTGGAATCAACCTGGCCGGGTGGTCAGGGCCACGAATTGCATCCAATGTGAATGTAGGCCAACGTGTGAATGTAAATAAAATTTACATATGAAATTATTCCCCACTCCCGAGGGAGAGAGAGAGAGAGAGAGGAGAGGGCGACAATCGCCTGGAGGGGAACGTTATTTGCTTGTGTGATTGGTATGGTGGCTTGTGACAGATTAGCTCACTCTGAATCAACTTTCTCGAAGGCACAGATATTGTATATATACTTATGGATGAGACCTTAGCGAGGTAATGCAACGGTATTGCTTTATAACTTGTGTGCTCTATCCAAGGGTTTTCTAGTGTGTGGGATACTCTAGGGTTTATATGTAGTGCTTGACTTGTACTCGGATCTCGATGACTTTTATAGGACGACAATGGGAATTCTTAGGGGGTGTCTAGTCATGGAACATTTGTAAATAGCGAATAGTAGGTGCAATAAAGGGGTACGCATTTTGGGTATTTTGCATCTCCTGTTGGATTCATTTCAGTTGTCGTTATTTATTTCGGTACTTTCTTTTCTGTTTTCTCGCAATGATAGTTGTATGTGTGAGACATGGAAAGGTATGAATGTGTTACTTTGGTTGAGACTATTTTGATAGTGGAATGCATGAAAATTTGATGCATGATGGAAATTGAATTGCATATATGTGTGTGTTCGTGGATGATTTTGTAAATAAATTATTTGTATGAATTCGTGAGTGATTTTTTGAGCACTAATAGCTTCAATGAGTGCAGGTGTGGTGGAAGTGATGGCTCGATGAAAAGGTATGCAAACAAGTTGTAAACTGACATGTTCATGGCTGTTTGGATTAAATTGCACCAAGAAGGGCTCGTCGAGGGCGACTTCGCAAGTAGAAGAGGGGAGTATGTTAGCTCAAGAAATGGTTGGTTTTTATGCACTAATGTGTTGCTATTCTGCAGGAGAAGATGTTTGATTTCAGGTACTTGAAGAGTTGATTAGATGTTTGATGGGAAGTATTTGGGGGAAACACTCCTAGAAGAGTTACAAGAATCTTCCAAAAAAGAAAACTGGTTTGGATGTTATTGTCCATGCAAAGTCTCGAAATGATGATGAAGGGGAATTAATGCAGTCTACTGTAAGGTAAATTGCAAGAGGGAAAAATCGTTCATCTTTCACGGTTGGGTGGCTATCAAAGGAAGCACTAGAAGGGGCATTGATGGAAGGATGATCCGAGCTGCTGAGTGATTCAGCATCCAATTTGGTGGATGTGTCCACTAGCTTGTCTAAAGTTTTTACTGTGAAGGATGAAAGAGATATCCAAAACATTAGAAAAACAGGTTTCTTGTCTGCATCAGTTCGGAAGAATTATGTCATTCCCAAACTTGAGGTAGTCATTGATGAAAAGAAAACTATCGCACATGCCAAACTTATGGATGATATTGAGAAGGCTGTAATAGATCCAAGCAAGGCGAAAGTGAAATTGAAGGCAGATAATGTTGGCATCTGATTCCCCCAGTGTTTCAAAGTGGTGGTGTGTTTGGTCTCAAGCCAAGTGCAACATCAATGAAGACCCTCTCTATTATGGTGCATACGGTGTTATTGACTGTGCCATCGGAGCTAGATACAATAGTCACTCTACCAATGTGGCCAGATCATATTTGATTGGTATTTATGCACTACAATCCAAAGCCTGCAAGGCTCTACATAAGGCACATGAAGCTGACATCAATGCTTTAAAACCTGGGAATCGTGCTCTAGCAATATATAAAGCTAAGATCAGTGTTTTGAAAAGAAAGGGGACAGAGTTCATTCCCCCTCTAACAAACCTATTGATACTGGTATTTTTTCAGGAGAAAAAAACCAAAGAGGGAGGCCGCTTTCTGTTTTCTGTGCAGAAAAGGAGGCTGTTTTGCTTTACTTGCAGAGAAAGGGAGACGAAGGCCCACGGCCATGCTCTGGTAGGAGGTTTTTTGTTTTGTTTTTGGCTCTGCACCTGAGGTGGCAGGAACTCCTGAAAAGCTGGGGGACCGAAGGAAGGATGTATATATCTAGCAACGATAGAGGGATCTTCTTCTTCTTGGATTTTTTTCTCTTCCAGCAGTCGAGCGCTTTAACCGTGTTCTGTTGTTTTTCAAAAGGAGGAGAGCCTAAACAGTCCACCGAACAGGGGAGATGGAGCAGTTCAGAGAGTTTTTCGTGCATAAGGAATAGCGGGCAAGAAGAAGAGAGTCTGGAGGAGATAGGTTGAGGGGGTTGCCGCTTTGTCAGAGGCCAGTAGGTGTCTAGAGAAGACATACTCCATCAAGGGAAAGCTGAAAAAAGACGACCAGGCAGGCATCGAGGGAGTGAGGAGGTGTACATCGAGCAACAGAAGAGTAGAAGGGGGGAAGGAAGACCTCCCTCCATCAGTCTACAGAGAGAGCGGCCGTTTTTGTTTTGCGGGGCTCATTTTCTGATCTTCAGGGAAAGCTTAGAGAGAAGGCTCGTTTTTTGTCCACTTGATTGTTCTCAGCAGGTGTTGGAGAGAGAGCATTTGAAGGGAAAGTTCGCCCTGGCCGTCTTGGATTGGTACCCGCTTCAGAGGCAATATTGGCAGCAGATGTGTCGGGAGGAGGATCAGAAGCAGTTATGAGCTGAAGGGGGAAGATTTAGGGAATGCTATTTTTTTGGGCCTGGTGTGCTTGCATGTTTTCTTCTATTTGAGCTGGCATGTCACTGCCAAAACAACTCTACAGGACAATAGGAGGGGGGTGTTCAAAGGATTTTTTTTCTGTCTGCTCTCTTCTCGTCTTTTCTTCGTATACAAGGGGCCCTAGAAGTGAGAGACAGAGGCTCAGGACGAGGGAACGGTTCACAAGCTATGACTTCCTGAGTTGTGTGGGGGAGAACTTCTACTCTGCTTAGTGCTAGGATCAAAGGTAGTCAATAGAAGGGGAGTTTGTTGTGTGCTTTCTTCAGCTTTTGGGAGATGCTGTGGTGTTTTTGTAGAGAGGAATCAGCCGTTAAACACTGACCGGCTGTGTGTGGGAGGATGTTGGTAGGAAGGATGTGCTTTATCAAGAGGAATAGAGATACAACGTGCTAATATTGTATGAAGGATGGAAGCACGAGATCATTGATGCATAAGTGAGCAGTTCGTCTTCTGTGGAGGCAGGTGTTGAGAAGAATACGGGGATTGCTAGGCAATTTTAGGGGGAGACTTCTCTTTTGTCAAGACCTTTGAAGGAGAGGAGAGTTTTCCCTTGTATTTGGGGTGGTACTCGTACAAGCTTCGCAAGAAAGAGCTAGGGGACTCGTTCAGGCTGCTGGCCAAGAAGGAGCTCTGAGGGGAAGCATCAAGGGTAATCTTCATTCTCTGAGATGGGCAGACAACATTAGGAAGGTGTCGAAGGAGGGGCTGCTCTTGAAGGCTGGATTTGGCAAGCTTCCAAATTAGAAGTTTACTCGTAGATACAGATCAGCTGGATATACATGAGTGATCTTCTTATTTGTTGTTATGTTGGATACAGGCAATGGCTATGAGACCAGACTTGGTTTTGTTTTGCAATTGAATGAATGTCACTGCGTCGTACTATAGCGACCTTGTCTGATCTCCTGAGTTTGAAGGAAGGAGTAAAAGGGAATCACGAGCATAGTTTGGAATCTATTCCATGATTTTAAGCAGAGTTCCATTGATCCAATATTTCCCTTCCCCGTTGTGGATCCCGAAGGAGGACTCCCTAATGGTTGTAGCATCAGAAATTGTCAAGCTCTAGATTCACACGAATAAGGGTGTTTATGAACGAAGCGGGTACCATATATTTGGTGAATTGACAGGGTTCTTACACAACTGTTGAGTACATATATATGTCTTAGATATATCCTCACTTCCCCCCTTCCAAAACGTACCTGTGTGAGAGAGGTAAGGGCATGTGTGAGTGAAAGAGCATATGTGTAGGAGGGTGTAAGAGTGGGCAAGTGAGACAGAAGGGAGAGTGTGCATGAAGGTGTATGTGTATGAGAGTATGAGTGTGTGTGCATGAGTGCATATGTGAGTGTGAGTAAGTG
The DNA here is from genome assembly GCA_020310875.1 of Ceratopteris richardii. NCBI lineage: Eukaryota > Viridiplantae > Streptophyta > Polypodiopsida > Polypodiales > Pteridaceae > Ceratopteris > Ceratopteris richardii. The sequence continues at coordinate 62,784,319 of CM035431.1, forward strand.
TAAGGGAGTCTAAGAGTGAGATAGAGAGAGAGAGAGGGAGAGCGAGTGGGTGGATTTCGGGAGAAAGAGTAAGGGAGTGAAGAAAGTATGTGAGTGTGTGAAAGAGTGAATGTGTGCGTAGAAGTGTATTGTTGAAGCTCAAGGTCAAGGAAAAAGCATGGAAGTGCATCAAGGAAGTGGACACACAAGAAGAAGGAGCAAGTAGGGAGCTCCAAGAAGCACCTGTTAAATTTTCAGAAGAAATCCCTATAAAAATAGTGATTTTTATCATTAAAAACCATTGTAAATACCATTTTCCATTTTTGTAACTCCATTTTGTTCAAGCCAAGGAGTCCTTGAGCTTGAGGAGTATTAGAACTATCATCCTACCAATTTTCATAATTTTTAGACTCCGTTTGAGCCCCCAAATAAGCCCTGGAACCTATTTTTTAACTAGGTCGGACACTAGGTCTGGACAGGGCCAAAACCACTCAAAAAACTATAAAAAGGGATGGAAAGCTCATTTTTGAGGTTAGCTTGTTGTAGTTTTGAGCTTTGTAAGAGAGCTCTTTTGTAATCGAAGCTTTCCATTGTTCCACTCTTTGCTCTTACCTTGTGCGCGTGTGTGTATGTGTGTGCATGCTTGTGTGCTTTCACTCACGCACTTGTGCCATCACTTGCTCATAGTCTTCATACTAGTCCTCACGTCTCCACGGATTGACATTTATGAGGTGAATCTCCTCACATTGGTACTCACCATTGTGCTAGAGTGACACCAAATTTGGCGTCGTTGCCAAGGAGAGAGCTTGGAGGACGAGGATGTGACGGTAAGACGTAGAGTAGCGATGTTGGAAGGTAAAAAAATCACCATTTTCAGTTCAATTTTTGAGTTTTTTTTCTCCTTCATCTTCATCTTCATCATCATCACCATCTCCACCCACCTTCATATTCTCAGTTTTTTCCATTTTTTAGAGTCCATTCACCTCGCTTTTTACTTGTGGTTGTGAGAAAGATCCTTAGAGAGGGTGCAAAACTGAAACGCTGAAGAAATAGTACCAAAATAGCCGAAAATCAGAGTGAATAGCCTCGGACGTGACATAACCTGCGCCAAGTATCGTGAGTGCAATATCACGGGTTTGAAGGGAGATTTGGCATCTACAGACACATAGGAGTGACAAGGAGGACCCAAGGTACTGATATTTGCAAAAACTTTTGAATTTGGACTCCAAAAAGTCCAAGTATCGTGTTCTCCTGCGGTTGAGTATCGCGATATCTGGATATCATGAACTCCTGTGGTCGAGTATGGCGATACTTAGGCTTGTGAGATATCGAGTATCGTTGAGGAAGTGCTCGCGATACTTGTCACATATCGTATATCGTGAAAGTTTCTTCCGCGATACCTGGGAAATATCATGTATCGCTGGGCATTTCTCATGATACTTGGGGCATATCAAGTATCGTGGAGCTCTGAAAGCGATACTTGGCGAGTATCAAATATCGTGGAATTTTTGTTGGTTGAATATCGTGTATCGTCAAAGTTTTCTGCAACATTTGTTGAATATCGTGTATCGTGAATTTCTTTTCTCGATACATGTCCCATATCGTGTATCGCTGAACTTTTCACGATACCTCAAAGATATCGAGTATCGTTGATTTGGCTCTGGCGATACTTGTGCAATATCGTGTATCGTTGAATTTTACTCGCGACATCTCTCGGATATCGAGTATCGTGGACCTACTCCTGTGTCAAGTGTCGTGTATCGTTTAGTTGAGATATCGTGTATCGTTTGCTTCCAAGTATCGTGATACTTGCTAAGTATCGTGTATCGCATGTTCTGCACTAATGCTAGAGAGGTCCTGTTTCCCTGTTTTAACCCCCAGAACCCTGAACTGGCATAACTTTCTCATACGAAATCCATTTGCTGTAATTTTGGGTTTGTTGGAGAGCTATAAAATTAATATGTGGATTATTAGATATAGTATTTTCAAGTTGACCCTCAGGTGGACTAGGAGACCAAGGAGTTCCAAAGGATTTTGAGCAATACAAGGGGAAATTTTGGACTTGTAGACAAAGCTTATGAACCTGAGATCTGGCAGACACTTAGGAAAGGATAGGAAAAGCATTAGATCATCTGAGCCTAGTGTCAACTATACAGCTAAGTCTTGGGCACAACAACTAAGTGGTTATCCCTACATGCTAAGTTCCGACACAAGTGACTCAGAAATGTCCTTCAACATGGAAAGACCCACACGTAGCTCAGGTACTTCCTATTTACAGACACGAGAAGGTCCCTATAAGACATAATTGGAGTATATCAGGACCAACCAATTAGGTGCTCGCATCTATGAGGATGGCCTGAGATGATCAGTGGTCCAGCTCAAAAATCCTGACCAACCCTTTGGACTTGAACACCCAGTGGTCAAGTTTGAAGAGGGTGCATACATTGATAAGGAAGGAACCATGTATGTGGTTACCAACCTACCAGACATGACAAATGAGTTTGGAAACATCATTCCTGAGAATGAGATAGGAGACCTAGAGCAAGGAGACCTAAGACAAGAACCCAAGACCCCTAGAGGTAAGTCAGTCTTGACTAGAGTGATCACTCCAGAATGGATTTCCCAAGACAACAAAAGCATAGAGCTATTCTTGAATAGAGAAATGGAGGAAGCCTTTTGGAGATTCAAGCCAGCTCAACCAAGCCCAAGAGTCACCATCTATGAGTTCAAGGATCCAGAGATACCAGGCAAAGTTGTCTATCTAGATCACACATCAGAGAAAATGTTCTTGGTAACAGAGCAAGATAGGCATGCATACACTTGGCAAGGTGAGTCAATTTTCCCTCCATCAAGATCTAATGTTTCCCAAGGCCTCCAAGGAGCAGGATCATCCAAGGCTCATGAAACTGAGAGGGGAAGAACCGGAGAGAGACCTGAGGTAAGCTTTGCACACACAGTGACCGATCAGGAATTGAAAATGAAAGACTTGAAAGAGAGAGACATCGCGTACATAGGCATCAAAGAGAAGAACATGGTTTTCCATTGCCTAGACCATGAGAGCACTCAAGAACCCTTAGACCCTCTCAAGTGGTTAAAACAATGAAGAACTATTTTGATGGGTCAGGAGATCCTTATGATCATGTGGCCGAGTTCAAACAAGTGTTAAGAGCTGAACAGGTCGAGGACTTGTTCACCCAGTTCGAGGCATTTGGTTTGACTCTTAAGGGTACTACCTTAGCTTGGTTTCAGCCCCTGAATAGTCGCAACTATCAAGAGATAGGTCAATTTCTAGAAGAATTCATTGTAGAATTTTCCAAGAGTGGTATCAGACATAACACATCATCCTTGATCCATAGCTTTAAGCAGACACCCCAAGAAACAGTGCGACTTGCAGGAAGAAGGTTTAGACAGTACTTGGAAAGATGCCCTGTACCAGAATTGCCCACACCAGCCAAACAAGTGGCCTTGTTTTTAGATGGCTTACTAAGCACAAAATTGAGGTCATATGTGTACTTAAAAGAGCCTAGATCCATAGAAGAGTGTGTGCGGATATGCATTGACATAGAAGATAACTTGGGTGAGGAGTTAGGACTATCCAAACTCTATAAGAACTCTGACAGTTCTAATAATCATACCTCTAGAACCTCCACTGAGATAGATGAGATAGCTGAGCAGGTGGCCAAAAAGCTAGGAGTTCAAAATAGACAAATGCGAAGGGTCACCTCATTGAAGCGATGTTATACATGCGGAGGAGATCACATGGCTAATGTCTGCCCAATGATGGCTCAACCCCAAGGAAACCCTAATGCTCTATATTGCACCATTGAGAGGAAATACACAAATCATATGGCTCAAGATTGTCCCTATAACAGGCAGGCTGTTAGACAAAATTATCAGCAACCTTACGAGCAGGGTAGGTATCAGAACCAATACCAACAGCCATATTATAGGCCACAACAACAATATCAACCTCAATACCAACACCAATTTCAGGCACCATACAGGCCATAACCAGTCCTAGGAAACCAACCACCAGCTCCTGCCAATGTGATCCCAGTTAAATATACAATGGCGGAGGAGAACCCTAATAGAGCATTGGTGCCACTAACTCCATTGGTCTCAGAAAATGACTCTCACGCTCATAGTTCAGACTACTCCCATGAAGGTAGTCCACATGCTTATTACACAGAATCACCAGAGCATAATGAGACCTATTCTTATCAATATGAGGCATCACCCATGGAGCAAAACTGGGAGTCAGAATACTCCAATGTTATGTACTCAAATCCCAACCCCAGGCCCCAAGCGAGACAAGTGAGACCACAAGCCCCTAGAGGACCATGCTTTAGATGTCAGGGCGACCATTTCATTCGTGAATGTCCCCACCAACCAGCTATGGGACAAGGACAAAACATCATAATACACGGCTTTTGTCCTGAGTGCGGCAAGGAACATCTTCCTAGAGAGTGTCCCAGGAATCCCTCTAGTGCACCCAAGGTTACACCCATCAATGTGGTAGGCTTAGTGGCAGATTCAAGTTCAAGTAGCATTAATGTGGCTCCTGCACAAATAGTTACTAGGGCACAAGCATTAAAATAGGATAAACCGACGGAGCAGCCAGAACCAAGTGACTCAGGAGAGCCTAGTAAGAGGAAACCAAGAACATGCAAGGATACCAGAGAGAAGGCTAATCGCAAATGGAACAAAAAGATATCCGAACTAGAAGAAAGCCTAAGGGATACCAAAACAAAAATAGAAGACATTGCATCTCAAAGCCCCTCTCATGTCGAACCTCCATCCACACCACCTCATTCCACCCCACCGCCCATTGTAAATAGACCGCAATTAGGGTCTGTTCTTGCAGATCCAACTCCAGAAGGCTTGGACATGATGTTCAAGGCCTATCAGGCTCGTCTTCAAGAAGGGCCAACAACTGCGATTCTGGACAAGAGTTACCCTAGAGCAGATTTAGAGATTGAACGAACAAAAATGTGCATAAAATGGTAGAAGTAGCTCAAGCTATGCTTGAGACTAGTCAAACTTTCAATCAGACAAACTCTGTCAAGCCAAATTTGCATTTCCAAGGCTTACTAGAAAGATTAGAGCAGTTGGTAAACAAGCCGCAGGCTTCTTTACCTCCACAGGCTCAACCGGTTGTTGAAAGAGAAAGCTCACCACCAAGGAAAGCTTATGTTCCTGATTCTGTGGATGATGGAACACCTCATTCAATGCAACAGTACTCTCAAGAGTTCTTGCGAGAAATACAAGAAGAGAAATGGGCCAAGGAGAAGGGTAATCCCCCTCCTATTCTTGAGATTGATGATCTTCATGATCAATTTCCCCAAGACATTCCGTCTATCTATGGAGATCAAACAGAGCAACAAGAGGATGAGAAATTAGATTTTGAATCTAATTCTTTACAAGAGTTGCCACAATTCACAGGCCCATGGGAATCTGAATCTCCTCAGATCAAAGCTCCCACAATATTGGTAAGAAACGAAGACTCAGTGGTTCCAAGGAACACTGACATCGTGAAGAACACTAAGGTTCAGTGTCATCTCACTGTGGAAGAGCTGCTCAAAGCGAAACCCAAGCTATGGAATCATGTGAAGGATCAGGTTCCAAAACTTGATTCCAATATGCCAAAAGCAGGCTCTAAGCAAAAAGTACCATAAATACCTCTTGATAAAATAGGAGACATGAGCGAAGGTGAAGAAGGTAATACTTATCTTCCGATCACCTATCAGGGTTACACAACCAAAGCAATTGTAGATTCAGGTGTTGGTGTTGCTATTGCGACCACCTCGTTGTGGAAGCGATGGGGCAAAGCCACATTAAGACCAACAAGAATGAAGCTTCAAATGGTAGATGGTCATTTTGAAAGACCTCTAGGATTGCTTGAAGGGATAACTCTAACTACTTGTGGTGTAGAGTTTGAACACACATTTGCTATATGTGACTTTGATATCATTGTTGTGTATGTTGATGACATGTTGTTCACTGGTCCTCATGAGAAGAATATTGCTGATTTTTAGGCTGATTTGCATGCCTCATTTGAGATGTCTGATTTGGGGCATTTGCACCATTATCTGGGCATTCAATTTATGCAAGTTGATGCCAGAATAGCGTTATAGCAAATGAAATATATTGATACATTATTGCATCATCTTGGCCTTGAAGACTATAAAACTATTGCCACTCCTATGGAGGCATGTTTACGATTGAGTCTTCATGATGCTAGAGATGCATTTGATATGTTCTCTATCAGAAGGTTGTTGGATGTTTGATTTACTTAGGCATTAGTCAAACACATATTTAATTTCCTATCTCACAGATGAGCAGATTTATGCATTGCCCATGTTTCAAGCATTGGTAGGTAGTTAATTACATCTTTTGCTACTTGAGTGGTACCTGGCTACTTGGATTGTTTTATCCCAAGGGGGATCACTATCACCAAATTTGTTGGTGCAAGACAATCAACAATTGAAGTTTTGATGAAGAATTGAAGTCAAGGATTGAAGAAAAGATCAATTTATGAAGCTTGAAAAAAGTACATGTTCAAAAGATGAAGACTTGTATACATATGTACATTAATTTAGAGATAGCTCACTTATACCTTTTGTATGGTCATGAGCTTGTACATATAGTGTTGGTGCATTTTACCCAAGCCTACATGCTTGATATGTTTGATATCATCCTCATTTGTAAGTCACATGAGTAGTCATGTGAACACCTCTTGTAAAAGAGTTCATTTTTATCTCTTGTAATTGAAAAAAGAAAAAGGAAAAGGATGGCTTACCTCATGCATGATGTAAAAGCAATTTCGTGGGTACTCTCCTTCAATGATTGACATCATGCCAATCATGGGTATTGTGTTCTGCATATCCTCTGAAGCCATGGGAATTTCTTCCTCTGAATCACTCAGAGGTCTCCGAGTAATGTGAACGGCTACTTGGCTCGGCTACACTACCTACAGAAGAGATTACACTTCTTCGGCTTCCTAGGGTTCTTCCAGATCTCAGGTTCATCCACTTCACAGCTCTGATCAGTCCTTGCTCACTTCTAGCTTCTAGAACTCTTCACTGTGGATTAGAATTCTAGGAAACTTTTAGCTGGGAATTGACTGAAAATGAACTTTTCAAGTCACGATACTTGACCTCAAAGTTACATGATACACGATACTTCTCAAGTATCGCGATCTGCAAACCACGATACTCGATACCTGGCAATCACGATACTTGGACCACACGATACACAATCTTTAATAGGTATCGCGATCACTGTATGCACGATACACGATACTTGACTATCACGATACTTGATACCTGATGAAAAACGATACTTGATACACGATACTCGAGAGAGGTGATACACGATCAGTGACAAGTATCACGATCTGTGAAGACACGATACACGATACTTGGTTGAAAGCGATACTTGATACTTGGCTCAAACGATACACGACATTTCTGAAGTATCGCGATCTTTCCTGAGACGATACACGATACTTGTCCAATGTGATACACAATACTTCCCAAGTATTGCGATCGATAGATCACGATACACGATACTTAGTAGGTATCGCGATCGGTGAGAGCACGATACACGATCTTTGCGAAGTATCGCGATCTTTGCCACACGATACACGATATCTGGGAAATATCGCGATACTCAACCATAGGAGATCACGATACTTGCTAAGTATCGCGATACTCGACCGCGGGAGAACACGATACTTGACCCTTTGTCAAAATTTTGAGAGATTTTCAGATTTTGATTCAATACACTTGTTTTCTATGCTTTGCTACCCTTCCCTCTCTCTCTGATTCACCCAAATCACACTTTTTCACCCCTGTAAGTCCTAAACGATACCTGACGCAGATCGTTTTGTTCTGAGAAACTTGATTTCAAATGGTAATCATGAGTGTATATGAGTGTGCTTACCTCAAGCCCTCTCTCTCAACCCTTTACTCACAAGAGACTTGCTCTGCGCAGCTCCCAACCTCCTCTATCACCGAAAACGATACTCGCTGGACGCTGCTCACGATACTTGCTCGCAAGACAAGTGAAGTGCAAAAGACAAGTTTTTGGATTTTTATACCTCTTTTTTTGAAAAAATTTTCCTAGTTAAAAGGCTGAAAGAACAAAGAGAAAAGAGAATGAAATCTAGTCTAACTTCCTATTGCTCCTATTCTACTCATTCCACTCACTTCCCTAGACTACAACTCACTACACACACTCCAAGAATGAGAAGTAGTAAGTGCGGCTGAAAATGACTTATCAAAGAAGAGAAAATCACCACTCCTCCTCTCACTTCAATGCAAAAAAGCTACTTACCATCACACGAATGCCTCGGTTTGATTCGACACTCCTCGGAAATGGCGCCAAAAAATGTGTTGACCTAAGTACCAACTTAGGGACTTGTGGAGAAAGAGACTATACCTCAATCCCCCTCAAGTGCATATAGTGGGGATTCACGCTTTAATTATCAATCCGATGAGTATACAAACCTAGCCGAGTGTATGAGGACATGCAATCAAGTGATGATCAATGCAAATGAACTACTCAAAGAGTGCAAACAAGGCAAAGACTAATCCAAACAAGCTTCAACTGTCGGTGATGGTGTCACGACACTTGGTGCAGCAGCCGTCAGTAATTTGGACTTTTCTCTCAGCTCCAAACTCTAAATATAGCAAATAGCATATGCATTTCAAAGCTCTCGAGAAGACGCATCCAATGGAGGTGGTTTCACTCAATTTGGACACTTCTACTTCAAGTTATGAGCAAAATACTGAGTCGCAGGAAAAACCTTCCTACACTTCAGCACTTCCTACACTTTGCACACACTTTAACAATAGTAAAAAAACACTTTCATGGATAGACAACACTTCCTAACACTCTTTTCAAACAATACACATGCACACAAGCTCACAAAGAAGAAGATACAGAGTGAAGAAGGCACAAATTCGAATTTCTGTGCTCTCTATTCTCACAATGGCAAAAAGTCTTTACAAAGAGTCACAAATTGACTTATATACTTGTGCCCTCAAAATGGTCCTTTCACACAAGAGACCAGCACTTTATTCACTAAAAGACTAATTTCTTACTATTTTACATGGGTAAGTCTCTAATCTTCTGTGGGGATGCATCTAGAGGACTCCTCTAGTGCCTTTACAACAGAAAATATATTACAAGAATGGTTATAATACAAAAATTGGGTGTCCAAATCGGAAAAATTTTGGGGCCCGTCTTTTTCTCTGCCTTGTGCTCTCTTCAGCTCTACAACAGTATTTGGTAAACAAGCAAGAGAATCATTCCTTCATGACAAGCATGTTAGTGAGAATGTGCTAGAAATAGTACATACATGTGTTTGGGGTCCTGGAAGAACCACAGTGGTTGCAAGTTTTATGTTACTTTGATTGATGACCATACACAAAAAGTATGGGTATATTTCATCGAAGAGAAGAGTGAGTTGTCCACTTACTTCTAGAATTTTAAGGCTATGGTGGAAAAGCAGAGAGGAAAGTATATTTAGACATCAAGGTCTGATGGAGGAGGTGAATACATGTTAAATGAGTTTAGCAACTTTCTTAAGAGTCATGAAATTTGATGTCAATTTTCATGCAGGTACACACCACAACAAAATGGCATTGCTGAATGCAAAAATAGGCATATTGCAAGAATAGCAAGAGCCTTGATGGATGAGAAGAATATGCCTCATTGTTATTGGGTAGAAGTTGTGCATAGTATTGTATACATTATGAACAGAACTCCAACTACTATTGTACATTAAGTTACACCTGAAGAGAAGTTTACACATAAAAGCCAAACTTATCACATATGAAAGTATTTGACTATATTGCATATGTACATGTTCCATATGAGTTGAGGATGAAGCTTGATCCAAAGGCAAAAAAATGTATCTTCATTGGGTACTCCCTTGAGCAAAAATGATATAGCTTATATAACCCACTCACATGACTGGTGAAGGTAAGCAGATATGTGGTGTTTGATGAAATGTCAAACTTCTATCCAGATGCCAAAGAAGCACTTAGTCTTGACTCAAATGATACAAGAAATGCTAAAAAATCAAGTGCAAAATCTCAAGTTTTTAGTGGACATGATGCATCACCAAGCAATAGTTCCAACTCAAATCCATGGAGTGGAAATTTTAGCCCAGAAAATTCATCGACTACATCGAAGAAAGGTAAAGAAAAGCTTTCTATTGGTAGTAAAACATGTACAGGTTTTGAAGACATTGATGGAGATTCAAGCAGTTCAAAAAAGAGCCTTGATGAGGAACTTGGATTGCCCTCTATGAAGACTCCAAGAGTAAGAAAGTCATATGTAGATGATACAAGGAGAACTAACCTAGAACCAAGAAGGTCTAGGAGGATGCAAAATTCAGTGCGATGATTGATGTATGATAGTTACATGGCATTATTGTGCCTACATGACCAAGGTAATACAAGATGTTGAACCTTCTAGTTTTGAAGATTCAATTAGAAATGCTGATTGGAAAAAAGCTATGGATGAGGAGATTACTGCAATTTATGAAAATGATACATGGAAGTTGGTTCCATTGTCACAAGGAAAGAAAACCATAGGCTACAAGTGGGTTTGCAAGGTAAAGCACAATGCTGATGGTAGCATAAGCAGGTACAAAGCACGATTGGTAGCAAAAGGATATGCACAGACATATGGCATTGAAAACGAGGAAACGTTCAATGTTTTAGCTAAAATGTCTATTCTCAGAACACTTGTTGCATTAGCTACAACAAAAGGATGGACTTTGCATCAGATGGATGTGAAGAATGCTTCCCCACATCATGAGTTAGAGGAAGAAGTATACATGGACCAATCACAAGGATATGAAGATTCAAAGCACCCAAAATATATTTGCAAATTGCAAAAGGCTTTGTATGGATTTAAACAAGCCCCTCATGATTGGCATGCAAGGATTGTTGACTACTTAACCACCATTGGATTTTCTATGAGTGAATGAGATCATTCATTATATGCAAGGAAGGGTGATGATGGCATCACAATCCTAGCTATTTATGTTGATGAATTGATTGTAGGAGGTGACAATGAAGAAAGCATTAATGAGGTAAAGCAACTCATTACACGAATTTGACATGAAAGATCTTGGTGTGCTATGCTATTTTTTGGGCATTGAGTTTATACATACAAAAACAAGTATATGGATGTCACAGAGGCAATATGCGTTGAGTATGCTACAAAAGTATGGTATGGCTGATTCTAAGACAATTTCTATGTCATTAGATTAGAATTTGAAGTTGGATACTACATCAAGTGAAGCATTGGAAAATGCTACTATGTACAAGAAAATTGTGGGAAGCTTGATATATCTCACAATTACAAGTCCTGATCTAAGCTACACTATTAGACTTGAAAGTCAAACTATGCAGGTTTCCATGAGGTCACATTTAGATGCTTTGAGGCACACTCTATGTTATGTGAGTGATACTTTGGACTATGCATTGTTTTATGAAGCTTGTGTAGATTTGTAGGTTCATGGATACAACGATGTAGATTGGGCTAGTAGTATTCAAGATAGAAGATCTACTAATGGCTTTCTATTCTTACTTGGGAGTGCATTATTAAATGGAGCAGCAAGAAGCAACTCACTTTTGCTTTGTCTAGTACAGAGGCTGAATATAGAGGTGTTGTAATGGCAGCATGCATGATATACTCCTTAACTCAATGGAAAGATACACATATACACTTATGTTTTGCTCAAACTCCTGGAAATCAGTCGAGTCATATTGCTTGAAGGTCGCAATTATATCTTCAATATGTAATTTCAACTCTTCTGTCAAGACCTTTGAAGGAGAGGAGAGTTTTCCCTTGTATTTGGGGTGGTACTCCTACAAGCTTCGTAGGAAAGAGCTAGGGGACTAGTTCAGGCTGCTGGCCAAGAAGGAGATCTGAGGGGAAGCATCAGGGGTAATCTTTGTTCTCTGAGACGGGCAGACAACATCAGGAAGGTGTCGAAGGAGGGACTTCTCTTGAAGGCTGGATTTGGCAAGCTTCCAAATTAGAAGTTTACCCGCAGATACATATCAGCTGGATATACATTAGTGATCTTCTTATTTGTTGTTATGTTGGATACAGACAATGGCTATGAGACCAGACTTGGTTTTGTTTTGCAATTGAATGAATGTCACTGCGTCGTAGTATAGCGACCTTGTCTGATCTCGTGAGTTTGAAGGAAGGAGTAAAAGGGAATCACGAGCATAGTTTGGAATCTATTCCATGATTTTAAGCAGAGTTCCATTTATCCAATATTTCCCTTTCCCGTTGTGCATCCCGAAGGACGACTCCCTAATGGCTGTAGCATCAAAAATTGTCTGCCCATTTACACTCCCTACGATAAGAAGTTTTTGCATCTGCGTTCTCTCCATGCTGTGAGAGGAATCTTAAGTGAAACTAGTCAGTGAAGTTTCCTAAATCTTGCAATTTCTTGTATGCACTGGAGTCCCTTGTATTTTAGAAGTCATGTCCTATTGGAGTCCAGAGGCTGGATTTCAATTTAATAGCACAACACTATTTGAATCGTGTTTTTTTCATGTTTAAATCAAAGATGAACGTTGATTGATGCTCTATGATTTGATTCCACCTTTTCATTCAATTCCCTTTGTCCTAGAGACTTTCCAATCAGAATCATTTTGCTTCCTTATATACGTGAGATACACTCCATATTCTGTTCATGTGCTAATCACACCGAATGTGAAGGTTTGATTGGGGATTTTCAAGATCTAGATTCACACGAATAAGGGTGTTTAGGAACGAAGAGGGTACCATATATTTGGGTTCTTACACAATTGTTGAGTACATATATATGTCTTAGATATATCCTCACTTCCCCCCTTTCAAAACGTACCCATGTGAGAGAGGTAAGGGCATGTGTGAGTGAAAGAGCATATTTGTAGGAGGGTGTAAGAGTGGGCAAGTGAGACAGAAGGGAGAGTGTGCATGAAGGTGTATGTGTATGAGAGTATGAGTGTGTGTGCATGAGTGCATATGTGAGTGTGAGTAAGTGTAAGGGAGTCTAAGAGTGAGATAGAGAGAGAGAGAGAGCGAGTGGGTGGATTTTGGGAGAAAGAGTAAGGGAGTGAAGAAAGTATGTGAGTGTGTGAAAGAGTGAATGTGTGCGTAGAAGTGTATGTGTGAGCATATGTGAGAGAGAGAGAGAAGAGAAGGGAAAGTGCAAGAGAGTGAGAAAGTGAGGGAGAATGAAAGTGGGTGAGTGTGTTCTCGTGATAAGATTTGGGTATGTTTGATGATTCGGTCATTTGACTTCAAGTCTTGAGAGGTTGTTGGTATGCTTCGAAGTGGTAGATAGTCTGAGAGTGCGTGCGAGTGTCCATGTGCGAGAGTATATGAGGAAGTGAATGTACGTAGGTTTGGATTTATATGGACAAGGAGGTAGAGGATGTAAGTGTACATAGGAATGTGCATGAGTGAAAGGGACCTTCGAAGAGCAAGAGTGCATAAGTACGAGTGTGTACGAGGTATTTGTTGAGAGCTAAAATTGCCCAGCAGTCCCCATATTCTTCTCAGCACCTGCCTCCACAGAAGACGAACTGCCCACATATGCATCAATGATCTTGTGCTTCCATCCTTCATACAATATTAGCACGTTATATCTCTATTCCTCTTGATAAAGCACATCCTTCCTATCAATATCCTCCCGCAGATAGCTGGCCATCAGTTTTTAACGACGGATTCCTCTCTGCAAAAACACCACAGCATCTCCCAAAAGCTGAAGAAAGCACACAACAAACTACCCTTCTGTCGACTACCTTTGATCCTAGCACTAAGCAGAGTAGAAGTTCTCCCCCACACAACTCAGGAAGTCATAGCTTGTGAACCGTTCCCTTGTTTTGAGCCTCTGGTCTCTCACTTCCGCAACCCCCTGTATACGAAGAAAAGACAAGTAGGGAGCGGATAGAAAAAAACTCCTTTGAACACCCCCCTTCCTATTGTCTTGCGGAGTTGTTTTGGCAGTGACATGCCAGCTTGAATAGAAGAAAACATGCAAGCACACCAGGCCCAAAAAAATGGCAGCCCCTAAATCTTCCCCCTTCAGCTCATAACTGCCTCTAATCCTCCTCCCGACACTTCTACTGCCAATATTGCCTCTAAAGCTGGTACCAATCCAAGATGGCCAAGGCCAAATTTCCCTTCGAATGCTCTCTCTCCAACAACCCTGCTGAGAACAATCAAGTGGACAAAAAACGAGCCTTCTCTCTAAGCTTCCCCTAAAGATCAGAAAATGAGCTCCAAAAAAAAGAAAACGGCCGCTCTCTCTGCAGACCGATGGAGGGAGGTCTTCCTTCCCCCCTTCTACTCTTCTGCTGCTTGACGTACACCTCCTCACTCCCTCGATGCCTACCTGGTCGTCTTTTTTTAGCTTTCCCTTGATGGCGTATGTCTTCCCTAGACACCTACTAGCCTTTGACAGAGCGACAACCCCCTCAACCTATCTCCTCTAGACTCTCTTCTTCTTGCCGGCTATTCCTTATGCAAGAAAAAATCTCTGAACTGCTCCATCTCCCCTGTTCGGTGGACTGTTTAGGCTCTCCTCCTTTTGACAAACAACAGAACACGGTTAAAGCGCTCGGCTGCTGGAAGAGAAAAAAATCAAAGAAGAAGAAGATCCCTCCATCGTTGCTGGACATATACATCCTTCCTTCAGTCCCCCAGCTTCTCAGGAGTTCTTGCCACCTCAGGTGCAGAGCAAAAAAACAAAAAAAGACCTCCTGCCAGAGCATGGCCGCGGGCCTTCCTCTCCCTTTCTCTGCAAGTAAAGCAAAACAACCTCCTTTTCTGCACAAAAAATGGAAAGCGGCCTCTCTCTTTGGTTTTTTTCTCCTAACAAAATACCAGTGCCAATAGGTTTGTCAGAGGGGGAATGAACTCTAGCCCCTTTCTTTTCAAAAACACTGATCTTAGCTTTATATGCTGCTGGAGCAGGATTCCTAGGTTTTAAAGCATTGATGTCAGCTTCATGTGGCTTATGCAGAGCCTGGCAGGCTTTGGATTGTAGTGCATCCATACCAATCAAATACGATCTGGCCACATTGGCAGAGTGACTGTTGTATCTAGCTCCGATGGCACAGATAATAACACCGTATGCACCATAATAGAGAGGGTGTTCATTGATGATTGCACTTGGCTTCAAATCAAACACACCACCACTTTGAAAAACTGGGGGAATCAGATGTCAACATTATCTTCCTTCAATTTCACTTTTGCCTTGCTTGGATCTATTACAGCCTTCTCAATATCATCCATAAGTTTGGCATGTGTGATAGTTTTCTTTTTATCAATGACTACCTCAAGTTTGGGAATGACATAATTCTTCCGAACTGATGCAGACAAGAAACCTGCTTTTCTAATGTTTTGGATATCTGTTTCATCCTTCACAGTAAAAACTTTAGACAAGCTAGTGGACACATCCACTAAATTGAACGTTGAATCACTCAACAGCTCCGACCATCCCTCCATCAGTGCCCCTTCTAGTGCTTCATTTGAGAGCCACCCAACCGTGAAAGATGAAGGATTTTTCCCTCTTGCAATTTACCTTAGAATAGACTGCATTAATTCATCTTCATCATCGTTTCCAGACTTTGCATGGACGATAACATCCAAACCAGTTTTCTTTTTTGGAAGATTCTTGTAACTCTTCTAAGAGTGTTTCCCCCAAATACTTCCCATCAAACATCTAATCAACTCTTCAAGTACCTGAAATCAAACATCTTCTCGTGCCAAATAGCAACACATTAGTGCATAAAAACCAACCATTTCTTGAGCTAGCAATGCAATCATTGTTAGATATGCTACTTGCAGATTTAGGTGTGGGAGTGCAAAAGTCGATTGTCATCTATTGTGATAATCTTAGCAACATTCGATTAGTAGGAAATCATATTTCTCATGCTAGAACAAAGCATATCGGGGTAGATTATCACTTCATCAAAGAGAAGGTATTAGTAGGTGATGTTGATCTTGGTTATGTGAGGAGAGATGAGTAGGTTGCTGATATTTTCACTAAAGCACTTGGAGCAGAGAAGCTGATGAAATTTTAGAAGATGCTTGGAATAGAGGACATGATGTTGAGCTTGAGAAGGAAATCAAAGGGCAAAGTGCTTATCAGAGGTATTACATGTCCCTACTATTTCCAAAAACTTGATTTCGGTAGATGAGATGGTAGAAAAAGGCTATCAAGTTAGGTTCAATGAAAGAGGATGTTTTCTTGAGGAACCAAGGATAGGTTTCAAGCTCATAGCAAAGGGAAAAAAGCAAGGGAGAATGTTCATGATGGACATAAATCGGCCACACCATTCAATGTATGTCACATATGGAGACAAGAGGATAGCACAATTGGACCTATGGCATAAATGAATAGGTCACATCAA
Source organism: Ceratopteris richardii (assembly GCA_020310875.1). Classification (NCBI taxonomy): domain Eukaryota; kingdom Viridiplantae; phylum Streptophyta; class Polypodiopsida; order Polypodiales; family Pteridaceae; genus Ceratopteris; species Ceratopteris richardii. Next base: position 62,800,743 of record CM035431.1, read on the forward strand.
TTGCAAAGGAGGAGCTTGGTAAGAGGCCTACCAAATTTTACATGTAAAATGTTGCATGAAATTTCTGTAGCTTGCCAATAAGGGAAACAATCAAGGTTGCCCTTCAAGAAGAGTACCTACGTGAGTGCAAATGGTTTAGACCTCATTCACACGGATGTTTGGGGTCCAACAGGAGAATCATCCCTTTCTAGAAATAGGTATTTTGTAACCTTAATTGATGAATTTTCAAGAAAAGTATGGTTGTATTGCATTAGAGACAAATCAGATGTGTTCCACTACTTCAAGAAGTTCAACACACAGGTGAAAAAGGAGTCTCGAAAGTTTATCAACACTTTGAGATTCGATGGAGGGTGAGAGTACTTCTCCCTTGATCTTCCCAAATTTGTGTCAGTAAATGGCATCAGAAGACAATTTACATGCATGTATACCCCTTAACAAAATGGGGTAGCAAAGAGAAAGAACAGACACATAGCAAAGGTACCAAGGTGTATGCTCAATGAAATGAGTATGCCGCATTATTATTGGGGAGAGGCTACATATACAACCACATACATCATGAATAGATGTCCTACATAAGGTATACATCATTCAACCCATGAGGAAGCATGGAGTGGAAGAAAAACTTGCATTTCACATCTTAGAATCTTTAGTTGTATATGCTATGTACATGTACCTCAAGAGTTGTGGTCAAAGTTAGATGGCAAATATAAAAGGTGTACTTTTTTTGGATATTCTATGGAACAAAAGGGCTATAAATGCTATAATCCCATCACCAAAGAGCTGAAGCTAAGTAGTTTTTTTGTCTTTAATGAGTTGAAGCCTTGGCATGTATGCACAAGTCCATTGCAAGCTAAAGAAATAGGTGAGACGGATAAGAAGAATGATGATAGATGTCACTCTAGCACAATGGCGAGTACCAACGTGAGGAGATACACCTCATAAATGTCAATCCGTGGAGACGTGAGGATTGGTATGAAGACCATCAGCAAGTGAAGGCACAAGTTCGTGAGTGAGAAGCACACTAGCATGTACACACATACACATACACGTACACACAAGGCAAGAACAAAGAGAGGAACAATGGAGTGCTTTCTATTATTCAAGAAGTCTCTTACAAAAGCTCAAATCTCTCACAGCTAACCTCAAAAATAAGGTCTCTAGGTCTTTTTGTAGTTTTGGACTAGCTTTCGCCCTATCCAGACCTAGTCACTGGCCTATTTAAAAATTAGGTTCCAAGGCTTATTTGAGGGCTCAAACAGAATCTAAAAATTAGAAAAATTGGTGTGAGACTACTTCAAGTACTCATCAAGCTCAAGCACTCCTTGACTTGAACAAAATGGAGTCTAATATACCAAAAATAGTATTTACAATGTTGCTATAGTGATAAAAATCACTTTTGAAAAGGTTTTATCTTTTAAAAGATTGGATAGGCCTAGTTGTCAGATCTTCTTTGATTGCTCTACCTACTTGGTCCTGCTTGGCTATCCCTTTGCTTTGATGCTTTGTGTCTGCTCCCTTGTCTTTTCACACCCTGACTTCCTTGGCTACTGTCAACACCTCCCTCTCTCACGCCTATGGTCCCTGAGAGAACCTTGTTGTAGGGAGTATTTGATGTAATATTCAACAACATCGGTGGTGAGGTGATGCTCTTGTATGCACAATCCTCTTATCAGATCTTTCATCATCTAATCCCAAGCGATTGGACCTACAACATCCAAATGTGGTAGGCGTAACTGATCAGCATGTATGGCTTGTTCTACTAAAAAGAGATGTAATAGGTGGGTGGGCCTAGGAATGAAAATTTCTAAGTGTTATTCCCCCCGGTAGAGAACATCTCCTCAAACGTCTGCTTGTAGCAAGCAGGTAAGTGTAAGACAATAGTTACACAATATAACACAGGAGCAGTAGCAAAGAAGATAATAGATATAGGAGAATCTCATCAAATTCTCTACTAGCAGCAAGTACAAAGATGATGGCATTGTCCACCCGTGCACTCTCAAGGTAGAGCTTAATTGGTGATCTAGACAACTCTAGATAGGGAGATACAAGGTAGAGGTATGCTGGCTCAATTCAATGTCTCAGATAGTGCAAAAGTCATGTATATATAGGATCATGGGTGGCCTTTCGTGGACGGTTATACATGGGTGGTAGAGCATGGGCGGCCACCACCCGCGTAATTGCCATACACGGCTTAAACAAGTTGAACTGACCTAACAAATATAAATGATTTTTGACTTCGATAGGGAATATTCCATGGAATATTCCCTTTATCATCACGATGGGGGCGCTACCCCCCAACCCCACTAGAGGGCCCGCTGGCCTCCTGGGACCCCCCAGCCAGGGGGCCCGCTAGCCCCCTTCGACCCCCCAGCCGGGGCTGCTCACTGCTGCTTCGAACCCCACAATTGGGGACCCTAGTAACTCCCTTTTCTTACAATACCTTACATGGTCCAATATGATGTTCATCCAACATAAAAGTTGGGATTCCCATCAATTGGGTAATGCACTCTTAGCTTCTCCTCATAATGGGGGCCTTACAAAATGTGCATACAATCATGAGGGGTAGACATTGATCATATACTAACACCCCCCTCAATATTTACTGATGATAAATCAAGTAGGTCTCGGTCCTATGCACATCTATTTAAGATGCCTGTTGAGCTACTCGCTTCCAAGTGCTTTAGTGAATATGTCAGCACAATTTGCCTCTGTTGGGCAATATTATAGCTCCACAATTTCATCTTCAATTACCTCATGAATGTAATGGTATTGTACTTCTATGTGCTTGGTGTGAGCATGAAATACTGGGTTCTTTGCAATAGCCATACAACTTTGATTATCACACTTGAGTACAGTCACCATATTTGATGGAAAGCCTAGATCTGCAAGAATTCTCCTTAACCAGACTGCCTCACAAGAAGCAAAACAAGTTGCTTTGTACTCTGCTTCAGTGGAGGAGAGTGCGAGAGCTGGTTGCTTCCTACTTACCCAAGAAAATATTCTTGAATCAAGTGAGAAACAATATCCAAAAATTGATTTTCTAGAATCACAATCTCGAGCCCAATCTGAATCACAATATCCTTCAAGTGTATCACCTGTTGTATAAAAAATACCAAGATCCAAGGTTCCTACAATGTACCTTAGAATTCGCATTCCAGCATTCTAGTGACTCTCCTTAGGTTTGTTGGAAAACATGCTTAACACTCCAATAGCATAGCAAATGTCTCGTCTAGTGTTATACATACATACACACACACACACACACATATATATATATATATATATATATATATATATATATACATATATATACATATATATATATATATACATATATATATATATATATATATATATATATATATATATATATATATATATATATATATATATATATATATATATATATATATATATATATATATATATATGTATATATATATACCTCCATAGGTGTGCTAGTTGGTTTGCAGTCCATCATTCCAAATGCCTTGAGAATTTCTTTGGCATATTTTTGTTGTGAGATGAAAATGCCATCCTTCCTTTGCCATACTTCAATTCCCAGAAAAAAATGGAATAGACCTAAGTCTGTCATTTCAAACTCAGTTCCCAAGTTGATCTGAATTTGATTGATGAGTTCCTGATGATCTCCTATAATGATCAAATCATCTACATATACAATGACAACAACTAGCTTGCTATCCCTTTTCATTACATACAAGCTAGCATCAGAAGTACTGCTTTCAAAACTCATATTTTTGAAAAAATTATCTATCCATTAGTACCAAGCCCGTGGAGCTTGCTTAGGTCCATACAAATCTTTCTTCAACCTGCAAATTTTATTTTCTGAATTGGGCACTTCAAAACCTGGTGGTTGAGATACATATACCTCCTCCTTGAGGTGACCATTCAAAAATGAAGATTTGACATCCATGGGAAATAGGACAGGCTTTTTGTGTAGCTACTGCAAGTATCGTCCGAATAGTTTTCATGCGTGTTGTTGGTGCAAAAGTTTCTTGAACATCAAATCCTTCAATCTGTGAAAAATCCTGTGCAACTAATCTTGTCTTATACTTTTCTAATGTTCCATCTCCTTTATACTTAGCTTTCCAAATCCATTTAGTACCTATTACCTTCTTCTTTGGCGACAAGTCGACTAGATCCCATGTATCATTTTTGAGTATACTGTCATACTCAGATTGCATTGCCGCTCTCCAACCTGGATCATCAAGAGCTTCTTCAATGGTGGTAGGTTCCTTTATTGAACCCATGATATCTGCCATTAGAGCCATGTTAACAATGTGTTCTAAGGCTCTTCTTTGCTCCTCTATTCTCTTTGATCTTCATAATCCATCCGAGGATGATTCTGGTACATCTATATGTGGATTGTGATCATCAAAGAGCTATTGTGCCCACTTTGGTAGTGGCTTACGCTGTGCAACTACAAGTGGTTGGCTTTTTATTGAGGAAATTTCTCCATCAGATGTTTCCTCCTCCTCAACTTTACCTATCTTTTGATAGGCACAAGGTGAGATATTTCTCTGTTTGATGAGATAGTAGATTTACCTTTATCTTCTACTAAGTGTGGTCGTTCATCAAACACCACATCTCGATTGACAAAAATATTCCTTGCCTCAGGATCCCACAACCTATATGCTTTAGACTCTTCACTATATCCTAGGAAGACACACTTTTTGCTTTTTGAATCCAACTTTGATCTTGTTGAATCAGGAATATGTGCATAACAAAAAACAACAAAAAATTCTGAAATGCAAAATTGAAGGCTTTTTACGAGAATATGCTTCTTGAGGATTCATCCCCTTCAATGCTTTTGTGTAGCTTCGATTGAGAATGTAGACTCTTGTATTGACTGATTCTGCCCAGAATGAATCAGGCATGTCTTCAGCCTTTAACATACATCGAGCCATTTGAACTAATGTCCTGTTCCTATGCTCAACAATGCCATTTTGTTGAGGTGTATGAGCTGTGGTAAGTTGCCTTTTCACACCATGCTCCTTACAGTAATTATTGAATTCTGTTGATAAGAATTAACCTCCTCTATCTGTTCTGAATTTCTTCAGTTTCCTTTTTTATTCATTTTCCACATACTTATGCCATTTTTAAAATTTTCAAAAGCATCAGCCTTCTCTCGAATGAAATAAACCCACATCTTTCTACTATAATCGTCGACTAACAGCAAAAAGCAGGTGTAGACATTTTACCGCAGAGATTAGCATGTACCAACTCTAGAGGAGCTTGAGATCGATTGTCGGTCTCTCTTGGAAATGCCTTTCGTTGTTGCTTGCCCATCGTACAAGCTTCACAAGGTTCCTACAACTTTGAAAATGCAGGCAAATGAGAAACCATCCTTGTTCTTTGCATCTCCTTCAAAACTACAAATCCGAGATGCCCAAATCGTTGGTGCCATAACCTGCGTACATCTTTATCTTCTGTAGCACTTAAGGCACTTAACTCATAGAGGTTATCATGTCTTATGCCTTTACCTACTTACCTGATGAATCCATGATTTCTGCACCACTCTTATTGAAGTGAACTTCAATTCCACGATCTATTATTGCAGAAACTGACAACAAATTTCTTTTAAGTTTAGGTACATAGAGAACATCGGATAACTTTTTCTCAACACCTAGAGAAGTGATAAAAGAGATGGTTCTAGTTCCTTTCACTGGACACTTGGAGTCATTTCCCACCACTACATTGATGGATTCCCATAGAGGCACTAGGGAACTATACAAATCCTTTTTACTAGTCATATGGCAAGAAGCTCCACTATCTAAAGTCCATGGTTCACCAACATGAGCTTGATGAGATGAGCATACCTCTTCAATCGCTACCCATAGTTCCAGCTCTGTGTTGTTTGCACACTCTTTGTTCTTCCACGATGTTTTTACAGTCCCATTCCATTCATCAACTTGCTTCTTTCTGCAATCTTTGATGGCATGGCCTTTCTTTTCACAGTAGAAGCAACTTCCTGTGAACTTTTTCTTCTTTGGCTTCTTCTTTGATCCATCAGAAGAGCCTTTACCTTTTGCATTTGCTGAGAATGCTGCATCACTTGTACTTTGTCGATTCTTCAGCCGCATCTCTTCTTCTAAAAGCATAGCACAAAATTCTTCAAATTTAAGGGGAGTTGGTCTTACCTGAGTGTTAAGGGCTGTTACTAATCCATCATAATTTTTTGGAAGAACACATACACATCTTCGAGCCAACTCTTCTAGTGTTATAACAACACTAGCTGTAGCCAATTGATCTTGAAGATGTTTTATCCGTTTGATAAAATCTTCAGCCTTTTCAGAATCAGAATGCTTTTCATTTTCCAACTGATTTTCTAAATTTCGTATCCTAGTGTGGTTCTTGTTCTCATATTGACGAGCCAATATGCCCCAAGCCTCATGTGCTTTAGTAGTATGTTGCATAGAATCACTTTCACTAGTGACAATTGCACATAATGCATCAGCATTCTGCCTCTTCCAAGCTTGTAGAGGATCTAGATCTGGCTGAATCATCAATCTTGAATTTGCTGGATCTTCAACTGGTATAGGCTCTGGATCCAATCCCATCGGTCCCATGACAGTGTCAAGTAATTCACAGGAGTCCAATATTGCAGAAATTTTGAACTTTCAGAGTGTATAGTTGGTTCCATCCAGCTTTCCTTCAGTGAATGCAGGTGGGTGAATTCGAATAGGTGCAGCATTAACATTAGCTGAAGCACCAAGACCAGTGTTGATGATGAAGCCACCATGTAATCACTCGAATAATATTTTGATATTCTAGTCTGCTAGTACACTAAAATAGTGATACTTTTTAAGCTATTCGAACCTTATGGCTCTGATACCATGTAATACAATAGTTACGCAATATAACACAGAAGCAGTAGCAGAGAAGATAACAGATATAGGAGAATCTCATCAAATTTTCTACTAGCAGCAAGTAAAAAGATGATGGCATTTTCTACCCGTGCGCTCTCAAGGTAGAGATTAAATGGTGATCTAGACAACTCTAGATAGGGAGATACAAGATAGAGGTATGCTGGCTCAATTCGATGTCTCAGGTAGTGCAGAAGTCATGTATATATAGAATCATGGGTGGCCTTCCATGGACGGCTATACATGGGCAGTAGAGCGTGGGTGGCCACCACCCACGTAATTGCCATACACGGCTTAGACGAGTTGAACCAACCTAAAAAATATAAATGATTTTTTACTCTGATAGGGAATATTCCACACAATTGGGGACCCTGGTAACTCTCTTCCTTACAATACCTTACATGGTCCAATATGACCTTCATCCAACGTACAAGTTGGGATTCCCATCAATTGGGTAATGCACGCTTGGCTTCTCCTCATAATGGGGGCCTGACAAAATGTGCATACAATCATGAGGGGTAGACATTGATCATATACTAACAGTAAGTACTTTTTGCACGCATGCCATGCGTAAATTGTGTTGATGGAGGGGGTTTGGCTCACGTCCTATACGAAATCACGGTTCCCTTGAGAAAACCCAGGAGCTGAAATATATGGCGCTTTGATTTTGCAAAAAGTCTTGAACACTATCACCATTAGCTCGAAGATCTTCAAACACATGTGTGCGGCAATGCTGGATACATTCTTTAATTGTGTTGACCAGTGGCCTATGTTGGAGATTATATAGGCAACGATGACTGGCACTCTAGGTGGAGCAAAGTGCAGATAGTTAATCCAATCAGAACTGCCTATGTTGTTACATACTTTAATTGCGAATGCTTGCCACAATTTGCGACAGACAACAAGACAATAACATGGGTTATATTTAATATATAGTGGCATGTTTTGACCACATGTGCATCATTTCAAGGTTGTCCATAAAGAGTCGAGCTTTCCAGTTGGGTTGAAAAATAGATCCTACTCGTGCCTCTTCTAGTAGGTCATCTGACTCAAATTGGGTGGCAAAGGTCGATTCTTTCCGTGTATGCCACTTAATCTCTACATTATAATCTTCTAACAATAAAAAATATGGCATGTAGTGCATTTCAAATGTGGTAATGAGCCGTTGATGGGATATGTTTTGAAAATAGGAGGACTTAAGAATTGTGTCTTCTAGATTGGAGAGCGACTAGATTTGTACGGCTACTCTATCATCATGGGTTTGTCCTATCTACTCTACCCTCTTTAGCCAATATGGTGCTTCTATCTCAAAGGTATCTTGGCGCTCGATAGTGACATCCCCTCCACGTATTGGAATAGGCTCATAAGGTTCTTCAAAACTTTCTTCGACTAGAATTTCCCCCATTGTGACAAGTTTTGGGTCTTCAATTGGAGAGGGTGGCATCTCATAGGCTTGCTTGTGGCTCTTCCACCTATTTCTTGAGGGCGTCCACTTCCTCTATAGGTGGAGGAAGGATAGCCGGCTCTTGTTGAGATGCGTTGAGAGTGGCTAACAGCTAGTTGGGGCCTAGAGTTAGGGTTTCCATACATGACATTAGCATATTCTAGCTCCAAAATAGGTTTGATATAGTCTTCATAATAGTATATCCCATTAGAGACATTATGCTAAGGTGATTGCATATAGTAAGCTCGATATGAGTCGAGTCAAAACTTTGATCACTCGGGTCACTTTCTATAATCAATTGTGATGTTGGCACTAAGGTTCTATTTAAATTTTCTTTGGAAGTTGCAAATTTCACTGGAATCACATTGGCTGGAGTTGGAGGTTGCTGAGCTAGCATCCGTTGAGGCCTTTGTTGAGCGTGATAGGGTGGTTGGTGCCTACCTTATTGCTATGGGTACTGATTCTAATATCTCCCTTTGTTGTGGATATGATTATTGTGGATAATTTTTAGTCACTTGCTTGTTATAAGGGCACTCTTGTGGGGTGTGGTTAGTGTACCTCCTTTCTATGGTGCACTATTGGTTGTTAGGGTTCACTTGGGGTTGAGCCATAATTGGACACACATAAGCCATATGGTCTCCTCCATAGTTAAAACATCATTTTACTGGGGCAAATCTAGATATCTGTTTGCCAGAGACTTCTAATTTTTGAGCTACCTTCTCTACAAGTTCCTTGATAGATGTGGATTGTTTGGAAGTGAGGCTAGTAGAGCTATTTGAATCTTTATAGATTTCTGAAAGCTCTAATTCCTTGCTACATTATCCTCAATGTCTATACACATTCATACACACTCCTCTATGGATCTAGGGTCCTTTAAGTACACATAAGATCTCAATTTGGTACTTAACAATCCATCTAAGAATAAGGCCACTTGTTTGGCTTTCATAGGTAACTCTGGAATGGGGCATCTCTCTAGGTATTGTCTGAACCTTCTTCCTGCAAGTCTAACCATTTCTTGAGGTGTCTATTTGAATCTATGTATTAGTGAAGAGGTGTTGTGTCTGATGCCACTTTTGGAGAATTCCATAATGAAGGCTTCTAGCAACTAGCCTATATTTCTAAACTAACCTTGATGTAGTGGTTGAAACCACGTTAAGGCAGTGTTCTTGAGAGTTAGACTGAAGGCATGTTACTGAGTGAATAGTGTGAAGAGAGATGGTGGATGCAATCCAAAGATGAGTAGGTGCCGCTACAACTAGCTTCACACCAGCCAACTGAGACTTCAGAGTTGATTAGTAGACCCTTTGAGCTTCCTAAATCCACCAAAATATCAGCCAAGTACTTTGGAACATGTATCCCAAAAGTTTAAGTCAAGACAGGCTAGTTGCGAAATGACTAGCTCCCAAAACTTGCTATTTTTGGACATACACCTGCTGGAAAAAATGAACAGTGCTCTCAACCTGGAAGGAATTAGAAAAATTCCTTTTGGGCATAGCAAATAGACTTAGCAAGCTTCCTATTCCAAGTTAAAACACTTCAAATGATGGACTGAGCACTGAGAACAAGTTTCATCAAGTTCTGGAACATTCCCACAATTCTCGGGGCTCTGCAGAGATAGACCAGTAAGCAGTAAAATGCAGATATCTCCAAAAATATAAATCCAATGACCTTGAAAATTTATAGGTAGAAACTAGACAGTGAGAGCTATCCAACGCACTTTAAAACACGGAAAAAGGTTCAGTAAAACTCGAGATATGACCTTCTGAAGTTACTGCTCTGAGTGAGTATAGCAGAGAACAAAACAGAGAGGTAGATGATAATAAATGTATAGATTCACATATGATTACAACCACATTGGCAATGAATCTTTGCACAATGGGAGTAGAATGATAGAGCTATGGAGTAAGCTCTTCAATCTCTACAAAATGACATGAAGTGGTCACGTACAAGGCTTGCTAATCGCCTCTTCCTTCTTGCTCCTTTTATAGCAATTCTTGGAGGGAGTTTTGAATTCGAATTCGAATGGCTCCACCTAAAAGTGATCCCCAAAGTTAGGAGAGATTCCCTCAGCTCAAAAATTCGTGATTTTGGTAGTTGGAGCCACGAATTTGCTTTTACATCATGGATGAGGTAAGCCATCCTTTTACTTTTTTCTTTTTCCATTTACAAGAGATAAAATGTACTCTTTTACAAGAGGTGTTCACATGACTACTCATGTGACTTACAAATGAGGATAATATCAAGCATATCAAGCATGTAGGCTTGGGCAAAATGCACCAACAAATAGGTCCTCAACTTCTTTAGCTCTCAACACTTGTCAAACTCTAGTACATGATTGTATGGATCTTTAGTGCCGTCGAAGCAATTCTTCATGGATTTAACCAGTTGAGTAGGCCTCAAGATTTTGGGGTGTTCTCTAGGTCTAGGAAAGGGAAACTCATCCAAGCCTCTTTGATGTTGTGGATTTCTATTACTTTCATTATCGGTCCTTTCTGCATCTAATCTTGACTGCTCTCTTCCTAAGGGATTTGCAAAGCTCACTTCTAGTCTCTCTCTAACTCCTTCTCTCTGGGATTCATGATATCTAGAGGATCCTGTTCCTTGAAGGCCATGGGAAAGCATTAGACTTTGGTGGGGGGGAGCAAGGGGAATCATTTGCCCTTCCAAGAGTATGCATGCTTACCATGCTCTATCACCAAGAACATTCTCTCCGACGTGTTATCTAGGTATACAAGTTTGCCTAGAATCTATGGATCTTTGAACTTGTAGATAGTGACTCCACCTATTTCACTAAGTTGGTCTATCTTGAATCTCCAAAAAGCTTCCTCCGTTTCTCTATTCAAGAACAATTCTATACTTTTGTTGTCTTGGGGGACCCACTCTAGAGTAATCACTCTTATCAAGATAGACTTACCTCGAGGAGTCTTGGGTTCTCATCCTAGGTCTCATTGCTCTAGGTCTCTGATATCATTCTCCAGAATAACATTTCCAAACTCATATGTCCTGTCTGGTAAGCGATTAACCACATACATGGTGCCTTGCTTATCAATATACAAACCCTCTTTGAACTTAACCACTAGATGTTCAAGTCCAAAAGGTTCATCAAAATTTTTGAGTTGGACAATTGATCGCCTCATACCATCCTCATAGATGCATGCACCGAATCGGTTGGTCCTAATATACTCCAACTCTGTCTTATAAGGACCTTTTGGTGTTTGTAAATAGGCTGTGCTTGCACTACCTACCGGTCATTCCATGTTAAAGGACATCTCTCAATCACTCGCTTCTAAATTGAGTATGTAGGGATAATCACTAAGATGTTGGGCCCATGACCTAGTGGTATAGTTGACACTAGTCTCACATGATCTAATACTTTGACGCTCTCTCCCTAGGTGTCTTCTTGATCTCAGGTCCATATGCCCTACTGATTATCCCAATGACCCATGTACAACCACATTGTTGATTCCTTGTGCGTCGTCAAGAGCAGTTAAGTTTTTTTCGTACTTGATGTTCTTCGCCGAATCAAATTAACTTCTTTGCCTTTAAGTTGTCTCTTGATTGCAATTAATCTATTCTTGAACTTGATAATTTAAAGGCTCTTAGAACTTGAATATTCCTATCGTGTCTATAATCAACCAAAACCACTATTTGCACTTAGCCTATGCTAGGAATTGATTGAGGGGGTTGAGAGATCTTCCAACCTCAAGTCACTCTCCGTGGTTGCCCTTGAGTGCTCAAGAAACCTATTCTTAGGCTTGCAGTATGCACTTGCTCTGGATGCCCTTCAACACTCTCACTGGACATGTAAAAGTCCCACAGTTAGATCAAGAGTAAAATTTATTTGAACTAACATGCCATTTTCATTCATGTAATTCAAAGAACAAATTGTCACTTGTCTTTATGAAAGAGTACCCTAGAGATCCTTCAGTTTCCTCACCCCTATGGAAGATCAATCTTCAAAATAATGTATCTAAGACTCCACGTATTAGGTTTCCAATGAGCTCAAGATCACAACAAACAAATTTTGTATGAAAAATTTATGTCTATCTAGGGTTTTGGGGGCTTAAAATAGGCGAAGAGAAATTCTTGAGTTATTTACTTGGGGGCCTCACAATGTTCCAATTACTTGAATTTTATGATCAAAATTGACAAAATTTTGAAAATTAAAAACCCTAAAAGATTAGTTGTATTTGCGTGTCAATCACAATCAATAGGGCTATCAATTGTGATGGACAAAGCTTTCCATCATGGCACGTCAATTGCAATGGATAGTGTCAATCATGATTGATGGTGTCAATCATGATGGACAAGTCCATTGCAATTGATGGTGTCAATCATGATGGACAAGTCCATTGCAATTGATGGTGTCAGTTGTGATTGATGGTGTCAATCATGATGGATAGAATTTTTTGGGCTTTTTGCATTATTTTGAGTCAATGGTGGCATGCTCATCGTGATGGATAGGTTTCTCACCCAAATGGCATGTCAGTTGTGATTTCTCAGTCAATCCTGATGGACAGGGGTGTTCGTTGCGATGGACACCTGTTAGTTGCAATGGACAAGCAATCTGTTGTGAATTGCAAATTACAATGGACTGAACTTTTCGGATTTTTTTGTAGCTATTTGTCGATTGAGGGTCTATGCCTTGCGATGAATAGGGTTTATCATGATTTTTTGTCAATTGCGATGGACAAAGGTGTTTATCATGATGAATTCTATCGATTACAATGGACAGGCTATCCGTCACGATGGACCATGTCAATCGGGATTGATGTTGTCAATCACGATGGACAAAGAAAATGTAAATTTTTTTATCTTTTTGTGGGGATGTGATGTTCAAGGTCTCTAGTCTATGAATATGCACTTAGTTTTACCAAAAGACCGGTTTTTTTGTCAATTGTGATTGATAGAGCTCAACACCTCACGGCCTGTGTAGAGCTTTTCCATACGTGCTAGAGTTGTTGGAGATGATGATATAGCCAAAACCTACAAGAAATGCTAAAAAACACAGAAACCAGAATGCACACAAGGTCTCACTCACTCTCTCTCACAAGTGAAATGAGGGGAATGAGGTGGGGAAGGTGATATGACAAAAAAACTAAAAATTTGGCAAAGATGGAGATGTAGGTGGGAGATGGTGAGGATGATGATGGTTAAGAAATTAAAAGAAAATAGTGAAAAGTACGGAAAATACTTATGACTCCAACGCCACAAATCTACATCTTACCATCATACGCTTGTCCTTGAAGCTCTGTCCTTAGCAATGGCACCAAATTTGGTGTCACTCTAGCACAATGGCAAGTACCAACGTGAGCAGATCCACCTCATAAGTGTCAATCCATGGAGACGTGAGGACTGGTAGGACGACCATGAGCAAGTGAAGGCACAAGTGGGTGAGTGAGAAGCACACTACCATGCACACACATACACACACACGTGCACACAAGGCAAGAACAAAGAGAAGAACAATGGAGTGCTTTCTATTACTCAAGAAGTCTCTTAGAAAAGCTAAAATCTCTCACAAGATAACCTCAAAAATGAGCTCTCTAGCTCTCTTTACAGTTTTTGACTAGCTTTGGCCCTGACTAGACCTTGTGTCCAACCTAGTTAAAAATTAGGTTCCAGGGCTTATTTGAGGGCTCAAACAGAATCTAACAATTATGAAAATTGGTGTTAGACTACTTCAAGTACTCCTCAAGCTCAAGGACTCCTCGGCTTGAACAAAATGGAGTATAATCTACCAAAAACAATATTACAATGTTGGTGTACTGATAAAAATCACTTTTGAAAAGGATTTATCTTTTAGAAAATTGGATAGGCCTAGTTGTCAGATCTTCTTTGAGTGCTCTATCTACTTGGTCCTGCTTGGCTATCCCTCTTCCCTAACTCTTTGCATCGGCTCCCGTGTCTTGTCATGCCCTAACTTCCTTGGTTGTTGCCAATAATAGAGTTCAAGAAAGCATGGATTTAAGTGGTCCAAGCAACTCATCCAACACAAGGACACCCTCACCATGGATTGGAAGGCTCAGGGAAAGAGTGACCAGCTCTGAAGAAAGAGAAGTCAAAGTCAAAGTCAAAGAGAAGATTGGAATTGAGATGGAAGTTACATGGATGAGAGCATATTGGAGGATGAAGAGATGGAAGAAATTCAAACCTTAGGAGTCGCAAAACAAAGAAAGAAGATGGCAACCACGCTCAAATAAAGTGAAAGAAGGTCCTCTATAGTAAGATATCCAATTTAAAGATTAACATATGATAATGTCATTGCAAAGCATTATACATACATGACTCGAGTAATCAAGGACAAAGAACCTAGTAGTCATGAAGAAGCTAAGGATTGCAAGGAATGGCAAGAGGCAATGAAGCAAGAGCTCAAGGCACTCAATGTACTTGGTGCATAGTACCAGCTCAAGACAAAATGAAGGTGATAGGTAATAAGTGGTTTTGTAAGATTAAAAGAAATTATGATTGTTTCCATTCCTAGGTACAAAGCAAGGTATCCCATAGCTTTGGGTGAAAGGATTCTCCCAAATCTATGGGATAGATTATGATGAGACTTTCAGCCATGTAGCCAAGTTACCAACAATTAGGATTTTGATTGCAGTAGCCACATCAATGAACTCAAGCTTATATCAGTTGTATGTGAAGAATGCCTTCCTCAATGGAGAGCTTGAAGAAATAGTCTACATGAGCCAACCTCAAGGATTTGCTAGTATGAGGTACCCAAATCATGTTTGCAAGCTAAGGAAAGCATTATATGGACTAAAGCAGGCCCTAAGGGCCTAGAATCAGGGGCTAGTAGATTATTTATCAAGTTTTGGATACAAACAAAATGTTGAAAATCCATCACTTTACATGAAGAAGTAAGGAGACAATATGGTATACATATGCATCTAAGTGGATGATTTGATCATCACACAAAGTGATATTGTAGGTACTAAAGATATAAAATCATCACAATGGCATTTTTTGATTCAAAGAAAATACTTGTTGGAAGTGCTATATAGGTTTGGTATGAGTGGTTTTAAGCCACGCTCTCAGCCCTTGGATCCCAATAAAGAGTTCATTGCAAGTCAAAGAGAAGCTATACAAGGTATTACACTATATAGAATCATAATTGGTTCATTGATTTATGGTACATTCACTCGACTTGTTCTTGCATATGTAGTAGGTGTACTCTCTCAATTTTTGCATGCACCCACTCATGATCATCCTATGACAACAACAAAAGTGCTTAGATACATCAAAAACACCATAAAAAAGGCCTATTTTACTCTTATGATGATGATCTAAGTGTCAAAGGTTATAATGATGTTGATTCGGCAAGTAGCAAAGATGATCAAAGGAGTACATCAGGTTATGTTTTCATGCTAGGTACAAAAGTGATCTCATGGAGCTCTAAGAAGCAATGGAGTGTTGCTCTTTCATCCATAGAGGCTGAATATAAGGTTTAGCATTGGATACATGTGAGCTACTATGGCTTAAGAAGCTACTAAAGGACCTTGAAGTGAAAGTGGAGGAGATTCCTCTTTCTGGAGACAACATTTCAAGCATCTACCTAGCTAACAATCCGATGTTAGGAGCAAGCACATAGAGGTTCATTACCACTTCATTAGAGAAAAGGTGATGGCAAAGTGTAGGAAGTCTTGAAGTGAGAGTGGGTGATTCCCACCACTCTATTTTTTGGGCATAATTTGAAGTAAAGTGGTTCTATCAAGTTGAAAATATGATGGATGCATCTCATCTAGAGCATCAAAAGGAACCAGGTATTGACTATATTTGGCTATTAGATTAGGAGATATCACTTGATTTGTGTCTGTTGCTGCACCAAGTATCGTGATACACACTTTGGTGTAAAAGGTGTTGTGTGAGGTGGATGTTCCCTATTTGCATGCATTACTTGTTCCATAAGTACATGTTTCCATGCAATTGACCGGGTCAAGCTCTTGGTTTGATAATTTAATGTGTGTGTCAAACCACCCACTATATGCATTTGCTTGATGATTGAGGTATAATCTCTTTTGTCACAAATCCCTAAGACCTTGTGAGTCTAGGTATACACAAACACATTATTTCATGAATTTAGCCTCACTATACACTGAGCAATAAGCTTAAGAAGTGTGGGGGGTCACTTGACTTCTTAGGAAGAAGAAGATGTGCAAACACAATCACACTCAAACATTCATATCTTGAAATCCACACATCCAAAGTTGATGAAATTTTGTACATAAGCTCAAAAGAAACCTATCTAAGTGATTCAGTAATAGTTTGGATATTGAATATACACACATTGAGAAAGGAACTAGACACGATCAATGTATAATGCAAAGTATTGTAGCAACACACGGAGAATGAATAATCAATGTCATCAAATCATAATGTGCATTGATATTGCACATATGATACAAAGGAGTTTTGAAGGGCTTCTCTCAATTCAAGCTGGTATAATGTAAGCTCATAAGCTCACCTCAAATCTCACAAAAAAGCTCTGATATATCGTGACTAAAATATAGTCCTTTTATACATGTTTTTAAGCTTGAATGATGGAGAGTGTTAATCTCCAAAAGAACAAGATACTCTTTTAGTTAGAGCACCTCTATAACAAGAGTAACTCAAACCTTCACCAAATTTAGAGGATCAATGATCAATTATAAAGATTTTGAAAAATCTGTGAAGAAGATGACTACACAGAAAGTATGCTGCACATATCTCTCCCATTAACTTATCAGTTGTGTAAACTTTTTTATGAAACTTTGCACAAGGTGTTGCCTACAGTTTGCGCACCTTCTCCAAGTTGAATCACTCCAAAAGATTCAGTAGATCTTGAGAAATGATCTCAAGAAATTACCTATGTCTAAAACTGCTCTTCTGAAAAGTCGATTCAGACACCTATAACTTTTAACACTTGGTTCTCTCAATATAGAACCCGTTTATGCAAATGCTTTTAGCCATAGATGGCTTACCTTCTAACTTAAATTTTGACTCCTTATTCATGCAAAACTTTAACCTGTGCACTGAGAAATGATCAAATCATTGACCATCGAGATTGCGCCTGTTTCAAGAAACAGTGAACACTTCTTCACATATGAATGTTCCTACTCATAATTCTCACAGCGTGTTTACAATTAGGCTCTCAAACTTAAACCATAGACTCATTAACTATGGACTTAGACATCTACAAAAGGATTCTTGAAATGATCAAGCACAGAAGGAGAATACATAGAAACATCGGGTGCAATTTTCTTTCATTCTTGAAGGAATTTTACAACTGAGTGATAAGAGAGACTCAACTCACCTCTAGGATGTCTAATGACTCATACAACTATCAATTTCTCTATTCACACGCTCTCTCATTTTCCCTGACTTTTTACTTATATATATAGCCAAATATGTAGTAGCTTATGACCATACAAAAGATATATATGAGCTGTCTCTAAATTAATATACATATGTATACACATCTTCATCTTCTAAATATGCACTTCCTTTCATGCTTCATGACTTGGTCTTTTCTTCAGCCCTTGACTTCAAATCTTCACCCAAAACTTCAATTGTTGATTGCCCTGCACGAAGAGCTCCCCCTCAATCATCAATTGAGGTTTTCTCTATCTTCTTTATACTTGCCATGTCTTTGAATCTCTGTAGCTTTGGTCCATCCAAGCTTTTGGTTAGCATATCAGCTATCTGATCTTTTGTTGAAGTATGTACTACTTCAATCTCTTTATCCATCACCTTCTCTCTTAGAAAGTGATACTGAATCTCAATGTGTTTGGTCTTGGCATGAAAAACAGGATTAGTAGCTAAATAAAATGAACTCATGTTATCTCCATGAATAGTGGGTGTACTCTGAATGATGTCAAAACTCTTCATCAGAGTCTTTAGCCATATTACTTCCTTTGCAGCTTCAACCATACCTTTGTACTCTGCTTCTGTAGATGACAAAGCAACTGTGTGTTGCTTCTTTGAACACCAAGAAATTAACTTATCTCCCACATAACATAAGTATCCATATGTTGATCTCCTATCATCAGGATTACCTGCCCAATCATTATCACTATAAATCTTAATGTTTGTATCTGATGTAAAACCATAATACAAACCTTCTTTGAGTGTACCC
The DNA here is from genome assembly GCA_020310875.1 of Ceratopteris richardii. NCBI lineage: Eukaryota > Viridiplantae > Streptophyta > Polypodiopsida > Polypodiales > Pteridaceae > Ceratopteris > Ceratopteris richardii. Next base: position 62,819,191 of record CM035431.1, read on the forward strand.
TTAATGTACCTCAACACTCTTTGACCTGCAATCCAATGTTCTTTCCTAGGGCAATGCATGAATTGAGACAATACCCAAACTGCATATGACAAGTCAGGTCTAGTTAATGTAGCATAGATTAGACTACCAATCAGACTTTGATAAAGCTTCATGTCCTTGAACTCTTCTCCTCCATATCTGCTTAATTTTTTATTCACCTCCATTGGAGTAGGTGCTACCCTGCAATCATTCATCTTAAACTTGATCAACAAGTTTCTCAAATACCTTTCTTGATTTACATACACCCCATGTTGAGTATATGTAATCTCCATGCCCAAGAAATATGACAAGTCTCCCAAGTCACTAATCTTGAACTCTTTCTCCATTTGCTTCTTTAGGCTTTGAATGCCTTTCTCATCTGTACCAGTAAGAATTATATCATCAACATATATGCACATATATATGAACCCATCATCACTTGCTTTGACAAGCAAGCTACTATCTGCTTTAGATACTTGGAATCCAAGTTCTTCCAAGAACATTACAGGTCTATAGTTCATGCCCTTGGGGCCTGCTTCAAACCATACAAAGCTCTCTTGAGCTTACATACATGATCACGATACCTTTCATCTCTGAATCCTTGTGGTTGGTCCATGAAAACATCATCTGAAATGTAACCATTTAAAAAAGCATTCTTCACATCTAATTGACATAACTTCCAACCTTTACATGCAACAATGGCTATGAGTGTCCTAATAGTTGTCATCTTTGCCACAGGACTATAGGTCATCATAATCTATACCATAAGTCTGAGCAAAACCCTTCACAACAAGTCTAGCTTTATACCTAGACACACTTCCATCTGCATACCTCTTTGTCTTGTAGACCCATTTACATCCAATGATCTTCTGGCTATTTGGTTTAGGAACCAGATCCCAAGTCTGATTCTCCATCAATGCATCATATTCTTCCTGCATAGCTTTCTCCCAATTTTCCTTACCTTTTGCCTCTTCATATGTAGAAGGGTCTTCATCTGCCTTTATCACATAAGCATAATCTTTGGTAGCCAAAAAAGAAGTGTCATAGCTATACCTTGTAGGTTGCCATTTGTGTCTTGTTGACCTTCTGAGTTCTCCACACCTTGAGGTTTCTGGTTCATCACACTCTAGATCAAATCTTGGCACTTCTTCAACTTCAACCTGTACTTCATTATTCTTCTCTTCATCAAATATATGAACTTTGATTTACCTTTCTTTTGATTCACAACTTCTTCATCACCTGCATCAATATTGACTGTACCTGCATACCAAGTACCTTGCTCATCAAATGTAACATCCTTTGATACAAGGAATTGTTTCGTGGATGGACTCCACAACCTATATCCCATCTGTTTATCATCATAACCAATGAATACATACTTTTCAGCTTTAGGTTCCAATTTGTGCCTTAATTGGGATGGCACATATGCATATGCCAAACATCCAAATACTTTGCAATGATCTAGAGTAGGTCTCTTACCCCACCATGCCTCATATCGTGTCATACCCTGCAAAGCTTTACATGGTAACCTATTAACCAAATAAGTAGCTGTATTTACAGCCTCAGCCCACAAGTAATTTGGACAATTTTTCTCCTTCATCATGGATCTTGCAAACTCAACAAGAGTTCTATTTCTTCTCTCTGCTACACCATTTTTGTTGAGGAGAGTACCTGCAAGTAATTTCCCTTTTTATACCTGCATTCCATAAGTAATCACTGAACTCATTAGAGAAATACTCTCCCCCTCCATCTGACCTTAGTCTCTTCAATTTAGGACCTGTAATTCTCTCTACATACACATGATAATGTTGGAATGTATTGAATATCTCTGACTTATCTTTGATCACATAGATAGTGATCCATCTAGTAGCATCATCAACATAAATCACATAATACCTTGAACCATTGGTACTGAAATCTTTTGATGGTCCCCACACATTTGTGTGAACCAACTCAAGCTTCTCTGAATACATAAAACCATGCTTGGAATAAGATTGCTTATGAGCCTTACCTAATTGACATGCCTCACATCTGTATGTCATACGTTGACCTACAACATTAGGCAAACCAAACACTGAACCATTGTTAATCATATCTTTGATACCTCTTTCATTAAAATGTCCAAGTCTTTTGTGCCAAAGATCTAACTCAGAGATCTTATGTCCTCCATAGTGAACAAGCCATGACCAACATTACCTTGGATCTTCAATGTGAACAATCTTCCTTCTTTCTTCCCTGAAACAATCTGTTTATACTCATTGCTAGGGTCTTCCACAAACACTCCTTCATTAGTGAATCTAACTTCATAACCTTTTTCAACAATTTGTCCAACACTTATCAGATTCTTAGGAATTGTAGGAACATACAAGACCTTACTCAAGAGGGTGCTACCATCCTTGGCCTTTACTTATCCAATTGACTTCACATTGTGCTTTGTATTGTCACCTGTTTGAACTACATGATTAGTTACCTTATTTTCCAAATCAGTTATCAAAGCTATGTTGCCACTCAGGTGATTGCTACACCCTGAGTCAATGTAGAAGACTCTTTGGTCTTCACTTTGCCTTTCACAAGTTGCATTCATTATCAATGTTGAATCCTCCTTTTGATGTGAAGCATAATTATAGTATGTATTGTTGTATTGTTGACTTTGGAATCCTCTACCTGCATTTCTTCCAAAGTAACCTCTACTACCTCTACCTCTGAAATTACCTCTTTGATTCCTGCTACCTCTTCCTCTTGAATTAAAGTTCTAATTATATCCACCATTATTCTGAGTATTATGCCAACAATCATTAGCCAAGTGATTTGTCTTACCACAAATCCAGCAAGCTTTAACTCCATCTTTATTACTCCTCCGTCTTCCTCTACCTTTGCCACCTCCTCTTCCTCTTAGGAAGTTAGCTTGGCTAGTTGCACCTTCATCCTCATTTCCTTGTTGCTTTCCTTTGATACTCTTCTTCTTATCCTTTGAATACATTGCATGACCTGCACTTTTATCACTTTCATCTTTGACATCCTGCTCAAAGGTTAACATATGTCCTATTAACTGATTTAAGTCAGGAGTAAAATGATCAAGTGATGATTTAGTAGACAAAATGAATGGCTTCCATTTTTCATCACCTCTCAACCCTGTGAGGATTTGCCTTACCAATTTATCCTCCTCAATGTCTTCATCAACTGCTCCTAATGCATCTGCAATGTCCTTCATCCTTGTTACATAGTTTGAGATGGATTGAGAGGCCTTCTTCTTGAAAGTGGTAAATTCTACCCACAAAGATGCCTTTCTTGACTTTGTGGTGTTTCGGAAATTCTCCTTCAAAGCATTCCATATATCACTTGCACTTTCAAGACCTCTAATATGAGGTAGCAAGTAGTCATTCACTGCCATATAGATAATGCTCCTAGCTTGAGCATCTCTCTTCATCCAATTCTTCAAATCTGATAATTCCTCCCTAGTTCGAACACTAGGATCTCTGAACTCAAGCTTTTCTTCTTCACCTGTAATATAAGCTATCAAGTCTTTGCTCATAAGATGAGCTTCCATCCTCATTGACCATGCTGGATAGTTCTCTCTATCCAACTTCTCTATTTGAAGAGAATCTCCTATCCTTTCTTCACCTGTATATTGAATTCTTCAAACTTTATGAGTAATAGATGTACCTTTACTTTGAATAATGTTCCTTTTGTCTTCTTTGATGTTGTATGACCTCTTTCTCAAGCTTTGCCCTCAAGCTTTCACCTTTTGAACCTTCAGATGTTGAATTCTTTGCACTTGCAGCAATTGGGATCCTCCTTTCTTCAATTCTGATGCTTCCTGCTCTGATACCACTGATGGAGAGTGTTAATATCCAAAAGAACAAGCTACTCCTGTAGTTGGAGCACCTCTATAAAAAGAGTAACTCAAACCTTCACCAAATTTAGAGGATCAATTATCAATTATAAAGATTTTGAAAAATCTGTGAAGAAGATGGCTACACAGAAAGTCTGCTGCACATATCTCTCTCATTAACTTATCAATTGTGTAAAGTTTTTTATGAAACTTTGCACAAGGTGTTGCCTACAGTTTGCGCACCTTCTCCAAGTTGAATCACTCCAAAAGATTCAGTAGATGTTGAGAAATGATCTCAACAAGTTACCTATGTCTAAAATTGCTCTTCTGAAAAGTCGATTCAGACACCTATAACTTTTAACACTTGGTTCTCTCAATCTAGAACCCATTTATGCAAATGCTTTTAGCCATAGATGGCTTACCTTCTAATTTAAATTTTGACTCCTTATTCATGCAAAACTTTAACCTGTGCACTGAGAAATGATCAAATCATTGACCATCGAGATTGCACCTGTTTCAGGAAACAGTGAACACTTCTTCACATATGAATGTTCCTACTCATAATTCTCACAACCTATTTACAATTAGGCTCTCAAACTTAAACCATAGACTCATTAACTATAAACTTAGACATCTAGAAAAGGATTCTTGAAATGATCGAGCACAAAAGGAGAATACACAGAAACATCGGGCGCAATTTTCTTTCATTCCTGAAGGAATTTTACAAGTGAGTGATGAGAGAGACTCAACTCACTTCTAGGATTTCTAATGACTCATACAACTATCAATTTCTCTATTCACACGCTCTCTCATTTTCCCCGACTTTTTACTTATATATATAGCCATATATGTACAAGCTTATGACCATACAAAAGATATATATGAGCTGTCTCTAAATTAATGTACATATGTATACACATCTTCATCTTCTGAATATGCACTTCCTTTCATGCTTCATGACTTGGTCTTTTCTTCAGTCCTTGACTTCAATTCTTCACCCAAAACTTCAATTGTTGATTGCCCTACACCAACATTGAAGGTGGTTGAATCATCTACCAAAAAGGTAACCATAAATCTTAGTATGAGTTTGATTTTGAATTCAAAAAGTATTCGTGGAGTTTGGCTCCCATTAGATCACAAATGTTTCTCCTATTTTTACTTTTATAATTGACTAAGATAAGTTCAAGGTTTAACTATTGAGCCTCATAACCATATGCCCAAAATGAATTACATTTATTTATGATGAAATCTGAGAGACATCCAAGAGCATAAGAAAAGCTGTTTGGATTGATTCTTGCACCAAAAACTCCCCCTCAAGCCTAAGAAGATTGAGTCTTCCATTCTTCAATATCTCTTGTAATCCAACCATTGCTTTGAACCTATTCAACTTGACTCTATCCAATGCCTTGGTCATCATGTTTACAAACTATTGGTGAGTAGATACATATAATAACTAAATTTCTTTTCTTGTGATCTTCTCTCAAACATATTGATAATGCACTTCTATGTGCTTAGTCCTAGCATGATAGATTGGGTTAGCAACAAGATGCAATGAACTAAAATTATCCCCAAAGATATGAGGAGTAGATGACTTAAGACCTGAATACAAATACAAGGTCTTGATCCACATTGCTTCTTGAGTAGCATTAGCTAGTCCTCTATATTCATCTTCAGATGATGAGAGTGCAAGAGTGGGTTTCTCCATTGAGTTCCATGAAATTAGCTTTGTACATGCAAAGGTGAGGTATCTAGATGTACTTCTCCTCACATCTTTAGTGTAATAGGCCTCTTTTCTAGTGAAATAATTCATTTTGAACTTTCTAAATTTCATTGTGGGGATAATGCTTAGAATGAATAATTAGGTCATTGTATGCATGTAGGAAAAATTTTGGGTTGACAAGTTTCATATTCTCTCTCTAGACCTTATTTGCATCATGTTTTTTAGTGGAATTTTGAAGGTGAAGATGAAAGAGTTAAGGAAAACTCAGTATGAGAGAAAATAGAACAAGTATAAGAGAATAAAAGTGCCCATATGAAGCTATGTACGGTTATAATTCTTTGACTCCACCTTCATTTTTGGGTTTTCCAAATAAAGTAGAAGTGTCCAAAGAAATGCTTGATAAAATGGATGAAGAACTTGGGAAAATTAAGAAACACATAAACAAAGCTCAGAAAAGACAAAAGAAATTCTATGATTTAAAGAGAAGACCACTTGAATTTCAAGTTGATGATATGGTATTTCTTAAAGTTAATCCTTAGCGATATAACTTGTTGCTAGGGAAGGATCACAGACTTTCTCCTCGATATGCATGTCCTTTTAAAGTTTTGAAAAAGATTGGATCTCTTGCTTATTTGTTGGAATTACCTAAACATTTAAATGTGCATCCTGTATTTTATTTTAGTTTACTTAAAAGATATGTATCTAATGTTGCTCATGTTTTGCAGGACAACTATAAGCTGATAGATGATGGCTCTTTTGAACTTCAACCCGAAGTAATATTAGACAAAAAGGAAAGATTTCTTAAAAATAGATCTACATTAGAAATTTTAATGAAATGGCACTCATACCCAGTAGAAGATTTGAGTTGGATGAACTTAGATGATTTTCTAAAACATTATCCTTCTTTCCAACTCTGAGGACAGAGTTCTTAAAGGTGGGGAAGAATTGTAATAGGCCTCTTTTCTAGTGAAATAATTCATTTTGAACTTTCTGAATTTCATTGTGGGGATAATGCTTAGAATGAATAATTAGGTCATTTTATGCATGCAAGAAAAATTTTGGGTTGACAAGTTTCATATTCTCTCTCTAGATCTTATTCGCATCATGTTTTTTAGTGGAATTTGAAGGTGAAGATGAAAGAATTAAAGAAAACTCTGTATGAGAGAAAGGTAGAGCAAGTATAAGAGAATAAAATTGCCTGTGTGAAATTTTTGTGAATCATGTTTTAAGTACCCCGTTCAAGGTCCTACATTTAGTTCGTTGTAAGAAAATGCCTTGATTTTACTCTCTCTAGAATTTTAAAACTTGCAGGGCTCAAAAGTCGCATTTGGAGGTGGATTTGGACCTCGGATGTCTCTCACACTATTGTGCAGATCGCAAAATTGAATAAAAGTGTCTCTCACAAGATTAAGCTAATTCCTCACCGTGTTTGAGTTATAGGGCTTTGAAAAGTGCCGTTTTCCAACACTTAAAAATAAACCATGACTTATCTATTTCTATTCCATCCGTGAGTCTGACGCTCACGTGTCACCATGTCTAATTATGGATATTTTCCGATATGTCTTTATGGTTTTTTCTCCTATTTTTGATAGGTATGCTAAAGAAAGAAAGCACATTATGATCGCATGGGTTTTTGCGAAAGTTTTGGAGAAACTCGACTTTTTCTAAGTTTGGTGGATTGCACACTTCTTTGGGGAGAGCAGCAATCAAACTCTGACATAGGGAGACTTGTGCATCAACACGAAGGACACACAGAAATCTCAGAATTACCTTGTGATTGAGAGTGAGAGTGAGAGTGATAGTGTGATTGAGAGTGCGAGTGTAAATGCGATTGTGATAGCTGGGGGGTGGTCGGGAGCTAGAGGCTTCTTCAAGAAGCTATTGACCAAAGCTATTGTAACCATTGATTCATGTTGCTCTAGCACAATGGTGAGAACCACGTTAAGAAGCTCCACCTCCTTAATGTCAATCTGCGGAAGAGATAGGAGTGATATGAAGATCGTGAATGTGAGATGAAGTGAGAGTGAAGGTGAGAAGCATAAAGATGCACACACACATACACACACACAACGAAGAGACAAGCAAGACACAATGGAAGGTAGGAAATCAAATCTATTGCTCAAGAACAACCTTACAAGCTCAAACTCACTCTAGCTCATACAAGTCTACACTAGCTAACCTCAAAAATGAGCTCTCTAGCTCTTTTTATAGATTCTAGACTAGTTTTGACCGGTTTCACATCTAGTGACCGGCATAGTTAAAAAATAGGTCCTAGATGCTATTTGAAAGGGTAAACGATGTCCAAAAATAACCAAAATTGGTATGCTCATTCTACCTAAGCTCCTCAAGCTCAAGAGGACTCCTCGACTTGCACAAAATGGAACTATAAATTACAAAAAGGGTTTTTCTATGTTACATATGGTACAAAAGTGATGAAAATCACTGTTGGAGGTTTTGAAAAGTATTTATAAAACATAATTCTTTGAAAAATGATTCAATTGACTCCCTGCTTCTTTGTTATGCTCTGTCTTCACATGCTTCCACGTCTTCTATGCCTCTGGCTACTGCCAACACCCCCCTCCCTCTCGCTTCTGTCGTCCTCGACAAAACCTTGTTGTGGGATCTGTCAGATGTAATTCTGTAGGAGGTCTTGAGCGAGGGTGTGTTCTGATATGTGAATTCCTCAGGCGAGATCTGCCTCGAGTTTCTCCCAATCAATGGGTTGCGGTTCATCTAATGGCGGGAGTCGATAATGCGTGGAATATACCATTTATTCACAGGCAAATAAATGAAGTAAATGCGTAGGCCTGCTGATGAACAGTTCTGAATGGTATTCCCAGCTAGCATTGCTTGTTGTTCTGTATTTTAATGGCAAATGCCTTCCACGAGCGGCAACGTGGCACTGGTCCCCAACATGGGTTGTACTTCAAGTGTAGAGGTGCCTTAACCCAAGTACTCATCATCTCTGGATAATTTTGTAAGAGATCCTTGCGCCAATCTGCTTGATATATCTCTCCTTGCTGCGCATCTATTGGCAAATCATCAGGCTAAAACTAAATAGCGTGAGAGAGGTTCTTGCCTATTTCTTTCTCTATGGCCAACTGATATTCCGCCATTAACATAAAGTAAGGCTTGTATTGTAGCTCGTGCCTTGATATGTATCTGCGAGGGGCCAAATGAGCAAAGTAGGGGGACTATAAAATGCGTTCTTCAATCATTGCCATGGCGTGTAAGTATGCCTCTACCCTTGCTGAGTGGGTTGTTCCAAGTTCTTCTATTGTCTTCATCCATGCGGGAGTTGGAAGTTCAAAAGTCGTCTGGCCTTCAACCGTGACTCGTCCGCCTGGGATGGGTTGGGGTTCATATGCTTCTTCAAAAGATTCCTCCACCGGAATAGTGACTATTTCTTCCTCTGCTGGTAGTTCCGGTGGGGAGTCTGGCCTGGGGGTGCTTCATATACGGCTATTTATGATTGAAGAGTTGATACCTGGGCCTGTAATGCATTGAGTTCCTCTGAGATCTCAGGAGAAGGGTCCACAGGAGCTAGTAGTCCTTGTTCTATTGGTGCTCGTAGTTGGAGTAATTTATGCTCTTCTTTCAACTTCTGATATTCCTCCATGCTGTCATACTTTGCACCTGTTGACTTTGACCTTGACCTTGTTGACTTTGACTTCAGTTGACTTTGACCAACATGACTTTTATGGGCTCAACAATACTCATCTAACAATCTGACATGATCATCTAGCAACATTTTCATAGATTCTGAGGGCACAACCTTGAAGCGACTAGGGCTCAACGGTTGGTCTGGTTGATCTATGGCAGCTTCTAAGTTCTCTCTATTCTGTTCTTGTAGACTCTGGTTCTCTTCTTTTGTGGCTTCCAAGTGTCGTCTGAGTAAGCCCATGTTCCTGGTGAGCGTTGCATTGCGAATAGTCTGTGTCCTTAACAAGTTATCGATATTTGTGACAGCCTCTTTCGTCTTTTCTTCACTCTCTAGTTCAAGTTTATGATAAGCCTCTCGTAGCTCTTGGTATCTGGTGTTTAGTGAGGCATTCTCGATGGTCAGTGAATTGAGCTGCGACTGTAACTCATTGGTTGTCTTCTGTAGCTGCTGATAATTATTTCCAAGAGATGCAAACTCATCTCTTACTTGTGTCATACATGTGAACATTTGTCGAAATGCGGTGTCTATAGTGGGTGATAATATTAGTGACGAAGTGAACACAATTGCGGTGTGTGTGGGTGTTGATGCAAAGGGTAAGGGAAATGGGGATGGGAATGTGGATGCAGTGGTGACAGTGGAAAAACTTGAGGTGCCTAAATATGGTGGTGCCATGAATGAAGTGAGCCGGGGTGCAGTGGGCGGTGATATATCCATGTCATTGGATGTGGTACCTCAAGTGTGGTGACCGTGAATAATGGTGTGAGAGTGGGTGCATGCGTGGGCGTAAATACAAGATTTACAAAAGTTGAAGAGTAATTTACAGAGGGGTTCTCTTGTACTGCTTGGTGGAGAGAAGGAAGAGGAAAGGCAATTGGGCGGGGAGGTGAGACTGGGGAGAAGGTTAATGGAGGTGGGAATGGGAAAAGGGGTCTTGGGGGTGTGGGGAAGGACGGGAAGGATGGGGGGAAAATTGGACTGGATAGAAAGGTGGATGTCGGAGGAGGAAAACTAGGTTGGGTGGGTGCGGGAATTGTCCGGTGAATGGAAGTAAAGAAGGCTTCTCCTACAGCGCCATCCAAAGATGTGGATGGTCTGGGAGAGATCGGATGTACAGGGAAGATTGGAGATACGGGAGGTGAAAGAGGAGTGGTTGGGGTGGCGGGTACTTCGGTCACAATAGTGGTATGTACAATAGTAGTGTGGGGCGGGGAGTCGACGAGGATAGCTTCTTTTGCCAATGATCCTTCAGGGACGAGACGTGCTTCCCTGGCCTGTTCTGAAGATTGTGCTCCTATCGATACATGAATGTATTCACCAGGTTTGGTTAGTAAGCGAACTCTGCGAGGGTCATACTGCGGTAACGGTTTCCTCTTCAAATATCTTAAGGCTTCGGTGGATCCCACTGATTTGACAATCATTGAAAAAGGCTTAGTAAAACTCGAGATATGACCTTCTGAAGGTACTGCTCTAAGTGAGTATGGCAGAGAACAAAACAGAGAGGTAGATGATAATAAATGTATAGATTCACATATGATTACAACCACATTGGCAATGAATCTTTGCACAATGGGAGTAGAATGATAGAGCTATGGAGTAAGCTCTTCAATCTCTACAAAATGACATGAAGTGGTCACGTACAAGGCTTGCTAATCACCTCTTCCTTCTTGCTCCTTTTATAGCTATTCTTGGAGTGAGTTTTGAATTTGAATTCGAATGGCTCCACCTAAAAGTGATCCCCAAAGTTAGGAGATATTCTCTCAGCTCAAAAAGTCGTGGGTTTTGGTAGTTAGAGCCACGAAATTACTTTTACATCATGCATGAGGTAAGCCATCCTTTTCCTTTTTCTTTTTTTAATTACAAGAGAGAAAAATGAACTCTTTTACAAGAGGTGTTCACATGACTACTCATGTGACTTACAAATGAGGATGATATCAAACATATCAAGCATTTAGGCTTGGGTAAAATGCACCAACAGCTCCCCCTCAAGCCTAACATGCTTGGCCTTCAAATAAGTGTTCAATTGTCCTTGATTTCCTGCAAGCCAATCATCAACTTGAATCTACTTAACTTTGTACCATCAAGAGCTTTAGTCAACATGTCTGCACATTGCATATCTGTAGAGACATAGGATAGTTGAATATCCTTGCTCATTAGCTTCCCCCTTCCATAATGGTAGTGGACTTCAATATGCTTGGTTCTAGCATGGTATACCGGATTAGCTGCTAGATGTAGTGAGCTTGTGGTGTCACAAAAAATGTGAGGTGTTGAAGAATGAAGTCCAAGATCTGTGTACAAAGACTTTAACCACATGATTTCTTGAGTTGCATTAGCCAAACCTCTATATTCAGCTTCAGTAGAAGATAATGCCACGGTTGGTTGCTTCTTCGATGACCAAGAAATGATTTTTGAACCTGCAAATGATATGATATATACCCTGATGTGCTTCTTCTATCATCTTTAGATCCGGCCCAATCTGCATCTGAGTAGACCTTTAGCTCAATATCTGAAGTATATGAATAGAACAAACCTTCATTCATGGTCCCCTTTAGGTACTTGAGGACTCTCTTGGCTGCTTCCATATGTGGTCTTCTCGGCTTATGCATAAACTGACTCAATATGCTAACACTATAGCATATATCCACCCTTGTGAGTGTTGCATAGTTCAAACTTCCAACCAAGCTTTGATAGCTTGTGATGTCTTCAATTGGCTCTCCTTCATAAGCACTAAGCTTATGATTTTGCTCCATAGGTGTCCCTGCACACTTGGTATTTTCCATCTTGAACTTGACAAGCATGTCATGGACATACTTCCTTTGTGTGATGTATATACCTGAAACTGTGTAGATCAACTCCAATCCAAGAAAATAAGTGAGTGGTCCGAGGTCACTTATTTTGAACTCCTCCTTCATTTGACTCTTTACCTGTTTGATTCCTTCAAGATCATTGCCTGTGATAATAATATCATCAACATACACACATAAATAGATCACTTCATATCCATTCCTCTTTATGAACAAAGAGGTATCCGCCTTGCTAGCTTTGAATCCTTGGTCCTGCAAATAAGTCACCAATCTGAAATTCCAAGCTCTTGGAGCTTGATTCAATCCATACAAAGCTTTCTTTAGTTTGCATACATAGTTAGGATGATGTGCATCCTCATATCTAGGAGGTTGTGCCATATACACTTCCTCAGAAATCCATCCATTCAAGAAAGCATTCTTTACATCAAGTTGATAGAGATTCCAATTTCTAGATGCAGGAAGACTAATGAGAACCCTAATTGTAGGCATTTTTGCAACAGGAGAGAAAGTCTCCTCATAATCAATACCATGGGTTTGAGCAAACCCTTTAGCAACTAACCTTGCTTTGTGTCTATTTATACTTCCATCTAGATTCCTCTTGATTTTGTATATCCATGGAGATCCAATTACCTTCATAGATGGCTTGTTAGGTACAAGCTCCCAAGTGTCATTCTCCTTCAAGGCTTCCATTTCTTCATCCATTGCATCTCTCCAAGCTTTCTTGCTTTGTGCTTCTTCGAATGTGGTAGGTTCTTCATTGGTTGAATCCTTTGCAATGTAGATTGAGTGCTTGGTGACCAAAGAAGTATCATAACCAAACCTCTCTGGTTTCTTCTTCTCCCTCGAAGACCTTCTAAGTGGTTGATGTGAGCTCTTGGGTCCATATGTAGCATCCTGCATCTTTGCTTTACCTTTGTTCTTCCATAGCTTTAGTCTTTCCAAGTCTTCTAGGTCAATCTCCGAATCACTTTCTTCAATCTGCTTTGGCTCCTTTGGTTGAAGTGATGGAAAATCTTCATCCAAGTCATATGGCAGCTTCACTTCGTGTCATCATCAAACCATGATTTGTTTCCATCAAAAATTACATCTCTTCTCACAGAAAATCCTTTATTGGTTGGATTGTACAATCTATATCCTTTTTGGTTTTGATAATAACTAATGAATACACACTTCTCTGCCTTGGGATCCAATTTCCCTCTTACTTGAGAAGGAATGTTAGCATAGGCTAAGAATCCAAAGATTTTGCAATGCTCTAGACTAGGCCTTCTTCCATTCCACACTTCATATGGAGTGGTTCCATCTAGTGACTTAGATGGAAGTCTATTTATGAGATATGTGGCTGTGGACACAGCCTCTGCCCATAGGTAGTTTGGCAATCCCTTTTCGTTGAGCATGGACCTTGCTGCTTCGACAATAGCTCTGTTCCTCCTCTCTGCTACACCATTGAGTTCCGGTGTATACCTTGTAGTGACTTCCCTTTTAATGCCTCTTTCATGCAAGAAGGCATCAAATTCAGAAGAGAAGTATTCTCCTCCACCATCTGATCTGAGTCGTTTCAAAGTCCTACCTGTTTGGTTTTCAACAAGAGCAATATACTTCTTAAAGCAATTAAAAACTTCATCCTTGTGCTTCATGAAAAACAGAATGGTCCACCTGCTACAATCATCTATGAAAGACATAATATCTTGAGCCTGATATAGATGGCTCCTTACTTGGACCCCACACATCCGTGTGAACTAGATCCAAAGGATTTTGATACATATATCCTTTCTTATTGAAAGGTTGTGTATGAGCCTTGCCGAGTTGACAAGATTCACACTTATAAATCATGTGTTGCCTTGTGATATTAGGCCAGCCAAGTACACTTTGGTCCCTGCAAATTTGTTTGAGTGTCCTCTCACCAATGTGAGCAAGCCTTTTGTGCCATATCTCCAACTCTGTAAGAGTTTGAGATTCATAGCTAAACAAAGCTATGTTCTTTGTATCTTCCACTTCAAAAGTGAAAAGCCTTCCTGTCTTTTCTCCTTTGGCAATCCTTCGAAAGCCTTGCCTTGGGTCTTCAACATATGCTCCAAATCGATTGAATCTAACCTGCAATCCTTTTTCAACAATCTGTCCAACACTTATTAAATTTTTGGTAATTGTAGGGACATACAAGACTTTGCTTAAGAGGTTCATATTCCCATCTGATGTCTTCACATTACCTATCTTCTCCACTGAGTGCTTTGTGTCATCTCTTGTCTGCACTTCATGCTTGTTATGAGGATCTTCCAAATCAAAAAGTAAAGCCACATTTCCTGCTACATGGTTCGAGCATCCCGAATCAATGTAGAATATGTGATCATCATCCTTACCCTTCTTCACTAATAGATTCATAATCAATAATGAATCTTCTTGAATTTGGTCCTCTGCATAGTTATTGTAATCTCTTCTTCCTCTATGGCCATTTTGATAGTTGTTGTTGTTGTTGTTGTAATTGTTGTTGTAGTAGTTGTTGTTGTTGTAGCCTCCATTGTATCTACCTCTATTTGATCCATAGCCACGTCTACTGAATCCTCTTCCTCTTGAGTTCCTCAGGTTCCTGAAACATTCTTCAGTAGTATGATTAGATAAGCCACATATGTTGCAAGGTTGATATGATTGGAATCTCCCCCTGCCTTGCTTTCCACCCCTGCCTCTTCCTCTAGCTCTTCCTCTACCTGCAAAGTTTGCTTGGAAAGAGCTACCTTCATCTTCATTCTTCCTATTCTTTGACTTCTCCTTGACCTTAGCTTTATCGAATTATAAGGCAGAAGTTTGATTACCTCTTGAGGACTCACCACCTTTGCTAATCTTTGCTTCATGAGTGAAGAGTTGGCCCATGAGTGTGTTGAGGTCGGGTACATGCATATCCATGTATAAATCCATGGCTGTTGTGAATGACTCCCACTTGTCGTCTGCTTTGATTCCATTCATGATTTGTCTTATGATTTGCTCCTCTTGAATTACCTCTCCAATGCTTCCAAGTTGGTCCGAAATCTCCTTCATCTTTGTGACATAATCAGTCACATTTTGCTTCGGGCTTTTCTTCATTGTTGTGAACTCCATCCACAATTGGTACTTCCTTGCTCGAGTGTTGGAAGAGAAGAAAGAAGCAAGTGCATTCCAAGTCTCTCTTGATGTCTTGCATCCCTTGACATGAGGTAAAAGAAAATCAGAGATTGAGTTTAGAATATAGGACCTTGCAAGTGCATCCTTTGAACACCAATTCGAAAGTCCTTCCACTTCTTCATGTGATGGTTGCCCTTTGTTCCTCATGGTTGGCATTGCTTCATCTTCGGATATGAATCCATATAGATTCCTCCCTTGAAGGTAAGCCTCCATCCTTAGAGACCATGCCGGGTAGTTGTTTCAATCCAATTTGTCAATTGTTGATGGAAATCAATCTCCCATGTTGCTTGACTATGCTTTGATACCACTGTGAAGAGAGATGGTGGATGCAATCCAAAGATGAGTAGGTGCTACTACAACCAACTTCACACCAACCAACTGAGACTTCAGAGTTGATTAGTAGACCCTTTAAGATTCCTAAATCCACCAAAATATCAGCCAAGTACTTTGGAACATGTATCCCAAAAGTTTAAGTCAAGACAGACTAGTTGCAAAATGACTAGCTCCCAAAACTTGCTATTTTTGGACATACACCTGCTGGAAAAAATGAACAGTGCTCTCAACCTGGTAGGAATTAGAAAAATTCCTTTTGGGCATAGAAAATAGACTTAGCAAGCTTCCCAATCCAAGTTAAAACGCTTCAAATGATGGATTGAACACTGAGAACAAGTTTCATCAATTTCTGGAACATGCCCACAATTCTCGGGGCTCTACAGAGATAGACTAGTGAGTAGTAAATTGCAGATATCTTCAAAAGTATATTCCAATGACCTTGAAAATTTATGTATATAGTAGACAATATGCGCTTTCTAACGCAAGTTAAATCACTGAAAGAAGCTCAGTAAAACTCGAGATATGACCTTTTGAAGGTACTGCTCTGAGTGAGTATGGCAGAGAACAAAACAGAGAGGTAGATGATAATAAATGTATAGATTCACATATGATTACAACCACATTGGCAATGAATCTTTGCACAATGGGAGTAGAATGATAGAGCTATGGAGTAAGCTCTTCAATCTCTACAAAATGGCATGAAGGGGTCACGTACAAGGCTTGCTAATCACCTCTTCCTTCTTGCTCCTTTTATAGCTATTCTTGGAGGGAGTTTTGAATTCGAATTCGAATGGCTCCACCTAAAAGTGATCCCCAAAGTTAGGAGATATTCCCTCAGCTCAAAAAGTCATGGGTTTTGGTAGTTAGAGCCACGAAATTGCTTTTACATCATGCATGAGGTAAGCCATCCTTTTCCTTTTTCTTTTTTCAATTACAAGAGAATCATAAAAATGAACTCTTTTACAAGAGGTGTTCACATGACTACTCATGTGACTTACAAATGAGGATGATATCAAACATATCAAGCATGTAGGCTTGGGTAAAATGCACCAAATGCTTCCCCTCAAGCCTAACATGCTTGGCCTTCAAATAAGTCTTCAATTGTCCTTGATTTCCTGCAAGCCAATCATCAACTTGAATCTACTTAACATTGTACCATCAAGAGCTTTAGTCAACATGTCTGCACATTGCATATCTGTAGAGACATAGGATAGTTGAATATCCTTGCTCATTAGCTTCTCCCTTACATAATGGTAGTGGACTTCAATATGCTTGGTTCTAGCATGGTATACCGGATTAGCTGCTAGATGTAGTGAGCTTGTGTTGTCACCAAAAATGTGAGGTGTTGAAGAATGAAGTCCAAGATCTGTGTACAAAGACTTTAACCACATGATTTCTTGAGTTGCATTAGCCAAACCTCTATATTCAGCTTCAGTAGAAGATAATGCCACGGTTGGTTGCTTCTTCGATGACCAAGAAATGATTTTTGAACCTGCAAATGATATATACTCTGATGTGCTTCTTCTATCATCTTTAGATCCGGCCCAATCTGCATCTGAGTAGACCTTTAGCTCAATATCTGAAGTATATGAATAGAACAAACCTGCATTCATGGTCCCCTTTAGGTACTTGAGGACTCTCTTGGCCGCTTCCATATGTGGTCTTCTCGGCTTATGCATAAACTGACTCAATATGCTAACACTATAGCATATATCCACCCTTGTGAGTGTTGCATAGTTCAAACTTCCAACCAAGCTTTGATAGCTTGTGATGTCTTCAATTGGCTCTCCTTCATAAGCACTAAGCTTATGATTTTGCTCCATAGGTGTACCTGCACACTTGGTATTTTCCATCTTGAACTTGACAAGCATGTCATGGACATACTTCCTTTGTGTGATGTATATACCTGAATCTCAGTAGATCAACTCCAATCCAAGAAAATAAGTGAGTGGTCCGAGGTCACTTATTTTGAACTCCTCCTTCATTTGACTCTTTACCTGTTTGATTCCTTCAAGATCATTGCCTGTGATAATAATATCATCAACATACACACATAAATAGATCACTTCAGATCCATTCCTCTTTATGAACAAAGAGGTATCCACCTTGCTAGCTTTGAATCCTTGGTCCTGCACATAAGTCACCAATCTGAAATTCCAAGCTCTTGGAGCTTGATTCAATCCATACAAAGCTTTCTTTAGTTTGCATACATAGTTAGGATGATGTGCATCCTCATATCCAGGAGGTTGTGCCATATACACTTCCTCAGAAATCCATCCATTCAAGAAAGCATTCTTTACATTAAGTTGATAGAGATTCCAATTTCTAGATGCAGCAAGACTAATGAGAACCCTAATTGTAGGCATTTTTGCAAAAGGAGAGAAAGTCTCCTCATAATCAATACCATGGGTTTGAGCAAACCCTTTAGCAACTAACCTTGCTTTGTGTCTATTTATACTTCCATCTAGATTCCTCTTGATTTTGTATATCCATCGAGGTCTAATTACCTTCATAGATGGCTTGTTAGGTACAAGCTCCCAAGTGTCATTCTCCTTCAAGGCTTCCATTTCTTCATCCATTGCATCTCTCCAAGCTTTCTTGCTTTGTGCTTCTTCGAATGTGGTAGGTTCTTAATTGGTTGAATCCTTTGCAATGTAGATTGAGTGCTTGGTGACCAAAGAAGTATCATAACCAAACCTCTCTGGTTTCTTCTTCTCCCTCGAAGACCTTCTAAGGGTTGATGTGAGCTCTCAGGTCCATATGTAGCATCCTGCATCTTTGCTTTACCTTTGTTCTTCCATAGCTTTAGTCTTTCCAAGTCTTCTAGGTCAATCTCTGAATCACTTTCTTCAATCTGCTTTGGCTCTTTTGGTTGAAGTGATGGAAAATCTTCATCCAAGTCATATGGCAGCTTCACTTTCCTGTCATCATCAAACCATGATTTGTTTCCATCAAAAATTACATCTCTACTCACAGAAAATCCTTTATTGGTTGGATTGTACAATCTATATCCTTTTTGGTTTTGATCATAACCAATGAATACACACTTCTCTGCCTTGGGATCCAGGTTCCCTCTTACTTGAGAAGGAATGTGAGCATAGGCTAAGCATCCAAAGATTTTGCAATGCTCTAGACTAGGCCTTCTTCCATTCCACACTTCATATGGAGTGGTTCCATCTAGTGACTTAGATGGAAGTCTATTTATGAGATATGTGGCTGTGGACACAGCCTCTGCCCATAGGTAGTTTGGCAATCCCTTTTCGTTGAGCATGGACCTTGCTGCTTCGACAATAGCTCTGTTCCTCCTCTCTGCTACACCATTGAGTTCGGGTGTATACCTTGTAGTGACTTCCCTTTTAATGCCTCTTTCATGCAAGAAGGCATCAAATTCAGAAGAGAAGTATTCTCCTCCACCATCTGATCTGAGTCGTTTCAAAGTCCTACCTGTTTGGTTTTCAACAAGAGCAATATACTTCTTAAAGCAATTAAACACTTCATCCTTGTGCTTCATGAAAAACAGAATGGTCCACCTGCTACAATCATCTATGAAAGACACATAATATCTTGAGCCTGATATAGATGGCTCCTTACTTGGACCCCACACATCCGTGTGCACTAGATCCAAAGGATTTTGATACATATATCCTTTCTTATTGAAAGGTTGTCTATGAGCCTTGCTGAGTTGACAAGCTTCACACTTATAAATCATGTGTTGCCTTGTGATATTAGGCAAACCAACTATACTTTGGTCCCTGCAAATTTGTTTGAGTGTCCTCTCACCAATGTGAGCAAGCCTTTTGTGCCATATCTCCAACTCTGTAAGAGTTTGAGATCCATAGCTAAACAAAGCTATGTTCTTTGTATCTTCCACTTCAAAAGTGAAAAGCCTTCCTATCTTTTCTCCTTTGGCAATCCTTCGAAAGCCTTGCCTTGGGTCTTCAACATATGCTCCAAATCGATTGAATCTAACCTGCAATCCTTTTTCATCAATCTGTCCAACACTTATTAAATTTTGGTAATTGTAGGGACATACAAGACTTTGCTTAAGAGGTTCATATTCCCATCTGATGTCTTCACATTACCTATCTTCTCCACTGAGTGCTTTGTGTCATCTCTTGTCTGCACTTCATGCTTGTTATGAGGATCTTCCGAATCAGAAAGTAAAGCCACATTTCCTGCTACATGGTTCGAGCATCCTGAATCAATGTAAAATATGTGATCATCATCCTTACCCTTCTTCGCTGATAGATTCATAATCAATAATGAATCTTCTTGACTTTGGTCCTCTGCATAGTTATTGTAATCTCTTCTTCCTCTATGGCCACTTTGATAGTTGTTGTTGTTGTAATTGTTGTTGTAGTAGTTGTTGTTGTTGTAGCCTCCATTGTATCTACCTCTATTTGATCCATAGCCACCTCTATTGAATCCTCTTCCTCTTGAGTTCCTCGGGTTCCTGAAACATTCTTCAGTAGTATGATTAGATAAGCCACATATGTTGCAAGGTTGAGATGATTGGAATCTCCCCTGCCTTGCTTTCCACCTCTGCCTCTTCCTCTAGCTCTTCCTCTACCTGCAAAGTTTGCTTGGAAAGAGCTACCTTCATCTTCATTCTTCCTATTCTTTGACTTGTCCTTGACCTTAGCTTTATCAGAATATAAGGCAGAAGTTTGATTACCTCTTGAGGACTCACCACCTTTGCTAATCTTTGCTTCATGAGTGAAGAGTTGGCCCATGAGTGTGTTGAGATCAGGTACATGCATATCCATGTATAAATCCATGGCTGTTGTGAATGGCTCCCACTTGTCGTCTGCTTTGATTCCATTCATGATTTGTCTTATGATTTGCTCCTCTTGAATTACCTCTCCAATGCTTCCAAGTTGGTCGGAAATCTCCTTCATCTTTGTGACATAATCAGTCACATTTTGCTTCGGGCTTTTCTTCATTGTTGTGAACTCCATCCACAATTGGTTCTTCCTTGCTTGAGTGTTGGAAGAGAAGAAAGAAGCAAGTGCATTCCAGGTCTCTCTTGGTGTCTTGCATCCCTTGACATGAGGTAAAAGAAAATCAGAGATTGAGTTTAGAATATAGGACCTTGCAAGTGCATCCTTCGAACACCAATTCGAAAGTCCTTCCACTTCTTCATGTGATGGTTGCCCTTTGTTCCTCATGGTTGGCATTGCTTCATCTCCGGATATGAATCCATATAGATTCCTCCCTTGAAGGTAAGCCTCCATCCTTAGAGACCATGCCGGGTAGTTGTTTCGATCCAATTTGTCAATTGTTGATGGAAATCCATCTCCGATGTTGCTTGACTATGCTCTGTTACCACTGTGAAGAGAGATGGTGGATGCAATCCAAAGATGAGTAGGTGCTGCTACAACCAACTTCACACCAGCCAACTGAGACTTCAGAGTTGATTAGTAGACCCTTTAAGATTCCTAAATCCAACAAAATATCAGCCAAGTACTTTGGAACATGTATCCCAAAAGTTTAAGTCAAGACAGACTAGTTGCAAAATGACTTGCTCCCAAAACTTGCTATTTTTGGACATACACTTGCTGGAAAAAATGAACAGTGCTCTCAACCTGGTAGGAATTAGAAAACTTCCTTTTGGGCATAGAAAATAGACTTAGCAAGCTTCCCAATCCAAGTTAAAACACTTCAAATGATGGACTGAGCGCTGAGAACAAGTTTCATCAATTTCTGGAACATGCCCACAATTCTCGGGGCTCTCCAGAGATAGACTAGTGAGCAGTAAATTGCAGATATCTTCAAAAGTATTGATCCAATGACCTTGAACATTTATAGGCATAACGTAGACAGTATGCGCTTTCTAACGCAAGTTAAGTCACTGAAAAAGGCTCAGTAAAACTCGACATATGGCGTTCTGAAGGTACTGCTCTGAGTGAGTATGGCAGAGAACAAAACAGAGAGGTAGATGATAATAAATGTATAGATTCACATATGATTACAACCACATTGGCAATGAATCCTTGCACAATGGGAGTAGAATGATAGAGCTATGGATTAAGCTCTTCAATCTCTACAAAATGGCATGAAGTGGTCACCTACAAGGCTTGCTAATCACCTCTTCCTTCTTGCTCTTTTTATAGCTATTCTTGGAGGGAGTTTTGAATTCGAATTTGAATGGCTCCACCTAAAAGTGATCCCCAAAGTTAGGAGATATTCCGTCAGGTCAAAAAGTCATGGGTTTTGGTAGTTAGAGCCACGAAATTGCTTTTACATCATGTATGAGGTAAGCCATCCTTTTCCTTTTTCTTTTTTCAATTACAAGAGAATCATAAAAATGAACTCTTTTACAAGAGGTGTTCACATGACTACTCATGTGACTTACAAATGAGGATGATATCAAACATTTCAAGCATGTAGGCTTGGGTAAAATGCACCAACAGCTTCCCCTCAAGACTAACATGCTTGGCCTTCAAATAAGTCTTCAATCGTCCTTGATTTCCTGCAAGTCAATCATCAACTTGAATCTACTTAACTTTGTACCATCAAGAGCTTTAGTCAACATGTCTGCACATTGCATATCTGTAGAGACATAGGATAATTGAATATCCTTGCTCATTAGCTTCTCCCTTACATAATGGTAGTGGACTTCAATATGCTTGGTTCTAGCATGGTATACCTGATTAGCTGCTAGATGTAGTGAGCTTGTGTTGTCACCAAAAATGTGAGGTGTTGAAGAATGAAGTCCAAGATCTGTGTACAAAGACTTTAACCACATGATTTCTTGAGTGGCATTAGCCAAACCTCTATATTCAGCTTCAGTAGAAGATAATGCCAAGGTTGGTTGCTTCTTCGATGACCAAGAAATGATTTTTGAACCTGCAAATGATATATACCGTGATGTGCTTCTTCTATCATCTTTAGATCCGGTCCAATCTGCATCTGAGTAGACCTTTAGCTCAATATCTGAAGTATATGAATAGAACAAAACTTCATTCATGGTCCCCTTTAGGTACTTGAGGACTCTCTTGGCCGCTTCCATATGTGGTCTTCTCGGCTTATGCATAAACTGACTCAATATGCTAACACTATAGCATATATCCACACTTGTGAGTGTTGCATAGTTCAAACTTCCAACCAAGCTTTGATAGCTTGTGATGTCTTCAATTGGCTCTCCTTCATAAGCACTAAGCTTATGATTTTGCTCCATAGGTGTCCCTGCACACTTGGTATTTTCCATCTTGAACTTGACAAGCATGTCATGGACATACTTCCTTTGTGTGATGTATATACCTGAATCTGTGTAGATAAACTCCAATCCAAGAAAATAAGTGAGTGGTCCGAGGTCACTTATTTTGAACTCCTCCTTCATTTGACTCTTTACCTGTTTGATTCCTTCAAGTTCATTGCCTGTGATAATAATATCATCAACATACACACATAAATAGATCACTTCAGATCCATTCCTCTTTATGAACAAAGAGGTATCCGCCTTGCTAGCTTTGAATCCTTGGTCCTGCAAATAAGTCACCAATCTGAAATTCATAGCTCTTGGAGCTTGATTCAATCCATACAAAGCTTTCTTTAGTTTGCATACATAATTAGGATGATGTGCATCCTCATATCATGGAGGTTGTGCCATATACACTTCCTCAGAAATCCATCCATTCAAGAAAGCATTCTTTACATCAAGTTGATAGAGATTCCAATTTCTAGATGCAGCAAGACTAATGAGAACCCTAATTGTAGGCATTTTTGCAACAGGAGAGAAAGTCTCCTCATAATCAATACCATGGGTTTGAGCAAACCCTTTAGCAACTAACCTTGCTTGGTGTCTATTTATACTTCCATCTAGATTCCTCTTGATTTTGTATATCCATCGAGATCCAATTACCTTCATAGATGGCTTGTTAGGTACAAGCTCCCAAGTGTCATTCTCCTTCAAGGCTTCCATTTCTTCATCCATTGCATCTCTCCAAGATTTCTTGCTTTGTGCTTCTTCGAATGTGGTAGATTCTTCATTGGTTGAATCCTTTGCAATGTAGATTGAGTGCTTGGTGACCAAAGAAGTATCATAACCAAACCTCTCTGGTTTCTTCTTCTCCCTCGAAGACCTTCTAAGTGGTTGATGTGAGCTCTCGGGTCCATATGTAGCATCCTGCATCTTTGCTTTACCTTTGTTCTTCCATAGCTTTAGTCTTTCCAAGTCTTCTAGGTCAATCTTCGAATCACTTTCTTCAATCTGCTTTGGCTCCTTTGGTTGAAGTGATGGAAAATCTTCATCCAAGTCATATGGCAGCTTCACTTTCCTGTCATCATCAAACCATGATTTGTTTCCATAAAAAATTACATCTCTACGCACAGAAAATCCTTTATTGGTTGGATTGTACAATCTATATCCTTTTTGGTTTTCATCATAACCAATGAATACACACTTCTCTGCCTTGGGATCCAATTTCCCTCTTACTTGAGAAGGAATGTGAGCATAGGCTAAGCATTCAAAGATTTTGCAATGCTCTAGACTAGGCCTTCTTCCATTCCACACTTCATATGGAGTGGTTCCATCTAGTGACTTAGATGGAAGTCTATTTATGAGATATGTGGCTGTGGACACAGCCTCTGCCCATAGGTAGTTTGGCAATCCCTTTTCGTTGAGCATGGACCTTGCTGCTTCCACAATAGCTCTGTTCCTCCTCTCTGCTACACCATTGAGTTCGGGTGTATACCTTGTAGTGACTTCCCTTTTAATGCCTCTTTCATGCAAGAAGGCATCAAATTCAGAAGAGAAGTATTCTCCTCCACCATCTGATCTGAGTCGTTTCAAAGTCCTACCTGTTTGGTTTTCAACAAGAGCAATATACTTCTTAAAGCAATTAAACACTTCATCCTTGTGCTTCATGAAAAACAGAATAGTCCACCTGCTACAATCATCTATGAAAGACACATAATATCTTGAGCCTGATATAGATGGCTCCTTACTTGGACCCCACACATCCGTGTGAACTAGATCCAAAGGATTTGATACATATATCCTTTCTTATTGAAAGGTTGTCTATGAGCCTTGCCGAGTTGACAAGCTTCACACTTATAAATCATGTGTTGCCTTGTGATATTAGGCAAACCAAGTACACTTTGGTCCCTGCAAATTTGTTTGAGTGTCCTCTCACCAATGTGAGCAAGCCTTTTGTGCCATATCTCCAACTCTGTAAGAGTTTGAGATCCATAGCTAAACAAAGTTATGTTCTTTGTATCTTCCACTTCAAAAGTGAAAAGCCTTCCTGTCTTCTCTCCTTTGGCAATCCTTCCAAAGCCTTGCCTTGGGTCTTCAACATATGCTCCAAATCGATTGAATCTAACCTGCAATCCTTTTTCAACAATCTGTCCAACACTTATTAAATTTTGGTAATTGTAGGGACATACAAGACTTTGCTTAAGAGGTTCATATTCCCATCTGATGTCTTCACATTACCTATCTTCTCCACTGAGTGCTTTGTGTCATCTCCTGTCTGCACTTCATGCTTGTTATGAGGATCTTCCAAATCAGAAAGTAAAGCCACATTTCCTGCTACATGGTTCGAGCATCCCGAATCAATGTAAAATATGTGATCATCATCCTTACCCTTCTTCGCTGATAGATTCATAATCAATAATGAATCTTCTTGACTTTGGTCCTCTGCATAGTTACTGTAATCTCTTCTTCCTCTATGGCCACTTTGATGGTTGTTGTTGTTGTAATTGTTGTTGTAGTAGTTGTTGTTGTTGTAGCCTCCATTGTATATACCTCTATTTGATCCATAGCCACCTCTATTGAATCCTCTTCCTCTTGAGTTCCTCAGGTTCCTGAAACATTCTTCAGTAGTATGATTAGATAAGCCACATATGTTGCAAGGTTGAGATTATTGGAATCTCCCCCTGCCTTGCTTTCCACCTCTGCCTCTTCCTCTTCCTCTAGCTCTTCCTCTAGCTGCAAAGTTTGCTTGGAAAGAGCTACCTTCATCTTCATTCTTCCTATTCTTTGACTTGTCCTTGACCTTAGCTTTATCAAAATATAAGGCAGATGTTTGATTACCTCTTGAGGACTCACCACCTTTGCTAATCTTTGCTTCATGAGTGAAGAGTTGGCCCATGAGTGTGTTGAGGTCAGGTACATGCATATCCATGTATAAATCCATGGCTGTTGTGAATGACTCCCACTTGTGGTCTGCTTTGATTCCATTCATGATTTGTCTTATGATTTGCTCCTCTTGAATTACCTCTCCAATGCTTCCAAGTTGGTCGGAAATCTCCTTCATCTTTGTGACATAATCAGTCACATTTTGCTTCGGGCTTTTCTTCATTGTTGTGAACTCCATCCACAATTGGTTCTTCCTTGCTCGAGTGTTGGAAGAGAAGAAAGAAGCAAGTGCATTCCAGGTCTCTCTTGATGTCTTGCATCCCTTGACATGAGGTAAAAGAAAATCAGAGATTGAGTTTAGAATATAGGACCTTGCAAGTGCATCCTTCGAACACCAATTCGAAAGTCCTTCCACTTCTTCATGTGATGGTTGCCCTTTGTTCCTCATGGTTTGCATTGCTTCATCTCCGGATATGAATCCATATAGATTCCTCCCTTGAAGGTAAGCCTCCATCCTTAGAGACCATGCCGGGTAGTTGTTTCGATCCAATTTGTCAATTGTTGATGGAAATCCATCTCCCATGTTGCTTGACTATGCTCTGATACCACTGTGAAGAGAGATGGTGGATGCAATCCAAAGATGAGTAGTTGCTGCTACAACCAACTTCACACCAGCCAACTGAGACTTCAGAGTTGATTAGTAGACCCTTTAAGATTCCTAAATCCACCAAAATATCAGCCAAGTACTTTGGAACATGTATCCCAAAAGTTTAAGTCAAGACAGACTAGTTGCGAAATGACTAGCTCCCAAAACTTGCTATTTTTGGACATACACCTGCTAGAAAAAATGAACAGTGCTCTCAACCTGGTAGGAATTAGAAAAATTCCTTTTGGGCATAGCAAATAGACTTAGCAAGATTCCCAATCCAAGTTAAAACACTTCAAATGATGGACTGAGCACTGAGAACAAGATATCTTCAAAAGTATTAATCCAATGACCTTGAAAATTTATACGTAGAAAGTAGACAGTATGAGATTTCTAATGCAAGTTAAATCACTGAAAAAGGCTCAGTAAAACTCGAGATATGACCTTCTGAAGGTACTGCTCTAAGTGAGTATGGCAGAGAACAAAAGAGAGAGGTAGATGATAATAAATGTATAGATTCACATATGATTACAACCACATTGGCAATGAACCTTTGCACAATGGGAGTAGAATGATTGAGCTATGGATTAAGCTCTTCAATCTCTACAAAATGACATGAAGTGGTCACGTACAAGGCTTGCTAATCACCTCTTCCTTCTTGCTCCTTTTATAGCTATTCTTGGAGGGAGTTTTGAATTCGAATTCGAATGGCTCCACCTAAAAGTGATCCCCAAAGTTAGGAGATATTCCCTCAGCTCAAAAAGTCGTGGGTTTTGGTAGTTAGATCCACGAAATTGCTTTTACATCATGCATGAGGTAAGCCATCCTTTTCGTTTTTCTTTTTTCAATTACAAGAGATAAAAATGAACTCTTTTACAAGAGGTGTTCACATGACTACTCATGTGACTTACAAATGAGGATGATATCAAACATATCAAGCATGTAGGCTTGGGTAAAATGCACCAACAGTAATGAGAATGAATGAAAAACAAGACTTAGAGAATTCCTGACTTTTCTATTTGTATCACAGATAAAAACTCAATTGAAGTGATCATTACATGTGTAAAAACTCAACTTTTATAAAGAAAGGAATATTTGAAAAAAATAAGAAATTGGAAAAAATTGAATAAATAAGAAACAAAAAATAGACACTTGCTACAATACCATCTATATCTTGCTTGTGCTGTATAACTTATATAATTAGAAAGAATTATAAAAGAAAAATGGATAATTTTTCTCTTTGCCTTTTTTCTTTTTTTTTTAATGATAATAATATTTTTTCTTATTTTTTTCTTATTTTTTCTTCTTTTCTCTTTCTCTTTTTTTTTTTTAATGATAATTTCCTCCAGTTCCTTTCTTCCCCTCCTATTTCTCTTCTTAGAAAAAGAATAAGGTATAACAAAGTGAAATAATTTCCAAGATGTCATAATTTCTTCTCTGTAACACTTTGATTTTCTTATCAAAAAGCCTAAATGTATATCAGATAATCATGTTCTTTTTCCATTGAATCAAATTTGATTTTTTTACCCAATAACCTTTGATCCTTTTTGACCCTGTTCTAGGGATAAACCCATCTTCTTTTGATAGGTTGTTCTTGGAATTTTTTGGCTTCCATATCCATTTAGTTTTGAGAACTTGTTTTGATGAGTAGTGCTTATGTGTACTTTGTTTCCACATTCTTCTCGTTCTGATGCCTTGATGCTTCTGACTATTCCATGGTTGCCACCTTTCTTCTATTTCTTCACCATCTTTTGGTCCTTCAATTTCCTTCTGTTTTTGATTGAATGAAGCTTGATCATAAAGTGGTTGTATTGGTAATGCCTTTGTATTTTGTAATGAAAAAGTAAACCCTTCCAGGTCCGAGTCATGAATTTCCTGTTGATCTTCCTGTTCTTCATCACTCCATAAAAGCATTAAAAACCTTTTGTGATTTACTGTCAAATTAAGCTTCATTTTTTCAAAATCCAAAATTACTTTACCTTGCTTTAGCCATGGTTGTCCCAAAATCAATTTCTCAGTCATCATGTGGTCTGGCCATTCTTCACAATCTATTCCCATATATTCTTCATTGAACTTAACTTTAATAGATGGTGAAGACAAGCTTTGTATTATCTGCCCTTCTAAGGTTTTGATAAATGTCTTGCTTTCAGTCCTTTTACACTTAAACTTATTCAACAAAGCTGAACTGATCAAATTTACCCGTGCTCCTAAATCTATCAAGACTTTGATTTTTTCATTCTGAAAATTCATTGTGATAACAGGCAAATGTTCTCTTTTTTTTAGAGGTGTTTCACACAAAAGGGCTTCTCTAAGAGCTCTGGTTTTTCTTATCCTTTCCTTTGCCTCTTCTTGAGCCTCCTTTCTTATATTTTCCTTTTCTTTTTTCCTATTTTGAGCTTGATGTATTCTTCTCCATTTAGAGACTGTTAATGGAAAATCATACCTTTTAACTCTGCATCCACTTATGAAGTTTGGCATGATTTCTCCATCTATGTTAGCTAGTTGGATAGCTCCACTGTTACTTATTTGATGTATAATATAAGGCCCATGTCCTTTTTTCTGAAATTTCTTCTGATGTTCCTTTACTGTGTATGCTAGAACTAGATCTCCTTCTTGTAGATCTTTTTCTTTAATATGAACATCATGATAAGCTTTTTGTCTTTTCTTGTCTGCATATATGCTCATAATTGCTTGGAGTCTAGAAGCTCCCAGTTTTTCCAATTCCATCACTCTCTCAGATAATTCATGTCCAGTCCATTTGTATTGACTTCCCACCTTTAGTGTTGGAATAAGGAATTCTATGGGCAGAACTGCATTTTGTCCATATACCAGATTGAATGGTGTGGTTCCTAATGCAGTTTTGTATGCCACTCTATAGGCCCATAGTACATGATTAAGTTGTAAATCCCAATCATTCCTGTTTGTGTTTACCAATTTTGACAATACAGTGCAAAGTACTTTATTAGTACTTTCTGCTAACCCATTGGCTTGTGGGTGATATGGGGCTGACTTTCTATGACTAATCATGAAATATTCAGTTATGTTTTCTATGATTTGGTTCAAAAAATGAGTCCCCCTATCACTTACCAATTCAATTGGTAGTCCAAATTTGGTAATGATATTTTCATAGAGAAACCTTGCAGTAGTCTGAGCATCATTTCTTTTTGTAGCCTTGGCCTCTGCCCATTTGGTCAGGTAATCTGTGGCTACTAGTATATATTCTGCATGGGATTGTTTTACTGGAGGATGTATGGATCCAATGAAATCCAACCCCCATTTACTAAATGCTCTTGCTGAAATCAATGGAGCTAATGGCATATTGTCTCTTTTATTTGGTTGACTCACCCTCTAACAAATGTCACATCTTTTTACATATGTTCTTGCATCAAGAAATAGGGTTGGCCACCAAAAACCAAAATATAATACGAGTTTAGCAGTCCTTTCACTTTAGAAATGTCCTCCTGCCACTCCAGAATGTGCCATTTCTAACATTTCCACATATTTATCTTCAGGAACACAAATTCTTAAATATCCATCCATCCCTCTCTTATACAATTGTTCTCCTATTAGTTGATACTCTTTAGAAATCATTTGTAGATTCTTTGAGTCTGCACTAACTCTTTCTTGTTTTCCTTTCTTGTTTCTTTTCAATTCCTCAATTATGTTCACACTCCATTCTGGGTTTTTCTGAAACCAATATAGAGTTACGATTTCTGAATTTTGCAAGGATTGACATTCCCAACAATTAGCAATATATTTTGTTACATCTTGAATCTTATTAGGCCAATGTACTCCCATCCTATTGAGATTACTTAAGGTGACTATTATGGAAGCATGAGTACAAGGGTTCCAACAATGAGCTCTTTTCAAATAATCTTGTTGCTCCTCTTTTGGAGTACAATATTCCAATATGCCTATATGGTTGAGGTGATACAAGTGCCCAGCTAACAGCATAAAATTCTTGCTTTGTAATACTAAATGTGTGTTGTTTCCAAATGTTCTACAAGGTCCCATGGTTAGCAAAGGTACTAAAGTCATGGCCCATTTAGGAATACTTTCTACTTTGAACAGATATGTATCTGGTAGGTCATCATCTAAAGGTGAACTTGGTTCTTTAGCTTGGATTCTGGACAAATGATCTGCTCTCAAATGTGTTTTTCCCTGTCTGACCACCACCTCAAACTCAAACTCCATCAGTAGAAGAAACCATCTGACTATCCTACCAGTGTGACAAGGTTTGTTTACTAGATAGAGTAAAGCTTGGTGATCCAAAAAGAATTTAAACTTGTTGGCCAAAAGATAATGTCTATATTTTTTCACAGCAAATATCATTCCCAACCCTTCCCTTTCAGTGGTTGTGTAATTTTTCTCTGCTGAATTCAGTTGCCTACTAGCATAAGCAACTGTGAAATCCAATTTGCTTCCTTCTATTGTTGTGCTAACACACATCCCAAGGCATAATTTGAAGCATCCACATGGACATGGAAAATTTTATCCCACTGTGGTTTTCAGAATTGGTGCTGTTACCAAACAAGTTTTTAGAGTCTCAAAAGCTTGGTCACACTCTCTGGTCCACTCAAATTTTGTGATCAAAGCATACAAAGGTTTAGCTATGTCAGCAAACTTGTGTACAAATTTTCTATAATACCTGCAATGTCCCATGAAATTTTGAAGTTCCTTTACATTTGTTGGTCTTGGAAATTGCACTATGGCCTTAATTTTTCTCTCATCACTTGAAATTCCTTTTTTGGAGACTATGTGACCTAACATTCTTCCTTGTCTTACAAAGAACACACACTTCTCTATATTTAAACATACTCTGTATGTTTTGCATTTCCTGAATATGTTTTCTAAATCTTCCAAATGATCCTGTCTTTTTAATGAAAAAGTACAAAGATCATCCACATAAATTTCCATTACATTCCTCAAGAATTCTTTAAAGATATGACACATCAATCTTTGAAAAGTTGTTGGGGCATTAGTTAACCCAAAGGGCATAACCCTAAAAGCATAAATTCCCCATTCTATGGAAAAGGCAATTTTATGTTGGTCTTCCAAAGCTATGGGTACCTGATTGTATCCTGAAAAGCCATCCAAAAAACTATAAACCTCCTTCCCTGCAACTCTTTCTAGAAGATGGTCTGTTATAGGCAATGGCTAGCTATCCCTTATAGTTGCAGCATTCACTTTTTTCAAATTAATGCATACCCTAAGTTTCCCATTCTTTTTTGGTACTACAACTATAGGAGATATCCATTCTGTGTATTCAATCTCATAGATGAAATTGGCAGCCAGCACCTTATCAATTTCTTCCTTTATTTTAGCAGAGTATTTATCATTGAATGTGTAATGTCTTTGTTTGCTAGGCTTTGCATCAGGTGTAATAGGTGTTGGTGTAAATCACAAGCCTACATATTTGGCTTGGAAGATATCATGAAGACTCTACATGCATGAAGAATCATAGGAACATATGCTAGTGATTACTTACTGTTGGTGCAGACCAATCACCAATTGAAGGCTTGGAAGATCAAATGATGAAGGAAGAATCAATTCCTAAAGTGTGGAAGAAGATTACATTCAGAGGACAAGAGAAGTGTACACATATGTACATTAGCATAGTCATAGATGACTTAGATCTTTTGTTCAGTAAGAATCATGTACAAATTATCTATAAATACTTTGAAAAAAGTCAGGGCATGTATGAGAGCATATGTGACAATAGTTAGAAGTCAAGAATGAGGGAGATAGAAGTTATGAGATAGAAGAAAAGTTAGTTGTGTTAGCTCTCATCACTCAGTTGTAATTTCTCTGAGTAAATGGAAATTTTTGCGCCCGATGTTTCTGCGTGTTCTCCTTCTACAGTAGATCAATTGTGAAATGCTTTTGTACAAGTCTAAGTTGAGAGTTGCTTGACCTCTGTGCAAAGTTTTAGCTTCCAATTGTAATCAGGCTGAGTGAATTAAGTGTAGGAACATTCATATGTGAAGTATGTTCACTGGTTCCTAAAACAGGCGCAGATTTCGAAGTTAATATTTTGATCATTTCTCCTAGCACAGTTTAAAGTTTTGCATGAGTGAGGGCTTAATCTTTAAGTTGGAAGATAAGCTACTCATGTCTAGAAGCATTTTGTAAAACGGGTTCTATTCAAGGAGAACCAAGTCTTAAAAGTTACAGGTGTAAAGTCGACTGTTCTGGATGACAGTTTCTGACATAGGTAACTTGAGAAGTTGATTTCTCAAGTTATACTTAATCTTTTGAAGAGATTTAACTTGGAGTAGATGTGCAATCTCTAGGAGATACTTCGTACAAAGTTTCATTAAAAACGTTACACGTTTGATAGGTCAATGTGGAGAAATAGTGCAGCAGACTTTTCTGTGTTTCATCTTCTTCACAGATTTGTTAATCTTTTGATAATTAGCAATTGATCCTCTAAATTAGTGGAGTGTTTGACTTACTCTTGGTATAGAGGTGCTCTAATCACAAGAGTAAGTTGTTCTTTTGGAGATTAACATTCTCCATCAGTGGTATCAGAGCAGGAGACATCAATTTGAAGAAAGAAGGATCCCGACTGCTGCAGATTCAAGAAATTCTACACTTGAAGGATTAAGAAGTGAAAGCTTGGAGTCAAAGCTTGAGGAGAAGACTATTTGACATCAAGAAAGGCAAAAGGAGTCCAATTCGAAGTAAAGGTACATACATTGTTTGTAAAGCTTGAAGATTTCAATACACAGGTGGACACAAGATGGGAGAAAGCTTGCAGATTGATAAGCTAGATAGGGAGAACTATCCAGCATGGTCCATGAGGATGGAAGCACACCTCATGAGCAAAGATCTTATATCATTTATTACAGGAGATGAAGAAAAACCTGAGTTTGCAGATCCAAGTATTCCTACTAGGGAAGAGCTTGCAATGTTGAAGACTTGGATGAGAAAGGATGCTCAAGCAAGGAGTATCATCTACATGGCTGTAAATGATTACCTTCTACCTCACATCAGAGGTTTGGAAAGTGCCACAGATGTTTGGAATGCCTTGGAAGAGCATTTCCAAAATACAACTAAGTCAAGGAAGTCCTCACTATGGGCTGAGTTCACAACCTTCAAGAAGAAGAGCTCACAATCAATTTCAGATTATGTGGCAAGGATGAAAGATATTGCAGATAGCTTGGGAGCAGTGGATGAAGATATTGAAGAAGAAAAGTTGGTAAGACAAATACTTACAGGTTTGAGAGGAGATGAGAAGTGGAAGCCTTTTATATTGTCCATAGAATTGTCACTTGATCACTTTACTCCTGACCTTAATCAATTGCTAGGACATATGCTAACCTTTGAGCAGGATCTTAAAGGAGACAATGATAGAAGTACAAGTCAAGCTATGTACTCCAAAGACAAGAAAAAGAATGGCAAGGGAAAGCAATCAAATGATGATGAAGGGAATTCAAATCAAGCTAACTTCACAAAAGGGAAGACAAATTTCAGAGGTAAAGGAAGAGGAGGTAAGAACAAAGATAATGCTAAAGCTTGTTGGATTTGTGGCAGAACAAATCATTTGGCAAATGATTGTTGGTATAACAATCAAAATGGAGGATACAACAATCAGAATTATAGTCAAAGAGGTAGAGGAGGCAGAAACCAAAGAGGCAACATCAGAGGAAGAGGTGGTAGGACATCATATGGTAGAGGAGGTGGAAGAAACTTCCAATCTCAGTCCTACAACAATAATTATTACAATTATGCATCAGATCAGAAGGATGACATGACTCTTATCTTGAATGCAACTCATGAATCAATGGGAGAAGATCAAAGAGTGTTTTATATTGACTCAGGGTGCAGCAACCATCTGAGTGGGAATCTATCTTTAATGACTGATATGGAAGCAAGGGTGAATGGACATACAGTTCAAACAGGTGACAATACCAAACATAAAGTGGAGAGCATTGGATCAGTGAAGACAAAGAGTGGAAGTACACTTCTGAGCAAGGTACTTTATGTTCCTACTATTCCTAAAAATCTGATA
The DNA here is from genome assembly GCA_020310875.1 of Ceratopteris richardii. NCBI lineage: Eukaryota > Viridiplantae > Streptophyta > Polypodiopsida > Polypodiales > Pteridaceae > Ceratopteris > Ceratopteris richardii. The sequence continues at coordinate 62,853,453 of CM035431.1, forward strand.
AGTGTAGGGCAAATTGTGGAGAAAGGATATGAGGTAAGATTCACAAATGATGGTGTTTATGTACAAGATCCAAATCAGGGATATAGAAATATAATTGCAGGTAAAAAGGAAGGAAGATTGTTCACTCTCAAAGTCCAAGGTAATGTGGGACATGCATTATTTACCTATGGAAGTCAAAAGGTATCTGAATTAGACCTATGGCATAAAAGGCTAGGTCATTTCAATGAGAGAGCTATAAAGGAGATGTCAAAGAATCAGGTGGTGCTTGGATTGCCAAATATTGAAGGGCAACATATGGTGTACAAGTGTGAAGCTTGTCAATTAGGTAAAGCACATAAGAGTTCTTATAACAAATCAGGGTACAAGTATTCAAATATGCTTGAATTGGTTCATACAGATGTATGGGGTCCCTCAAGGGACTATAGCATAAATGGATCCAGATATTATGTGTTGTTTGTTGATGATGCAACCAGGTGGATTACTTTGTATGTAATCAAGGATAAATCAGAAGTTTTCAAGACATTCAAACATTTTCATGCTTATGCAGAAAGGATCACAAGACAAAAGCTCAAGAGGTTAAGATTAGATGGAGGGGGAGAGTATTTCTCAAAAGAGTTTGATGATTATTTGTGGAATGCAGGTAGCAAAAGAGAAGTGACTTGCAGGTACTCCCCTCAACAAAATGGAGTAGCAGAAAGGAGGAATAGGACTCTTGTAGAGTTTGCAAGAGCTATGATGAAGGAAAAGAATTGTCCAAATTACTTATGGGCAGAAGCTATTAACACTGCAACATACCTTGTGAATAGGTTGCCTTGCAAAGCTTTGGATGGAGGAACCCCTTATGAAGCATGGTGGGGTAAGAAGCCTAGTCTTGATCATTGTAAAGTATTTGGATGTATTGCATATGCTTATGTTCCTTCACAATTAAGACATAAGCTAGAACCAAAAGCAGAGAAGTATGTGTTTATTGGATATGATGATAGACAGATGGGTTACAGGTTGTGGAGTCCATCCACAAAGCAATTTCTTGTTACTAAAGATGTGACATTTGATGAGCAAAATATGTGGTATATAGGATCACCAAATGAGTATACAGATGTTGAAGAAATACAAAGGAAAGGAAAGGCAAAGGTAAAAGTTTGTGAAGAAATTGTTGATGAAGTTGACTCTAGATGTAGAGTGCAGGATCATGTAGAAGAAGGGCCAAGATTTGATCCAGAATCAAATGAGGCTGAAACTTCAAGAAGTGCAGAAATCAGGAGGTCTACAAGAGAAAGGAAAGAGCCTATAAGGTATAGTTATGATACATCTTTCCTAACAACAAAAGATTATGCCTACATTGTGAAAACAGAAGAAGATCCAACTACTTATGAAGAAGCCAAAGGTAAACAGAATTGGGAGAAGGCAATGCAGGAAGAGCATGATGCTCTACTTGAAAATGAAACTTGGGAACTAGTACCAAGACCAATGAATCAGAAGGTCATTGGATGTAAGTGGGTATATAAAACAAAGAGGTTTGCAGATGGTAAGGTGTCTAGATATAAGGCTAGACTTGTAGTCAAAGGTTATGCCCAAACTTATGGGGTAGATTATGATGAAACCTTTAGTCCTGTTGCTAAGATGTCTACAATTAGGACATTGATTGCTATTGCTACTTGTAAGGGATGGAAATTGTCACAATTGGATGTGAAGAATGCATTTCTAAATGGATACATTGCAGATGAAGTATATATGGAGCAACCAGAAGGTTTCATGGAATCAATTGGATCAGATTATGTGTGTAAGCTCAAGAGAGCTTTATATGGGTTGAAGCAAGCTCCAAGAGCTTGGAATTACAGATTGGTTAAGTTCTTGAATGAATGTGGATTTCAAGCATCAAAGGCAGATAGTAGCTTGCTAGTGAAGGCAAGTGAAAATGGATACATTTACATGTGCATTTATGTTGATGATATTATTGTTACAGGAACAGATGCTCAAGGAATCAATGAACTCAAGAAGCAAATAGAGAAGGAGTTTAAGATAAGTGACTTGGGAAACTTATCTTATTTTCTAGGAATGCAGATTGTGTATACTCAACATGGAGTATATGTTTCACAAGAGAGATACTTGAAGAATCTTCTAGTCAAGTTTAACATGGAAGATTGCAGGACCTCAACTAAACCATTGGAGGTAAATCATAAATTAAGCAGGTATGGAGGTGAAGAGTTCAATGACATGAAGAAATATCAGAGTTTGGTAGGTAGTTTAATCTATGCTACCTTGACAAGGCCAGATATATCATATGCAGTAGGTGTGTTGTCACAATTCATGCATTGTCCAAAGAAGACTCATTGGATTGCAGCCCAAAGGGTACTCAGATATATCAAAGGAACCCTAAGTGAAGGTTTGTATTATGGTTTCACTTCTGACACAAGAATCAAAGTGTTTAGTGATGCAGATTGGGCAGGTGACTCAGATGATAGAAGGTCTACTCATGGATATCTATGTTATGTTGGAGACAAGTTAGTTTCTTGGTGTTCAAAGAAGCAACATACAGTTGCTTTATCATCCACAGAAGCTGAGTATAAGGGAATGGTAGAAGCTGCAAAAGAAGTGATATGGTTGAAGACCTTGATGAAAAGTTTTGAGTTTGATCATAGTACTCCAATAATTTTTGGAGACAATATGAGTTCTTTGTATTTGGCAGCTAACCCTGTTTTTCATGCCAGGACTAAGCATATAGAGATTCAGTATCATTTCTTGAGGGAAAAGGTACTAGATAAAGAGATTGAAGTGATGTATACTCCAACAAAAGAACAAGTGGCAGATATGATGACAAAGAGTCTGGATGGACCTAAGTTACAAAGATTCAAAGACATGGCAAGTATAAAGAAGACAGAGAAAACCTCAATTGATGATTGAGGGGGAGCTGTTGGTGCAGACCAATCACCAATTGAAGGCTTGGAAGATCAAATGATGAAGGAAGAATCAATTCCTAAAGTGTGGAAGAAGATTACATTCAGAGGACAAGAGAAGTGTACACATATGTACATTAGCATAGTCATAGATGACTTAGATCTTTTGTTCAGTAAGAATCATGTACAAATTATCTATAAATACTTTGAAAAAAGTCGGGGCATGTATGAGAGCATATGTGACAATAGTTAGAAGTCAAGAATGAGGGAGATAGAAGTTATGAGATAGAAGAAAAGTTAGTTGTGTTAGCTCTCATCACTCAGTTGTAATTTCTCTGAGTAAATGGAAATTTTTGCGCCCGATGTTTCTGCGTGTTCTCCTTCTACAGTAGATCAATTGTGAAATGCTTTTGTACAAGTCTAAGTTGAGAGTTGCTTGACCTCTGTGCAAAGTTTTAGCTTCCAATTGTAATCAGGCTGAGTGAATTAAGTGTAGGAACATTCATATGTGAAGTATGTTCACTGGTTCCTAAAACAGGTGCAGATTTTGAAGTTAATGTTTTGATCATTTCACCTAGCACAGTTTAAAGTTTTGCATGAGTGAGGGCTTAATCTTTAAGTTGGAAGATAAGCTACTCATGTCTAGAAGCATTTTGTAAAACGGGTTCTATTCAAGGAGAACCAAGTCTTAAAAGTTACAGGTGTAAAGTCGACTGTTCTGGATGACAGTTTCTGACATAGGTAACTTGAGAAGTTGATTTCTCAAGTTATACTTAATCTTTTGAAGAGATTTAACTTGGAGTAGATGCGCAATCTCTAGGAGATACTTCGTACAAAGTTTCATCAAAAACTTTACACGTTTGATAGGTCAATGTGGAGAAATAGTGCAGCAGACTTTTCTGTGTTTCATCTTCTTCACAGATTTGTTAATCTTTTGATAATTAGCAATTGATCCTCTAAATTAGTGGAGTGTTTGACTTACTCTTGGTATAGAGGTGCTCTAATCACAAGAGTAAGTTGTTCTTTTGGAGATTAACATTCTCCATCACTTACCACTATTACCTTATTGTAAAAGTCAATTTGACTTAGAATCTTTCGTAATCACCTACCCAAATTATTCGTAGAAAAGGTAGTTCACTTGATTGAGAGAATATCTCCAAGTTTTTAGAAGCTTGATTAGAAGGAGCCAAGAATTTGAATTTGAATTCAAATTCTTAATCATCACATATAAAAGTGATCAAGAAAAGTGGCGGTTAGAGACATCACTCCCGAGCTTCATTCTACTGTCATTGAGTGTGTGTGAGGACTAAATCATAGCCTACACCTCTCTACACCATTTGCCAATGCTTGTCATGCCAATGGGATTGTACACAAGTGTTAATTTATAGATACATTTACATCATTCATTTCTATGCTCACTGATTGTCTACTCCAAAGTCTGTCAACTTGTCAAGGGCATATCTCAGCCAATACTACTCCAAATTCAGTGATTCAAAGCTTGTTGGATTCAGCTCAAAGTCATCTACATGCTGAAAAAGTTTGAAGCGATTTCATTCAGCCAATTCAGAGAAATCGTCGTCGAGGTGCTCACTAGTCTATCTCTACTACAGTCCTAAAAAGTCGGGGGTATACCAAATCTTGCTAAATTAATTTCTCTTAGCATAGTTCATTATTTTACATCATTACACTTGAAAATGGTAGCTTTCTAAGCTAATTGAATACCCCTAGAAGGAATTTTATCAATTGCTACTGTGTTGGTCACACTGAGCAAAACATTGAGCAGGTGTCTAGACCAAAATGGAAGGTTTTCTTGAGTTTGTGACTTCCAAAGTTATCTGTTTTGATTCAATCATTACACACTTCATTTCCAAAGGACATAGGCCATTTCTTGGTGTCATTGGAAAGCTAAAGGAGTCTACTAATCAAGTTTGAGGCTAAAGAGGGCTGGTACAAAGCAGGTTTAGCAGTACCTACTCAAACTCTTGGATCATCCATCCATCTTTCCTAACAATGGTATCAGAGCAAATAAGGTAAAATGGGAGATGGTTTTCCTTCATTCATTGATAAATTGGACAGGAACAACTATCAAGCTTGGTCTCTAAGGATGAAGACCTACTTACAAGGAAGGAGTCTCTATGGATACATCTCAAGAGATGAGGAATTGCCCTCATTCAAAGCAAGAGGTTTCCCAACCAAGGAGGAGCAAGAAAAACTCAACACATGGTGTGCAAGGGATGCATTGGCAAGGTCTTATCTGCTCAACTCTATATCTGACTTTCTTTTACCTCATATCAGAAATTGTAAGACTTCCCAAGAGACTTGGGAAACCTTGTCATCATATTTTTCCTCCAATACAAGGGCGAGGAAAAATCAGTTGTGGATTGAATTCACAACTCTAAGGAAACAACCTAAGCAAGCTGTTTCAGAATTTATGACCAAGATCAAAGATGTTGGAGATCAGTTAGCAAGCATAGGAGAAGAGATTGAAGAGGAACAAATTGTAAGGCGGGTAATCAATGGGATCAAGGTTGATGACAAGTGGGAAAGCTTCACCACTACAATGGATCTCTACATGGACATGCACACTCCAGATCTTACAACTCTCATGGGTCAACTATTCACACATGAAGCAAAGCTTACCAAGAGTGGAGATACTACCAAAGGTAACAACTCTTCTGCCCTATACACTGATAAGAAATCTAAGGATAAAGGCAAGACTAAGAAGGTGGAAGATGAATGCTCTACCTCCCAAGCCAACTATGCAGGGAGAGGTAGATCTTCAAGAGGTAGGGGCAGAGGAGGTAAGCAAGGTAGGGGGAGACCCTATAACACATCACCATGTAACATTTGTGGTTTGTCAAATCACACCACAGATGAGTGTTGTAGGAATTACAAAAATCTGAGAGGAAGAGGCTACCAAAGAGGTGGATACTCTCAGTCTAGAGGAAGGTTCAACCATCACTAAGGCCACAACAACAATTATAACAACAACTACAACAACAATTACAATGGCAACTACCAAGGAGGATTCAGAAACAGAAAGGACTACAACAACTACACAGAGGAGCAGGATGACTCTCTCTTGATCATGAACATGACTTCAAAGTCAGGTACAAATGATGATCACTTATTTTATATTGATTCAGGGTGTTCAAATCATGTGGCTGGTAATGTTGCACTACTCTCTGATCTTGAGGAACCAAAAGGTAAACACCAAGTCCAAACAGGTGATGATACAAAGCATTCTGTAGTTAAGTTGGAAATGTGAAAACTTGTGATGGTAATCAGAATTTGTTGAGCAGAGTACTTTATGTACCTACAATTACAAAGAACTTGATGAGTGTTGGTCAGATTGTAGAGAAAGGGTTGCAGGTCAGATTCAATCAGTATGGAGCATTTGTGGAGGACCCAAGACATGGATTCAAAAGGATAGCTAAAGGAGAAAAATCAGGTAGACTTTTCACTTTTGAGTTGGAAGATACAAAGAACATTGCATTATACAGTTATAAAGATCAAACACTTTCAGAGCTTGAGATTTGGCACAAGAGATTAGGGCACATAGGAGAAAGGACCTTGAAGCAAATGTGCAGGGACCAATGTGTGCTTGGGATACCTAATGTATCCAAGCAACATATGATTTACAAGTGTGGTGCTTGTCAATTGGGTAAGTCTCACAGGTTACCCTTCTCAAGGAAAGGATATATGCATGAAGACTACCTAGAGCTGGTACACACAGATGTTTGGGGACCTAGCAAAGACCCCTCACTCTCAGGTTCAAGGTACTATGTGTCTTTTATTGATGAATATAGTAGATGGACTGTATTATACTTTATGAAGCACAAGGATGAGGTGTTTAATTGCTTTAAAAAATATCTTGTATCAGTTGAAAATCAGACAGGAAGGAATTTGAAGAGGCTAAGGTCAGATGGAGGAGGTGAATACTTCTCCAATGAATTTGAGGACTTCTTGCAGGACAGAGGCATCAAAAGGGAAATAACAACAAGGTATTCTCCTGAACAGAATGGGGTAGCAGAAAGAAGAAATAGGTTAATTTTTGAGACATCTAGATCTATGCTTAATGAGAAGAAGTTACCTAACTACCTATGGGCAGAGAGTGTTTCTACTGCCACCTATCTCATAAACAGGTTACCATCAAAGTCACTTGATGGTATGACACCAAATGAAGCATGGCATAGTAAAAGACCATCATTAGATCATTGCAAAATTTTTGGATGTGTAGCATATGTACACATACCTTCATAGGTTAGAGGTAAGCTAGATCCAAAGGCTAAAAAATGCATTTTTATTGGGTATGATTTAAATAAAAAAGGTTACAGGTTTTATAACCCTACCAATAAAGGATTTATGGTAAGCAGAGATGTGATCTTTGATGAGAATGATTCTTGGTATGAGAATGAATTCAGGAAGGTCAAATTACCCTATGATTTGGAAGAAGAATTTCCAAAACTTACAAAGGAGGAACCTACTCAGAATGGAGAGTCAAGTTCAGATGATGAAGATTCAATCAACCTTGAAGAATTCAAGGCATGGAAATCCAAAGGCAAAATGAAGATGAAGAAGCTTGAGGACATACCAGAATCTTCAACTCAATCAATCAGAAGGTCTCAAAGAGAAAGCAAAAAACCTATCAGATATGGGTATGATACATCTCTTGTTACTAAACATTCAATTTATCTTGCAAAGGATTTGTCAAATGAAGAATCAAGATCATATGAAGAAGCAATCACAAAATCAGAATGGGAAGAGGCTATGGATGAGGAGATTGAAGCACTCAAGGAGAGTGATACATGGGAGTTAGTACCCAAGGACTCCATGAAGGTAATAGGATCCAGATGCATCTATAAATTGAAAAGAAATTCTGATGGCACAATTAACAGGTACAAGGCCAGATTGGTAGCCAAGGGTTTTGCACAAACCCAAGGCATTGACTATGAAGAAACATTTTCTCCTGTGGTCAAGATGCCAACAATCAGAGTGTTGGTGAGTGTGGCTGCATCAAAGAATTGGAATATGTACCAATTGGATGTCAAGAATGCTTTCTTGAATGGATGGATCTCAGAAGAGGTTTATATGTCACAACCTCCTGGCTATGAAGACCCTAAGAAGGTAACTTATGTTTGCAAATTAAAGAAGGCTTTATATGGATTGAAGCAGGCACCTAGGGCATGGAATTACATGCTAACTACATACCTCCAAGACCAAGGTTTTGTCATGAGCAATGATGTCAATGGAATCAGAAGCATCAAAAGCCAGATGATGAAGGAATTCAAGATCAATGATCTTCGATTATTGAAGTATTTTTTGGGACTTGAATTAGTTTACACTAATTCAGGGATATACATTACTCAGAAGAAGTATGTGCAGGACATGTTGAAGAAATTTCACTTGCAGGATGCTAAAGCAGCTAGCACTCCAATGGAGGTGAACCTAAAGCTAAGTGCCCATGAAGGTGATGAAGTCCAAGACATTACAGGTTATCAAAGTATGGTGGGTAGCTTGAACTATGCTACCTTAACTAGAATTGATATTGCATATGGAGTTAGTGTGCTAAGTCAATTCATGCACAAACCAAGGGTATCTCACTTAGAGGCTGCCAAGAGAATATTGAAGTATCTCAAGGGTACACCGAATCATGGTTTGTATTTTCCTTATACTTCAGATATTGATATAAAAGTCTATTCAGATGCAGATTGGGCAGGATGCAAGTATGATAGGAGGAGCACTTCGGGATACATTTCTTTTGCAAGAGACAAACCAATTTCATGGTCTGCAAAGAAGCAACCAACTGTTGCATTGTCTTCTACAGAGGTAGAGTATAGAGGGCTAGCTAATGCCACTCAAGAAGCAATTTGGATTAAGATTTTGTATACAGAATTGGGCCTATATACTAGGCCTCCAATTATCCTTGGAGATAATACAAGTTCTCTTCACCTTGCAGCTAATCCTATCTATCATGCTAGGACAAAACACATAGAAGTACATTACCATTATGTAAGGGAGAAGTTGCTAAGCAAGGACATTCAGCTGACCTATGTGTCAACCAACATGCAATGTGCAGATTTGCTGACTAAAGCTTTGGATGGGACCAAACTTTGCAGGTTCAAATCTATGATTGGGTTGCAGGATGTACTTGAAGATTGAAGATGAAGACTTAAGCCAAAATGTTTGGCTTGAGGGGGAGCTGTTGGTGTAAATCACAAGCCTACACATTTGGCTTGGAAGATATCATGAAGACTCTACATGCATGAAGAATCATAGGAACATATGCTAGTGATTACTTACCACTATTACCTTATTGTAAAAGTCAATTTGACTTTGAGTCTTTTGTAATCACCTACCCAAATGATTCGTGGAAAAGGTAGCTCACTTGATTGAGAGAATATCTCCAATTTTTTAGAAGCTTGATTAGAAGGAGCCAAGAATTTGAATTTGAATTCAAATTCTTAGTCATCACATATAAAAGTGATCAAGAAAAGTCGCGGTTAGAGACATCACTCCCAAGCTTCATTCTACTGTCATTGAGTGTGTGTGAGGACTACATCATAGCCTACACCTCTGTACACCATTTGGCGATGCTTGTCATGCCAATGGGATTGTACACAAGTGTTAATTTATAGATACATTTACATCATTCATCTCTATGCTCACTAATTGTCTACTCCAAAGTCTGTCAACTTGTCAAGGGCATATCTCAGTCAATACTACTCCAAATTCCGTAATTCAAATCTTGTTCGATTCAGCTTAAAGTCATCTACATGCTGACAAATTTTGAAGTGGTTTCATTCAGCCAATTCAGAGAAATCGTCATCGAGGTGCTCACTGGTCTATCTCTGCTACAGTCCTAAAAAGTCGGGGGTATACCAAATCTTGCTAAATTAATTTCTCTTAGCATAGTTCATTAGTTTACATCATTCCACTTGCAAATGGTAGCTTACTAAGCTAATTGAATACCCCTAGAAGGAATTTTATCAATTGCTACTGTGCTGGTCACACTGAGCAAAACATTGAGCAGGTGTCTAGACCAAAATAGAAGGTTTTCTTGAGTTTGTGACTTCCAAAGTTATCTGTTTTGATTCAATCATTACACACTTCATTTCCAAAGGACATAGGCCATTTCTTGGTGTCATTGGAAAGCTAAGGGAGTCTACTAATCAAGTCTGAAGCTAAAGAGGGCTGGTACAAAGCAGGTTTAGCAGTACCTACTCAAACTCTTGGATCATCCATCCATCTTTCCTACAATAGGAATCTTATGCTCACAGATTTTAGGATCAATACCTTTCAAATCCTTGTAGCTATAAGCAAACACATCCCTATAGTTTCTGGCCAAATTTCTTAAAGCTTCCTCCTCTTGATTTGTCATGTCATCAGCTATTACAATATGTCTTTCTTCCCCCTCTTCCTGGGTGATCATTACCTTCCTAGTTTGTTCTTCATTGTCATATGCCTCTCCTTTTTTCTTTTCTCTCTTTGGTTTCATTTTTAGAAGTAATCTGTCTTCTACTTCATAAGTCTTGAAATTTGCAGGTACATCAAACTGTTGATCCTTGTTTGTCATTTTCTCATTTTTTTCATCCTCTTGATCTTTTTCTATTTCCTTATGTTTGTTTTTTCTATATTTTCCTGAGATTTCATCTTTTATTGCATCTGCAGCTTTTACCTTTTCCAAATATTGTGTTTTTCCATTTTTCAATATTATTTCTTTTTTTTTGGTCCTCTTCTGTTTTTGATACCTTTATCATTTGTATTCCTATGTGAAAAACATCATATCCTTCTTCATTTTGGAAATTCACTCCCACATACTCATCGTTGGCTAGATCCATGGTAGCCAAAATCTGGTTCCAACCATAAGGCTCAAATTCTTCATCTTTGAATTTTTGTGGTACATAGCTCTCATCTTGTAATTTTCTCCTTTCTACACAATCTTCTTTTCTTAATCTTCTTTTTCTATTTGTAAGATTTCTTAACATACTGCACTTCCATATTGATGATTCTGTTTCATTTTGATCTTCTAACTCTGATTCTTCACTTAATTCCTGATTTTGATGTATTTTGAACCATTCTTGAGGGGACATGTCACAATAATGACCATTTCTTAGATTCACTCTGGTTATCCTTCCTTTGCTCTGAAGATAAATCATTACCCCAATCTTGCACAATTTGCATTTGTCTCATAAATGGTCTTCCTAAGATGATTTCATATGAAGTGGATTGTGGAAATTCAATTATGGCAAAATTATGCTCTATTTCTATTCCACATATATCCACAATCACCTTTTCCCATATTCCTAGGGGTTTTTCTATGTGTCCATCTGCAAGTTGCAATCTCATTTTAGTGGGTATTAATTCATTTTTTCCCCATCTTTCCCAAGTTTGTTTAGTCATGATAGCCACACCTGATCCACTATCCAATATAGCTTGGGCATGATTTGTACCAAATTGTATTTTCAGAGTTGAGTTTCCTTCTTCTCCTTCACAATATCCTCCTATTTTATCAATAGGAATGTACAACAACTCTTCTGATTCTGGTGGCTACGGATCAAAATTCTCTGGTATTGCTTCCCATTTTACCATTTTATATTGTAAGTGAGGATTTTGTTTTACCAATTCCTCCATTGTGGTGTGGAATAAGATTGTACATTGTTTGTCTATATTTACCTGGAATGTTATTTGTGAGTTATCGTCTTGATCAATAACTTCCCTTGTTCTTGTTACCTTTGTTTCTCCAGCTGTTGTTTGAGAATTATCTAGTTTCCCCAGTTTAAGTTGTGCTTCTTGTATGATTTGTTTGCATTTTTGCATTCTTTCATGCTCTATATCCGGTATAGGATAAGCCATTGCATGGTCTGTGGGATTTGGTCCCTCTTGAATTATTCCCTTGTATGCTTTTATCATAGTTTCCAAACTTTGTGAATTTCTTATCTCTTGCTGGGTTTGTGTCTTTTGGGGTGGGCTATGTTTTGGCAGTTCCATATTTTCTTCTTCTTGACTTTTACCCATTCTCATTTTTCTCTCCCATCTCCCTTTTTGTCTGTTTTTCTTCTCCTTTGGAGACGAATTCTTCTTTTGTTCCTTGGTTGTTTCTTGTTGTTTGGCTTGTGCCCTTGTTATAGCATTTACATTTACTTGTTCAGGGTCACTCAATTCTTCTTGCTCCATGATGTTGACTGCTTGTAATGGTATGTTATTAGAAGTATTTTGTTGTTTTTGAGGATTTCTTGGACAATCCTTTATTAAATGTTCCCTGCCACAATCCTTGCAATAGGCTCCTTCTACTCTTAGTGTGGGAGGTTGTGGGCAGTCTCTAATGAAATGTTCCCCTCCACATCTATAACAAGTTATTTTTTGACTCCCTTTGAACTGAGGTCTCTAATTAGACATGTAATTATTGGTTATGTACATGAATGTAGCTGTATCCATTTCAATTCTCCCATTTCCCAAATCTAGGGCTTGCAGTTCTGGTTCTCTCAACTCATATCCTTCCCAGTCTTCCTGATATCCTTCATTCCAATGATAATCTTCTTTGTATGGTGATCTTATTCTTGAGTTTCCCTCTTCTATTGGTGTGTATTTGACTGGTACCACATTTGTTGGTAATGGAGGTTGTTGCCCAAGTACCGGTCTTGGTTGCTCAATAAATCCAGACTCTCTTTGGTTCGCATATTCTCTCTCCCTAATGGGTTGTTTATTGTAAAAGCATTCTTCTCTGGTATGATTTGTCCATTTTCTTTCTAGTGTACAATATTTGAGTGTTTTCCTATCTTGCAAATGTTGTGGCTTTTGATATGGACATTGTTGTACCAAATGATTTTCTCCACAATTATAGCATTTTTTATTTGTTGTTATCTTGGTGTTTATCAAATTTGTTTTGGTGCTAACTTCTAGGGCTTTAGCAATGGCTTGTGCCAATTCTTCTGCTGGTGGGATTTTATCTTCATTTGTTCTAGTTCAAATGCTAGCAGGTCTTGTCCTCTGTTATTCTCCAAATCTATTGCCTCTTTCACACATGCTCCTAGATCAGGGCACCTCCTATAATACACTAGGGTTCTTAATTGGGCACTTCTCAATCCTTCTATGAATAGGGATACTTGTCTTGCCATGGAAGGTACTTCTTCTTTGGGACATCTGTCAATATATTGCTTAAATCTCCTAGCTGCCTCTCTAACATTTTCATCTTTTTGTTGTTTAAAGCTATGTATCAAGGTAGTTGTGCTATGTTTTATTCCAATTTTTGAGAATTCCCCAATGAAGGCTTCTAGGAAAGATTCAATATCCAGATACATTTCCTTTCTCAAGGGGATGAACCAAGATAGTGCAGGTCCAGTTAAGGTTAGACCAAATGCTTCAAATTGGACTTTGTAATCCTCAACTTCTTCTGCTCTAATTAATTGTCTAAATTCTGCAGCATGAGCATGAGGATCAGAATATCCTTCATATTGATTCTTCATGCATTTGGATACTTGATAGGGCCTAAGCATTCTTCCCTCATTTTGCCACTGATGTCTTCTTTTCAATGGAAAATCATTAAGTCCTTCTGCTTCTCTCTCAAAAGGGTTTGGGGAAGTATGTAGTCTCCTACCTTGTTGTTGTTCACTATTATTGTGAGTTTCATGTTGTCTTGGCAAGTCTAGTTGCCCTAGGTTTTGTTCCCAAGGTCTCTTGTCTGCACATTGCCCTAGGTCATTAGATTTTCTGGGTCTTGTGAGAGGATGTATACACATCCTTGTCTATCCTCATATCTACCATCCTTGACCTGTGCTACTGGTGTTATATTCAGGGGAACTTCTAAGTTTCTCAATCTAATGAGAAACTTATGCATCCCATCCTGATATACATAGGTTCCAAACCTATTTGTGTACATGTATTTGAGAATGTTTCTATAATCACCAGTTTCAGAGGATTCATTGGTTTCATTTAAATTCTCCATATTAATTTCTTGGCCAAAATCTTTTTCTTGTAATTCTCCTATCACTGGCTCAACCTCCTTCCTTCCTAACTCTTGCTTGGAATGTGTGTTCAATTTATTACCAGATCTAAGAATCATTCAAATAATTCACGATTTTGTGGAGGGAATCGTGTTTTTCACGATTCTGTGATGAGAATCATGCAATTCATGATTCTGAGTTGGGAATCGTGTTTTTCACGATTCTGTGGAGGGAATCGTGTTTTTTCACGATTTTATGGTGGGAATCGTGTTTTTCATGATTCTGTGGTGAGAATCATGTTTTTCACGATTCTGTGGTGAGAATCGTGTTTTTCACGATTCTGTGGTGAGAATCGTGTTTTTCTGAACTTCCAATTTTTTTAAGTTTTTGACTTTTCTTTCCACTTGGTCCCCTTTACTCACAACAACACTTTAGTCCAACTTCCTCAGGAAAAAAGAAATTTGTTTGAATGTTTTAATGGATTTTATGAATTTTTTTAGTATTTTGCCCTAAATTAAGGTAAACACTTCACTTAGGGTTTCTTGTTTAGTGATCTATTGATCTTGTGTTTCGTGATTGGTTATACTCCTTTATGCTTTGCTATCTAATCAGTTCATGAGCAAAACTTCCCAAAGAAAAATGTGCTAAGAAGTGCAAATATCAATTTATGCAAAGATAAACTCAAACATTTTTCTTTTCAAGATGCGAATAAACTTTTTCTCAAGATTATTGCTTTGCCTTGGTTAACAAATGGATCTTGTCTACTTGCATCTAGCTACTTTACTTGACTTTCCTCAATGCAATCATGTTATCTATCCCAAGATCAAACAATGTTGCTTGGTACTTGGTCAAAAAGCACTCTACAAATGCAAAGATAGACACAGTTTACCTTATCTTCAGCTTTCTTGATTCAATTTTTCACACACCTGCACTTCACTTTCACAAAATGATATGAGCAACTATCAATTTGCAAGAATTTCAACACTTCTTATTCTCAAAAGATTATCTATTGCTTTCTTTTCCCAAAAGACAAACAAAGAAACCTACCTTTTCATGTTTCCATTTCTTGATTAAAGAGTATTACCTTTTCAAAGTGTTCAATACCATCAACAATAGAAGATCCAGCAAGGTCCAACTTCAATGAAGCTTTTTCTTTACTTCCTCGGCAACGGCGCCAAAAAATGTTTGTTGTTACCCTTTGGAGTTGTCCTCTTCAATCATTTTAGCATAAAGAATCAACAATACATCTTACATTTGTCAATTCGGGAAGTATACAAGAGAGCATAGCTCCTTCTAGATGATAGAATCCAAAAAATAAGAGAAAAATGGCTGGATTTTTGAGAAATAATGAAGATGAAGAGGAATTTCTAGGGTTTTGGTTATTTTAAGCAATACTACATCATTTCCAATGATCTTGGTGTCTAAAGTGTGTTATTTTCTCAGCAGAACACAATCATGAAGTCAACTCTCAAAAATGATACCTGTAACCTTCAGACGAGACAATCACGATTCTGTGAAAATTGACGAATTTCATCTCCAGCACTATTCTTCAGCAATTTCTCACTCATCACATCATGAATCAACTCTCTTCATACACATTCATCAGAAATACACAATAGAAGCTTGCAAATTCCATGGATACACATAGAATAGACTCACAAATCAAAGAAAGTACTTGAAAGGAAGAAATATGATTTCTGCAGGAAACTCTTCTCATTACTTGGATAGCATAAAATACAATTAACCAACCCTCTCAAAATAGAGGAAATTATCTTTTATACATTTTCAAGTGTCCCTTTTCACACTTGAATTTTGGTCCTTTTCCTTTCTATTTTAAAAATATGCTATCTAAGAGTTTCCAGAAAATCTAGAAAAATTACATATGATTCTAATTTACATGAGGAAGACTCTTCCTCATTTTTACATAATTGCGTAAATATTTCTACATTTTTTTATCATTTTACAAATATTTCTCTTCAAAAAATGCTTCTTCTAACAGTGCCTCTGGGGATAAGTTTCTACTTCATAGAAATATTCTTCCTCTGATGCAAAAGATGGATCCATAATAATTGACTCTAGATCAAAATTACTTGCATCCTCAAATGCATCAGTGTTAGGTTCACATTCTTCTATAATTGAATCACACATGATTGGCTCTATTGTGAAAACTGAGATGTCATAGCCATCCTCGTCACAGTGGGGTGTCCATTGTTCTTCATTGATGGCTACATCCATGGTTGCTAGGATTTCTGCCCAACCATGGGGTTCAAATTCTTCGTCTGGAAATACTACAGGTGCGTAAGCTCTATCTTGAAGAGTTTGTGGATGTTGTTCTACGCCTAAGGTTCTGGTTTCTAATCGTTCTTCCTTCTGTTTGGCTACTTTACAAATCCATAAATGAGTATCCTCGTGCAACCATGAGGGATCTGACTCTAATGAGTGTACTGATTGTGTCTCTTCTTGTGTCTTATGGACGGTATTCCATTGTATTGGGGGTACATCTCTATGGGAATAGTCTTTAAGATTGACTTTAGTGGTCACTCCTAAATGTTGCAAGTACAAAGAATTAGTTCCCCAATCTTGTACAATTTGCAACTGACGCATGAATGGTCATCCTAATATCATCCCGTAAGCATGATTTTTCACAAAATCACAAATGGCGAAAGTGTGCTCAAACTCCACACCACAAGTGGTGAGAGATATGCCTTCTAGTAAGCAAAATGGCTTCTCTATATGTCCATCAGCCATTTGTAGCTTCATCCTAGTGGGTCTTAGTGCTGGCTTACCCCAACGTTTCCATAAAGTGGTGGTAGCAATGGCTACTCCGGCTCATGAATCTAAGATGGCTTTCGTGGTGTAGCCCTGATGGGTTATTGGAAGATAAGTGTTACCTTCCTCTCCTTCGCTTACATCTCCGATCTTTTCTGCTGGTATCTGTGGTACCTTCTTGTGTGTTCCTATCTGTGAGGGAGTAGTAGCAAGCTCGGGGAATTGATTTTCTACATGCTTCCACAGTTCTGGTTTAATCTTCAACAACTCCTCTAAAGTGAGATTACATTGAACTTTGGTGTTCTTTATCACTTCCGTGTTTCTAGGGATCACTGATTCTTCATTCCTTACTATTATCGTGGGTGCTCTCATACTAATAGACTTTGCTTGCCAAGGTCCTGTGAACTGAGGTAATTCTTGCAAAGAATTGGATTCAAAACTTGTGTGTTCACTCATTTTCTCTTCCTCTGCATCATCATAAATAGAGGGAATGTCTTGGGGAAATTGCTCTTGCAAGTCGTCTATTTCTTGAATAGGAGGATGAGTTCCTTGTTCTTTTCTCCACTTCTCTTCTTGGATTTCTCTTAGAAATTCATGTGAATACCTGTGTATGGAAGACAGGTTGTCTTCACCTTCCATATTGGGTACTTGAGAGAGGGATGGTGCATTCCTTTCCTGTGTCTCTGAGGCAATAGGATTCCTATGTTCATTCTTTTTCTCCCTGCTATCAATCAAGTATTCTAGCCTCTGCGTCAGTCCTTGAAAGTGTAACTCCGATTTTGCCATGTTATTCCAATTTAGATATCTAGAAGCTTCGAACATTGCTTGTGCTAGTTCTACCATCTTCATGCATAGTTTAGTTCTCTCAATTTCTAGATCTGCTCGAGGGTAGTTCTTACTCATTTCAGCTACTTGAGGTCCTTCTTTTAATCTTGCTTGATACGCATGAAACATCATTTCTAGGTTTTCTGGTATGGGTTCCGCTAAAACTGATCTTGATTTTTGAGCTAGGTTCTCTTGATTTAATTTCTATGAAGTCAATTCTAGGATTTTGTCTCTAGATTCCTTGAGACTTCCTTCTAACTCTGTTATCCTTTTGCTCCACTTTCTCTTGATTCTTTCTCTCGAATCTTTCCAAGATTTCGTCTTTTTACTGCTAGACTCTTCAACTTCACTAGTTCTCGCTATTTTCTCCTGATTAAGCTGTTGAATCTGTAAGAGCACCTGGGCTCTTGTTATAGCTTGGATATGTACGTATGTAGGGTTGGATCCATCTGTGTTGTTTACAATACCTATCACATTAATGGGTGTCACATTTGAAGCATTAGCGGGGTTCTTCCGACACTCTTTGATGATATGTTCTTTACCACAATCGGCACAAAATCCTTGTACGTTATAGTATTGTGATTGTCTTGCTATCGGAGGATGTGGACAATCCTTTATGAAATGATCTCCTTGGCACCTAACGCATGGTCCTCTAGGGCCCTGTGGTCTTTGTTATCTCAATTGGGGCCGTGGATTTGGGTTTTTGTACATCACATTAGCGTAGTCGGGCTCCTAACTGGGTTCCAATGGTGGACTATCGTACTGATATGTCTCCACGTGTTCTGGTGACTCTGTGTAATACGCGGGTGGACTATCTACATGAGTAGAGTCAAATCTATTTGAGTTTGGATCACTTTCTGTGATCAGGGGTGATGAAGGCACTAAAGCCCTGCTTAGGTTCTCTTCTGCGGCAGCGTATTTAACTGAGATCACATTAGCTGGTGAGGGTGGCTGCTGAGCTAAAACAGGTTGAGGTCTCTGTTGAGCCTGATAAGGGTAGTTCTGAGGAGGCCTATAGTAATGAGGCTGAGTATTGTATTGACCTTGATACCTACCTGGCTGCGGGTATGTTTGCGGGTAATTCTGTCTCACTGCTTGTTTGTTGTATGGGCAGTCTTGTGATGTATGATTTGTGTATCTTCTCTCGATCGTATAGTACTGGCCACTAGGGTTTGCTTGCAGTTGTGTTGCATTGGGATACACATTTGCCATATGATCACCACCACAGGTGTGACAACGCTTGTTTGTTGCTAACTTAGGCATCTGTTTACTAGAAACTCCTAGTTTCTGGGCCACTTTTTCTGCTAGGTCTTCTATCGAGATAGATAGTTTTGTGGATGCTAGAGAGGAACAATCTGAATCTTTATAGACCTTTGAGAGTTCCAAATCATCTCCTAAGTTATCCTCAATGTCTATACAAATCCTTACACACTGCTCTAGCGTTTTGGGTTCCTTCAGATATACATAGGAGCGTAGTTTCGAGCTCAGCAAGCCATCTAGAAACAATGATACTTGCTTGGCCTGTGAGGATAACTCTTGCATTGGACATCTTTCGACATATTGTCTAAACCTACGTCCTACGAGTCTAACTGTTTCTTGAGGGGTCTGTTTGAAGCTATGAATCAATGAAGACGTGTCATGTCTGATCCCACTTTTAGAGAATTCTGTGATGAATGGCTCTAAAAAGTGATGGATGTCTCTAAACTGCCTTTGTTGCAATGGTTGGAACCAAGTTAAAGCTGTGTTCTTTAACGTTAGTCCAAATGCATTGTATTGCGTGAACATGTCCTCAACTTGCTCTTCTCGTAGCACTTGCTTAAATTTTGCAACATGGTCATAGGGATCTCTTGTCCCATCAAAATAATTTTTCATGGACTTTACTAACTGAGTGGGTCTTAATATTCTTGCGTGTTCACGTGGTCTAGGTAGAGGAAAATCATCTCTACCACCGGGTATTCTAGGTTCTCCTGGTCTATCCACTCTGTCCGTGTTTATGGTGGTTCTGTCTCTCCCTATGGGATGATTGAAACTTACTTCCAGTCTTTCTTTGTTTTTCTCTCTTTGATTGCCATGGGCTGAGGATGTTCCTACCCCTTGTTGGCTTGTGTTTACATTTGCTCGAGTTGAAGGGAATACCAACTCACCTCTCCATGTGTAGGTATTTTTTGCGTGGTCTGGTACCACAAATACTCTTTCTAAAGTTTCATCTAGGTATACAACCTTTCCAGGTGTATCCGGGTCCTTAAATTCATAAATAGTGATGGTGCCTACCTCACTAGGTTGTTCCGTTCAGTACCTCCAAAATGCTTTGTCTGTCTCTTTATTTACAAATAATTCTATGCTTCTGTTAACCTGAGGGGTCCAATCTGGAATGAGTACTCTTGTCAGTACAGATTTCCCTCTAGGTGTTCTAGGTTCTTCTAATGGTTCTTTTCCTTGGGCTCTCACTTCAGTCTCTAACTGAATTACACCAAACTCATTGGTATTGTTTGGTTGAGTACTTATGATGTACATCGTTCCTTCTTTGTCTATGTATGCGTCTCTCTTGAATTTCACCACCGGACGTTCCAATCCAATGGGTTGGTCCAGATTGTGCATTTGCACCACTTGTCTTCACAAACCATCCTCATAGATGCGAGCACCTAAGCGTTTGGTTCAGAGAAATTCTAATTGAGTTCTATAGGGTCCTTCGGGTCTTTCTAAATATGCTACGTTTGACCCTCCTTCTGGTCTTTCCGTGCTAAATGCCATTTGTGATTCACTTGTGTCTGAGCTCAACTCGTGGGGATAGTTATTATTCAATTGCTGAGCCCACGATCGTGCAGTAGTTCCTACGCTTGCTTTTGATGATCTAAGGCTTCATCGGTCAGACTTACCTATATGCTTGCCCGATCTAAGGTTCATGAATTTACTTCGTCTGATCGTTAACGTTCCTTGTTCTTTACTTTCTTGGTTCTTTTTAATTCCCTTTAGATTCTTGTCTAAATGTATGCGTCAGGAATCAAATTTCCGTGGTACTTTTGAGTTCTCGTTCCGTCAGACTTGGGTTCTTTTCCTTTAGGTTTTCATATCACACACCTTTACTTTAGTCTTGGACTTGAAAATATTAAATATCTTGAACTTGAGGCATTCCTATCGTCATTAAACTAATACACAATGCTACCGTTTAGCCTAAGCTAATAATTGACTGAGGGGGTTGAGTAATCTTCCAACCTCAAGTCAGCTGCTTTGGTCGCTCTGATGCCCAAGAAGCTGCGCTTCCCAAGCCCTGTGTTCTTCACTGCCTTGCTTTGGTTGCCCTTGATAGACCTGGAAAAATCCAATATTAGACCAATTTCACAAATGGATGATCAAGCACTTGAGTATATACACTTTCTAGTCCCTTAACCTTTAACAAAATTTTCTTCCAAAGCCCCCTGTCTTTCCTAGTTCCACAGATGGTCAACCTCAAAAATATCCTCTCTAAAAATCAATGGACCATAAAGCTCAAGAAACGGACTTCGGATGAAAAAGATATGATCGTTCAGGCCCTCGGGGGTAAAAACTAACAAACAGGTTTTTCTCCAAATATGAGCTAAGGGGTCTCCTATAAGTCTAATCACCCAAAAATTTGCCAAAAATAACCCCAAAATTGGTAAAAAAAATCAAACCCTAAAAATTGTGTTTGGGGTGAGCAATCGTGATGGTCTGAGATAATCGTGATGGTGTGGGACCATCGCGATGGTCCAGGTGAACCGTCACGATGGCATGGCACAATCGCGATGGTCCGAAGGAGCGAACTGTCACGATGGTCAGAAATGAATGATTGCAATGGTCTGAAATTGAATGATCGCGATGGCATGATCTGCGAACCGTCACGATGGCGTGATCTGCGAACCATCGCGATGGCGTGAGTGAACAATCGCGATGGTGTGAATGAACCGTCGCGATGGTCTAATCGGCGAGCAATCGCGATGGAATCAGTCAACGTTCAACGGGACAATCGCGATGGCGTGAGCCCGTCAGGATGGTCACAAAGCACGATGGCGTGAGCCAATTGTGATGGTTCAAATTTTGAGGCGTCGCGATGGTCTAAGGGTATCGTTGCGATGGTCTAGCTTACCACATGGCAGCATCGGCGCGATGGCATGAGCCAATCGGGATGGCGTGGGGTTGACGGGATCGTCGTGATGGTCCAAGTGAACTGTCGCGATGGTGTGAAACCGTCGCGATGGTCCGGCCGAGCCGTCGCGATGGCGTGAGCCAATCACGATGGTGTGACACAATCGCGATGGCGTGAGCCAATCGCGATGGTCCACCAAAATGAAAATTTTGCAAATGCAACAATGGATTCCTGTATGCGCAAGGGTCGCCTACACGCTGGTGAACTTGCTTACCTCAAATTCCGTACTTGGCAGACCATCGTGATGGTCTGACATAGTCGGCATTTTCTGACAGAAAGTGATTTTCTTACCTTTTTGCAGCTTTCCTGATGCACCAGAGCACTATACCTACAAGAAAACTCAAAACAGAATAGCACATGCAAGCACAAAAGCTCTCTCTCTCTCTCGCATGCACAAATGAGGGGAAATGAGGAGAATGGGTGGATATGGTGAATTTTCTGATTTTTTTCGAGTTGAAGATGATGATGTGGTGATGAAGATGGAGTGTGGGGGAGGTGAAAAACACTAAAAACTAACTAAAAACAACAACAAAAACTGAAAATTTTTACCTTCCAATGCCACTTCTTGCTATACTCTTACCATCACACATTCGTCCTAAACTCGATCCCCGGCAACGGCGCCAAATTTGGTGTTGCTCTAGCACAATGGTGAGAACCATGTTAATAAGCTCCACCTCCTTAATGTCAATCCGCGGAAGAGATAGGAGTGATATGAAGATCGTGAATGTGAGATGAAGTGAGAGTGAAGGTGAGAAGCATGGAGATGCACACACACATACACACACAACGAAGAGACAAGCAAGACACAATGGAAGGTAGGAATTCAACTCTATTGCTCAAGAACACTCTTACAAGCTCAAGCTCACTCTAGCTCATACAAGTCTACACTAGCTAACCTCAAAAAAGAGCTCTATAGCTCTATTTATAGTTTTTAGACTAGTTTTGACTGGTTTCACATCTAGAGTCCGGCATAGTTAAAAAATAGGTTCTAGGTGCTCATTCTACCTAAGCTCCTCAAGCTCCAGAACTCCTCGGCTTGTACAAAATGGAGCTATAATTTACAAAAAGGGTTTTTCTATGTTACATATGGTACAAAAGTGATGAAAATCACTGTTGAATGTTTGAAAAAGTAATATAAAACATATTTGTTTGAAAAAATGATTCGATTGACCCCCTACTTCTTCGTTATGCTCTATCTTCACATGCTTCCGCGTCTTCTATGCCTCTGACTACTGCCCACATCTTGCTTGTCTCTTCGTTGTGTGTGCGTATGTGTGTGTGCATCTTTATGCTTCTCACGTTCACTCTCACTTCATCTCACATTCACGATCTTCATATCACTCCTATCTCTTCCGCAGATTGACATTAAGGAGGTGGAGCTTCTTAACGTGGTTCTCACCATTGTGCTAGAGTAACACCAAATTTGGCATCGTTGTCGGGGATCGAGTTTAGGACGAATGTGTGATGGTAAGAGTATAGCAAGAAGTGGCATTGGAAGGTAAAAATTTCAGTTTTTGTTGTTGTTTTTACTTAGTTGTTGGTGTTTTTCACCTCCCCCACACTCCATCTTCATCACTGCATCATCTTCTTCCACTCCAAAAAAATCAGAAAATTCACCATATCCACCCATTCTCCTCATTTCCCCTCATTTGTGCATGCGAGAGAGAGAGAGAGAGCTTTTGTGCTTGCATGTGCTATTGTGTTCTTGAGTTTTCTTGCAGGTACAGTGCTCTAGAGCATCAGGAAGGCTGCAAAAAGGTCTAGCAAGGGCAATCAACGACAAACAAAGCAAGGCAGTGAAGAACGCAGGGCTTGGGAAGCGCAGCTTCTTGGGCATCAGAGCGACCAAAGCAGCTGACTCGGGGTTGGAGGATTACTCAACCCCCTCAGTCAATTATTAGCTTAGGCTAAACATTAGCATTGTTGATTAACGACGATAGAAACGAGCAAGTTAAAGAGATTAAAATTTTTAAGTCCAAGACTAAAGTAAAGGTGTGTGATACGAAAACCTAAAGGAAAGAATTAAAGTCTGACAAAACGAGAACTCAAAAGTACCACGGAAAGTCGATTCTTGACCCATACAGTTAAGACAAGACAAGAACTTAAAGGCATTTAAAAATAACCAAGCAATTAAAAACAAGGAACCTTAACGGTCAGAGGAAGTAAATTCATGAACCTTAGATCGGGCAAACACATAGGTAAGTCAGACCGACAAAGCCTTAGATCATCAGAAGCAAGTGTAGGAACTACTGCACGATCGTGGGCGCAACAATTGAATAATAGTTATCCCTATGAGTTACGCTCAGATATGAGTGAATCAAAAATGGCTTTTAGCACGGAAAGACTAGAAGGAGGATCAAATGTAGCATATTTAGAAAGACCCGAAGGACCCTATAGGACTGAATTAGAATTTCTCTAAACCAACCGCTTAGGTGCTCGCATCTATGAGGATGGTTTGTGAAGACAAGTGGTGCAAATGCACAACCCGGACCAACCCATTGGATTGGAACGTCCAGTGGTAAAATTCGAGAGAGACGCATACACAGACAAGGAAGGAACAATGTACATCTTAAGTACGCAGCCAAACAATACCAATGAGTTTGGTGTAATTCAGTTAGAGACGGATGCGAAAGCCCAAGGAAAAGAACCATTAGAAGAACCTAGGACACCTAGAGGGAAATATGTACTGATAAGAGTACTCATTCCAGATTGGATCCCTCAGGATAACAGAAGCATAGAATTATTCGTAAACAAAGAAACAGACAAAGCATTTTGGAGATACAGAGTGGAACAACCTAGTGAGGTAGGCTCCATCACGATTTACAAGCTCAAGGACCCTGATACATCTGGAAAGGTTGTATACCTGGATGAAACTTCAGAAAGAGTAATTGTGGTACCTGACCACACAAGAAACACATATACATGAGAGGTGATTTAGTCTTCCCTCCATCTCGGGCAAACGTAAACGGGAGCCAACAAGGGGCAGGAACATCCTCCGCCCATGCTAATCAAAGAGAGAAAAACAAAGAAAGACCGGAAGTAAGTTTCAATCATCCCATAGGGAGAGATAGAACCACCGTAGACACGGACAGAGTGGATAGACAAAGAGAACCTAGAATGCCAGGTGGTAGAGATGATTTTCCTCTACCTAGACCACATGAACACCCAAGGATATTAAGACCCACTCAGTTAGTAAAGTCCATGAAAAACTATTTTGATGGGACAGGAGATCCCTACAACCATTTTGCAGAATTTAAGCAAGTGCTACGAGCAGAACAAGTAGAAGACATGTTCATGCAATATAATGCATTTGGACTAACGTTAAAGAATACAGCTTTAACTTGGTTCCAACCATTGCAACAAAGGCAATTTAGAGACATCCATCACTTTTTAGAGTCATTCCTCACAGAATTCTCTAAAAGTGGGATCAGACATGATACGTCTTCGTTGATTCATAGTTTCAAACATACCCCTCAGGAAACAGTTAGACTGGCCGGACGTATGTTTAGACAATATGTTGAGAGATGTCCAATGCAAGAATTACCCTCACAGGCCAAGCAAGTGTCATTGTTTTTAGATGGCCTGCTGAGCTCGAAACTACGCTCCTATGTATACTTGAAGGAACCCAGAACACTAGAGCAATGTGTAAGAATTTGTATAGACATTGAGGACAACCTTGGAGATGATTTGGAACTCTCAAAGATCTATAAGGATTCAGATTGTTCATCTCTAGCATCCATAAAACTGTCCAGCTCAATAGAAGATCTAACCGAAAAAGTGGCCCAAAAACTAGGAGTTTCTAGCAAACAGATGCCTAGGTTAACAACAAACAAGCGTTGTTACACCTATGGTGGTGATCATATGGCAAATGTGTGTCCCAATGCAACACAAACACAAGCAAACCCTAGTGGCCAATACTGTACGATTGAGAGACGATACACAAATCACACCGCTCAAGACTGCCCATACAACAAACAAGTAGTGAGACAGAACTACCCGCAAGCATATGCACAACCAGGTAGGTATCAAGGTCAATACAATGCTCAGCCTCATTACTATAGGCCTCCTCAGAACTATCCTTATCAGACTCAATAGAGACCACAACCTATTTTAGCTCAGCAGCCACCCCCACCAGCTAATGTGATCTCGGTTAAATATGCTGATGCAGAAGAGAACCTAAGTAGGGCTTTAGTGCCTTCATCACCCTTAATCATAGAAAGTGTCCCAAACTCAAACAGTTTTGACTCTACTCATGTAGATAGTCCACCTGCGTATTACACAGAGTCACCAGAACATGTGGAGACATATCAATGTGATAGTCCACCATTGGAACCTAGTTGGGAGCCCGCCTACGCTCATGTGATGTACACAAATCCGAATTTGCGGCCCCAATTAAGACAACAAAGACCATAGGGCCCTAGAGGACCATGCTTTAGGTGCCAAAGAGATCATTTCATAAAGGATTGTCCACATCCTCCGATACTAGGACAATCTCAGTATTATAACGTACAAGGCTTTTATGCCGATTGTGGTAAAGAGCATGTCATAAAAGAATGGAAAAGAAAGAAGAAAGAAACCATGTTAGAAGAAGAAGAATCTTTGTTTGAGGTTCTCGAGAACTTCAAAAAGTATGAAATAGAAGATAGAAGAATAATGGTAAGAATGCCTAACAAAAAAGCTGACCTTGGAGAAGTATATGATAACTGAGAGAAAACCAAAAAAATCATAGTCGCCATAGAAGGAGAAGAAGAAAAATGTACCTACATAGGGCATGATTTGATGAATGAAGAAGAAGAAGAATTAATTGCCCTATTGCGCGAATATAGAGATGTGTTCGCTTGGAGTTACAAAGATTTGAAAGGAGTATACCCGGATATATGTTCTCATAGAATCCCTATGACTCCAGATGCAAAACCTACGAAACAAAAACCATACACGTACAATGATAACTATGCTGCAAAGATTAAAGAAGAAATAGATCGTTTGATAGAAGCAGGATTCATCTATGAAATTGAGCATACCAAATGGTATCCCCCATTGTGGTTGTGCCCAAGAAGAATGGAAAATTGCGTGTGTGTATTAACCTTAAAAATGTTAATGCCGCCACGATTAGAGATAGTTATCCTCTTCCTATCACGGAACATTTATTGGAAAGAGTTGCGGGCAAGGAAGTTTATAGCTTTCTTGATGGTTTTTCAGGCTATAATCAAGTAGCCATTGCTCCAGAAGATCAACACAAGACGGCTTTTGCCACAGAATGGGGCATATTTGCATTTCGTGTGATGCCTTTTGGCTTAACAAATGCACCCGCCACCTTCTAGCGACTCATGTGTCATGTTTTTAAGGAATTCTTACGCAAGAATTTGGAAGTTTATGTCGATGACATATGTGCTAATTCGAATATCAGACAGACACATATTCCAGAATTAAGACAAGTATTTGACAAATGTCGAGAATATCAGGTTTGTCTGAACCCAAAAAAGTGCGTTTTCATGGTCAGACAAGGCAAAATTTTAGGACACATTGTGTCAAAGAATGGAATTTCAACAGATGAAGAAAAAGTGAAAGTAATTGCAGATCTACCTAGACCAAATAATGTAAAAGAAGTATAGGCATTTATGGGTCATTGTGGTTATTATAGACGATTCATACACATGTATGCAATCATAGCAAAGCCTCTGTACTCTCTTTTGACCAAGTTTGAATGGACAGATGAATGTGAGAATTCATTCAATGAACTTAAATGACGTTTGTGCTCAGCACCTATATTAACAACACCGGATTGGAGTAAGCCATTCCATGTACATGTGGATGCATCCAATTATGCCATAGGATGTGTGTTAGCACAACCCACGAATGAAGCTAATATAGATCTCCCCATAGCTTATGTGAGCAGACAGTTGAACGCAACAGAAAGAAATTACACCACTACGAAACGAGAAGGATTAGGAATGATCTACGCAGTAAACAAATTCAGACATTATTTGTTGGCAAACAAGTTCAAATTCTTTACAGATCATCAAGCGCTATTGTACTTAGTCATAAACCATGTAACACGGGACGATTAATACGTTGGTTTCTATTAGTCATGGAGTATGACTTTGAAGTAGTAGTCAGGAAAGGAAGGAAACATCTTAGAGCTCACCATCTTTCAAGATTAACCTCAAGAGAAGCTCCTCAAGGGTTAGCGGATGAATTACCCGATGCCTATTTGTTTAACCTTGAGATAGCACCAGAATGGGCTAAGCCTATTGTCCCTATTCTCACGTATGGACCCAAGAATCCTAGGATAAGGATCAAGGAAGGAAAGATTACCAAGTCTCAGAGATATCAAATAATAGCAGGAAGTATATATAAACAGGATAATCAAAAGATTCTTGCTTGTTGTGTAGATGAATCAGAACATGCGAATTGGTTGCAATTAGCACACATAGGTGCATTAAAGCAACATCATTCGAAACATCGCACATTGCAGACTCTGCATAGACGAGGAGTATATTGGCCTATGATGGAAGCAGATGTCTACAAATTGTGTAAAGAATGCCCTGTCTGTTGTGAAAGACCACCACTAGAACATGCTACGTTATATCACGTGTCTCTCACACCAGAATGGAGTGAACCTTTAGTGACCTACTTGAGGACGAAAACATTCCCTCAAGGAATTACTTTAACACGACAACGCAATCTAGAGCAAGAAGCTCAAGACTATTCACTTATTGGCAACAATCTATACAAACGAGGACGAGACGGATACCTAAGACAGTGTGTTCATGAAAGTGATTATCTGAGCGTACTAGAGCCTGCACACCAAGGTGTTGCAGGAGGTCATTTTGGACCCGATAGGATCATCAAAGCCATCCTCTTTGCAGGATTATGGTGGCCCACTCTTCACATGGATGCACATACCTATGTTAAGAGATGTGATGTGTGCCAAAGAAAATTTCCTACTCGCAGAGATGAAATGCCATTGAAACCCATGATGGGTGGATGTGCACTTTCTAAGTGGGGTATAGACTTTTTAGAACCCATTAACCCCCCTGCTAAAGGTACACATGCTGAATACATTATTGTTACGACATATTATCTTACCAAATGGGTAGAGGCAAAAGCCATGAAAAAGAATGATGCACACACGACTGCAAAATTCTTATTTGAAAATGTGTTTACAAGATATGGATTGCCTATAGAGTTAGTGAGCGATCGAGGAACTCACTTTCTAAATCAAGTCATTGAATATTTGTTATAGGATTTTATGATGATTCACAAGAAATCCGCACCATATCATCCTCAGGCCAATGGTCAGGTTGAAAGCACTAACAAGATCCTTTGTAACGTACTGATGAAACTTGTGAACAACAAACGTTCAGATTGGGACAAACAGTTACACCACGCTGTTTGGTCATATCGAGTGGCTTACAAGACCGTACTCAATGCAACTCCCTTTAAGATGGTTTTTGGTCAAAATGTTGTGCTTCCTTTGGACTTCTTGATACCGTCCCTTAAGGTTGCACAAGAACATCAGTGGACCGGCCATGAATTATCAACAAGAATAATGGACTTGGAACGATAAGGAGAAACTAGGCTGAAAGCAGCAGCAGGAATATACGTAGCAAAGAAGCGACAGAAAGCATATTTTGATGCACATGTGAAAGATAAAGGCTTAAAAGAAGGAGATTTAGTCCTAGTATATACACTGAAACAACATGCACGGAAGTTAGAAAAGCGAGGCTATGGACCTATGATCATTAACAGACTCTCGACAAGTGGAGCAGTACAATTAGCCACCTTAGAAGGAGACATAATGCCTAATTACATTAGTGGCTATAGAGCCAGGCTATATCAGGAACCTCTTACCGAGGATATGCTTAGATGACTCACGTTGGCAAAGAAGCGTAAGGAGGAAGAAAATAGAATACGTACTGAAGTTCAGGCAAAAGCTATAGAACGCATTAAGCGCATGAAGCTAAGAAGATAAGGACTAGGGAGAGAACATTATAACCATCTGGAAACAACACCCAGATACCCCATGGCCATGTGTCAAGCAAAGTCAAGTACACATCCTAGCATAGTGGACAGGAGACCATTCATTACAGTCAGGCTAGAGCACGGCAATCCTTGCCAAGAGCTCAGGGCTTTAATTGACTCAAGTGCTGTGACTAGTGCGATTAGATGGTCCCACTATAAGGACTCAGGAATAGAAATGCGGCCAATTGAGGCATACCTCATAGGGCTAGGAGGCATGGAAACCCCTTGCATGGGTGAGGTGGACCTTCCTATCCTCATAAACGAAGTGACTCTAACAGTAAAGCTACTAGTGTGCCATGACGAGGACCTCATAGAACCCCTAATCCTTGGCCAAGATTGGCTATACGATCACTCAGTGGACCTAAATCTTAAACAAGGCTCCTTGCAGATTGGAACCTTAGATCAGAAGCAAATGATACTGCTTGACTTCCCTAATGGCATTCCGCCTGAGGTATGCAACCCTAGACCATATGAACAGCATGCGAAGGAGGACCAGAAGATCTTTGGTCAGATAAGTCACGTTACCTCTACACCAACCCACACGGGCTTGGCGATGGACAATTGTCGATCAGAAGGACGTCAAGAGATTTTCCCTTGGGCTTCCTGCAAATTAGAAGGGGCAACCACCCAACCGCTTGGTCAAATGGACACAATCAGCAGTCAAGCGGGTTACAGCAGCCGACAAATGGGGACCATTAACGGCCAAATGGGCACCATTAGCGGACAAATGGGGACCATTGCAGGTCAGGTGGACTTCATCAACAGCCACATGGGCAAAATACCCTGCACTACCCATCCTTCCACACTTACTACGGGCACGCCTAGATCTGTGGTACAGAATGCCTCATCTCCCAATGGGCAAGTTTCGCAAGTGTTGGACCTCCCTTCTTTTCCAAAGAAGAGTGTCCATCCAACCTCTCAACCTCAACCACTAAGGAGTCAAGCACGACAAAGGTGTTAGTATATGATCAATGTCTACCCCTCATGATTGTATGCACATTTTGTAAGGCCCCCGTTATGAGGAGAAGCCAAGCGTGCATTACCCAATTGATGGGAATCCCAACTTGCATGTTAGATGAAGGTCATATTGGACCATGTAAGGTATTGTAAGGAAAGGGAGTTACCAGGGTCCCCGATTGGGGGGTCCGGGGCAGCGAGGAGCACCCCGACCGGTCTAAGCCGTGTATGACAATTACGCGGATGGTGGCCGCCCATGCTCTACCGCCCATGTATAGCCGTCCACGGAAGGCCACCCATGATCCTATATATACATGATTTCTGCACTACCTGAGACATCACGTTGAGCCAACATACCTCTACCTTGTATCTCCCTATCTAGAGTTGTCTAGATCACCATTTGTTGGAACTCAAAGTCAAGCACAAGCATGGAAGCACATCAGAAAGGTGGAAACACACAAGAAGAAGGAGCACGTAGGGAGCTCCATGAAGTAACTGTCAACTTTTCATAAGAATCCCCTACAAAAATAGTGATTTCCATCACTAAAATCATTGTAAATACCATTTTCTATTTTGGTAGCTCCATTTTGTGCAAGCCGAGGAGTCCTCGAGCTTGAGGAGCATTAGAAGTACCATCGTACCAAATTTCATAATTTTTAGACTCCATTTGAGCCCTCAAATAAGCCCTGGAACCTAATTTTTAACTAGGCCGGACACTAGGTCTGGACAGGGCCAAAACTAGTCAAAAAACTATAAAAAGAGCTAGAGAGCTCATTTTTGGGTTAGCTTCTTGTAGATTTCAGTTTTGTAATAGATTTCTTTTTGTAATCAAAATCCTTCCATTGTTCCTCTCTTTGATCTTGCCTTGTGCGCGTGTGTGTGTATGTGTGTGCATGTTTGTGTGCTTTCACTCACGCACTTGTGCCTTCACTTGCTCGTGGTCTTCATACCGGTCCTCATGTCTCCGCGGATTGACAAGTAAAGGAGGTGGTGCTTACGCTTGAGCTACACCAAATTTTGGCGCCGTTGCCGGGGAGAGAGCTTCGAGGACGAGCGTTGTGATGGTAAGATCGTAGATTTGCGACGTTGGAAGGTAAAAAAACTGTCATTTCAGTTCATTTTCTGTTTTTTTCCTCTTCATCTTCATCATCATCATCATCTCCACCTTCTTCCATCTTCTTCTTCACAGAAATTTCTTGTTTTTAGTGCATTTTCACCATTTTCATACCATTTTTCATGCATTATTGTGTGGGAAGAAGTTAGGAGGTGCAAGGGAGAGCAAGCGCTGCATTTTTTTTATGATTTTCTGCTCATACGGAGCTCGCCATAGCCGGCGCTCAGAAATTTGAATTTCCCGCCAAAAAACGCGATTCTGTGATGAAAATCGCGATTCTGTGAAAATTCAAAATTTTTTGAAAAATCACGATTTTCAGTTTTCCCGCCTAAAAGTGGTTGAAAAAAATCGCGATTCTGTGTTTTTCTCAAAAAAAAAAAAAAAAAACACGATTCTCTGCTCAAAATCGTGATTCTAAAAAAAACACGATTCTCTGCTCAAAATCGCGATTCTCACCAATCACGATTTTCAGCAAAAACACGATTTTGTGAAAAGGGCGATTCTGTGAAAACACGATTTTTTGCTCAAAATCGCGATTTTCAAAAACACGATTTTGTGCTCAACATCGCGATTTTCATGTGAAAAATACGATTTTCAAAAACACGATTCTCTGCTCAAAATCGCGATTCTCACCAATCACGATTTTCAGCAAAAAACACGATTTTGTGAAAAACACGACTCTGTGGGACAAAATCGCGATTTTCAAGTCAAAAACACGATTTTGAGAAAACACAAATTTTTGCTCAAAATCGCGATTTTCAATTCACGATTTTCTGCTCAAAATCGCGATTTTCATGTCAAAAACACGATTCTGAGAAAACACGATTTTCAGTCAAAAACACGATTTTGTGAATCACGATTCTCTGAGTCAAAATGGCGATTTTCAGAAACACGATTTTGTGATCAACATCGCGATTCTCTGAAACACGATTTTGTGATCAACATCGCGATTCTCTGAAACACGATTTTGTGATCAACATCGCGATTTTCAGAAACACGATTTTGTGATCAACATCGCGATTTTCAGAAACACGATTTTGTGATCAACATCGCGATTCTCTGAAACACGATTTTGTGATCAACATCGCGATTTTCAGAAACACGATTTTGTGATCAACATCGCGATTCTCTGAAACACGATTTTGTGATCAACATCGCGATTCTCTGAAACACGATTTTGTGATCAACATCGCGATTCTCTGAAACACGATTTTGTGATCAACATCGCGATTTTCAAATCACGATTTTCTGCTCAAAATCGCGATTCTCTGAAACACGATTTTGTGCTCAACATCGCGATTTTTTTGACTTCACAGCATCGCGATTTTCAGAAAGTTCACAAAATCGCGATTTTCTCCAAAGGTCCTGTTTGCCTGTTTTGACCCCCAGGAGCCTGATTTGACATAACTTTCTCATCCAAAATCCATTTTTTGAGCTCTATAGCTTGTTGGAAAGCTCGTTTCAAATCCTACACGATCTCAACTGTTTTTTTCAAGAATAATGCGTTGATTTTGAGATAGGATAATTTGAAGTTGACCCTCAAGTGGGACTAGGAAACCAGGGGGGCTCCCAAGGATTTTTGAGCAATACAAAGGGGGAGAAATTTGTGTCATGGGAAAGAAAAAAGCAAAAGATAGAAGAAAAGGGGCTAAGGTTGAAAAAAAGGAGGGGGATAAACATGAAATACATGAGATAATATCACATAAAGATGAAACATCTAGAGAAAAATTGCAAGCAGTCAAGGAAAAGGAGGAAATGTCTAGGGGGGTCGGATCCATATTTGCAACAAGAGAATATCACAATATGTTGGTGGATATAAGAATAGGATATGAATGTAGAAGGTTGAGTGCATATATCAATCCTCATTGTGAGTGGAATTTGATTCATATTGACTTCTTGACCATTATTTTTGAGAACATACAACCAACAACTCATTCTTCTATCCTCATGGATGATGAACATTATGAATGCATGGGTCAAGTTGTGTTGCCAGTTATGGTGGGTGATATGCAATTTTCGGAAACATTCTTTGTCATGGATTGCATAGATGAAGACTTGATCATTGGCACCCAAAGGTTCATTACACAAAATCATCAAGAAATTGAGGTGCCTTCTCCACCTATTATCAGTGCTTCTACATATATGTCTATGGAAAATCCTAATGACTATCCACCTTATGATGATTGGGGGCAAAATCATCTTTTCACAGAGCGTGCTTTTAATGAGAAAATTTTTCTTTCTACTCATGTTTTCGAATCTGATCCTTCTTTGAGTAAATCACAGGAAACCTTAGAGAATGGAGATATGGAGGACTCCAAGTGTTTGGGGGATGTGGAAGGACCCTCTCTTCCTGTAAATTTGGATTCCCCTCATGAAGCCATAAGTAGGGATGATCTGCACTCAGATGGTCAAGAAGGAGATGATCAACCACTGTTGTGTATCACTGATGTGGAAAAGGAGGTCGACTCTAGGGTGAATCATGACAATCCATCACCCATTTGTACACCTAGGGATTCTATGTGTAATAAGGACAAATGTCTCGATGAATCTCTAGATCAATCTCAAACCACACAGCCCATTGATCCCTTGCATGAGTCTGATGTAGGTATAGAAGATCAACCCTTGTTGCACTTCCCATGTAAAGATGAGTTTTGTCAAAAAACTCACATAGAAGGCCCAAAAGACCCTTACATCAAGAAACAGGAATCACATTTTTTTGGTAATGTCAAGCAAATTTGGGTGGCCAAGAAATTACTTAGAGCCCAACCCAATCGCACTATGATATGGGTACCAAAGAAAGCCCTGGCACAAAATCAGTCCCCTCACACTAGACTTCAAAATCTATGGTCTAGGCCTACCACGACTTATCCTCAAGAAAGACCACTTCCAATCAAAGGATCCCAAGCAGTCAAGCCTAAGCTCAGACAAAATCCAAGGAGGGACTTTAAGGCACCAACCTGCACAACAAAGACACTAAGGCGAGGTAAAGAACTGAATCAAGCACAGAGCTCCAATACAGATCAAAGAACCTCTTCTGCAAGGATAAGGGTTTGGAAGACAAAAGTACCGATAGCATCCACCAAAATAAAGAACCAGCCACGATGGATCAAACCCTCAGGAGATCATTCAAACACGAAGTGGCCAAAGGTGATCTCTACCCAGTTGCAGACTGTTCTCAAATGGATCCCGATAAGGAGGAATGATCAGTTGTCCTCTCGAGATACAATGGATACCTCCAACAAAGATGGCATCAATATCTGCAAATAACATTGAAAACCTCGACGAGCGACAACCATGTGTCCTTTGCACAACCCTGTCTTATGCACCATTCAGGTCATGCATTTCCCAAGTATGCATCATTATAGGGCCACATTACACGGTCGTGCATAGACACACTTGAGAATCCCAAGCACAAGAGCACATTGACATATGTCAAATTTTTTCTACTGATACTAACTTTTGTGTTCTTGTTTTGTGATAATTCTTCCCAAAAGAAAAAAAAAAAAAAAAAAAAAAACGAGGAAGAACTTGTTCCCAGGTTTCGCTCATGGAACATGAATGAGTCATGCTTAGTTGAAGATTGAACCATCGATTACTGGGAATTTATCAGTTTGGATAGAAGTGTGTCTTGGCTAGCAGATGATTTAATTGCTGCCTTGTCTCATAGATGTCAAGAACTTAGCATGAGCAGGGCATCCACAACTA
The DNA here is from genome assembly GCA_020310875.1 of Ceratopteris richardii. NCBI lineage: Eukaryota > Viridiplantae > Streptophyta > Polypodiopsida > Polypodiales > Pteridaceae > Ceratopteris > Ceratopteris richardii. The sequence continues at coordinate 62,888,847 of CM035431.1, forward strand.
TGGTTTCCTCTTACTATGGTAGGAGTGACGAGCTTGAAGGTCCACAACTTGAGTGATGCTTAACTACTGTATGTACAAGAGCATCCAAGGAGATATCTGCAAAAGGTAGTTTTGGAGGAGAAGACTCCTGCATATGGTGAGCTAAAGAGCATATGTGAAACTCAGCTTGGTGTAGTTACCCGATGTTGCTTGCCAAAGAATATAAAGCAATTCAATTCTCAATATTTCCTGAACCAGTATGGAATAGTAGCACTGGTGAATGGTCTATGTCATTCAGCATGGTAATCTCTTAGAAACCGGTACGTGTCCAATATTCCTCTGAGTGTCAATATAGGGAAGTGAACGCGCATGAGCCCAAGCTCAAAAATGCACATTGTTAGTGGCAAATGTTGCTTTGAAAAGAGGAGAGGGGATCCACCACTCAAAAGATCTCATCAGTGGACAATCAACATGGACATTCATCAACAAGGTTCCATCCCAAAGGCCGAGAGTACAACACGAAGGGACAAAGCATCCATCAACCTTCTCCATGGTAAGTATCTTTACTCTGGAAACAGCATAACCATGATAGTTTAGGAAACCTCTTCGTCAGCATACCCTTGAGCACTTAGCTCAAGAACTGCAATTTTTGCACCATACTTCTTCCAATGCATTTTCCAAGTAAGCATGCGTAGGGCTACATTACAAGGCCGTGCACAAGGCACATACTTTTTTCAACCCAGGCACGAACACACTTACCCATTATTCATTATGGGTTATGAGTGGTTGGCATGACTGCTCTCAACATCATCTTTGGAAGAGCTAGCGGTTGGGAACAACATCCATACCTAGGAAGCAATTCGAAGCTAGTAGTTGCTCTAACTCGATCTTGACAACCTCTTTTGAGCAACTCGCGATTTTTGAGAGCTCACAACAACGCATTCATGCTGCAATTCATGAAAGAAGCACATACCAAGGGATGACGACTTGTAAAGGCTTGCAGTGACACATGAAGAACCGGACAACCAACACTATCAATTTGGAAGATAGACGGCTCTCGTTCATACAGAATGGCTACTACCCCTCAAAGCACTACATGGAACAACCACTACAACAAGGGTCTGTCAGGGACGACAGACTCGAGAGGGGGGGGAGTGTTGGAACTCAAAGTCAAGCACAAGCATGGAAGCACATCAGAAAGGTGGAAACACACAAGAAGAAGGAGCACGTAGGGAGCTCCATGAAGTAACTGTCAACTTTTCATAAGAATCCCCTACAAAAATAGTGATTTCCATCACTAAAATCATTGTAAATACCATTTTCTATTTTGGTAGCTCCATTTTGTGCAAGCCGAGGAGTCCTCGAGCTTGAGGAGCATTAGAAGTACCATCGTACCAAATTTCATAATTTTTAGACTCCATTTGAGCCCTCAAATAAGCCCTGGAACCTAATTTTTAACTAGGCCGGACACTAGGTCTGGACAGGGCCAAAACTAGTCAAAAAACTATAAAAAGAGCTAGAGAGCTCATTTTTGGGTTAGCTTCTTGTAGATTTCAGTTTTGTAATAGATTTCTTTTTGTAATCAAAATCCTTCCATTGTTCCTCTCTTTGATCTTGCCTTGTGCGCGTGTGTGTGTATGTGTGTGCATGTTTGTGTGCTTTCACTCACGCACTTGTGCCTTCACTTGCTCGTGGTCTTCATACCGGTCCTCACGTCTCCGCGGATTGACAAGTAAAGGAGGTGGTGCTTACGCTTGAGCTACACCATTTAAGCTCTACCTTGAGAGCGCACGGGTGGACAACACCATCATCTTTGTACTTGCTGTTAGTAAAAAATTGTTGAGATTCTCCTATATCTGTTATCTTCTCTGCTACTACTACTGTGCTATATTGCATAACTATTGTCTTACATGATATCAGAGCTGTAAGGTTCGAATAGCTTGAGAAGAATCACTATTTTAGCCTACTAGCATACTAGAATATCAGTAGATTATTCGAGTGATTACATGATGGCTTCATCGTCGAACACTAGTCTTGGTGCTTCAGCTAATGTTAATGCTGCACCTATTCGAATTCGTCCACCTGCATTCACTGAAGGGAAGCTGGATGGAACCAACTATACACTCTGGAAGTTCAAATTTTCTGCAATTTTGGACTCCTATGAATTACTTGACACTGTCATGGGACCGATGGGATTGGATCCAGAGCCTATACCAGTTGAAGATCCAGCAAATTCAAGATTGATGACTCAGCCAGATCCAGATCTTCTACGAGCTTGGAAGAGGCGGAATGCTGATGCATTATGTGCGATTGTCACTAGTGTAAGTGATTCTGTGCTTACTTTAGTTCAACATACTACTAAAGCACATGAGGCTTGGGGCATATTCGCTCGACAATATGAGACCAAGAACCACACTAGGATACAAAATTTAGAAAATCAGTTGGCAAATGAAAAACATTCTGATTCTGAAAAGGCTGAAGATTTTATCAAACGGATAAAGCATCTTCAAGATCAATTGGCTGCAGTTGGTGTTGTTATAACACCAGAAGAGCTGGCTCGAAGATCTATATGTGTTCTTCCAGCAAAGTATGATGGATTAGTAACAGCCCTTAACATTCAGGTAAGGCCAACTCCTCTTACATTTGAAGAGTTTTGTGTGATGCTTTTAGAAGAAGAGATGCGGCTGAAGAATCGGCAAAGTACAACTGATGCTGCATTCTCAACAAATGCAAAAGGTAAAGGCTCTTCTGAGGGATCAAAGAAGAAGCCAAAGAAGAAAAAGTTCACAGGAAGTTGCTTCTATTGTGAAAAGAAAGGCCATGCCATCAAGGATTGCAGAAAGAAGCAAGCTGATGAACGGAATGGGACTGTAAAATCATCATGGAAGAACAAAGAGTCTGTAAACAACACAGAGCTAGAACTTTGGGTAGCTATTGAAGAGGTATGTTCATCTGCTCAAGCTCGTATTGATGAACCATGGATTTTATATAGTGGAGCTTCTCACCATATGACCAGTAAAAAGGATTGGTATAGTTCCCTAGTGCCTCTGCGGGAATCCATCAATGTAGTGGTGGGAAATGACTCCAAGTGTCCAGCCGAAGGAACTGGAACCATCTCTTTTATCACTTCTCCAGGTGTTGAGAAAAAGTTATCCGATGTTCTCTATGTACCTACACTCAAAAGAAATTTGTTGTCAGTTTCTGCAATAATAGATCGTGGACTCGAAGTTCACTTCAATAAGAGTGGTGCGGAAATCATGGATTCATCAGGTAATGTTGTAGGTAAAGGCATACGACGGGATAACTTGTATGAGTTAAGTGCTTTAACTGCTACAGAAGATAAAGATGTAAGCAGGTTATGGCACCAACGATTTGGGCATCTCGGATTTGCAGTTTTGAAGGAGATGCAAAGAACAGGGATGGTTGCTCATTTGCCTACATTTTTAGAGTTGCAGGAACCTTGTGAAGCTTGTATGATGGGCAAGCAACAACGAAAGGTGTTTCCAAGAGAGACCAGCAATCGATCTCAAGCTCCTCTAGATTTGGTACATGCTGATCTCTGTGGTAAAATGTCTACACCTGCTTTAGGAGGATCTTTCTACTTCTTGCTGTTAGTCGACGATTATAGTAGAAAGATGTGGGTTTATTTCATTCGAGAGAAGGCTGATGCTTTTGAAAGATTTAAAGCGTGGCATAAGTATGTAGAAAATGAATCAGGAAGGAAACTCAAGAAATTTAGAACAGATAGAGGAGGTGAATTCTTGTCAACAGAACTCAACAATTACTGTAAGGAGCATGGTGTGAAAAGGCAACTTACCACATCTCATACACCTCAACAAAATGGCATTGTTGAGCGTAGGAACAGGACAGTAGTTGAAATGGCTCGTTGTATGTTAAAGGCTCAAGACATGCCTGATTCATTCTAGGCAGAAGCAGTCAATACAGCAGTCTACATCCTCAATCAAAGCTACACAAAAGCTCTGAAGGGGATGACTCCTCAAGAAGCATATTCTGGTAAAAGCCTTCAGTTTTGCATTTCAGAATTTTTGGTTGTTTCTGTTATGCACATATTCCTGATTCAACAAGATCAAAGTTGGATTCAAAAAGCAAAAAGTGTGTCTTCCTAGGATATAGTGAAGAGTCTAAAGCATACAGGTTGTGGGATCCTGAGGCAAGGAAGATTTTTGTCAGTCGAGATGTGGTGTTTGATGAATGACCACACTTAGTAGAAGATAAAGGTAAATCTACTATCTCATCAAATGGAGAAATATCTCACCTTGTGCCTATGAAAAGACAGGTTAAAGTTGAGGAGGAGGAAACATCTGATGGAGAAATTTCCTCAATAAAAAGCCAACCAGTTGTAGCTACACAACGTAAGTCACTACCGAAGTGGGCACAACAGCTCTTTGATGATCACAATCCAATGTAGATGTACCAGAATCATCATCGGATGGATTACGAAGATCAAAGAGAATAGAGGAGCAAAGAAGAGTCTCAGAACACATTGTTAACATGGCTCTAATGGCAGATATCATGGGCTTGATAAAGGAACCTACCACCATTGAAGAAGCCCTTGATGATCCAGGTTGGAGAGCGGCAATGCAATCGGAGTATGATAGTATACTCAAAAATGATACATGGGATCTAGTCAGCTTGCCGCCAAAGAAGAAGGTAATAGGTACTAAATGGATTTGGAAAGCTAAGTATAAAGCAGATGGAACATTAGAAAAGTATAAGGCAAGATTAGTTGCACAGGGTTTTTCACAGATCGAAGGATTTGATGTTCAAGAAACTTTTGCGCCAACAGCATGCATGACAACTATTCGGACGGTACTTGCAGTCGCTGCACAAAAGGCTTGGCCTATTTTCCAGATGGATGTCAAATCTACATTTTTGAATGGTCACCTCAAGGAGGAGGTATATGTATCTCAACCACCAGGTTTTGAGGTGCCCAATTCAGAAATTAAAGTTTGCAGGTTGAAGAAAGCTTTGTATGGACTTAAGCAAGCTCCACGGGCTTGGTACCAACGAATAGATCATTTTTTCAAAAATATGGGTTTTGAAAGAAGTACTTCTGATGCTAACTTGTATGTAATGAAAAGGGATAGCAAGCTAGTTGTTGTCATTGTATATGTAGATGATTTGATCATTACAGGAGATCATCAGGAACTCATCAATCAAACTCGGATCAGCTTGGGAACTGAGTTTGAAATGACAGACTTAGGTCTACTCCATTTTTGTCTGGGAATTGAAGTATGGCAAAGGAAGGATGGCATTTTCATCTCACAATAGAAATATGCCAAAGAGATTCTCAAGGCATTTGGAATGATGGACTGCAAACCAACTAGCACACCTATGGAGGTAAATCATAAGCTATCTATGGAAGATAACATGCCTGATGTAGATGCTAAGAAGTATAGGAAGCTCGTTGGAAGTCTTATTTTTCTGTGCAACACTAGACCAGACATTTGCTATGTTGTTGGAGTATTAAGCAGGTTTTCCAACAAACCTAAGGAGAGTCACTGGAATGCTGGAATGCGAATTCTAAGGTACATTGTAGGAACCTTGAATTTTTGTATTTTTTATACCACAGGTGATACACTCCAAGGATATTGTGATTCATATTGGGCTGGAGATTGTGATTCTAGAAAATCAGTTTCTGGATATTGTTTCTCACTTGGTTCAGGAATATTTTCTTGGGTAAGTAGAAAGCAACCAACTCTCGCACTCTCCTCCACTGAAGCAGAGTACAAAGCAGATTGTTTTGCTTCTTGTGAGGCAGTCTCGTTAAGGCGAATTCTTGCAAATCTAGGCTTTCCATCAAATATGGCGACTGTACTCAAGTGTGATAATCAAAGTTGTATGGCTATTGCAAAGAACCCAGTATTTCATGCCCGCACCAAGCACATAGAAGTAGAGTACCATTACATTTGTGAGCTAATTGAAGATGAAATTGTGGAGCTAGAATATTGCCCAACACAGGCAAATTGTGCTGACATATTCACTAAAGCACTTGGAAGAGAGCAGCTCAACAGACATCTCCAACAAATGGCCATAGAACCGAAACCTACTTGATTTTTCATCGGTAAACATTGAGGGGGGGTGTTAGTATATGATCAATGTCTACCCCTCATGATTGTATGCACATTTTGTAAGGCCCCCGTTATGAGGAGAAGCCAAGCATGCATTACCCAATTGATGGGAATCCCAACTTGCATGTTGGATGAAGGTCATATTGGACCATGTAAGGTATTGTAAGGAAAGGGAGTTACCAGGGTCCCCAATTGGGGGGTCCGAGGCAGTGGGGAGCAGCCCCGGCTGGGGGGTCCAAGGGGGCCAGCAGGCCCCCTGGCTGGGGGGTCCCAGGGGGCCAACGGGCCCCTTGGTGGGGGTCCGGGGGCAGTGCCCCTGACAGGATGGTAAAGGGAATATTCCATAGAATATTCCCTGTCGGAGTCAGAAATCATTTATATTTGTTAGGTCGATTCAACCGGTCTAAGCCGTGTATGACAATTACGCGGACGGTGGCCGCCCATGCTCTATCGCCCATGTATAGCCGTCCACGGAAGGCCACCCATGATCCTATATATACATGATTTCTACACTACCTGAGACATCACGTTGAGCCAGCATACCTCTACCTTGTATCTCCCTATCTAGAGTTGTCTAGATCACCATTTAAGCTCTACCTTGAGAGCGCACGGGTGGACAACGCCATCATCTTTGTGCTACTGCTACTGTGCTATATTGCGTAACTATTGTCTTACAAAAGGAACCCAGATCGACGACAATATCAGACGACACAAGGAAGAAAGATGCAGTATCAGTATCACAAAGTAAGTGGCACAAGACAAATATGGGTGCCAAAAGGACAAAAACCACCGAGAGATTTAAACAATGCAGATGAAGTTCAAAAGAAGTTTCAACAGAAGCAGAAGCAATATCCAAAGCCTTCTTGACCTTCTTCTACGAGTACAAACATTCGACAAATTTGGATTGCCAAGAAGTACCTTACGAATCGACCCACACCCATGCAGATTTGGGTATCCAAACAATGTATTTTAGCCCAACCCTCAAGCCATGTAATATATACAACTCAGAAATCTCTTCACCCTTCAATACCACCACATCCGATATCACCTTTTATCCCTCAGTAGAAACATACCACTCGCTCAGAAACTCTTAGGAAATGGATACCGAAACGTATCCAGATGACTTCTTCGACTCCCTTATGTAACATTACTCCCATCCCGACTAAACAAGACCCTTGTAATAATTCACCCACACCTAAACCTTGTACAAATTCACACACTATAACCCAACATCACTTGTAATAACACCTCATCAAGAAAAATGTATGCATCATTTGAAGCATGTAGGTGTCTAGAGACCTGCATTAGTTTGCAACAATCATTCCATAAACCACATCACAACACTCGGCTACACCGGTTACACATCGGTTATGGAAAGGGATTGCGGTCTCACTTTAATGGGATCATGATTAATTTCCATACTAATGTGTTAATCTTTTGTAGCAGATCTTCTATGCACTCGCATCACTCATCATGTAGACAGAAGGACCATTAGAAGCTGGCACTAGTGCACCCATGGCCAATATTGGTGAACTACTAGCTGAGCCCCATCCTACGGCTCAACCACCAGAATTTCAAGGATTTCTAGGACCTATGCCGATTGAAGACCCTCCTAGGGGTTATACTGAAAAGATTCATCGCAATTCTCACTAGTTTCAAGGTCTAGTAGGACCGTTAGCGGATGCAGATTTCATTTTTGAGGCCAATTTGGCGTTTGATCATCGTACTTGGGCCAAGTACCAATTTCCTCAAGAGAATTCGAAGGACTACAGAACACAGAAGACTTAACGCATGTTTGGGCAAGAGCAGGCTTTACAGAATATTTTAGTGATCCTTTGCCTAAACCGGATTTCTATAGATGCTACTACTTGGTAATAACATTGATAGCTTCGGAGAACAAAGATTTGCAAGGAACATTCATTTTTCGGTCTTTGGTAAATGATCCGCCATATAAGAAGTTTTATCTGTCTAAAGATTTGATTAGAGCTACTATTAAGATACATGGAATGCATACGCCGATAGAACAAGAAAGGCTAATTCCAGAGCCTATGAAATGTGGGGATGTTACTAAGTGGGAAGATATTTCAGCAATCACACCTGAGCTCTCTAAACCATTGAGGATATGTATGCAGCACTTCGCTTCCCCGCTCAGGATAGATTCACCATGCCCCACAAATGCATCTGGTTTGGCTTATATTTAGCATGTACTGGACGTCAAATGGTAGACCTAGCAAGCTGGATTATTGATCAATTGTATCTAGCACAACATAGATGGGTAAGAAAGAAGGTAATCAATGGATGTTGCGCTCTCACGCACATAGTATATATGTGTTTGGCATACGATTTACCAATCGAGCGTGCAATGACAAGCGAGGAGCTGAAAGCATTCAAGGGGACAACAAAGAAAGCTAGGAAGTCTAGCAAAGGACGAGCAGGAAAGTGCATGAGAGGAACCATTCCATGCCTACAGGTCCCAGATCACCGTCACCGCAACCCTCTACAGAACAGTCTCCGACGGAAGCCCCTATAACTATACAACCTATTCGCATACGATAATCTTGACCTATTGTTACGGAAGGCACTACTAGTGTAGTAACCTCACAGGCAACATCAGTCCAGGAACCTACCACCATTGCAACAGAAGTTCCCACCACTATCGGTGCGGAAGCTTTTTCTTTTCCGATACCCAACTTGGAAGCAGAACCTATAGACACAACATTGGATTTCGAGATGCAAGATGTGTTTTCAAGTGAATTTCAGTTTTCCGAAGGACAAATCTTTTCTTAAGAATATGAACGTCCAAGCTACCCAACCACTCCCCCGGATCAACCACAAGGACAAGTAGTGTCTAGTTCCGAGGAAGAAAGAAAAGAAACCGATGAAGATGACGGAGATGATGAAGCCACCCAGGGCACTCATGAATCTCAAGAGAATGTACAGACAAATGAACAAGGACACCAAACTGACACCCAAGGTGATACCAGTACGCATGAAGATGAAACCTATGAAGCAGAAGCTTATACGCTAGCCATCAAGAAGTTATATCGTACTATGGAAAAAGTTTGGGCATGTAAGAAGTTAACGGAGGAAGAGAGCCAAGCACTTATAGAACAAGAACTTGTCTCAGGCGGTTTCGAAGAAGTATACATCAAAGGCTTCAAGGAACTATTTAACTTGCGATAGAAAGCTCATACTGTCTACTTTCTACCTATAAATCTTCAAGGTCATTGGAATATACTTTTGAAGATATCTGCAATTTACTATTCACTGGTCTATCTCTACAGAGCCCCGAGAATTGTGGGCATGTTCCAGAAATTGATGAAACTTGTTCTCAGTGCTCAGTCCATCATTTGAAGTGTTTTAACTTGAATTGGGAAGCTTGCTAAGTCTATTTGCTATGCCCAAAATGAATGTTTCTAATTCCTACCAGGTTGAGAGCACTGTTCATTTTTTCTAGCAGGTGTATGTCGAAAAATAGCAAGTTTTGGGAGCTAGTCATTTCGCAACTAGTCTGTCTTGACTTAAACTTTTGGGATACATGTTCCAAAGTACTTGGCTGATATTTTCGTGGATTTAGGAATCTTAAAGGGTCTACTAATAAACTCTGAAGTCTCAGTTGGCTGGTGTGAAGTTGGTTGTAGTAGCACCTACTCATCTTTGGATTGCATCCACCATCTCTCTTCAGAGTGGTATCAGAGCATAGTCAAGCAACATGGGAGATGGATTTCCATCAACAATTCACAAATTGGATCGAAACAACTACCCGGCATGGTCTCTAAGGATGGAGGATTACCTTCAAGGGAGGAATCTATATGGATTCATATCCGGAGATGAAGCAATGCCAACCATGAGGAACAAAGGGCAACCATCACATGAAGAAGTGGAAGGACTTTCGAATTGGTGTTCGAAGGATGCACTTGCAAGGTCCTATATTCTAAACTCAATCTCTGATTTTCTATTACCTCATGTCAAGGGATGCAAGACATCAAGAGAGACCTGGAATGCACTTGCTTCTTTCTTCTCTTCCAACACTCGAGCAAGGAAGAACCAATTGTGGATGGAGTTCACAACAATGAAGAAAAGCCCGAAGCAAAATGTGATTGATTATGTCACAAAGATGAAGGAGATTTCCGACCAACTTGGAAGCATTGGAGAGGTAATTCAAGAGGAGCAAATCATAAGACAAATCATGAATGGAATCAAAGCAGACGACAAGTGGGAGTCATTCACAACAGCCATGGATTTATACATGGATATGCATGTACCCGACCTCAACACACTCATGGGCCAACTCTTCACTCATGAAGCAAAGATTAGCAAAGGTGGTGAGTCCTCAAGAGGTAATCAAACTTCTGCCTTATATTCTGATAAAGCTAAGGTCAAGGACAAGTCAAAGAATAGGAAGAATGAAGATGAAGGTAGCTCTTTCCAAGCAAACTTTGCAGGTAGAGGAAGAGCTAGAGGAAGAGGCAGAGGTGGAAAGAAAGGCAGGGGGAGATTCCAATCATCTCAACCTTGCAACATATGTGGCTTATCTAATCATACTACTGAAGAATGTTTCAGGAACCCGAGGAACTCAAGAGGAAGAGGATTCAATAGAGGTGGCTATGGATCAAATAGAGGTAGATACAATGGAGGCTACAACAACAACAACTACTACAACAACAATTACAACAACAACAACAACTATCAAAGTGGCCATAGAGGAAGAAGAGATTACAATAACTATGCAGAGGACCAAAGTCAAGAAGATTCATTATTGATTATGAATCTATCAGCGAAGAAGGGTAAGGATGATGATCACATATTTTACATTGATTCGGGATGCTCGAACCATGTAGCAGGAAATGTGGCTTTACTTTCTGATTTGGAAGATCCTCATAACAAGCATGAAGTGCAGACAGGAGATGACACAAAGCACTCAGTGGAGAAGATAGGTAATGTGAAGACATCAGATGGGAATATTAACCTCTTAAGCAAAGTCTTGTATGTCCCTACAATTACCAAAAATTTAATAAGTGTTGGACAGATTGTTGAAAAAGGATTGCAGGTTAGATTCAATTGATTTGGAGCATATGTTGAAGACCCAAGGCAAGGCTTTCGAAGGATTGCAAAAGGAGAAAAGACAAGAAGGCTTTTCACTTTTGAAGTGGAAGATACAAAGAACATAGCTTTGTTTAGCTATGGATCTCAAACTCTTACAGAGTTGGAGATATGGCACAAAAGGCTTGCTCACATTGGTGAGAGGACACTCAAACAAATTTGCAGGGACCAAAGTGTACTTGGTTTGCCTAATATCACAAGGCAACACATGATTTATAAGTGTGAAGCTTGTCAACTCGGCAAGGCTCATAGACAACCTTTCAATAAGAAAGGATATATGTATCAAAATCCTTTGGATCTAGTGCACACGGATGTGTGGGGTCCAAGTAAGGAGCCATCTATATCAGGCTCAAGATATTATGTGTCTTTCATAGATGATTGTAGCAGGTGGACCATTCTGTTTTTCATGAAGCACAAGAAGTGTTTAATTGCTTTAAGAAGTATATTGCTCTTGTTGCTCTCAAGTAAGAGGGAAATTGGATCCCAAGGCAGAGAAGTGTGTATTCATTGGTTATGATCAAAACCAAAAAGGATATAGATTGTACAATCCAACCAATAAAGGATTTTCTGTGAGTAGAGATGTAATTTTTGATGAAAACAAATCATGGTTTGATGATGACAGGAAAGTGAAGCTGCCATATAACTTGGATGAAGATTTTCCATCACTTCAACCAAAGGAGCCAAAGCAGATTGAAGAAAGTGATTCGGAGATTGACCTAGAAGACTTGGAAAGACTAAAGCTATGGAAGAACAAAGGTAAAGCAAAGATGCAGGATGCTACATATGGACCCGAGAGCTCACATCAACCACTTAGAAGGTCTTCGAGGGAGAAGAAGAAACCAGAGAGGTTTGGTTATGATACTTCTTTGGTCACCAAGCACTCAATCTACATTGCAAAGGATTCAACCAATGAAGAACCTACCACATTCGAAGAAGCACAAAGCAAGAAAGCTTGGAGAGATGCAATGGATGAAGAAATGGAAGCCTTGAAGGAGAATGACACTTGGGAGCTTGTACCTAACAAGCCATCTATGAAGGTAATTGGATCTCCATGGATATACAAAATCAAGAGGAATCTAGATGGAAGTATAAATAGACACAAAGCAAGGTTAGTTGCTAAAGGGTTTGCTCAAACCCATGGTATTGATTATGAGGAGACTTTCTCTCCTGTTGCAAAAATGCCTACAATTAAGGTTCTCATTAGTCTTGCTGCATCTAGAAATTGGAATCTCTATCAACTTGATGTAAAGAATGCTTTCTTGAATGGATAGATTTCTGAGGAAGTGTATATGGCACAACCTCCTGGATATGCGGATGCACATCATCCTAACTATGTATGCAAACTAAAGAAAGCTTTGTATGGATTGAAGCAAGTTCCAAGAGCTTGGAATTTCAGATTGGTGACTTATTTGCAGGACCAAGGATTCAAAGCTAGCAAGGCGGATACCTCTTTGTTCATAAAGAGGAATGGATGTGAAGTGATCTATTCATGTGTGTATGTTGATGATATTATTATCACAGGCAATGATCTTGAAGGAATCAAACAGGTAAAGAGTCAAATGAAGGAGGAGTTCAAAATAAGTGACCTCGGACCACTCACTTATTTTCTTGGATTGGAGTTGATCTACACAGATTCAGGTATATACATCACACAAAGGAAGTATGTCCATGACATGCTTGTCAAGTTCAAGATGGAAAATACCAAGTGTGCAGGTACACCTATGGAGCAAAATCATAAGCTTAGTGCTTATGAAGGAGAGCCAATTGAAGACATCACAAGCTATCAAAGCTTGGTTGGAAGTTTGAACTATGCAACACTCACAAGGGTGGATATATGCTATAGTGTTAGCATATTGAGTGAGTTTATGCATAAGCCGAGAAGACCACATATGGAAGCCGCCAAGAGAGTCCTCAAGTACCTAAAGGGGACCATGAATGAAGGTTTGTTCTATTCATATACTTCAGCTATTGAGCTAAAGGTCTACTCAGATGCAGATTGGGCCGGACCTAAAGATGATAGAAGAAGCACATCAGGGTATATATCATTTGCAGGTTCAAAAATCATTTCTTGGTCATGGAAGAAGCAACCAACCGTGGCATTATCTTCTATTGAAGCTGAATATAGAGGTTTGGCTAATGCAACTCAAGAAATCATGTGGTTAAAGTCTTTGTACACAGATCTTGGACTTCATTCTTCAACACCTCACATTTTTGGTGACAACACAAGCTCACTACATCTAGCAGCTAATCCGGTATACCATGCTAGAACCAAGCATATTGAAGTCCACTACCATTATGTAAGGGAGAAGCTAATGAGCAAGGATATTCAACTATCCTATGTCTCTACAGATATGCAATGTGCAGACATGTTGACTAAATTGGTACAAAGTTAAGTAGATTCAAGTTGATGATTGGCTTGCAGGAAATCAAGGACAATTGAAGACTTATTTGAAGGCCAAGCATGTTCCGCTTGAGGGGGAGCTGTTGGTGCATTTTACCCAAGCCTACATGCTTGATATGTTTGATATCATCCTCATTTGTAAGTCACATGAGTAGTCATGTGAACACCTCTTGTAAAAGAGTTCATTTTTGTCTCTTGTAATTGAAAAAAGAAAAAGGAAAAGGATGGCTTACCTAATGCATGATGTAAAAGCAATTTCGTGGCTCTAACTACCAAAACCCACGGCTTTTTGAACTGAGGGAATATCTCCTAACTTTGGGGATCACTTTTAGGTGGAGCCATTCGAATTCGAATTCAAAACTCCCTCCAAGAATAGCTATAAAAGGAGCAAGAAGGAAGAGGCGATTAGCAAGCCTTGTATGTGACCACTTCATGTCATTTTGTAGAGATTGAAGAGCTTACTCCATAGCTCTATCATTCTACTCCCATTGTGAAAAGATTCATTGCCAATGTGGTTGTAATCATATGTGAATCTATACATTTATTATCATCTACCTCTCTGTTTTGTTCTCTACCATACTCACTCAGAGCAGTACCTTCAGAAGGTCATATCTCAAGTTTTAGTGAGCCTTTTTCAATGATTTAACTTGCGCTAGAAAGCTCATACTGTCTACTTTCTAATATAAATCTTCAAGGTCATTGGATTAATACTTTTGTATATCTGCAATTTACTATTCACTAGTCTATCTCTGGAGAGCCCCGAGAATTGTGGGCATGTTCCAAAAATTGATGAAACTTGTTCTCAGTGCTCAGTCCATCATTTGAAGTGTTTTAACTTGAATTGGGAAGCTTGCTAAGTCTATTTGCTATGCCCAAAAGGAATTTTTCTAATTCCTACCAGGTTGAGAGCACTGTTCATTTTTTCCAGCAGGTGTATGTCCAAAAATAGCAAGTTTTTGGAGCTAGTCATTTTGCAACTAGTCTGTCTTGACTTAAACTTTTGGGATACATGTTCCAAAGTACTTGGCTGATATTTTGGTGGATTTAGGAATCTTAAAGGGTCTACTAATCAACTCTGAAGTCTCAGTTGGCTGGTGTGAAGCGGGTTGTAGCAGCACCTACTCATCTTTGGATTGCATACACCATCTCTCTTCACAATTACATCTCAAGTTTACGATGATTTTATTTATGTTTCTTGAGACTCATGTGGATGGAGTTTTTCTTTTGTGTAATACTAGACTTTCTCCAGAATGGTGAATGCCAAGGAGTTACCAATCCATGATTTCAAAGCTGACTCAATTACTCTATCTAGAGGACATTGGTTCTTGGATAGTGAAGCTGCAATAGAGGAGGTGGATTTGGAGTCTGATGAAGAGCAGGAAATTGCAGAAGCAGAGAAGATAGTCAAGGAACTCAAGGAAACTTTGGGTATCATTGGTCAGCACATATTCACTGTAGGTGTAGGAGGATACAAGTACACCATGTTGTGCCAGGAGTTTTACAAATTTCAAAGAATTGCAGTCACTTACAAAAGATGGAAAGCAGTAGGAATACACATGTTTTTGGATGAACCCTTATTTTTCATAGACTTTGAAAGAGTGGCACAGGTAATGAATAGTTTGCTAGAAGTTGGGAAGGGCAATGAGGCATATTTCAGGTGTAATGTCAAGAACAAAGAAAACCAGGAAGTGAACATTACTATAAAAGTAGAGCATATCAGGACAACCCTTCAGTTTTATACTATGGGAACTAAGTTGGACAACAATTTTGTCAAGAAAAATAAAGCTACATATGCAGGGTATTCCAAATTTCCTGATTTTAAAGGAAAAGAGAATGAGGAATATGCTATCAGAATGTTCTTACAGTATTTCTGTTTTCCAAAACTACCTAGATATACCATGCCACACAACCAGCAACATTGATCATGTTCAATAATAAGGACAGAACCAAACCTTTTGGAGTGATGGATGTAACTCCATACATACATGAACAATTGAAGGAAGCAGCTAAACATTGGGAGCAAAAGAAGTACATGAATGGAGCTCAATTCTTAACTAGAACTATTTATCATGTTCAAGGGATGGAGGATCAGTTAAAGCTGGCTCCAGAAGCCCAATACTTCAGAAATTTAATGACAGGAATTAAGAGCCCTTCCAAGAAAATGACTATAAGGGAGGTGGAAGCCTAACCAAGCATGAGGGGAGCAGAAAGGAAAAGAAAGGGAATCTCAGAAGAAGTTATTCATGTAAAGAAAAGAAGAGTGGATTCAAGAAAAGTGGAATTGGAACAGGAAGAGGCAACTAAGGAAGAGCATGAAGCTGCTCAAAAGCAAGTACAGTTTTCAAATGACCCTCATCCACCTCAGACTAGTAAAGAACAATTGTATACTTATTTGACCCAAGGGAACAATAAAAGGGTAGTATATGAATCCTAGTATCAAAAGATGTTGGAGGACTACTCTTGTAAAGCAACTGATTGGATTCAAGAAGAAGTAGAACACTATGAAGAGCTGCATGATCAGATGATGGCAGCAGAGACAGAGGAAGTTTTTGTCAAAAAAGAAGTGGAACTGTTAGCATATTTCAAAGAGCTACAAGGACCTCCTGAAACTAGAACTACAGTTGTAGTGAAGAAGAAGGTTCAGAAGAAACCTGTACAGAAGAGGAAGTTAACCAAGAAAAGTAAAGGAAAATCAGTAGCAGAACCTGTACCAAGGATGGAGACAGAGGAAGTAACAGTAGAAGAAAAAAAGCAGGAGGAATCCATTGATGTGAAAGAACCAAGAATGGACAAATCAGGAATAGCACGCTCTTCACAATTTTCTTCAGATTCTGAAAGTGACATTGAAAACTTTTTGTTGAAAAGTTTGAACTTATCAGTGCCTAGCACACCAAATGTGATAACATAAGTTTGTGAAAAAAATAAAATACCTGAAGACTTGAGTGAGAAGCCACAAGGAAAGCAAATCCAAGAAGAAACAGCAAGCAGGTCAGTCTTGGAGAAGAGAGAAGGTTACTCAAAGGCAAAGCAGTGATGATGAAAGAAGAGATTGAAGTAAGGAAGGAATTCAGCTGTGGATTAGTGCATTCAGGATTAAAGACAATATGGACAAAACCTTTACATCAAACCTATTTCAAATTGGATGAAGGAAAGTTAGAAGCAGAAAAAGAAGTTCAGTTATGCAGTTCAGTATACAAACAAAAAGATACAAATCAAATCAAGGAAACAGAGGAAGTAGTGGAAAAGAGGAAAGCTCAAGAAGTAGAAGAAGGGGATACAGAAAAAGAGATAAACCAAAGCATAGAAGACATACTATATGACTTGAATCATAATGAAGAATTTACAGCTACAGAAGACCAGGGACAAGAGGAAGATCTGGATCTCATGGATATAGATGACCAAGAGGAAGGACAAAAGGAGCAAATAATTAATGATCAAATAAAACTCTCTGTGGAGATTGATTCAACTCTAAATCCGGAAAAGGAAGGACATATCCTTGAAGAAGAACAACAAGGAATGGAGAAAAAGGAGGCGAAAGAAATGGAGACAATTAAAGACACATCAAGATATGAGAAGAAGGAGGATCAAATATTAGAACATGAGGAAAATGTTGCAGACAAAGAAGAAATGAAAGCAGATAAGGGCTATGAAGAACAAAAGCACCAGGTCATAGAGTATGAGGAAGAAGATAAAGAAGAGAATGACTGCAAAGAAGAAAAGAAGATAGAAGTAAAACAACTGGAATTAGAAGCTTCGTTGGAAAGAATACCTAAAGATATAAGATCTACTTGCAAGGTTATCATGAGCAATATAGAATAGTTTAGACCATCAAGTAGAAACATGATCATATCAGGAACGGTGGCTGAATCTGAGTTTGTAAGAGGCAGCAGAATCATTAATGAGCACAGGAAAGAAAAGGAACAGTTAGTAGAACAGTTGAAAATTGTTCAAGAAAGGAATGAGGATTTGACCAGCAGAGTGATTTCCTTGGAAGAATTGGAAGTTCAACAACAGAACAAAATTCAATTTCTTGAAGAGAAATGTGCAAAATAGACAGAGCATAGCAACAAAATGGAGAGGGAGCTGAATAAAATTGAAGGAAGATATAGAACCCTGCAGAGTTCATATCAAATTATGGTCAAAGCCAATGAGGAAATAAACAAGTTATTAATGGAAGAAGGCCAATTGAAGGAAGAAACCAAGACTGTACAGGTGACACAGGATGAGAAGGAATATTTGAACAAAAAAAATTATGAGATTGCAAACAGAGTTGAAAGAAGCTAAGGAGTTGGAAAAACAAGCAAGTATACATGCTGCTACTTCAATGAGGGGATATAATAAGTTACATATGGATATAGAAAAAGAAAGAAGTGATTGGCAGTTGAGTATAGAAAAGGAAAGAGATGAGTGGAAATCAGAAAGAGAGTTGTGGACCTCTCAAAATAAAAGTTTAATGTTGATGATAGAAGAGCTACAGAAAAAATTGGAAAAACCACAAACTCAAATTGAAGAGCAGGAAGGGACTACACAAGCAGAGGACTATGAAGTAGGAGATGATAACAGAACCTAGCATGGTGATGAACAAGAAAATAAAACAGCAATAGAGGAATACTCAGAGGAGTTTGTTCAGAGACTTCTAACAGACAGAGAATCCAGAATGGAATTTATTAGAAAAATGCATAATGAATACGAGGAACAAATTGTTAATTTTGCTCTGAATAAAGGAATAAATCTGGATCAACACCATTGGGCTGCAGATGGCTTAGGTATACCCTTTTGCATGATTATTGAAAGTATTAAAAATTATCAGTTGGCAAGGGTGGGATTACCTCCAAACAAGTATTTAGAATATGAAGAAGACATCAACGTGACAAAGGAATTATTTGAAAAAGCCAATCCTAAATGGAGAAACAGGTGTTGGATGCGGCACCAACAAAGAATGCAAGAAAATATGGAAAGAAGCACCAATTTAGTTAAAAATTAATCTAGCTTATTGTCCAGTAGCAAGGAGAAGGGAGTGGATAGTTTTCTGGGAAAGAAGGAATGCAGGAGAGATTCCATCAAAATGGTTGAATTTCCCAAAGATAGCAGGACCAAAGGCAGGAACATGGCCAACAAAGAAATATATGGTTGACACTGCAGAGTCTGTCATATCTACATACAAAGATGTTAATGACCCAGCTTGTATTTTATTGGTCAGAGTAATGAGACTCATATTGGCATGTATATAGACTTTTACAGATACAGATGTCAGAACTCTGAACTACATTGGTTTTAACTCACCATCTGATGCTTTATTATTTGATCTCACTAAAACTCTAGACAGGATCTGTTTAATGGCTTATTATAGTTGAACAATATTTTGGGTAGTCATTATCTTCATATCTTTGAGGATGCATTTGATTATGGATTCTTTGAAAGAGAATCGGAAATATTTGGAAATTTATCAGTAGTAACAAAGTCTCGACTCACTGCCTATGAAGTTGCATACACAGAATATCTGAAGAAAGATGTAATAGATAAACCAGAAGCTGTTGTGCAATGGAGAAAAGCATTATTTGAAATGGTGAATAACTTGAATATCACAGAAAGGAAAAGTCATGACTTATTGTCACAGGTATATCAGAGAAAGAAGAAGTGAAGGAAGCAGTCATTGAATATCAGCAAGAATATCTTTTGGTAGGAGCCAAAAGGTCTAGGAGGGGAAGAATGTTAGAAGAATCATTTTTTGAAGAGAAATATTTGTAAAATGATAAAAAATTGTAGAAATATTTATGCAAATGATGTAAAAATGAGGAAGAGTCTTCCTCATGTAAATTAGAATCATATGTAATTTTTCTAGATTTTTTGGAAACTCTTAGATAGCATATTTTTAAAATAGAAAGGAAAAGGACCAAAATTCAAGTGTGAAAAGGGACACTTGAAAATGTATAAAAGATAATTTCCTCTATTTTGAGAGGGTTGGTTAATTGTATTTGATGCTATCCAAGTAATGAGAAGAGTTTCCTGCAGAAAATTGTATTTCTTCCTCTCAAGTACTTTTTTTGATTTGTGAGTCTATTCTATGTGTATCCATGGAATTTGCAAGCTTCTATTGTGTATTTCTTATGAATGTGTATGAAGAGAGTTGATTCATGATGTGATGAGTGAGAAATTGCTGAAGAATAGTGCTGGAGATGAAATTCATCAATTTTCACAGAATTGAGATTGTCTCGTCAGAAGGTTACAAGTATCATTTTTGAGATTTGACTTCATGGTTGTGTTCTGCTAAGAAAATAACACAGTTTAGACACCAAGATCATTGGAAATGATGTAGTATTGCTCAAGATAACCAAAACCCTAGAAATTCCTCTTCATCTTTATTATTTCTCAGAAATCCAGCCAGTTTTCTCTTATTTTTTGGATTCTATCATCTAGAAGGAGCTGTGGTCTCTTGTATACTTCCCAGATTGACAAATGTAAGATGTATTGTTGATTCTTTATCCTAAAAACAACAAATAGGCACGAAGAAATTATGAATGAGGTGAGATTAACCACACATGTGACCACTAAGAGTGAAGGCAAGACAAGAAAGAAGAAAGAGACCATGTCAGAAGAAGAAGAATCCTTGTTTGAGGTTCCCGAAAACTTCAAGAAGTATGAAATAGAAGATAGACAAATAATGGTACGAATGCCTAACAGAAAAGCTGATGTTGGAGAAGTATATGATAATCGAGAGAAAACCAAAAAAATCATAGTAGCCATAGAAGGAGAAGAAGAGAAATGTACCTACATAGGGCATGATTTGACGAATGAAGAAGAAGAAGTGTTAGTGGCCCTATTGCGCGAATATAGAGATGTGTTCGCATGGAGTTACAAAGATTTGAAAGGAGTAGACCCAAACATATGTTCTCATAGAATCCCTATGACTCCAGATGCAAAACCCACGAAACAGAAGCCGTACACGTACAATGATACCTATGCTGCAAAAATTAAAGAAGAAATAGATCGTTTGATCGAAGCAGGATTCATTTATGAAATTGAGCATACCGAATGGGTATCGCCCATTGTGGTTGTGCCCAAGAAGAATGGAAAATTGCATGTGTGTATTAACCATAAAAAAGTTAATACCGCCACGATTAGGGACAGTTATCCTCTTCCTATCACGGAACACCTATTGGAAAGAGTTGCGGGCAAGGAAGTTTACAGCTTTCTTGATGGTTTCTCAGGCTATAATCAAGTAGCCATTGCTCCAGAAGATCAACATAAGACGGCTTTTGCCATAGAATGGGGCATTTTTGCATTTCGTGTGATGCCATTTGGCTTAACAAATGCACCTGCCACTTTCCAGCGACTCATGTATCATGTTTTTGAGGAATTCTTACGTAAGAATTTGGAAGTTTATGTCGATGATTTATGTGCACAATTGAATATCAGGGAGACACATATCCCAGAGTTAAGACAAGTATTTGACAAATGTCGAGAATATCAGATTTGTTTGAACCCAGAAAAGTGTGTTTTCATGGTCAGACAAGGCAAAATTTTAGGACACATTGTGTCAAAGAATGGAATTTCAACAGATAAAGAAAAAGTGAAAGTAATTGCAAATCTACCTAGACCAAATAACGTAAAAGAAGTACAGATATTTATGGGTCATTGTGGTTATTATAGACGTTTCATACACATGTATGCAATCATAGCTAAGCCTTTATACTCTCTTTTGACCAAGTTTGAATGGACAGATGAGTGTGAGAATTCATTCAAAGAACTTAAAAGACGTTTGTGCTCAGCACCTATACTGACAACCCCGGATTGGAGTAAGCCATTCCATGTACATGTGGATGCATCCAACTATGCCATAGGATGTGTGTTAGCACAACCCATGAATGAAGGTAATATAGATCTCCCCATAGCTTACGCGAGCGGACAGTTGAATGAAGTAGAAAGAAATTACACCACTACGGAACGAGAAGGATTAGGAATGATCTACGCGGTAAAGAAATTCAGGCACTATTTGTTGGCAAACAAGTTCAAATTCTTTACAGATCATCAAGCGTTATTGTACTTAGTCAATAAACCATGTAACACAGGATGACTAATACATTGGTTTCTATTACTCATGGAGTACGATTTTGAAGTAGTAGTCAGGAAAGGAAAGACACATCTTAGAGCTGACCACCTCTCAAGATTGACCACAGGAGAAGCCCCTCAAGGAATAGCGGATGAATTACCCGATGCATACTTGTTTAACCTTGAGACTGCAGAATGGGCTAAGCCAATAGTCCCTGTTCTCACGTATGGACCCAAGAATCCTAGGATAAGGATCAAAGAAGGAGAGATTACCAAGTCTCAAAGATATCAAATCATAGCAGGAAGCATATATAAACAGGATAATCAAAAGATTCTTGCTTGTTGTGTAGATGAATCAGAACATGCAAATTGGTTGCAATTAGCACATGTAGGTGCATTGAAGCAACATCATTCGAAACATCGTACATTGCAGACTCAGCATAGACTAGGAGTCTATTGGCCTTCAATGGAAGCAGACGTCTATAAGTTATGTAAAGAATGCCCTGTTTGTTGTGAAAGACCACCAGACTTGAGGACGAACACATTCCCTCAAGGAATGACTTTAGCACGACAACGAAGTCTAGAGCAGGAAGCTCAAGTCTATTCACTTATTGGCGACAATCTATACAAATGAGGACAAGATGGATATTTACGACAATGTGTTCATGATGAAAGTGATTATCTGAGCATACTAGAGACTGCACACCAGGGTGTTGCAGTAGGTCATTTTGGACCCAATAGGATAATCAAAGCCATCCTCTTTGCAGGATTATGGTGGCCCACTCTTCACATGGATGCGCATACCTATGTAAAGAGATGTGATGTGTTCCAAAGAACTCAATTTCCTACTCGCAGAGATGAAATGCCATTGAAACCCATGATGGGAGGACGTGCATTTTCTAAATGGGATATAGACTTTGTAGGACCCATTAACCCCCCTGCAAAAGGAACGCATGCGGAATACAACATTGTTGCAACAGATTATCTTACCAAATGGGTAGAAGCAAAAGCCACGAAAAAGAATGATGCACAAACGACTGCAAAATTCTTATTTGAAAATGTCTTTACAAGATATGGATTGCCTATAGAGTTAGTGAGCGATCAAGGAACTCACTTTCTAAACCAAGTCATTGAATATTTGTTACAGGATTTTATGGTGATTCACAAGAAATCTGCACCATATCATCCTCAAGCCAATGGTCAAGCTGAAAGCACTAACAAGTTCCTTTGTAACGTACTAACGAAACTCATGAACAATAAACGTTCAGATTGGGACAAACAGTTACACCACGCTATTTGGGCATATCGAGTGGCCTACAAGACCGTACTCAATGCAACTCCCTTTCAGATGGTTTTTGGTCAAAATGTTGTGCTTCCTTTGGACTTCTTGATTCCAACCCTTAAGGTTGCACAAGAACATCAGTGGACCGGCCATGAATTATCAGCAAGAATAATGGACTTGGAAGGATTAGGAGAAACCAGGCTGAAAGCAGTAGGAGGAATATATGCAGCAAAGAAACGATAGAAAGCATATTTCGATGCGCATGTGAAAGATAAAGGCTTAAAAGAAGGATATTTAGTCCTAGTATATACGTTGAAACAACACGCACAAAAACTAGAAAAGCGAGGTTATGGACCTATGATCATTAACAGACTCTCGACTAGTGGAGCAGTACAATTAGCCACCCTAGAAGGAGACATAATGCCTAATTACATTAGTGGCTGTAGAGTCAAGCTATATCAGGAACTTCTTACCGAGGATATGCTTAGACGACTCACGTTGGCAAAGAAGCGTAAGGAGGAAGAAAGTAGAATACGAGCTGAAGCTCAGGCAGAAGCTATAGAACGCATTAAGCACATGAAGTTAAGAAGACAAGGACTAGGGAAAGAACATTATAACCATCTGGAAAGAACACCCAGATACCCCATGGCCATATGTCAAGTAAAGTCAAGTACTCATCCTAGCATAGTGGACAGGAGACCATTCATTACAGTTAGGCTAGAGCACGACAACCCTTGCCAAGAGCTCAAGGCTTTAATTGACTCAGGTGTTGCGACTAGTGCGGTTAGATGGTCCCACTATAAGGACTCAGGAATAGAAATGTGGCCAATTGAGGCATACCTCATAGGGCTAGGAGGCATGGAAACCCCTTGCATAGGTGAGGTGGACCTTCCTATCCTCATAAACAAAGTGACCTTGACAGTGAAGCTACTAGTGTGCCATGAAGAGGACCTCATAGAACCCCTAATCCTTGGCCAAGATTGGCTATACGATCACTCAGTGGACCTAAATCTTAGACAAGGCTCCTTGCAGATTGGAACCTTAGATCAGAAGCGAGTGATACCGCTTGCCTTCCCTAATGGCATTCTGCCTGAGGTATGTAACCCTAGACCATACGAACATCATGCAAAGGAGGACCGGAAGATCTTTGGTCAGATAAGTCACATTACATCTACACCAACCCACATGGGCTTGGCAATGGACACTTGTCAATCAGAAGGACGTCAAGAGATTTTCCCTTGGGCTTCCTGCAAACTAGAAGGGGCAACCACCCAACCGCTTGGTCAGGTGGATTACATCAGCGGACAAATGGGGACCATTAACAGCTAAATGGGCACCATCAGCGGACAAATGGGGACCATTGCAGGTAAGGTGGACTTCATCAGCATACACATGGGCAAAACACCCTGTAGTGCCCATCTAGATGTGAAACCGGTCAAAACTAGTCTAAAAACTATAAATAGAGCTAGAGAGCTCATTTTTGAGGTTAGCTAGTGTAGACTTGTATGAGCTAGAGTGAGCTTGAGCTTGTAAGAGTGTTCTTGAGCAATAGAGTTGAATTCCTACCTTCCATTATGTCTTGCTTGTCTCTTTGTTGTGTGTGTATGTGTGTGTGCATCTCCATGCTTCTCACCTTCACTCTCACTTCATCTCACATTCACGAGCTTCATAGAACTCCTATCTCCCGGGTTGACATTAAGGAGGTGGAGCTTCTTAACGTGGTTCTCACCATTGTGCTAGAGTAACACAAGACACAATGGAAGGTAGGAAATCAACTCCATTGCTCAAGAACACTCTTACAAGCTCAAAATCACTCTAGCTCATACAAGTCTACACTAGCTAACCTCAAAAATGAGCTCTCTAGCTCTTTTTATAGATTCTAGACTAGTTTTGACCGGTTTCACATCTAGTGACCGGCATAGTTAAAAAATAGGTCCTAGATGCTATTTGAAAGGGTAAACGATGTCTAAAAATAACCAAAATTGGTATGCTCATTCTACCTAAGCTCCTCAAGCTCGAGGACTCCTCGGCTTGCACAAAATGGAACTATAAATTACAAAAAGGGTTTTTCTATGTTACATATGGTACAAAAGTGATGAAAATCACTATTGGAGGTTTTGAAAAGTATTTATAAAACATTACTCTTTGAAAAATGATTCGATTGCCTCCCTGCTTCTTCGTTATGCTCTGTCTTCACATGCTTCCGCGTCTTCTATGCCTCTGGCTACTGCCAACAATTCACATCTATAATATCAAAATTCTTCCTTCTCTGCATCATATTTGTTTCTACTCTTCCGCATCAGATTTTCTCTTACCTTGTGCAGTCTCTACATTCTTCTCTTCTCTGTTATTTTTGAGCGATCAAAAGATTGTGATTGGGGATAGATTGTGATTGAGGAAATGCTACAAGTGGTAACAGAGAAGAATCAATCCTCGAGAAAGATGGAAGGTCTAACACAAAAGATTCGGGAACAAGAGGAGCTTATTCAGAAGCTTTTTGGAGAATTGCACAATGCACGAGGCAAAAAGCAACCAGAAGGAGCAACAAATTTGTTTGTGGAGTTGAAAAATGAAGTAGATGAAGGTGTGAGAACATCTAGCGTACCTCGTGGAAAACAAAAACACAATTATGAAGATATGGAACCAGGTGAGTTTGCCCTTATCCAAGACTTGAAGAAGGCAAAGTTGAATGATTTTGATGGTGAGAAGAAGAGTGGTGAAGATCTTGAGGCATGGATTGAAGAACTAGAGGATTTCTTTGCTCTTCGACAATTTAGTGAAGAGTCCACGGCAAAAATTAGGATCCTACACCTGCGTGGGATCGTGAAGCTATGGTGGAAGTCATATATGCAGACTCGAACATGTTGTGGTCCAGTTCTATGGAAGGAATTTAGAGAACAAGCTTAAAAATGCTATTGTTCTCCACACTACCATATGGAGAAGAAGATGGAGTTCTACAATTTTCGACAATATGAAAGTGATAAGCATAGCTTATCTGTGGATGAGTACAAAGAGAAGTTCCTATGTCCTCATAAATATGCATTAGAGTTTAGTGGTAACACTCTAAAGAGTAAATTTATTGAAGGGCTTCATGAGGAACTTCGCTCTGAAGTCAAGGGATCTAGATGCATTGATTTTCTTGATTCTATTCCGATGGCCGAGAACTTTGAGAAGATGGAGAAGTTCAAGTTGGAGAAGGCAAATAAAAGAAGATTCATTGCGATAGGACATAGGCCACAAAGACCTCTTGCAATGAACATGAACAATTCAAAGAAGACTCCATCTTCAAATAACCAAGGCAAGAATCCTGCTCAGGTGGAAAACCAAAGGAGGCATCAACCAATCCAGTGGCAACAAGACCCTGATTTTATTGAGAGGGCAAAAAGACTTGGTCTATGTTTCTGTTGCGGGGACCAAGGGCATCTGACATATGAGTGCTCGAATAAGGTAGTCTTTCGACCGGCACAATCAAAAGCGATAAATATCATTGAGGAGGGTACAATTATTGAGGAAGTAGATGATGGAGGTAAGTTCCCTAACTCTAATTTATGTTGCATGGTGGTTTTTTCTTTCCCAAAGGCTTTTGTAATCAAGATTCTGGGTATAATTTCTATGCATAAAATCAGATTTTTGATCGATTCAGGTAGTACCCATTGTTTTCTATCTTTGAAATTGGTACAAAACCTATGGATAGCCCTAAATATGCAGATAACCAGACCTATAGAGATGGCTGAGATGAAACAGAGTGATGCAATCATAGGCATGGATTGGTTAGCAACGATTAATTGTGAACAAAGAACGATCACTTTAAAGCTAGATGATGAATCTATTCATATTCTAGGTGATGCCTATAATCCTAAACCTATCCATATTTCTGTCATGTAGATAATTAAAGGTATACGTGATGGTTGTAGAACATTTATAGTGTATGTAAACAACATGCATGAAGAAGATAATGAGGAATGTGTTCCAAACTATGTAGAAAATCTTTTGAAAGAATACACAGATGTATTTCCAGAAGAGTTGTCTGGTATACCTCCACCTAGGCAGATTGACCATGCCATTGACCTATATCCAGGGAGTGAACCATATTCTAGAGCACCGTATAGATTTAACATCAATGAATTAAAGGAGCTTAAGATTCAATTAGATGATCTTCTGAAGAAAGGCTTGATAAAACCGAGTGTATCACCTTGGGGTGCACCTGGTTTATTTCAGAAAAGAAAGATGGCTCTTATAAATTATGCATTGATTATAGGGGGTTGAATAAAAGAACAATTAAGAATAAGTATCCACTCCCTCACATAGATGACTTATTAGGTCAATTAAGTGGAGCGATTGTATTCACTAAGATTGACTTAAGATCTGGATATCACCAAATTAGGATCAAAATAGAGGATATTCTTAAGACAGCTTTTCAAACACGATATGGTCACTATGAGTTCATGGTTTTACCTTTTGAATTAACAAATGCTCTTGCCAAATTTATGTGCTTGATGAATAATATTTTTCACGATTACCTAGATGAATTCATCTTATTATTTCTTGATGATATATTTGTATACTCTAAAGATGATTCTGATCATGTGGTACATCTCAAGAAGACTTTGCAAACTCTTAGAGAACACAAATTGTATGGGAAAAAGAGTAAGTGTTTCTTTTCTAAGGATAAACTTGTGTATCTAGGAAGACTAATATCAAAAGAAAGAATCCTTATAGATGAAGATAGCTACTCCCCTCACAGAATTGAATAAAAAGAATGTAGGATTTGCATGGAGTGATGCCTGTCAAAAATCATTTGAAACATTGAAACAAAAAGTCGTTGAAAATTGTGTTTTGAAAATACCAAAAATGGGAAAACCTTTTGTGGATGCATGTGATGCAAGTGGTAATCAGATAGGATGTGTTCTTTTACAAGATGGTAGGGTGGTCGCATATGAGTCTAGAAATACTAAGTAAACATGAACTTAACTATCGTACTCATGATTTAGAAATCCTTTGCTGTTGTGCATTGTTGGAAGATGCATTTTTGGAAGCTTTTTTTAAGAAAAATAATTGTAAAATGATAGAAATTTGTAAAAATATTTATGCAAATTGTTGTAAAAATAAGGAAGAGTCTTCCTTATGTAGGATAGAATCTTATGTAATTTTTCTAGAATTTTTGGAAACTCCTAGATAGCATATTTTTAGAATAATAGAGGAAAGGATCAAAATTCAAGTGTGAAAAGGGACACTTGAAAATGTATATAAGCTAATTTCCTCTATTATGAGGGGGTTGGTTAATCATTTGTTTACATGCTATCCAAGTGAATAGAGAAGGAGTTTTCTGTTGAAAATCGTGTTTTCTCCTCTTTTGTGTGGTTTCTTTGATTTGTGAGTCTTATTCTTGTGTATCCATGGAGATTTGTGAGCTTCCATTGTGTAAATCTATTGAATGTGTATGAAGAGAGCTGAATACTGTTGTGTTGAGTGATGAGTTGATGAAGAATGGTGCTGGAGATGAAAATCGTCTGTTTTCACAGAATCGCGATTGTCTCGTCTGTATGGTGCAGGTGATATTTTTTGATTTTGACTTCATAGTTGTGTTCTCCTGATAAAATAGCATGCAATAGACACCAAGATTGTAGAAAATGGTGAAGATTTTCTCAAGATAATCCAAACCCTAGAAATTCCTCTTCATTTTCACTTTTCTCAGAAATCCAGCCATTATTCTCTTATTTCTTGGATTCTATCATCTTGAAGGGGCTGTGGTCTCAAGAATACTTCCAGGATTGACAAAATAAAGATGTCTTGTTGATTCTTGGAGTTGTCCTCTCCAATCATTTAGCATAAAGAATCAATAAGACATCTTTATTTTGTCAATCCTGGAAGTATTCTTGAGACCACAGCCCCTTCAAGATGATAGAATCCAAAAAATAAGAGAATAATGGCTAGATTTCTGAGAATAGTGAAAATGAAGAGGAATTTCTAGGGTTTGGATTATATTGAGCAAATCTTCACCATTTTCTACAATCTTGGTGTCTATTGCATGCTATTTTATCAGCAGAACACAATTATGAAGTCAAAATAAAAAAATATCACCTGCACCATACAGACGAGACAATCCCGATTCTGTGAAAACAGATGATTTTCATCTCCAGCACCATTCTTCATCAACTCATCACTCAACACAACAGTATTCAGCTCTCTTCATACACATTCAACAGATTTACACAATGGAAGCTCACAAATCTCCATGGATACACAAGAATAAGACTCACAAATCAAAGAAACCACACAAAAGAGGAGAAAACATGATTTTCAGCAGAAAACTCCTTCTCTATTCACTTGGATAGCATGTAAACAAATGATTAACCAACCCCCTCATAATAGAGGAAATTAGCTTATATACATTTTCAAGTGTCCCTTTTCACACTTGAATTTTGGTCCTTTCCTCTATTATTCTAAAAATATGCTATCTAGGAGTTTCCAAAAATTCTAAAAAAATTACATAAGATTCTATCCTACATAAGGAAGAGTCTTCCTTATTTTTACAACAATTTGCATAAATATTTTTACAAATTTCTATCATTTTACAATTATTTTTCTTCAAAAAAGCTTCCAAAAATGCATCTTCCAACATGCATGCACTTAAGCATTGGAGACATCTATTGTTAGGGGTTAAGTTTGAATTGAAAATAGATCATCGGAGTCTAAAATACATCTTCATACAACCATTGCTTAACAATAGGCTGAAGCATTGGATTGAATTATAAAGTGAATATGATTTTGACATTAAGTATCTGGCTGGTAAGGAAAATAAGGTTGTGGATGCATTGAGTCGGAGAGCTTTGTGTAATCTTGTTTCTGTAATAAATTTTGATTTTCTCAATCAAATTCAAGAAGAGATAAAATAGGATCCTTTTATGCACCTATTTTGAATTCTTTGAATGCAAACAGGGGATTGATGCATGAGGAAAAATTTCATTTGCAGAATGGAACATTGTATTGTAACAATCGGCTATGCATATCTTCTGAATCTCCATGAAAAGTTAAAATATTGCATGATTGTCATGATGCACCTTTTTCTGCACATCCAGGTTATTCAAGGACCTATGTTAAAACAAAGTATTCTTACTCTTGGCCATGTATGAAGCGGGATATTAGGAAATATATAAGTGAATGTTTGAAGTGTCAATAGGTGAAATATGAGTTTAAGAGGATGCCTAGAATGCTTCAACCTTTGGATGTTTCAAATCACAAGT
The DNA here is from genome assembly GCA_020310875.1 of Ceratopteris richardii. NCBI lineage: Eukaryota > Viridiplantae > Streptophyta > Polypodiopsida > Polypodiales > Pteridaceae > Ceratopteris > Ceratopteris richardii. The sequence continues at coordinate 62,918,997 of CM035431.1, forward strand.
GGGGGTCTATTTCTATGGACTTTATCACTAAGCTACCTATGACCAGAAGTAAGCATGATACCATATTTGTTGTAGTCAATTGGCTTACCAAGATGGCATATTTCTTTCCTATGAAAAATACTGATACTACATTGAATGTTGCAAGAATCTTTGTAAAAGAAACTTTTTGATTGCATGGAATGCCTAAAGGCATAATTTCTTATAGAGATTCTAGATTACATTAAACTTTTGGAGAGAAACATTTGAATCGATTGGAACTAAACTTCGTATGAGTACAACTTTCCATCCACAAACTGATGGGGAAACTGAGAGGGTTAACAGGGTAGTTGAAAGCGATAGCATGGAATGGAACACCAGAACCAAGAAGATTTTTGTTGCACATATAAAGCTTCCGATGCACCTAAAGTATGCATGATAGGGCCACGTTACGAGGCCAGACATTCGGCACATGATGTACATAATAGAATTAGTGATGCACATTCTCCAATGGGGATCAGGTCATAGCTTCTACTTCCTAGGAATGGACCTACTATGTAAATACATAATTGCTTCGGCTACACTAATTCTTGTTTTCCTTTAGAATGAAAATAAAAAAATGCAGTAAGAAGTTCTACTGATACAAACATGGGAAACGGAGTGACACGACGCATGAAATATCACTACAACACATCACTAAATGACATGTTGGCCACAGAAGCTAATGGTCTCTACATTACGAGTGCAGATGGCCTCTCAAGACTCTGAGGCAACCATTTAGGAGGAAGTGATGGAATTCCCTCTACAAAGCGTGACTAAAGCTAAAGGACACTGGTTTAGAGAGGATCAACCAGCTGGGGATTATCTATTCTTGATAAACATCAAAATCATGGACATGGATCATCAATTCCCAGTGATGTCCCAAGATTTCAAGGTTGTACATGAGCTCCCATCTACCATTGACATCATGAAGAAAGTAGGCATTCACAAATATTTTGAATTCCAATCTACAAACCTGATTTTCAAAGGTGCACGCAAGTTATGAATACATTACAGCCAGCACTACATGATCCATTGGTGCCAAAGGCTAGAGTCATGATGCAGTAGGTGAATGGGACATAATTCAAATTACACATGATTTAATCAACGAAGATTTTGGATGGGAGAAGGATGGCAATATGGTATTAAAAGAAGAAAGTCGAGGGGCAAAGACAAGGACCTGCACTAACATTAATCGCATTGATATTGAAGAAGAAGTAAGACTCATTCACCATCACTTTTGTTTTCCTAACATGCATAGATATACTACTCCTCAGAAGATTGTAGTACAAATGCTATCACATGCAAATAAACAAATTGGAAATCAAATCAATATGACTCCTTACATTCAAGAGAGGCTATTGGGGGCAAAGAAGCAGTGGAACCATAAGAAGTTCCTGAATGGCAATGTGGCTCTGACCATATTGATATATCATGCCTTGGGTATTAGAGAGCATCTGCAAGAAATGCCATTATCAAAAGAAATGGCCAAATATGCAAAAGTTGCTATAGTTCCAAGAAAGAAAAAAGGGGTAAAGATTATTGAAGAGGTAGAAACTAGTTCCCAACCTAAAATGCGAGGTACAAAGAGATTAAGGGAAATGATGCAAGCGGAAGCAGAAGTCCCAGCCACAAAAAGGGCACATGTGATGCCAAAGACAAGAATTGAAGAGCATCGACCGATTACTGAAGAGGAATTAACAAGAGCCCTAGAAGACACACATCAATACACAGAAGGGCAAGTAAATCTATCAGCACAAGGGCACCATTACCAGCAAGCCCATCAAGATATAGAACAAAAAAGGAGACTAACCAAGGTGCATAGATATAGGGAATTGGGCATTAGTTAATTCAAGCTCATCATCAGATGTACAAGAAGAACCAGACACCTCGTTATTAAATGTAGATTTTCGAAGTGAATCCAAAGATGATGGACAATGGGAAGAGTTGAATGAAGTGAACAAGAGTGTGGAAGAGGGAGGCACAAAGGTGGATCAAATGCCCATCAGCCCCAGCCGAGGCAAACCAGAAAAGGAGGCCTCCCAAGAAAGAGCACATGTCATCAAATTAAATGAAACTTCCAACATTCGAATACAACAGATTATGCTTGCAGGAGAGGGATCATTCAAGAATCCCAAACAAGAACTTGAAGATACTATGGTGGAAGAGTCAGAACCCTTCACACCAATATGGGTTGTGGCAGAACCCTCCCATATGGATGTTACATTTCAAGGGAGTGCCACGAAGATTATCAATATAGAAGAAGAAAGCAAAGAACCAGAGATACAACTCCAAATCAGACAACCACATAATGAAACTATACATGTAGAGCATGGAAAGCATGTCCTAATAGGAGAAGTGTTGAGGGAGAATCAAGTAAAAGAAAGAAAAGAAGAAGACAACGAAAGAAGCAGCTTCACTAAAAAGAAATATCTGATGAAACATCTCTGCAAGAAGCCCCGCAGGGGCGCAACACCCATCTCTGCAAGAAGCCCCGCAGGGGCGCAACACCCATCTCTGCACAGAGCCCCGCAGGGGCACACACACCAAGGAAAGGACGTAACCCACATGGGTGCTTCAACCTCTTGATCTTTGGCAGGTCCAGATCCAAGACTGAAGCACCACATTCTCAGACCTTCCACTGGTGGCGTGCGTGGCAACCCGAATTAACATGGCAACCCAGAACTAATGAGCCTATAGGTGAATTAGACTACGAATATCAGGTAGTCAGTCAAACTCCAAGGGTTGCGGGCAAGCAAAAGAAAAGAACAAGCAAAACGAATGCATCAGGCCCAGAGAACATAAAACAAGAATTAAGAAGAGGCCGTCAAACCTGAACACCTGTTTTATAAACAGGTAAAAATGAGCAAGGGTTGCGTGCAGAGAAAGAAAGTGAATAACACAGCAAGGTCCGATGTGTGCAACCAGGACAAATCAGAGGACCACTAAAACGTAATGCAAGACCAAGAATTAGGTAGAATTGACCAAGGGTTGCAAGCGACGAAAAGCAAAGGATAGGCAGCACAAATGCATCAGATCGAGAGAATGTAAAAGAAAAATCAACAACAGGGCCATTAAAACGGAATGCCAGTCTAACTAGGCGGCAAAACTGACCAAAAGATGCATGCGGACAACAAGCTGAAGACAAGAAGTAAAGCCTGTCAAGGGACGACAGTGACGAAGAGGGGGAGAGTGTTGCAGAGCTAAAGAAAGCACAAAGCAGAGAAAAAGACCGGCCCCAAAATTTTTCCGAGTTGGACATCATATCTTTGTATCATAACCATCCTTGTAATCTATTTTCCGTTGTAAATGCACTAGAGGAGTCCTCTAGATGCATCCCCATAGAAGATTAGAAGCTTAACCATGTAAAATAGTAGGAAATTAGTCTTTTAGTGAATAAAGTGCCGGTCTCTTGTGTGAAAGGACCATTTTTAGGGCACCAGTATATAAGTCAAATGTGACTCTTTGTAAAGAACTTTTTGCCATTGTGAGAATAGAGAGCACAGAAATTCGAATTTGTGTCTTCTTCACATCAGTCGATTGCATGTCCTCATACACTCGGCTAGGTTTCTATACTCATCAGATTGATATTTAAAAGCGTGAATCCCCACTATATGCACTTGAAGGGGATTGAGGTATAGTCTCTTTCTCCGCAAGTCCCTAAGTTGGTACTTAGGACAACACACTTTTTGGCGCCGTTGCCGAGGAGTGACGAATCAAACCGACGTATTCGTGTGATGGTAAGTAGCTTTTTTGCATTGAAGCAAGAGGAGGAGTGGTGATTTTCTCTTCTTTGGTAAGTCATTTTCAACCGCACTTACTACTTCTCATTCTTGGAGTGTGTGTAGTGAGTTGTTAGTCTAGGGAAGTGAGTAGAATGAGTAGAGTAGGAGGAGCGAGGGAGTAGGCTAGGTATTTAGAGTAGCTTTCAATTCTTGTTTTGTTGTTTTATTTCCAGTAAGTAAGAAAATCCCAAGTATAAAAGCCAAAAGAGTCATTTTATAAGTCACTTGTGTTTCTCAGCAAGTATCGTGAGAGAAATTGTCGAGTATCGGGAGCTGTAGTCCGAGTCGTTGGAGCTGCGCAGAGCGATTGTGGTGTGATTCAAGTGTGGAGAGAGAGAGCTTGAGGTAAGCACATTCATATATACTCATGATTACCATTTGAATTCAGTATTCTAGAGCCAAACAATTTGCATCAGGTATCGTTTAGGACAGACAGGGGTTGAAAAGGTGTGATTTGAATGATACAGAGAGTGAGGAGAGGGTAGAAGAGCTTGTAAAACATTTGGGTGCAATCCAACTAAACAAAATCTAGCTAAAACTTGTCAAAGGGTCAAGTATTGTTTTACTCCCGCGGTCGAGTATCGTGATACTTAGCAAGTATCGTGAATCTCCTGTGGTTGAGTATCGCGATATTTCTCGGATATCGTGTATCGCGCTCCAAAGATCGCGATACTTTGCAAAGATCATGTATCGTTCTGTCATCGATCGTGATACCTACCATGTATCGTGTATCGTGATATATCGATCGCGATACTGGTGAAGTATCGTGTATCGTTTTGAACTGATATCGTGTATCGTTACTGCCCGAGTATCGTGTATCGTTTCAGGAAGATCGCGATACTGGGTAAGTATCGTGTATCGTGTATCGTTTTGTGGGTCAAGTATCGTGTATCATTTCTCAAAGATCGCGATACTTGTTGCCGATCGTGTATCGTCTTCTTCGAAGATCGTGTATCACGTGTGCCAAGTATCGTTTTTCCCGAGTATCGTGATAGTCAAGTATCGTGTATCGCTTTATCAGAGATCGCGATACCTCTCAAAGATCGCGTATCGTTGGTGCTCAGGTATCGTGTATCGTTTCATACCGATCGCGATACTTAACCAAGATCGTGTATCGCTGTCTAGGAGATCGTGTATCGTTTTGGGACAAAGATTGAGTATCGTCTATGGAAGTATCGTGTATCGTGGTTCCACGATCGCGATACTGGTGAAGTATCGTATATCGTTTACACAACGATCGCGATACACATCAAAGATCGTGTATCGTGTGTCAAGTATCGTTTTGACCCAGGTATCATGTATCGTTTCAAGATCGCGATACTTGTGAAGTATCGTGTATCGTTATAGTTCAAGTGTCGTGTATCGTTGGCATCCAGAGATCGTGTATCGTTTGTGGTCAAGTATCGTGTATCATCTGGATCTAAAGATCGAGTATCGTGTAACTTTGAGGACAAGTATCGTGACTTGAAATTTTCATTTTCAGTCAAATCCCAATCAAACTTTTCTGGAATTTTGGTCCATAGTGAAGAGTTCCAAAAGCTAGAGGTTAGCAAGGACTGACCAGAGCTGTGAAGTGGATGAAACTGAGATCCGGAAGAACCTTAGGAAGCCGAAGAAGTGTAATCTCTTCTGTAGGTAGTGTAGTAGAGCCAAGTAGCCGATCACATTATTCTGAGACCTCCAGTGAGTCAGAGGAAGAAATTCCTATGGCTTCAGAGGATATGCAGAACACAGTACCCATGATGGGCATGATGTCAATCATTGAAGGAGAATACCGAACCTCCTTGGAGTACGTGAACACCAACCAAAATGAGATCCCTATTTATTTGGATGGTCTAAACAGATCAGTGGCCAGGTTAAAAAAGGCTTCAGAGGCTTACATCGTGCCTAGGCCAGCAGTCAAGTATGTGGGAGGTTTTTACATGGACAAAAGAGATATCCAATATGTTGTCATAGAACACCCGGAAAACATTAATGAACAAGGTGAAGAAAATAGAGCTTCAAACTTAAATGGAGGTGGAAATGAAGAACAAGTAACTACTCCTAGAGGGAGATCTACAGTAGCTAAGATATGGAGAGGAGATTTGATTCCCCAAGATGACTCCCTAATGGATGTATATTTGATCAATGGGATGGAGTATCTTCTTAGAGCACATTCTTCAATTTGGGAAGCTGCCCCCAATCCTGTCACCATCTATGAGTTACAAGATCCTGATTTCCCCACCATCATCACATATTTGGATAAGAATCAGAGAAGATATTGGCCCTTAACAGAATCGGAAAGAGCTGAGTTGAAATATCAGAATATCCCAGTGTTCCCCCCTAGGGACCAAGCCACCACTTCGAGAAATCCACTTGGAACCTCTCAAAATGATTCATATCAATAGTCGGGTCAAACACAACAAACACAACAAACCCAAATCCCAGTCAGACCACATGTACAGTTTGTAATGCCTGCAAATAACCCTAATTACCGACCTCAACCAACTATTGACCCAAGACATGGAATTCCTGCTCCAGTCAGACCGCCTGTAGCAAGAGGACCAGGCATACCCATAGGAAGAACAATTTTCCCAGTAATGCCTAGACCACCCAAAGCAGGAAGAAGATTAAGGCCAATTCAAGTTGCTAAATGCATGAGGAACCACTACGATGGCTCTAGTGAACCTTACAATCATATAGCTGAATTTAAACAAGTAATCAGGGCCGTACAGGTAGAAGACTTCTTGATCCAATATGAGTCCTTTGGTCTTACATTGTCAGATACCGCATTAGCATGGTTTCAACCATTGGACCCTAATAATTTTCAAAACATGGAGCAAGTCTATCAAGAAATGATTGAGGAATTCACTAAGTCAGGAATTAAAAACAACTCTTCATCATTGATCCATAGCTTTAAGCAAGCCCCTATCAAATCAGTGAGATTGGCTGCAAGAAGATTCAAGCAGTATGTGGACAGATGCCCAGTAGAAGAGAGACCTACCCAAAATAAAATGGTGTCATTATTTTTGGAAGGATTGTTGAACGGATCTTTGAGATCTTTAGTATATGTAAAGAGAGTTCAAACTTTGCAAGAGTGCATGAAGGAATGTATAGACCTAGAAGACAACCTAGCAGAAGATTTGAAAATACCTCAAGGTAGTTTGAAAAGTGAAGATTCGGCCAGCAACACATCAATCCCTAAAAACAATGTAGAGGAAATAGCCGATTTGGTAGCAAAGAAGTTGAATGTTCAAGGACAAAGGGACTATCCCAGTAACCCTATAAGAGTTCCTATGCTGAGAAGATCTATGCAGTGCGGAGGTGAGCATCCTTCTCACTTGTGTACTAGGGGAGTAGTCCCACCACCTGCTTATGCTTATAATAGACCCACTGCCCCAGGACCTCTACAATATTGCAGTATAGAACAAAAATATACAAATCACAGCACAGAAAACTGCCCTTACAATAGGCAAGTGAGACCAACACAGCCATACATGAGACCTTTTGGATACCCGCAGAGAGATCAGGGAGGTGAAGCGTGGAGGTACCCTACCTATCAGCAGCAGACACTAGTGCCACGACCATATGTGTATCAAGGATACACCCAACCACTACCAGTACTAGGACAACAACCGCCCCATCCTCAGAACATTGTCCCAGTCAAGATAGCTCAACCTGAAGAAAACCTAGAGAGAGCTATAGTCCCAGCCACACCTTTGGCTAGTAATGAACCATATGACTCATCTTATAACCCTAGTCAAGGAGCATATCCCAATTATGAAAGCTCTATGATAGAATATGGACAACTATACGAACCGTATGCCTATGGCATGGAAGTACCGGATAGTTCATATGGATATGAGCAGGACTATGTGTCACTAATGTACACAGCTCCTAGAGCAACCATACCGCCCCGACCCATGAACAGACCGCCTGTACCCAGAGGACCATGCTATAGATGTGGAGGTGATCACTACATTAGGGAATGCACATTACCAAACCCACCACCACCTCAACGAGTCTGGGAAGGTTACTGTAGTGATTGTGGTAAGGAACATCTTTTCAGAGATTGTCCCAAGAACCCCAACAAGGTTACATCCAACGTGCAAATCAATGTGATTGAAGTAATCGAATCATCAGGGAGCGATAAGGAATATACTATACCATTGAAGGCGATAACAAGAGCCAAAGTTAGAGAGACCCCAGAAAAACTTGAAAAACACAATCAAAGTGATCTAGAGATGAATACACCCACACCTCAGAGAGTGGAAGACTCGGAAGAGCCTGAAAAAAGTGTTGTAAGTAAAAGAACCCAAAGATGGAAGAACCGTAGAGATAGGATAAAAGAAAAGAAGTTACTGCAGAAAAAGGAAAATGAGAAGAACGAACAGAATCCAAGGGAGGAACCGAAGATTGAAAAAGAAAACAAAAATGAAAAGTACAAAAAAGAAGAGGTAGGATCCATCTTAGCGGATCCCATGCCTGAAGAATTAGCCATGTGGATTCAGGCATACAAGGCACGAATAAGAGTGGGACCTACCATAGAACAACATGAAAGAGAATATCCTAGAGGTGACCTAGAGAAGGAGAGGTTGGAGATCTGCAAAAAATTAATAGAAGTTGCTCAATAGACCCTAGAAAAACCTGCACTGCCATTACCCAATAACCGAATTTCTGAAAGAGAATTCCAAGAATGCGCCTTCATTAATGACCAGGAAAAAAATGAAGTAAGTAAGACACAGAATGGCAATCATTGGGAGGAAAAAAAGGAAGGATCCGTTGTTCCCGAAGTAGAAGGAGAATGGCCTAAAGATTTGTGGGCTAGAGTCCAAGAGGACAGATGGAAGAAAGTAGGAGGAATTGAACCACCCTTTGAAGAGATAGAAGCGGAAGAGGAAATAGAGGATTCAATACCTGAATTAAATTCAGAAGAAATTTTACCAATGGATCCTAGTGACAAAGGAGATGAGGTAGTAAAGGATTTGCCAAATTACACCGGAGAGTATGAACATAATTCAGAATTATATTGTATCCCCTCAATAAGGAAAAAGGAACCGAACCCATCCGTCCAAACGTCGGGCATCATACAACACCTTAGAAAGGTAAAAATCTCTTGTACCTTAACGTTAGAAGAATTGTTGAAGGTAAAACCACATTTGAAGGAGAAATTAACTAGTAAATTGGAGATCAAGAGGGAAGAAAAAGAAATATCTGATGAAGTAAACACAGTGAAGATCCCAGTAGACAAAGTAGGAGATTTTAGCGAGGGAGACGAAGGAAACACTTGCCTACCAATCACATATAGGGGATATACCACCAAAGCCATCTTAGATTCAGGAGCTAGTGTAGGTATTGCTACTAGAGAAATCTTGGAGAAATGGGGAAAACCAGCTTTAAGACCAACGCGTATGAAAATACAAATGGCTGATGGACACACAGAAAGACCCTTGGGATTATTGGAACGAGTAGTTTTCACCACATGCGGAGTTGAATTTGAACACACCTTAGCAATATGTCAATTTGAAAGGGCGAGCAATTATGAAATGATACTCGGAAGACCTTTCATGAGACAGTTAAAGGTTGTGCAAGATTGGGGAAAAGATGTTGTATACCTACAACATGAAGGAACCACCACGAGAATAAATCTCCACACATATACATATCAAGATGTTCCCCCCTTACAATGAAATCAAATTCATAAGGAGGAAGACGACCAGTCAATTCACAGCATAGGTTCTAGTGACCAATCTTGGATGAACGAGGACACTCATCTATGGATATGCCAAACTGCCAAAAAGGAAGAGGATAGGAGAAAGGGATGGCAACAAGCGCAAGGAGTAGCCAGGTCTGTACAAGATCCAGCGTACATGCCTCAAGTTTTTTTGGATGAAGAGTTTGAACCTCATGGCTGGATGGAGATTTTAGCGACCCTCGATGTATGCGTGAATGAAGAAGTGATAACCATGAATGAATGCATTGACGAGGAAGGATACGACGTTAGTCTCTATGTAGTAGTTCTTCAGGAGGCTGAAGAAGGAGAAGTGATAGAGAAAGAATGGAAGGAGGACTATGAGAGCATTGAGATGGAGCCAGAACCAATGGAACCAGAGGATGAACATCAAATAAGAGGTACCACAGCTAACGAAAACAATAAGGAACATACACAGGAAGAAGGAGTGGAGTTAGATAAAGAGCCAGAGAATGAAGAAAACAAGCCACAAGATCAGTTTGAAGTGCCGGCTCACTTCAAAAAATATGAAATAGAAGAGAGAAAAATTGCTATTCAAATGCCTAAAAGAGAGGCACAGCCAGGAATAGCTTATGACAATAAAGAACAAACCAAGAAGATAGTAGTAACGTTAGAAGAAGGAGAAGAACGATGTACTTTCATAGGACAAGATGTTTCCATAGAGGAAGAACAAGAGTTAATACGCCTCATAAGGGAGTATCGGGATGTCTTTGCCTGGACCTATAAGGACTTGAAAGGAGTAGATCCATCTATATGTGCCCATAGAATTCCCATGACATCAGAAGCCAAACCGTCTAAACAAAGACCATATACATACAATGATGTGTAGTCAACAAAGATAAAGGAAGAGATAGACAAGTTGTTAGATGCTGGATTCATATACGAGATTGAACACACGGAATGGGTGTCACCTTTGGTGGTTGTACCGAAGAAGAATGGAAAGTTAAGAGTGTGCATCAATTTGAAGAAAGTAAATGCTGCAACCATCAGGGATAGTTACCCATTACCAATTACGGATCATCTGTTGGAAAGAGTGGTAGGGAAGGAAGTTTATAGCTTTCTGGATGGCTTTTCAGGGTATAATCAGGTAGCCATTGCTCCTGAGGACCAACATAAAACAATGTTCGCAACTCAATGGGGAGTATACGCTTTTAGAGTCATGCCTTTTGGTCTAACGAATGCCCCTACCACCTTCCAAAGATTGATGTGCCATGTATTCAAAGAGTTCTTGAGAAAAAGTATGGAGGTATACGTGGACGATCTTTGTACTTATTCAGCTATACAATCAGAGCACATCCCTGAACTAGAAAAGATCTTTGCCAAGTTTCGACAATATCGAGTATGCCTCAACCCAGAAAAATGTGTCTTCATGGTTAGACAAGGAAAAATTTTAGGACATATTGTCTCTAAAAATGGAATTTCAACTGATGAAGACAAAATCAAAGTAATTCTGGATTTACCCAGACCAAAGACTGCTAAAGAAGTTCAAGCATTTATGGGACATTGTGGATACTATCAAAGATTTATACATATGTATGCCATAATTGCTAGACCTCTTTATGCATTATTGACTCAATTTAATTGGACCGAAGAATGTGAGAAAGACTTCAACGAGTTAAAGAATCGATTAAGCTCAGCACCAATCCTTCGAGTACCTAACTAGAATAAGCCATTTCACGTTCATGTGGATGCTTCCAAGTTTGCCATTGGTTGCATCTTAGCTCAACGTGCAGATACAGGAAAACTAGACCACCCTATAGCCTATGCTAGTAGACAATTAAATCAAGCAGAAAGATCGAAGACTGAAGCACCACATCCTCAGACCTTCCACTGGTGGCGTGCGTGGCAACCCGAATTAACATGGCAACCCAGAACTAATGAGCCTATAGGTGAATTAGACTACGAATATCAGGTAGTCAGTCAAACTCCAAGGGTTGCGGGCGAGCAAAAGAAAAGAACAAGCAAAACGAATGCATCAGGCCCAGAGAACGTAAAACAAGAATTAAGAAGAGGCCGTCAAAACTGAACACCTGTTTTATAAATAGGTAAAAATGAGCAAGGGTTGCATGCAGAGAAAGAAAGTGAATAACACAGCAAGGTCCGATGTGTGCAACCAAGACAAATCAGAGGACCACTAAAACGTAATGCAAGACCAAGAATCAGGTAGAATTGACCAAGGGTTGCAAGCGATGAAAACCAAAGGATAGGCAGCACAAATGCATCAAGCCGAGAGAATGTAAAAGAAAAATCAACAACAGGGCCATTAAAACGGAATACCAGTCCAACTAGGCAGCAAAACTGACCAAAAGATGCATGCGGACAACAAGCTAAAGACAAGAAGTAAAGCCTGTCAAGGGACGACAGAGACGAAGAGGGGGAGAGTGTTGCAGAGCTAAAGAAAGCACAAAGCAGAGAAAAAGATGGGCCCCAAAATTTTTCCGAGTTGGACATCATATCTTTGTATTATAACCATCCTTGTAATCTATTTTCCGTTGTAAATGCACTAGAGGAGTCCTCTAGATGCATCCCCAGAGAAGATTAGAAGCTTAACCATGTAAAATAGTAGGAAATTAGTCTTTTAGTGAATAAAGTGCCGGTCTCTTCTGTGAAAGGACCATTTTTAGGGCACCAGTATATAAGTCAAATGTGACTCTTTGTAAAGAACTTTTTGCCATTGTGAGAATAGAGAGCACAGAAATTCGAGTTTGTGTCTTCTTCACTCTGTATCTTCTTCTCTTTGAGCTTGTATGCATGTGTATTGCTTGGAAAGAGTGTTAGGAAGTGTTATCTATCCATGAAAGTGTTTATTTGCTGTAGGTAAGGTGTGTGTGAAGTGTAGGAAGTGCTGAAGTGTAGGAAGGTTTTCTCGTGACTCGGTATTTTGCTCATAACTTGAAGTAGGAGTGTCAGAATTGAGTGAAACTACTGCCATTGAATGCGTCTTCTCGAGAGCTTTGAAATGCATATGCTATTCGCTATATTTGGAGTTTGGAGCTGAGAGAAAAGTCCAAATTACTGACCGCTGCTGCACCAAGTATCGTGGCACCATGACCAACAGTTGAAGCTTGTTTGGATTAGTCTTTACTTTGATTGCACTCTTTGAGTAGTTCATTTGCATTGATCATCACTCGATTGCATGTCCTCATACACTCGGATAGGTTTGTATACTCATCGGATTGATATTGAAAAGCGTGAATCCCCACTATATGCACTTGAAGGGGATTGAGGTATAGTCTCTTTCTCCGCAAGTCCCTAAGTTGGTACTTAGGACAACACAAGAAGCTCCTAGCATTCCAAAAACGTGGTTGAATGTAGATGTCACTCAGCTCAAGCTAGTGGTTCAACATATGCTCAAAACTGCTATGGATACACAACAATTAATGCTTGAGGCTGATGGCGACTATGACAAAGCAATGTAGGAAAAGCGTCAACTTCACGAAATGCTTAGGAATCTCTCTGCTCAATTGATTCAAGATCAAAAGAACATAACAGATAAAGAGAACGAGTCCAAGAGGCCAAGTAGCAATGTAAAACACTAGAGACAGAGAATGAAAAACTGAAAGAACAACTACAGGAGTTAATGAAGAAATATGATGCTAGCGAGGTAGAGAAACACGGATGAATGCAAGAAGCAAGATCTTGGAATCACAAATAAAGATATACATGGAAGAAGCAGAGAACTTAAGGAATAGAAACAAGGAGCTGATGACAGCTCTTCTATGTAATGAACCCATAGAAGTTCAGGAAGTGCTAGAAAAGGACACAAAGGCATTAGAGGAAAAGTTAGCTAAGTATGAAGATTATCTCAATCAAGAGTAGGTCATCATTACAGAATGGGAGAAGAGGTACATGGATGATACCGCGGCTCTAAGGACAAAGTGGAAGACAACCAAAAATAGGTATATGGCGCAATGTAAAGAAGACAATGAGCAACTCAAAGTCATAGGACAAGAGCTGCTCAAAAACAAAGAAACAATTTTGAAGGCAAACGAAGAGATTAAGCAAAAATATGAGATGATAAAGCAACTACAAGATCAAATAGCACAGAAGACAACAGAGGGGACACCAGTAGTTCAACAATCCACAGTAGCTAATGTGGAGATTGAGGTACATCCTCTCTCTCCCCCCTTACATCATTCGTCGATAAGGGAGGAAAAGGAGATCCACTCTGAAGGTACTCATCGAGATATTGCATAACTGAGAAGACATGAGAAGGCACTATTGGTGTCCCAACTCACAACAAATTTTGAAGATCAAGTATTCAACATCATGAAGGAAGCAAAGATTGACATTAAAAATCTGGAACAAATAATAAGACCATTCAACGTACCATATGATTTGCTAAAAGAACAAACACGGCAATACATAAAGAATACAACCAACAAAGAACCAGACTCCAACCTCTAGTTTAGCATGCAAACATTCACATACACTCAAGAGGAATTCGACAAAGCTGATCCCATATGGCGGAAGAAGTTCTTGGAAAAGAATCCAACACTTCCGGTGCAATGGGAATCATCACCATACATACTCGAGGTGAATCCATCTTTTTACCCAGTACCCCGAAGATGCTCCTAGACGCAATTTTGGGAAGCACAGTGCCAGGGTAGCATCAATAAGCAGTGGCTCAATTATCCACTCTTACCAAGTCCACCGCATAACTATCTACCAACGAAAGAATACATGGTTAAAACCATGGAATTTTGGATTGCTCGCTACACCACGGTACCTGATTTGGTAGTCAAAATGACGAATAAGATCTTGAGCATGTTACTTATAGTTTTTAAAGTGTTTCAGCACGCTCAATATACTTTTTTGAATTTCATTGGCATTAATCAGGGACCCGATGCTCTCATTTTTTATATATCAACTATACCGACCCGATTAACACAGATGGCTATATACTCAAGACTTATGTTTTTTCCAAGAACTTACATGCAGACGTTTGAAGAAGCATTCTTTACGGGATTTTTTGAAATCAACTCCGAATTTTTTGTAAAGATGTCTTCTAATCTTAATGCTAGGATGGTGGCCTACGAATTGAGTTTCTTTGCAGACTATAGACAAGCACCAGAGGATGGGGTGAAGTCAAGCCAATGGAAAGAGTTCATGATATGTCATGCCAATCTGCTGAATCAACGAGAGCAACAAGTCATCCAAACATACTCACGTCGCCACAAAAAGCCTTTTGGGGACAAGAGATTTCAGGAGGAGGGATGTGTGGAAGGGGAATCAAGCAAAAAGAGAAGAAGAAGATCAAAGAATAAAGCTGATCAATAAAGAATAAAGATTATCAAGAAAAAGAACAACTCTTTGCCCAAACCCCGTAGGGGCACACATCAGGCAACAACTCCAAAGGCCCAGGTCCTGAGGAGTGGAATTAAAGAAAGATAACAACCAAGACATTTCATGGGAGGCTGCACACAGCTTTGTCATCCACTAGGAGCTGGTGGTGAAGCGAAACAAGGCGAGGAGAGAGACAGAATACATAGGATGCTTCATCCGATAAGATAACCAATTGTTTGAAGGTACTAGGTGTCTCCTCTTCCACTGGATGCGTGCGGTAGGAAGAAATGGAACAGGTCTTAAAGGATGACAAAGAAGATTCAGAAATAGGACCTATAAAACGTAAGCTCTCTTAAAAGAGAGTAGAGATCAGCAAATTAAGGCGTGCGGTGGCAGAAGGCAAAAAAGCCCAAAGCAATACAACAGGGAAAGGTATGTGAGTAACAAGGGCAGATCAAGGCCAAGAAGTATCCATGAAGAAGTGCAAGAAGATATTTGGTAGGTAATGATCCTTCCAGTGATAGCATGTGTGGTTGCCCGACTTAATACAACAACCCTGATTTGTGATGTATGGAATACCAAGGGGAAAAGAGAAGCAAAGAACATACCTCGGATAAAATAACAAATTGCCTAACAGTCCTTATCGCTTCTTCGACCACTGGGTGTGTGTATTCAGAAGTCTTAGACAAGCTAGAAACGAGAAGCAAAAGCATGTCAAGGGACGACAGAGACAAAGAGGGGGAGAGTGTTGCAGAGCAAATAGGCACAAAAGGGGAGCCCCAAAATTTTTAATTAATGGGCATATTTTTCTTCTTCAAAATCTTGGGAATTCCCTAAAAAGCTATGTAAATGCACTAGAGGAGTCCTCTAGATGCATAATCCCAAAGCATTGTAATATATTTCTTATAAAATAGTAGGAAAATAGAAATTAGTCAATAAAGTGTCAGTCACTTGTGTGAAAGGACCATTTTTAGGGCACATGTATATAAGTCACTTTGTGACTCTTTGAAGAGACTTTTTGCCATTGTGAAGAAGGAGAGCTCTTGATTTTCGAATTTGCTTCTTTCCTGTAGATTTTCATCTTCTCTTTGATCTTTTATGTGTGTGTAATGCTTGGAATGTGTGTGTAATACTGCTACCCCTCCCCACTGTTTTTGAGCTACTATTGTGTGTGTGAGCTAGTACGAGTTGTGGACTGAGTGTGTGTGTTTCCCACCATTCACTATTTTGGTCATAACTTGAAGCACAGTTGTCAGAATCAAGTGAGACTACAACCAATAGATGCATCTCCTTGAGAGCTTCGAAATCCATTATTGGCCATATTTTGAGTTGTGAGCTAGGAGATATCCTTGATTTAGTGAAAACTGCTGTAAGTGGTATCGCAGCAGACACTTTCTATAGTTAAGTGAGTTAGAGAGGTAGGTTAGTCTTTTCTCATGCATGTGAGATGAACTACTTCACTTTCCATCATGTGTGCACACGTCCTCATATGTTTGGTTAGGTCAGTTCTTCGGATTGATAATTAAGCGTGTGTCAATCCACCACTATATGCACTTGTGTGGCAGATGAGATTTAGTCTCTTTGGCACAAGTCCCTAAGGCTTTGTGACTTAGGTACACAGACGGAGATGACCGTGATGGTGCCAAAGGTCCATGAGTAGGTGCCCAGCTGCGATGGCATAGGCCAGTCATGATAGTCTATCGTGTTGCGATGGCATGAGCCTATAGCAATGGTCAAGTCCTATCGCGATGGTTCACACAGGCATGATGGCATGAGCCTATCGTGATGTTGATGCACTATCACAATGGTGTGAGCCTATCGTGATGGTCACAACCTATAGTGATGGTCTGCATAGATGAGAGAATGATGATGATGAAGCACAAAGAAAAACTCTGATTCTCACCAATGGCAACCTCCTATGCACAATGTTGATGGCAAATCTTGTAGCCAATCTCTCGATCTCACAAAATCAACTCTCACAGTTGATCTCTCTCTCTCAGTGTCTCTCGAAAATGAGGGAAATGAGGGATGGTAGGTGGATATGGTGAAAAAGTGAAAATTTTGTGAATTGATGGGGAAGTGAGGGTATGGATATGGATGTAGGGGAGGTGAAATGAAGAAAAAATAGTGCAAAAACAACAACAATTAACCCCAAAAATAGTACACATGTACCTTCCAATGCCAACCTCCTAACACTTTACCATCACATGTTTGCCCTCGACAACAATGCCAAATTTGGTGTTGCCTATGTTGGTGCATTTTACCTAAGCCTACATGCTTGATATATTTGATATCATCCTCATTTGTAAGTCACATGAGTAGTCATGTGAACACCTCTTGTAAAAGAGTTCATTTTTATCTCTTGTATTTGCAAAAAGAAAAAGGAAAAGGATGGCTTACCTCGTGCATGATGTAAAAGCAATTTCGTGGCTCTAACTACCAAAACCCATGACTTTTTGAGCTGAGGGAATATCTCCTAACTTTGGGGATCACTTTTAGGTGGAGCCATTCGAATTCGAATTCAAAACTCCCTCCAAGAATAGCTATAAAAGGAGCAAGAAGGAAGAGGCGATTAGCAAGCCTTGTATGTGACCACTTAATGTCATTTTGTAGAGATTGAAGAGCTTACTCCATAGCTCTAACATTCTACTCCCATTGTGCAAAGATTCATTGCCAATGTGGTTGTAATCATATGTGAATCTATACATTTATTATCATCTACTTCTCTGTTTTGTTCTCTCCTATACTCACTCAGAGCACTACCTTCAAAAGGTCATATCTCCAGTTCTACTGATCCTTTTCTGCATTTTACTGCTTACTGCTCTATCTCTGTAGAGCCCCACGAATTGTGGGGATGTTCCAGAAATTGTTGAAACTTGTTCTCAGTGCTCAGTCCATCATTTGAAGTGTTTTAACTTGGATTAGGAATCTTGCTAAGTCTATTTGCTATGCCCAAAAGGAATTTTTCTAATTCCTACCAAGTTGAGAGCACTGTTCATTTTTTCCAGCAGGTGTATGTCCAAAAATAGCAAGTTTTGGGAGCTAGTCATTTCCCAACTAGTCTGTCTTGACTTAAACCTTTGGGATACATGTTCCAAAGTACTTGGCTAATATTTTGGTGGATTTAGGAAGCTTAAAGGGTCTACTAATCAACTATGAAGTCTCAGTTGGCTGGTGTGAAGCTGTTTGTAGCAGCACCTACTCATCTTTGGATTGCATCCACCATCTCTCTTCACAGTGGTATCAGAGCATAGTCAAGCAACATGGGAGATGGATTTCCATCAACAATTGACAAATTGGATCGAAAAAACTACCCGGCATGGTCTCTAAGGATGGAGGCTTACCTTCAAGGGAGGAATCTATATGGATTCATATCCGGAGATGAAGCAATGCCAACCATGAGGAACAAAGGGCAACCATCACATGAAGAAGTGGAAGGACTTTCGAATTGGTGTTCGAAGGATGCACTTGCAAGGTCCTATATTCTAAACTCAATCTCTGATTTTCTTTTACCACATGTCAAGGGATGCAAGACATCAAGAGAGACCTGGAATGCACTTGCTTCTTTCTTCTCTTCCAACACTCGAGCAAGGAAGAACCAATTGTGGATGGAGTTCACAACAATGAAGAAAAGCCCAAAGCAAAATGTGACTGATTATGTCACAAAGATGAAGGAGATTTCTGACCAACTTGGAAGCATTGGAGAGGTAATTCAAGAGGAGCAAATCATAAGACAAATCATGAATGGAATCAAAGCAGACGACAAGTGGGAGTCATTCACAACAGCCATGGATTTATACATGGATATGCATGTACCCGACCTCAACACACTCATGGGCCAACTCTTCACTCATGAAGCAAAGATTAGCAAAGGTGGTGAGTCCTCAAGAGGTAATCAAACTTCTGCCTTATACTCTGATAAAGCTAAGGTCAAGGACAATTCAAAGAATAGGAAGAATGAAGATGAAGGTAGCTCTTTCCAAGCAAACTTTGCAGGTAGAGGAAGAGCTAGAGGAAGAGGCAGAGGTGGAAAGCAAGGCAGGGGGAGATTCCAATCATCTCAACCTTGCAACATATGTGGCTTATCTAACCATACTACTGAAGAATATTTCAGGAACCCGAGGAACTCAAGAGGAAGAGGATTCAATAGAGGTGGCTATGGATCAAATAGAGGTAGATACAATGGAGGCTACAACAACAACAACTACTACAACAATAATTACAACAACAACAATAACTATCAAAGTGGCCATAGAGGAAGAAGAGATTACAATAACTATGCAGAGGACCAAAGTCAAGAAGATTCATTATTGATTATGAATCTATCAGTGAAGAAGGGTAAGGATGATGATCACATATTTTACATTGATTCGGGATGCTCGAACCATGTAGTAGGAAATGTGGCTTTACTTTCTGATTTGGAAGATCCTCATAACAAGCATGAAGTGCAGACAGGAGATGACACAAAGCACTCAGTGGAGAAGATAGGTAATGTGAAGACATCAGATTTATGAACCTCTTAAGCAAAGTCTTGTATGTCCCTACAATTACCAAAAATTTAATAAGTGTTGGACAGATTGTTGAAAAAGGATTGCAGGTTAGATTCAATCGATTTGGAGCACATGTTGAAGACTCAAGGCAAGGCTTTCGAAGGATTGCCAAAGGAGAAAAGACAGGAAGGCTTTTCACTTTTGAAGTGGAAGATACAAAGAACATAGCTTTGTTTAGCTATGGATCTCAAACTCGAACAGAGTTGGAGATATGGCACAAAAGGCTTGCTCACATTGGTGAGAGGACACTCAAACAGATTTGCAGGGACCAAAGTGTACTTGGTTTGCCTAATATCACAAGGCAACACATGATTTATAAGTGTGAAGCTTGTCAACTCGGCAAGGCTCATAGACAACCTTTCAATAAGAAAGGATATATGTATCAAAATCCTTTGGATCTAGTGCACACAGATGTGTGGGGTCCAAGTAAGGATCCATCTATATTAGGCTCAAGATATTATGTGTCTTTCATAGATGATTGTAGCAGGTGGACCATTCTGTTTTTCATGAAGCACAAGGATGAAGTGTTTAATTGCTTTAAGAAGTATATTGCTCTTGTTGAAAACCAAACAGGTAGGACTTTGAAACGACTCAGATCAGATGGTGGAGGAGAATACTTCTCTTCTGAATTTGATGCCTTCTTGCATGAAAGAGGCATTAAAAGGGAAGTCACTACAAGGTATACACCCGAACTCAATGGTGTAGCAGACAGGAGGAACAGAGCTATTGTCGAAGCTGCAAGGTCCATGCTCAACGAAAAGGGATTGCCGAACTACCTATGGGCAGAGGTTGTGTCTACAGCCACATATCTCATAAATAGACTTACATCTAAGTCACTAGATGGAACCACTCCATATGAAGTGTGGAATGGAAGAAGACCTAGTCTAGAGCATTGCAAAATCTTTGGATGCTTAGCCTATGCTCACATTCCTTCTCAAGTAAGAGGGAAATTGGATCCCAAGGCAGAGAAGTGCGTATTTATTGGTTATGACCAAAACCAAAAAGGATATAGATTGTACAATCCAACCAATAAAGGATTTTCTGTGAGTAGAGATGTAATTTTTGATGAAAACAAATCATGGTTTGATGATGACAGGAAAGTGAAGCTGCCTTATGACTTGGATGAAGATTTTCCATCACTTCAACCAAAGGAGCCAAAGCAGATTGAAGAAAGTGATTCGGAGATTGACCTAGAAGACTTGGAAAGACTAAAGCTATGGAAGAACAAAGGAAAAGAAAAGATGCAGGATGCTACATATGGACCCGAGAGCTCACATCAACCACTTAGAAGGTCTTCAAGGGAGAAGAAGAAACCTGAGAGGTTTGGTTATGATACTTCTTTGGTCACCAAGCACTCAATCTACATTGCAAAGGATTCAACCAATGAAGAACCTACCACATTTGAAGAAGCACAAAGCAAGAAAGCTTGGAGAGATGCAATGGATGAAGAAATGGACGCCTTGAAGGAGAATGACACTTGGGAGCTTGTACCTAACAAGCCATCTATGAAGATAATCGGATCTCGATGGATATACAAAATCAAGAGGAATCCAGATGGAAGTATAAATAGACACAAAGCAAGGCTAGTTGCTAAAGGGTTTGCTCAAACCCATGGTATTGATTATGAGGAGACTTTCTCTCCTGTTGCAAAAATGCCTACAATTAGGGTTCTCATTAGTCTTGCTACATCTATAAATTGGAATCGTTATCAACTTGATGTAAAGAATGCTTTCTTGAATGGATGGATTTCTGAGGAAGTGTATATGGCACAACCTCCTGGATATGAGGATGCACATCATCCTAACTATGTATGCAAACTAAAGAAAGCTTTGTATGGATTGAAGCAAGCTCCAAGAGCTTGGAATTTCAGATTGGTGACTTATTTGCAGGACCAAGGATTCAAAGCTAGCAAGGCGGATACCTCTTTGTTCATAAAGAGGAATGGATGTGAAGTGATCTATTTATGTGTGTATGTTGATGATATTATTATCACAGGCAATGATCTTGAAGGAATCAAACAGGTAAAGGCTCAAATGAAGGAGGAGTTCAAAATAAGTGACCTCGGACCACTTACTTATTTTCTTGGATTGGAGTTGATCTACAGAGATTCAGGTATATACATCAGACAAAGGAAGTATGTCCATGACATGCTCATCAAGTTCAAGATTGAAAATACCAAGTGTGCAAGTACACCTATGGAGCAAAATCATAAGCTTAGTGCTTATGAAGGAGAGCCAATTGAAGACATCACAAGCTATCAAAGCTTGGTTGGAAGTTTGAACTATGCAACACTCACAAGGGTGGATATATGCTATAGTGTTAGCATATTGAGTCAGTTTATGCATAAGCCGAGAAGACCACATATGGAAGCGGCCAAGAGAGTCCTCAAGTACCTAAAGGGGACCATGAATGAAGGTTTGTTATATTCATATACTTCAGATATTGAGCTAAAGGTCTACTCAGATGCAGATTGGGCCGGATCTAAAGATGATAGAAGAAGCACATCCGGGTATATATCATTTGCAGGTTCAAAAATCATTTCTTGGTCATCGAAGAAGCAACCAACCGTGGCATTATCTTCTACTGAAGCAGAATATAGAGGTTTGGCTAATGTAACTCAAGAAATCATGTAATTAAAGTCTTTGTACACAGATCTTGGACTTCAGTCTTAACCACCTCATATTTTTGGTGACAACACAAGCTCACTACATCTAGCAGCTAATCCGGTATACCATGCTAGAACCAAGCATATTGAAGTCCACTACCATTATGTAAGGGAGAAGCTATTGAGAAAGGATATTCAACTATCCTATGTCTCTATAGATATGCAATGTGCAGAGATGTTGACTAAAGCTCTTGATGGTATGAAGTTAAGCAGATTCAAGTTGATGATTGGCTTGCAGGAAATCAAGGACAATTGAAGACTTATTTGGAGGCCAAGCATGTTAGGCTTGAGGGGGAGCTGTTGGTGCATTTTACCCAAGCCTACATGCTTGATATATTTGATATCATCCTCATTTGTAAGTCACATGAGTAGTCATGTGAACACCTCTTGTAAAAGAGTTCATTTTTATCTCTTGTATTTGAAAAAAGAAAAAGGAAAAGGATGGCTTACCTCATGCATGACGTAAAAGCAATTTCATGGCTCTAACTACCAAAACCCATGACTTTTTGAGCTGAGGGAATATCTCCTAACTTTGGGGATCACTTTTAGTTGGAGCCATTCGAATTCGAATTCAAAACTCCCTCCAAGAATAGCTATAAAAGGAGCAAGAAGGAAGAGGCAATTAGCAATCCTTGTACGTGACCACTTGATGTCATTTTGTAGAGATTGAAGAGCTTAATCCATAGCTCTAACATTCTACTCCCATTGTGCAAAGATTCATTGCCAATGTGGTTGTAATCATATGTGAATCTATACATTTATTATCATCCACTTCTCTGTTTTGTTCTCTGCTATACTCACTCAGAGCAGTACCTTCAGAAGGTCATATCTCGAGTTCTACTGATCCTTTTTCAGTGATTTTATGTGCGTTGGATAGCTCTTACTATCTTATTTCTGCACGTCTATTTTCAAGGTCATTGGATTTATACTTTTGGAGATATCTGCATTTTATTGCTTACTGGTCTATCTCTGCAGAGCCCCGAGAATTGTGGGGATGTTCCAGAAATTGTTGAAACTTGTTCTCATTGCTCAGTCCATCATTTGAAGTGTTTTAACTTGGATTAGGAAGCTTGCTAAGTCTATTTGCTATGCACAAAAGGAAATTTTCTAATTCCTACCAAGTTGAGAGCACTGTTCATTTTTTCGAGCAGGTGTATGTCCAAAAATAGCAAGTTTTGGGAGCTAGTCATTTCGCAACTAGTCTGTCTTCACTTAAACCTTTGGGATACATGTTCCAAAGTACTTGGCTGATATTTTGGTGGATTTAGGAAGCTTAAAGGGTCTACTAATCAACTTTGAAGTCTCAGTTGGCTGGTGTGAAGCTGGTTGTAGCAGCACCTACTCATCTTTGGATTGCATCCACCATCTCTCTTCACAGCCTAGACAAAGGTAAATACCACATCCTTAATTGACAATCCACTGAAGAGTAAGGATGATATGAAGATCATGAATGAGTAGAGTGCATGAAGGTGAAGGTGAGAAGCAAGATAATGCACACACACATATCCACACACACACATGCAAGACACAATAGGAGAGGCAACAAAAGGCAAGATTCTTCTTCACATCACTCAAATTACAAGAGCTCTCTTACAAAAACTAGCCTAAAAAATGAGCTCTCTAGCTCTATTTATAGTTTTTTGAGGTGAAATGATCGGTTTCACGTCTAGCCTAAAAAATGAGCTCTCTAGCTCTATTTATAGTTTTTTGAGGTGAAATGATCTGTTTCACATCTAGTGACCGGCCTAGTTAAAATTTATGTCCTATGCTAGTTTTTGAGGGTCAAATGACATCCAAAAAATGTGAAAGTTGGTAGGTATGTTCTACTAATCTCCTCAAGTTCAAGGACTTCTGTAGGCTTGCAGAAAATGGAGTCTCGATGACAAAAGTGGGTGATTCTATATTATAATGGTTAGTGATTAAGATCACTATTGATGTTTCTTATCAATGTTTTGCTGATGATAATTTACTTAGGATTGGAAATAATGGGTGGACCCCCTCTATTCTCCTTTCTTTGCTTCTCACATGCTCCCTCTATGTTGATGCCTTGAGCTACTACCAACAAACTCTTTCTCAACAATTTGACCCACATTGATAAGGTTCTTTGTGATGGTAGGCAAATAAAGGAATTTTCTTAGTAAGTTATTATTACCATTTGATGTCTTACATTATGTGTCTTCTCAACTAGTTTTCTTGTGTCATCTCGTGTTTGGACTTCATGTTTGTTCTTTAGATCTTCCAAGTCAGAGACTAGAGCCACATTTCCTGCCACATGATTAGAGCATCCAGAGTCTATGTAAAACCCATGCTCATAAGACTTACCATCCTTCATTGTCATGTTCACAAGTAGAAGTGAATCTTCTTAAGCTTGATCATCTATGTAGTTTTTGTAGTCTCTCCTTCCTTTGTATGTGTTGAAAATATGAACTATGCAAGCTTTAGGTGGATAAAGAAGTCAAAATACCTCAATGTGGACAAAATTTAGGACTCAAATCACTTAGGGCAGTCTCAAGGTCGAGCAACGTCAGGCAAGGTAGTCCGAAGGTGGTGGAAAATCCAGGAGACATCCAAAAGCTATAAAAGGAGGTGAAGAGTCATCAAATGCATGGAAGTCTTGTAGTTCATTGAAGACTAGGAGACATATACTCAAGGAGGCTCAAGAAGAGAGTCATCCAAGCCTCAAGGAGTTAAAATGCAATAGTCCAAGCTAGGAAAATGCAGAGGAGGACATTACATGTGCAAAGAAGGAGCAAGGAGGAGCTATCAAGCCCACACCCCCTCTAGTATCTTTGTAAGGCAGGTGAATCAAAGTTTTGCTGCAAGGTAGCAAAAAAGGTGTATGAAGGGACCTAGATATTGGGTTCATTTCACTTCTAGTGTGCAAAACTAGGGATTAAATTCCATCACTTGGTATCAAAGCAAGAAAAATCCTTTGAAGACTCTACGAGGACACAAAATCTTGGACATCAAGACTAAGAGGTACATTTCTATGTAACCCTAATCTCCCATTCACTATGGCAGATCTAGGTCAAAAAGTGGAGCTACTTGACAAAGACAAGTATCAACCATGGATTTTTAGAGTCATGAACTACCTCATGAGCAAAGGTTTACGGCCTATTGTGTGTGGAGATGAAGATTAGCCAAATGTGAATCCAAAGATCCAAACATCACCAATCAAGAATGAAGATGTTGAAGGATTGGGAGGAAAGGAATAGGAGAGCTATCTTCTACATATCACAGGTAATCTATAACACTATGATTGTTCATATATCATAGTTTGATCCCGCTAGAGATGTTTGGAAGGCCTTAGAGATGATATATGCCACTTCCACAAGAAGCAGAAAGATGCAGCTTAAGAATGAACTCCATTCTTTGAAGAAGGTAGTGGTCAATCTATTGTTGACTAAACCTTGAAGGTGAAGGAGTTGAGGGAGCAATTGGCATGCATTGGCTGCAAACTAGATGAGGAAGAACTTGTGCAGATTACTCTCAATGGGCTAAGAGGGGAAGACAAGTGGAAATCCCTTATTACTACCATCTTGTATAGAGATCCTCTACCAACTCTTGAGGAGTTGATCCCACACCTAGTGGGAGAAGATGTTTCCATAGGAGACACATCCAAGAAGGGTCACAAGTCCTATATGTTAGCAAAGGCAAACACAAGAGTGAAAAGAAGGGGAAAGGAGGAAAATGCAAGAGGATGCAATCCAAGGAAGAAGATTCAGATTCAAAAGGAGATAGCAAGTCATCATCTTCAATGAAGGGAAAGAATGGCAAAGGGAAGAACAACCCTCATCAAGGTAAAACTTGTTTTATATGTCGTGAGCATAATCATATTTATTCAAATTTCAAGTTCAAGGATGAAAAAGACATGAAGAAGAAGGTGCAAGGGAATTATGCTAACAACTCCACAAAGGATGATGATAAGGACACCCTCCTATCCATGAGACATGGCTACACTAGTGATCTTGAGTACACAAAGTGGTACATAGGCTTTGGATGCTCTAATCACATGTCATGTATGGAGGAATCTTTTGTTCATATGTAGGTCCCAAGCTGAAAAGGTTGTGTGGAGTTAGGAGATAACAATTACCATCCCATTACACATGTGGGAGATGTGAATCTAGATGAAAGTGGAGAGAGGTATGCACGTTATATTTGATGCAAAAGGGTGCATGGTGAAGCAAGGAGGCAAGGTCATTGCCAAGGGAAGGAAAGACGGCAGATTGTTCACACTAGATGTTTCTCCTATACACAAGAAGCTATGTTATGTGATGATTGGTAATAAAAGGATTGCAGAGATTGATCTTTGGCACCAGAGGATAGGACATATCAATATTCTCAAGTTAAAAAGCATGTGCAAAGTAGTTTTATTGCAAGGACTACAAAATCTTGAATGCCAAGGTCTACATGATTTTTGTGATGCTTGTCAGCTAGGCAACAAGCAAGGAAGCCATTTCCAAAGAGTGAGTATAGATTGTCTTAGATCTTGGAGCTTATACACTCAGATGTATGGGGCCATAGTAGAGAGGCTTCATTGGGAGGACCTAGGTACTTTGTCACTTTCATTGATGACCACTCAAGAAAGGTATGGCTATATGTTATCAAGAAAAAATTAGAAGTCTTTTCATGCTTTCAAAAGCTTAGGTCCTTTGTTGAGAAAGAATGTGATGCACACATCAAAAAATTGAGGTTAGAGGAAGGGGGAGAGTATTTCTCCAAGGAATTCACAAAGTACTTGCTGAAAATTGGCATAAAGAGGCACTTTACATGCAGTTACACCCCTCAACAAAATCGTGTTCCAGAGAGAAAGAATAGGCATTTGGTTGAGATAGCTAGATGTCTCATAGATGAAGGTATGTTACCATTCTCTTATTGGGATGAGGATATGAATATAGCTTGTTACTTGAAAAACAAGGCTCCAATAGGTGGTATGCACAACTTCACTCCACACAAAGTCTATTATGGCAAGAAACCAGCCCTGGAGCACCTCAAGGTATTTGGATGTGTATGCTTTGTTCATGTTCCTAGTGAAGTGAGAACAAAGTTAGAGCCCAAGAGTGAGAAATGTGTGTTCATTGGATACTCAAATGAGAAAAAAGGCTATAGGTGCTACAACCCTCTCTCAAAGAAGCTACAACCCTCTCTCAAAGAATCTATATGTGTCAAGAGATGTTGTGCTTGATGAGTCAAGGTCATGGTATGGAGACAAGGGCAAGGCAAAGTTGGATGAAGAGGATCAAGATGAGTATGTAGTCTTTGATGTGCAGATTCAACCTCAAGTTTCAATCACAATTAGTGGGTAAGAGGATTCTACATCTAAGGTACACTCATATGATCACTCTTAAACTTATGATTATGAAGGACCATACCCTACTTCAAAGTATAGAAGGCTCTAGGAGATAGACCATGACATTAAGGAAGCTCAAGAGGAGTCAAAAGAGGAAGAGCTTGAGGAGATCATTACTCCTAATGTAAAGCTCAATAGACTCAATAAGCAATATCCCAAAGGTAAAGAGAGGGGGTGTACATGGAACAAGGCAACCCCACAAATGTATACATATGGTTCTTTCATGGGAAAGCACTATACATACATGATGAATGTCGTTGTAAATCAAGAGCTAGATTCTTATGAGGAGGAAAGACCAAATCAGAGTGGAGGAAGGCTATGTATGAAGAGTTCAAAGCTCTTAAGGAGAACAACACTTGGGAACTAGTATCCAAGAATGAAGGCATGAAGATAGTCCAAAACAAGTGGGTGTATAGGACTAAGAGGAATGCAAATGGAAGCAAGGTAGAAGGCTAGACTATTAGCCAAAGGCTTCACATAGACACAAGGGGTGGATTATGGGGAGACTTTTAGCCCTATGGCAAACAAGGCTACCATTAAGTGTGTAGCAAGGAGGTGGCCTATCTACCAGATGGACATAAAGAATGCTTTTTTGAATGGTGAGTTACAAGAAGAGTTTCTCATGGAACAACCTCAAGGGTATGTAGATCCACAACATCTTACCTATGTTTCATGTTTCAATAGGCCCTCTATGGCCTAAAGCAAGCTCCAAGGGTTTGAAATCAGAGGCTAGTGGACCTCTTGAAGTGATGTGGTTTCTCTCCAAGTGATGCAGATCCATCCTTGTATATGAAGAAAACAAATGCAAGATATATTTGATAGGCTTATATGTAGATGATCTCCTTGTGACATGTGATGATGATGCAGGGATAAGGAACATCAAAGAGAAGCTTAGAAGAGAGTTCAAAATCTCAAAATTATGTGTGCTTAAGTACTTTCTTGGCATTGAGGTGATCCATGGGAAAGAAGGTATCTATCTCTCTCAAAAGAAGTATCTTCTAGATGTGTTGTTTAGGTTTTCCATGAT
The DNA here is from genome assembly GCA_020310875.1 of Ceratopteris richardii. Taxonomy (NCBI): domain Eukaryota; kingdom Viridiplantae; phylum Streptophyta; class Polypodiopsida; order Polypodiales; family Pteridaceae; genus Ceratopteris; species Ceratopteris richardii. The sequence continues at coordinate 62,947,406 of CM035431.1, forward strand.
AGATTGCAAACCAATAGCTCAACCTATGGATTCAAATGTCAAGTTAAGCAAGGAAGATGGTAAGAAGCTAGAAGACTTGTCAAGTAAGAGCATGGAGTGATGGAGATTGGGCAAGGAGTGTTGATGATAGAAGGTCAGCTTTTGTCTATGTTTTCATGCTAGGTACAGAAGCAATTTCATGGATGAGAAAAAATTAACCCATATCGACATTGAGTTCAAAAGAGGCTAAATATAGAGCTTTATCCCTCACATGTGAAGCAATTTCGATTAAGAATCTCTTCAAAGATCTTGGTATACAACTTGGACCAATTCTAGTTTATGGAGATAACATGTGAAACCTACATCTTGCTAATAAGCCCATGTATCATGCAAGGAGTAAGCACATTGAGGTGCATTACCATTATGTAAGGGACCAAATTCACCAAAATCTTGGACGTGACCAAGTTAACAAATGTTTCAAAGGCTATGAGCCTACTTGATATGGACACTGCCACCTTAAGCTTGAGGGGGAGTGTTGAAAATGTGAACTATGCAAGCTTTATGTGGATGAAGGGGTCAAAATACCTTAATGTGGTCAAAATGCATGACTCAACTCACTTAAGGAAATCTCAAGGTCAGACAAGGTCAAGCAAGGTAGTCCTAAGGTGGTGGAAAAGTCAGGAGAGGCATCCAAAATCTATAAAGGGAGTTAAAGAGTCATCAAATGCATGGAAGTCTTGTAGGTCATTGAAGAGTAGGAGACATATACTCAAGGAGGCTCAAGGAGAGAGTCATCCAAGGCTCAAGCAATTGAAACACAGCAATCCAAGCTAGGGAAAGTGAAAAGGAGGACATTACATGAATAGAGAAGGAGCAAGGAGGATCTCTCAAGTCCACAACCCCTCTAGTCTCTTTGTAAGGCATGTGAATCAGAGTTTTGTTGTAGGGTATCAAAAAAAGGTGTATGAAGGAACCTAGGTATTGGATCATTTCACTTCTAGTATGAAAATCTGAGGGATTAAATTCCATCCGTATGCACCTTGAAAATTGTTCTTGTATAAGTTTTTGTTGTTATATCCATAAGATTTGTTAAATCTACCTCTTGAGTTTACATAACCTCTTCTATTGTATCATCTTCCTCTTTGGTTCCTAGGACTCCTAAAATAATTCTATGTGATGTGATTTGATAAAGCACATAGAGCACAACATGATGAGCTTTGGGTTCTCCTCCCTACCTTGTCTACCTTCTTTGCCTCTTCTTCTTGAGCCACTACCTCTACCTACAACATTCGCTTGAGAGGTACTTCCTTCATCATCAAATTCCTTACCTTTCCCTTTGTTGTCCTTGCCTTTATTATTATTTGTATAGAGAGCATATAATTGGTTACCTTTTTGGTTCTCATCATTCTTCATAAGCTTTACTTCATGTGTGAAAAGTTTCCCCATGAGTGTGCTGAAGCTAGGTACTTACATGTCCATGTAGAGGTCCATAGCTATGGTGAAGTCTTCCCATTTTTCATCAACTTTAATCCCATTGATCACTTGCCTCAAATTTACTCCTCACTCCGACATTGGTCTACAATATCTTTCATGTTGGTGACACACTTTGCTTGGGAATCTTCTTTGTGTTGTAAACTCCATCTAGAGTTGATTCTTCCTCGCTTTGGTACTTGACGAGAAGAATGCTTCCAAAGCATTCCATGTTTCTTGAGAGGTTTTACAATTCCAAAGGTGAGAGAATCAAAAGTAAGAGATAGAGTTGACAATGTATGACCTTGCCAAAGTTGCCTTTGAACACCATGCATTTAATCTTTCTTGCTTCTCTTGTGTTGATATGCCCTTGATTCTGAGTATTGGCATCATCTCATTTGCAAAAATGTATCCACATAGCTTTCTTCATTGTAGAAAATCTTCCATCATGAATTAAAAAGCTAAGTAATTACTTTAATCCAGCTTGTCAATGGATGAGGGGAATCCATCACCCATAATGCCTATTCTTTAGCTTTGCTTTGATACCACTGTGAAGACGTGATCGATGAATTGCACAGGTGAGACTGTGTTGGCGAAATCCTACTCAACACGAGCCTAAGTAACTTCAAGAATTTTTATTATACTCCATAAAATTCCACAATATGCATTGAGACCACCTATGTACTTTGGAACATCATTCACAAACTCCTATGACAAAACTAATGAGTTTGAAGATCACAAATCCTAAGAAACCTTCTATTTATGGATGAGAAGCTCTACGAGATTTGTTGAGTGCTCACAACCTGGTACAAATTATCCAAAGAGATCTTTCACACTTTCACGTGAAAGTGTAAGCTGACCAAAAAAAGTTACTTGATGAATTTAGACTCATTGTGCACTAAGAAACAAATCTAAGAACTGTGGGAATCACCCCAACTTCTCAAGAAGATGAAGGTGTGCAGACATAGTCACATATAATCATTCAAAACTCAAGATCTAGAAATCCAATTGTTGGCATCATATGGGAAGACGCCAAGTACGAGCATGTATGCAGATCTAGCATTGAGGCAACCCATCAATGTTTTCTAATCCTTACACATTTTAAAAGTGATTCTCATCACTAAAAACCATTGTAAATACCATTTCCCTTTTTTGTAGCTCCATTTTGTACAAGCCGAGGAGTCCTCAAGCTGGAGGAGCCTTAGAAGTAGTTGCCTACCAATTTTCATATTTTTTAGATCTCGTTTGAACCCTCAAATAAGCCCTGGAACCTAATTTTTAACTAGGCCGGACACTAGGTCTGGACAGGGCCAAAGCTAGTCAAAAACTATAAATAGAGCTAGAGAGCTCATTTTTGGGCTAGCTTCTTGTAGTTTTGAGCTTGTATGAGAACTTGTTTGTAAAAGAAGTAATTCCATTGTCTTACTCTCTTTGTTCTTGCCGTGTGTGCGCGTGTGTGTGTATGTGTGTGCATGTTTGTGTGCTTCTCACTCACACATTTGTGCCTTCACTTGCTCGAGGTCTTCATACCATCCTCATGTCTTCCCGGATTGACATTAAAGGAGGTGCTACTCATCACTGAGCTACACCAAATTTTGGCGCCGTTGCCGGGGATTCAAGCTTTGAGGACGAGCGTGTGATGGTAAGACGTAGAGAGGACGCGTTAGAATGGTAAGTAGTAGGTAAATTTCTTGTTTTTTCTCCATCTCCATCTCCATCTTCATCTCCTTCACCACCTTATATTCCCACTTCCAAATCATTTCCCTCATTTGTTTTGTGCGAGTTTGAGAGAGAGCGAGTGTGTGTTCTTGTTTTTGTGTGCTTTTGCATGTTTCTTGTAGGTTTCAGCTCCATCATCATCTCCAGCAAGCTCAGCAGGTACGGAATCTCTCTACGCAAGCCCCGAGGCATCGAGCTCGAGCTATCGTGACACACCGAAAAGTTGCCCCAATCACGATTCTGAGTGCACCACGACACTGTGTAGCCCTAGAGCTCCTAGGATCACTAGGCAGAACAGAAAAATTCACCATATCCCAACCTATCGCGACACCTTGAGGTATCGTGACACTCCCAGGTATCACGACACTCACAAGTATCACGACACCTCGACCTATCGCGACACTCCCAGGTATCGCGACACCTCGACCTATCCTGACACTCCCAAGTATCGTGACACCTCGACCTATCATGACACTCCCAGGTATCGCGACACTCCCAAGTATCGCGACACCTCGACCTATCGCGACACTCCCAAGTATCGCGACACCTCGACCTATCACGACACTCCCAGGTATCACGACACTCCCAAGTATCACGACATCTCGACCTATCACGACACTCCCAAGTATCACGACACCTCGACTTATCACGACACTCCCAAGTATCGTGACACCTCGACCTATCGCGACACTCCCAAGTATCGCGACACCTCCACCTATCACGACACCTCGACCGGACCTATCGCGATACATGGGCTTAACGCATAAAATTTTAGAGTGAATTAATTGAGTGAATTGAGGTATATTTGGGCTTAATTTTGGACTCATTGGGATAACATTAGAGCCTTAGGAGTGGGCAAAAGACCTAGAAACCAGGGAGGAATTTCCTGAACCTTGAGAGCATGTTTTGACCCCTAGGTGCCTGAATGGTCATAACTTCACCATACAAACTCCGATTGATGAGATTTTGGTCTCGTTGGAAAGCTTGTTGAGAATCCTACGTGGACCTTGACTGGTTTTGTAAGAGTCATACGTGGAGTTTTAGAACATGTATTTTTAAGTTGGCCATTCGGTAGAATTAGGTGGTCATAAGAGTTTGGGGGTACAGTGAGTTACTCCAAGGGGGGCCTGTAATTGTTGATGTGTGTCAGACAATCCATTGTGGTAAAGGAGCTATATTAACTTGAGAACTTTTGCAGGAACATTGTGTGCAAGCAAGGCATTCCAAGGCAAGCTAGCAAGGGTGTGTACGAAGCTTGGGAGAAGGCTTCCTGGGCTTGTGCAGCAGTCTGAGCAACCAGAGGATTGAGGTTGGAAGTTCTCTCAACCCTCCTTTGTCAATTCCTAGCCTAGGCTAAGTACGACTTAGGTGTGGTAATTAATTAGGGCAACGTCAGGCACGAATTAAGTCCAAGAGAACTAATCAACCAAGTGCAAGCATTAAGTAGTTCTTAAGTGCGAAAACCCTAAGGGACAAAAGTAAACTTCAATCGATCACTTATCAAGTGCGAAATTCACTTAAGTATTCCTGACGACGTGATATCAGACAAGATCATAAACATAATAATCAACTAAAAAGAACAAAGTGATTGGTGCCAATTAACCTGCAACGAGAGTGTACTTGGGACCAAGGGGGTAGAGAAACCAGGCATATGAACCTTAGGTCAGGCAAACACTTAGGCCGAGACAAAGCCTCAGATCTTCTAAAGCTAGTGTCAATCACACTGCTAGGTCTTGGGCCCAACAGTTGAGTGATTACCCATACACTCCCCAATCAGAAACAAGTGATTCTGAAATGTCCTATAACATTGAGAGACCAGTAGGTAGTTCAGGGGTGGCGTACCTAGAAAAGCCAAAAGGACCTTACAAGACTCAATTGGAATACATCAGGACTAATCATCTAGGTGCTCGCATCTACAAAGACGGCCTGAGAAGATCTGTGGTCCAGATTAAGAACCCCGATCAACCCCATGGATTAGAACACCCGGTAGTCAAGTTCGAAAATGGAGCATACCTAGATAAAGAGGGGACTATTTATGTAGTCACCACTCTTCCTGATAGAACAGACAAGTTTGGAAATGTGATTGCAGAGACCGACATGGGTGATATAGAGCAAGGGAACTTAGAGAGAGACCCAAGAACTCCCCGTGGTAAATCTGTCTTGACCAGAATCATGACTCCAGAGTGGATTCCATAGGATAATAAAAGCATAGATTTGCTTTTAAACCGAGAAACCGATGAGGCTTTTTAGAGATATAAACTTGCCCAACCTCAGGAAGTAAGTGCTCTCACAATCTATGAGTTTAAAGACCCTGATAGCCCAGGCAAAGTAACCTACCTAGACAATACATCAGAGAGGATCTTCATGGTCACTGAGCATGGTAGACATGCCTATACATGGAAGGGTGAATTTGTTTTTCCCCAACCTCGGTCTAATGTGTCCTACAGCCACCAAGGAGCTGGCACCTCCCAAGCTCATGGAGCTCAAAGAGATAGGAGTAGAGATAGACCTGAGGTAAGCTTTGCCAACTCCCTAGGAAGAGAAAGGATGAGAACAGGGACAGATACGGAAGAAACTGAGAGACCTAGAGCCCCAAGGAACTAGAGAAATGCTGATGAATTCCCTTTGCCAAGGCCTAGAGAACACACTAGGGCTCTGAGACCAACAACTCGTGAAGTCCATGAAGAATTACTTAGATGGCACTGGAGACCCTTATGACCATGTGGCAAAATTTAGGCAAGTCTTGAAAGCTGAACAGGTAGAGGACCTATTCACACAATATAATGCTTTTGGTCTAACCCTTAGGAACACTGCCCTTAGGTGGTTTCAACCACTGAACGAGAAGCATTTCAGAAACATAGACCAGCTCCTAGAGGCATTTATCATTGAGTTTTCTAAGAGTGGCATAAGGCACAACACTTCCTCACTAATTCATAGCTTCAAGCAAACACCTCAAGGGACGGTCAGACTAGTAGGAAGATGGTATAGGCAATACCTAGAGAGGTGCCCAATGCCTGAGTTACCCACACCAGCCAAGCAAGTGGCTTTGTTCTTAGATGGATTGTTGAGCACCAAGCTCAGGTCATATGTGTATCTGAAGGACCCGAGAACTATAGAAGAGTGCGTGCACATGTGCATAGACATTGAGGATAATCTAGGCGAGGAGTTAGAACTATCAAAAATCTATAAGGATTTGAATAGCTCTAGTAGCCTCACATCTAGTCAATCCACATCCATTGAGGAACTTGCAGAGAAGGTAGCTCAAAAATTAGGTGTCTCTAGCAAACAAATTCCAAGATTTGCCCCACTCAAGAGGTGCTATACTTGTGGAGGTGACCATATGGCAAGTGTTTGTCCTATTATGGCCCAACCCCAAGTGAATCCTAGTAGCCAGTACTGCACCATAGAGCGAAGGTACACCAACCACACCGCACAAGACTACCCTTATAACAAACAAACTGTCAGGCAAAATTACCCTCAGCCATATCCACAACAGGGTAGATACCAGAATCAGTACCCACCACAACAATACGGCATACCACAACAATCTTATCAGCCACCTTATCAAGGGCAATAGAGATCTCAACCAGTCCTAGCGCAACAACCCCCTACTCCAACCAATGTGATCCCAGTGAAATATGCATCTGCTGAAGAAAATCTGAATAGAGCCATAGTCCCAGTCACACCGTTGCTATCAGACAGTGATCCAAGTGACCATAGTTTTGACTCCACACATATTGATAGCCCACAGGCTTACTACATGCAGTCACCCGAGCATAACGAGTCATACTATTATGAAGACCCAAGTGAAAATAGTGGGGAGCCTGAGTATGCTAATGTCATGTACACAAACCCCAACTCTAGACCTCAACCTAGGCAGGTACGACCCCCATTTCCTAGAGGACCATGCTTCAGATGCTAGGGAGATCACCTTATACGTGATTGCCCACTGCTTGCCCCTACACAACCCCAACTAGTGACAATTCAGGGTTTCTGTCAAGACTGCGAAAAAGAGCATCTCTTACGAGATTGCCCAAAGAACCCTAATAACATGCCTAAAATCACTCATATCAACGTCATTGGGTTAGTGGTAGACTCTAAGGGAAGTATAACTTCCGCCGCCCCCGTGCATGTGGTCACTAGAGCTCAAGCCTTGCAGCAAACTCAAGGAGTAGGGCAGGAGAAGAGTTCTGAGGTTAGTGAGACAGAGAGTATAACCAAGAAAAGGACAAGAGCATGGAGAGATAGCCGGGAGAGAATGAAAAGACAATGGTCACAGAAAATGAGCGAACTTGAAGAAAGCTTGAGAGAAACCAAAGCAAAGATAAGTGAACTCGCATCTCAAAACCACTCTCACACCACCCCTCCACCACCGTTTCCATCTCCCTCCAACCCATCACCTTCCATTCCCGAACATTCTAATCCACCACACGTAACCCACCCACCACCCAGAGTAGGATCATTCCTAGCGGATCCCACTCCTAAGGATCTAGACATGATGATTAAAGTATATCTGGCCAGAATCTAGGAAGGGCCAAACGTGACAGATCATGATGGAAAGGCTACTTGCAAAGTCTGGGAAAGGAGCCTCCTCCCAGCTTGAGGGGAGTGCAAGAGATAGAATAAGCTTTCCTCCCCAGGAAGCCTATGTGCCTAAATCCACTGAACCAGACACTTCTTCTTCTATGAATAGGTATTCACCAGAGTTCCTGAGAGAGATTCAAGAAGAGAAGTGGGCAAAGGAAGGTGAAGTCCCTCCTCCCATTAAACTTGTGGATGACTGTTGGCAGCAGTCAGGGAACCGAAGGAGCCACAAGACGAAGAGAGTCAGAGCGAAGGGACAGCACAAGCAGACATGGCAGTCAAAGAAGATCTGGCAAGTAGGCCAATAATTTTCTTCATGAAGAAGCAAGTATGAGCATTCACGCAGATCTAGCACTAAGGCAACCCTTTAATTTTTCAAAACCCTTACACCAATTAAAAGTGATTCTCATCACTAAACACCATTGTAAATACCATTTCATATTTTTGTAGCTCCATTTTGTGCAAGCCAAGGAGTCCTTGAGCTTGAGGAGCTTTAGAAGTATCTACCTGCCAATTTTCGTATTTTTTAGATCTCGTTTGAGTCCTCAAATAAGCCCTGGAACCTAATTTTTAACTAGGCCGGACACTAGGTCTGGACAGGGCCAAAGCTAGTCAAAAACTATAAAAGGAGCTAGAGAGCTCATTTTTGAGGTTGGATTGTAATTGAAACGAACTTGTAAGAGCTTTTTGAAAGTAATCTAAGAACTCCATTGCTTCTCACTCTTTGTCTTGCCGTGTGTGCGCGTGTGTGTGTATGTGTGTGCATGCTTGTGTGCTTCTCACTCACGCACTTGTGCCTCCATTTGCTCGAGGTCTTCATACCATCCTCACGTCTTCCCGGATTGACATTAAAGGAGGTGCTACTCATCACTGAGCTACACCAAATTTTGGCGCCGTTGCCGGGGATCGAGCTTTGAGGACAAGCATGTGATGGTAAGACGTAGATTGTAGACGTTGGCGTTGTAGGTAATTTCTCTAATTTTCCTATTTTTTTTCTTTTCTTACCTTACCACCATCATCACCATCACCATCTTCCACCTCCATTTCCATCATCGCGAAAATTTCTGTTTTTTGATTATATCACCATCTCCTCCTCATTTCCCTCATTTCACTTGTGAGAGAGAGCGAGAGAGCGAAATTGAGTGTGCTGTTTTTGCATGCTTCTTGAGCTGTCTTGTAGGTACAGGTCACATCATCGTCCCCAACACTCTGCACAGGTACGGAATTCGAAGTAACTGTCTGTGTGTCGCCGACCTCTGTCAATCGCGACCGACAGAAAAAATGCACAAATTGCCAAACAAAGTGCAAAACCATGATCTACAGGCCTAGAGCTTCCCAAAAATGTGCTTAGAATTTTGAAACTCCTCAGATTTCTGTCAATCGCGATCGCTCTGTCAATCGCGATCGATAAACCACGACGGAAAGACCTGTCAATCGCGATTGACACGTCAATCGCGACTGACAGACTGACAGCCCACGACGGCTCTGTCAATCGCGACCGATACAGTCAACGACTGTTTGACCACGACGGACAGACCCTCGTGACCGACCTGTCAATCGCGATCAACCCATCAATCGCGACTGACAGAGTCAACGATCCTTTGACCACGACTGATTGACTTTTTGAGACCCCTATCAATCGCGACTGACCAGTCAATCGCGACTGACAGCCACGACGGACCTGTCAATCGCGATCGACACGTCGATCGCGACTGACCTGTCAATCGCGACCGACAGACTTTGCGAACACGTTAGAAGGGCAAATTTGGTCAAATTTTTTAAGGCAAAAATATTGGTCTAAATTTTGGCCAAGTGTGGGACAAACACTCATGGGTTAGCATTGCATGTTGAGGCCGCAATCCAAGTAATTCAAGAATTTTTGCCTGCTTGATTAAACTGTTTTGAATCTTGTTTAGCCCCAAAACCCTGAACTGGCATAACTTCCTAATACGAAATCCGTTTGCCGTGTCAGGGATCTCTAGAGTTGTGTCCAAAAAGTCATAGTGCAAATTGGTGAAGTGTTACCTGAATGAAAGTGATTGGTTCTGTCTTTTGAAATTTAAGTCTTGAGCTAACAATGGGCCTTTTATAGGTCCTTTGAGAGCATCAAAGGATACGCAAAGCAAGAGTAAGTGCAGGCTCGGGAACGCGCGTCCTGGGCACACCAGGACAACAACATAAGGAAAGGGACTCAAGGTTGGAAAACCTGCAACACCCTCTATCAATTCTTAGTTTAGGCTAAGAACGACTAGAGATAGAAGTAATTCCAGGCAACGATAGGCACGAGATAAATCAAAGACTATCTAAGAAATCAAGTGCAAGTCAAGAGATAACCTGTGTGTGTGTGAACGACAACCTTAAAGGAAAAGAACCTGACGTGAAACGACCAAGCTAAAGTGCGAAATTAAACTCAAGTATTCCTAACGACACGGTATCAGACAAGAGTATAAACACGATAATCAACATAAAAAGGGAATTAAGTAATTGATACAAGGGACTCAGAAACGTGGTTGTACCTGGGACAAATTGGGTTAATCAGTTAAGCATATGAACCTTAGATCAGGACGACACCTAGTAAGAGAGAGACAAAGCCTTAGGTCTTTAGAGGCTAGTGTCAATCATACTGCAAGGTCTTGGGCCCAGCAGTTGAGTCACCACTCTCATTACCCTAGCTCTGATACCAGTGAATCAGAGATGTCTCAAGGCATGGACAGACCTACATAGGCCCCTACAAAACGCAGTTGGAATACTTTAGGACCAACCGATTAGGTGCCAGCATCTATGAGGACGGCCTAGGAAGATCTGTGGTACAGATAAAGAATCCTGATCAATCCATTGGATTAGAGCACCCAGCTGTCAAGTTTGAAAATGGAGCATACTTGGACAAAGAAGGAACCATATACGTAGTCACCAGTCACCCAGATAGGACGGACGAATTTGGAAATGTGATCCCCGAAGCAGACTTAGGTGACCTGGAGCAAGGAAACATGGGTGCAGAACCTAGAACTTCTCGAGGTAAATCGGTTCTCACTAGGATTATCACACCGGAGTGGATTCCCCAGGATAATAAGAGCATAGATTTGCTCCTCAATCGAGAGACTGACGAAGCCTTTTGGAGGTACAAACCTGATCGGCCAATTGACATAGGAACAATCATGATCTATGAGTTTAAGGATCCTGATAGCCCAGGTAGAGTGACCTACTTAGATCACGCTTCGGAGAGGATCTTTGTGGTGACAGAAAATGATAGGCATGCTTACACTTGGAAGGGTGAATTCATTTTCCCCCAACCAAGATCGAATGTATCCTATGGTCACCCTGGAGCTGGAACATCCCAAGCTCATGGAATGCAAAGAGACAGAAGTAGAGATAGACCAGAAGTCAGCTTTGCCAACCCAGTGGGCAAAGAAAGAACGAGGACGGAAACAAATAGAGTAGAACCTGAGATACTTAGAGCTCACAGGAATCAAAGAAATGCGGATGAGTTCCCTCTACCACGACCTAGAGAGCACACGAGAACCTTGAGACCGACTCAGCTAGTTAAGTCCATGAAGAACTACTTCGATGGCACCGGAGATCCATACGATCATGTGGCTGAGTTTAGGCAAGTCCTGAGAGCTGAACAAGTGGAGGATCTATTCACGCAATACAATGCCTTTGGTCTGACCCTTAGGAACACTGCCCTGACATGGTTTCAACCACTAAATGAGAGGCAATTCAGGAGCATAGACCAACTCCTAGAAGCTTTCATTATTGAATTCTCTAAGAGTGGCATAAGGCATAATACCTCCTCGCTGATTCACAGCTTCAAGCAAACCCCGCAAGAGACCGTGAGACTTGCAGGAAGAAGATTTAGGCAATCTCTTGAAAGATGCCCTGCCCCTGAGCTACCCACACCAGCTAAGCAAGTGGCTTTATTCTTGGATGGATTGCTAAGTACCAAATTAAGATTGTATGTGTACTTGTAAGACCCTAGGACCATAGAAGAGTGTGTATGCATGTGTATTGACATTGAGGATAACCTAGGGGAGGAGTTAGAGCTTTCCAAGATATACAAAGATTCGAATAGTGCCTCTAACATCTCTTCCACGCAATCCACATCAATCGAGGAACTTACGGAAAAAGTAGCTCAAAGATTAGGCGTCTCTGGTAAACAAATTCCTAGATTTGCCCCAGTGAAAAGATGTTATACTTGTGGTGGCGACCACATGGCAAATGTCTGTCCCATTATGGCTCAAACCCAAGTTAATCCTAGTAGCCAGTACTGCACCATAGAACGGAGATACACAAATCACAAAGCGCAAGATTGCCCATACAACAAGCTGGCGGTTAGGCAACCCTACCCTCAGCCATACCCTCAGCAGGGAAGATACCAGAACCCGTACCCTCCACAACCATATGGCAGGCCACAACAACATTATCAGCAACCATACCAAAACCTCCAAAGGCCTCAGCCTGTGTTAGTGCAACAACCCCCTGCCCCAGCTAATGCGATCCCAGTAAAATATGCAGCTGCAGAAGAGAACCTGAATAGAGCTATAGTCCCTGTAGCACCTTTGCTCTCTGAAAGTGACCCCAGTGACCATAGCTTTGATTCTACACATGTCGATAGTCCCCAGGCCTACTACATGCAGTCTCCTGAGCATGGAGAGTCCTACTATAGTGAGGAACCGAGTGAACCTAGTTGGGAGTCAGATTACACAAACGTCATGTATACGAACCCCAATCCTAAGCCTCAACCTAGGCAGGTAAGACCCCCATTCCCTAGAGGACCATGCTACAGATGTCAGGGAGATCACCTCATTCGTGATTGTCCCTTACCTCCACCAACACAACCCTAGTCAGTAACAATTCAGGGCTTCTGCCAAGAATGTGGAAAGGAGCATCTCTTACGAGACTGCCCTAAGAATCCTAATAATCTGCCAAAAATCACTCCTATTAACGTTATTGGGTTGGTGGTAGACTCCACAGGAAGTGTGACATCCACCACACCAGTACAAGTAGTGACTAGAGCTCAGGCATTGCAGCAGAATCAAGGGGTAAACCAGGATAAGAACCCAGAGGCTAGTGAAACCGAGAGCATAACAAAGAAAGGACTAGAGCGTGGAAAGATAGTCGGGAAAGAATGAAAAGACAATGGGCTAAAAAGATGAGTGAACTTGAGGAAAGTATAAGAGAAACCAAAGCCACGATAACTGAACTCACATCTCAAACTCCCTCTCACACTACCCCACCACCACCATTCCCATCGCCACCCAACCCGCCACCTTCCAACCCACCTCATACGATTCCACCACCCCCTAGAGTAGGATCAGTATTAGCTGATCCCATTCCGGAAGACATAGACATGATGCTTAAAGCATATCAGGCCAGAATCCAAGAAGGGCCAAATGTCACAGATCATGACAAGTGTTACCCTAGAGCTGACCTAGAGATAGAAAGAACCAAGCTTTGCGCGAAAATGGTCGCATTGGCTCAGACTATGTTTGAAGCCAGTCGCCTTTTCAATTACTCGGGCTCAGCCAAGACGCAATTACACTTGGATGGACTTCTAGAGAAGTTAGAGGGCATAATTGCAAGATCTGCCAAGGAAGAAAAAAATCAAGAAAGGGATAAAGCAAGCAAAAACATGACCCATCCCCCACCGAAAGCTTATGTGCCCAATTCCATTGAACCAGACAACCCCCCCTCCCTAGAGAGAATAGAGAAGCTGATTGCACAATTAGAAAAGGAACCAGCCTCTCAACACAAGGATAAGGCAAGTGAAAGAGTAAGCATTCCTGCTCAGGAAGCCTATGTGCCTGAAGCCTATGTGCCTAACTCTACGGAGCCAGACACATCATCTTCTATGAATCGGTTCACACCAGAATTCCTACGCGAGATTCAAGAAGACAAATGGGCTAAAGAAAGTGAAGTCCCTCCTCCCATTGAACTTGTGGATGAGGCTCATGACCAATTCCCACAAGACATCCCATCCATTTATGAAGAGCAGGAGAGTACCCAATCTCAACAAAGATTAGACTTCGAGTCTAATTCTTTACAAGAACTACCCCATTTCACCGGCCCATGGGAAGCAAGGTCCACCTGTATGAGAGCGCCTACAGTCATGGTAAGAAACGAAGATTCAGTCATACCTAGGAACACAGAGGTAGTGAAGAACACCAAAGTGCAGTGCAATCTCACTTTGGAAGAGCTGCTTAAGGTTAGACCAGAAGTGTGGAAACATGTAGCCAAACAAGTGCCCGAGATAGCAAAACCTCATTCCCAGGTAGGATCACATAGGACAGTGCCAGAGATACCCTTAGATAAGATAGGAGATATGTGTGAAGGTTAAGAAGGGAACACCTATCTTCCCATTACCTACCAGGAGTACACCACCAAGGCAATTTTGGACTCATGTGCAGGAGTTGCAATTGCCACCACTTCCCTATGGAAGCGTTGGGGCAAGCCAGCACTCAGGCCAACGAGAATGAAATTGCAGATGGCCGATGGTCATATTGAGAGACCCTTAGGATTGCTAGAAGGAATAACTCTCACCACTTGTGGTGTCGAGTTTGAGCATACATTTGCTATATGTGACTTCAGCAAAAATCATGCCTATGAGATGATTTTGGGAAGACCCTTTTTGCGACAGTTGCAAGTGGTACAGGATTGGGGAACCAATTCTTTGTACCTGCAGCACTTAGGTGTTACAACCAAAGTCAATCTTAAGGATTACTCCCATATAGATGTACCTCCTATCCAATGGAATCCCATCCATAGCGCCAAAGATGATACAGAATCGGTGCACTCCATAGGATCAGGATCCTCATGGATGCATGAAGACACCCACTTATGGATGTGCAAAGTAGCAGTGGACGAAGAGAAGAGAGAAAAAGCCAGAGAAGTAGGTGCAAAAGAAACCCATAGATCAATCCAAGACCCAGCCTATGCACCTGTAGTTTTTCCAGACGAAGAATTCGAACCTCACGGTTGGGCAGAAATTTTAGCAACCATGGATGTAGCCATCAATGAGGAACAATGGACACCTCACTGTGATGAGGATGGCTATGACATTTCAGTCTTCTCCATAGAGCCAATCATGGGAGAGGCAGTTCTAGAAGAATGCGAACCTAGCCCTGATGCATTTGAGGATGCAAGTGACTCCGATTTAGAGTCAATCATTATGGACCCACCATTTGCATCAGATGAAGAATACTTCCATGAAGTAGAATTTCAACCCCAGAGGCATGGAGAGCTTACAAACGATGTAAGATTAGCCACTCATGTGACCCCGAAGGAAGAAGTAAAGAAACGAAAGAAGAGAGAAGTCTCACTAGAAGAGGAAGAATCTTTGTTTGAGGTCCCGGAAAATTTTAAGAAGTATGAGATAGACGACAGGAGAGTCATGATAAGAATGCCTAAACGAGAGGCACAAGTAGGAGAGGCCTATGATAACAAAGAAACCACCAAGAAAATAGTAGTGGCCCTAGAAGAAGGAGAGGAGAGATGCACGTACATAGGCCATGACCTAATAGAGGAAGAAGATCATGCGTTAATTGCCTTGCTAAGAGAATACAGAGATGTATTCGCTTGGAGTTACAAGGATTTGAAAGGTGTTGACCCTGACATATGCTCACACACCATCCCCATGACTTCAGAGGCCAAACCCTCTAAGCAAAAGCCCTATACATATAACGATAATTACGCTGCTAAGATCAAAGAGGAGATAGATAGACTGGTCGAAGCTGGATTTATCTATGAAATCGAGCACACTGAGTGGGTATCCCCCATCGTAGTGGTGCCCAAGAAGAATGGCAAGCTGCGTGTATGCATTAACTTAAAGAAGGTCAATGCAGCCACGATTCGAGATAACTATCCGCTTCCCATCACAGAGCATCTCTTAGAAAGAGTAGCAGGCAAGGAAGTGTACAGCTTCCTCGATGGATTTTCGGGCTACAATCAAGTAGCCATAGCTCCAGAAGATCAGCATAAGATGGCTTTTGCCACTGAATGGGGCATTTTTGCCTTTAGAGTAATGCCATTCGGGCTTACCAATGCCCCCGCAACCTTCCAGAGACTAATGTGCCATGTGTTTAAGGAGTTCCTGAGGAAGATTTTAGAAGTCTATGTTGATGATCTTTGTGCTCATTCCAACATTAGACAAACCCATATTCCTGAACTCAGACAGATCTTTGACAAATGTAGAGAATATCAAGTCTGCCTGAACCCAGAAAAGTGCGTTTTTATGGTCAGACAAGGCAAGATTCTAGGACACATAGTGTCAAAGAATGGCATATCCACTGATGAAGAGAAAGTGAGAGCCATAGCCGAGCTTCCAAGGCCAAGGAATGTCAAGGAAGTACAAGCTTTCATGGGGCATTGTGGTTACTACCGCCGGTTCATTCACATGTATGCTGTCATTGCAAAGCCCATGTACGGACTTCTGACTAACTTTGAGTGGACAGATGAATGTGAGAATTCCTTCCAAGAGCTTAAACAAAGATTATGTTCAGCACCAATCTTGACCACACCAGATTGGAACAAGCCATTCCATGTTCATGTGGATGCATCCAATTATGCCATTGGATGTGTGCTTGCTCAACCTACTGGTGAAGGTAACATGGATTTTCCAATTGCCTATGCCAGTAGACAATTGAATGCCACTGAACGGAATTACACCACTACTGAGAGAGAAGGCTTAGGCATGGTATATGCAGTCAAGAAATTTAGACACTATTTGCTTGCAAATAAGTTTAAATTTTTTACTGACCATCAAGCATTGTTATATCTCGTAAACAAGCCATGCAATACAGGAAGATTAGTAAGATGGTTTCTCTTGCTAATGGAATATGATTTTGAGGTTGTGGTAAGGAAAGGTAGGACTCATTTGAGAGCAGATCACCTCCCTAGGCTCACATCTGGAGAAGCCCCACAAGGAGTATCAGATGACCTTCCTGATGCTTACTTGTTTAACTTGGAAGTGGTGCCGCAGTGGGCTAAGCCATTGGTACCAGTATTGACATACGCGCCTAACCATCCAGTAGTAAACACACGGAATAGAGAGGTTGTGAAAGCCCAAAAGTACCACATCATGGCTGGAAGCATGTACAAGCACACAGATCAAGGAATTTTGGCTTGTTGTGTGGAAGAGGACGAGTACAATAAATGGTTGCATTTAGCACACGTAGGTGCATTAGAGCAACACTACTCAAAGCAACGAACCCTACAGACACTAAGGAGACTCGGAGTGCATTGGCCAACTATGGAAGCTGATGTCCAAGGGTTGTGCAAGGAATGCCCAATCTGTTGCACTAAACCACCTGTGGAACACGCCACTCTTTATCAAGTGTCCATAGTGCCAGATTGGAGTGAACCACTAGTATCCTTCCTGAGGATGAAAACATTCCCTCTAGACATGACTCTGGCTAGGAAAAGGAGTTTAGAACAAGAAGCCCAGGATTACTCACTCATTGGTGATAATCTATACAAGCGTGGTAAAGATGGTTACCTGAGGCTATGTGTCCATGAGAGTGAATATCTTAAGATCTTGGAAACTGCTCACCAAGGAGTAGCAAGAGGACACTTTGGACCAGATCGGGTGATCAAGGCAATACTATTTGCCGGCTTCTGGTGGCCGACCCTTCACATGGATGCACATACCTATGTGAAACGGTGTGATGTCTGTCAGTGAACTCAGTATCCTATACGCAAAGATGAGATGCCACTAAAACCTATGATGGGTGGACATGCATTCTCTAAGTGGGGAATAGACTTCGTAGGTCCTATTAATCCCCCAGCTAAGGGTTCTCATGTAGAATATATCATTGTTGCAACAGATTATCTAACTAAGTGGGTAGAGGTAAAAGCCACAACGAAGAACGACGCTCAAACAACAGCTAAGTTTCTATTTGAAAATGTATTCACTAGATACGGGCTACCTATAGAGCTAGTCAGTGATAGAGGTACTCATTTCTTAAATGAGGTTATTGAAAATCTGCTCCAAGAATTCTTGGTAGTGCATAAGAAGTCTGCCCCCTATCACCCTCAAGCAAATCGCCAGGCTGAGAGCACCAACAAGATCTTATGCAGTGTATTGACGAAATTAGTGAACAACAAACGCTCTGATTGGGACAAACAACTACACCACGCTGTTTGGGCATACCGAGTCGCCTACAAAACGGTACTCCAAGCCACTCCCTTTCAAATGGTGTTTGGTCAAAATGCTGTGCTACCTTTAGACTTTTTGATACCTACATTGAAAGTGGCACAAGAGCATGAATGGACGGGTCATGAACTCTCCTCTAGGCTTTTTGACCTTGAACGATTAGGAGAAACAAGACTGAGAGCAGCTGCAGGGATATATGCAGCAAAGAAATGACAGAAGGCATACTTTGATGCCCACATTAAGGATAAAGGTTTAAAGGCAGGCGACTTAGTTCTAGTCTACACATTAAAGCAACATGCAAGGAAGCTAGAAAAGAGAGGCTACAGACCTATGATCATCAATAGGATCTCCACGAGTGGAGCAGTACAATTAGCCACTTTAGAGGGTGATGTTCTCCCAAACTATATTAGCGGATGCAAAGTCAAGCTGTATCAGGAACCCCTCACGGAGGAAATGCTAAGTCGACTCAATACTGCTAAGAAACGCAAAGAGGAAGAAAAGCGAATTCGAGAAGAAGCTCAAGCAGAAGCCCTAGAGCGCATACGGAGAATGAAATTAAGAAGACAAGGTAGAGAGCACCCTAGGCAAGATGCATATGCAGATCAAGGATATGACGTGGCTATGTGTGAAGTTTCCTGTGTTAGCTCACATAGGACAACTGATCGACGTCCTTTCATAACCTTAGATATAGGACAAGGAAAGAGTGCAAGAACTGTAAGAGCCTTGATTGACTCAGGTGCAGCCACTAGTGCTGTTAAATTGTCTTACTGTCAAGAGTTGCAATTAACTGTCAATCCTGTGGAAGCATATCTCATAGGATTGGGAGGCGTGGAAACCCCTTGCATGGGCGAGGTGGAACTTCCCCTCTATATTCATGATGAGGCAATGACAGTTAAAGTACTAGTGTGTCAAGATGAGGATCTCACTGAACCTCTTGTCTTGGGTCAAGACTGGATCTATGACCAAGCAATCAATTTAAACCTAAGAAGTGGACTTCTTCAGGTCTGGGTAAATCAAACTAGAATTACAATTGAGTTAAATAATGGAGCACTCAAGGAACTAGAAAAGACACGGACTCGTGGTCCCTCCAGGGGTACACATGAAGTTGACCATGCTATTCTTGTCCAAGGCTATGTGATGCAGAAGAATGAAGATCTCAAAAAAGGAGTCAGAACCACAATGGAACTCCCTTCTTTTCCAAAGACCAGAAGGAGGCTGCAACTAAGGGCAGATCAATCACTGAAGACTCTCCAAGCGAGAGACCAAAGGAACGCGCGAAGCAGAACAACTCAGCCGATGAGACAAATGTGGGTGCGGAAAGACGAGCTGCCGACCGTAACTAAGTCGCAACAACGGTCTCAACTTCCTATTAGTAATCAACGACTTGATGCTAATAAGAGGACTCCTAAAACCTCTGTTGAGAAAGTGAAATCCATTTGGGTACCCAAGAAGTCGATGAAGGCTGACCCACAATCAAGACAAATTTGGGTGCCTAAGGCTTGCTTGCGGGCTCAACTAGTCCCACACAATTCACATCCTACATGACATAGTTCACTTGCTCAAGCAGCCGCCACCAACTCTTGTCTGATACACTCGAACACACTGCTGCCTAGAAGCACGCACAGACTCACTCGTAAATGGGTCCCGATGACACAACAACTCCCAGTAGAATTACTCATGCAACCCTCCCGAATCTCCACAAAACCAAGACCAAAAGCCATTCATGGTGTTTGGCAACCTAAGACTTGTAATAAACCCCCCGACCCCAATCTGTGAATTCATCTCCACTTACTAACTGCATTAGTCAGACAGCTCCCCTTTCTAGCTCCTAGGACTAACCAGGCATTAACTACACACACTATCATCGTGCACTTACTAACCACTGACTCATCATCTACCTCATGTTAGTGTTGTAACGGGGACAACAACGGGTTTATTCTGTCCATTACAATGTTAACACCTGGTTCTATATTCTCACAGAACTAACAAGCAAGCAGGGCCATGGCAGAAGCCGGAGGTGCCAGTTCTCAAGCCGGATCCAGTGCACAGATTGTGGACATAGAAACACTCCTACTCAAACCACATCTCACTGAAAGACCACAAGAACTTCAAGCTGTGCATGTCCTTCCAATTCAGGATCCTCCTCAGGGACACACCTCTCAGGTGGGCAAACACGCTCATTGGTTCAGTGATGTTGCTGGACCATTGGGTGATGGAACCTATTTCTGGGAAGCTGAATTGGAGTTTAATGGTAAATGGGGACGCTACCATTTTTTCACGCGTGAGTTTGAGAGCTATCAAAATGCCGAAGTCATGCATTCAGTATGGACCAAAGCCGGCTTGGACAGTTATTTCAGGGCCCACTTACCAAAGCCAGATTTCTTACGTTGTTCTTATCTTACCAGTACCATCACTCCAAGCAGGGCCAAGGGAGGCGACAGCACCTTTGTGTTACCCTCACTGCTGCCGGGCCATGAACTTAAAAGATTCAAGCTGACTCTCAATCTGGTACGAGAAGCATTGGGCATGTATGGTATGCACATCCCCACTGAAAAGGAAACAATGGTTCCGGGTAGAATGAAACATAAAGATCTCAATAAGCTGAAGGATATGGTAGCAATGACACCGACCATCGCTCTGCACCTACGGACTGTCATGCAGCATTTTGCCTTCCCCGCCCAGGAAAGATTCACCATGCCCCCAAAGAAAATATGGTTTAGCTTGTATCTGGCAGAGACAGAAAGCCTCCCCATCAATGTACCACATTGGATCATAGATCAGATTCACCTAGCCCATCAAAGGTGGAACAAGAAGCAGAAGAATGTGCTTCACGGATGTTGTGCTCTAACCAAGATAATCTACCGATGTCTTGCCTATGACGTGCCTATTCAGCGGGCACTCATATGGCCTCGGGCCCAGGAATTCCAGAGAAGGCTATCAGCGGCAGGTCCCCCATCAAAGAAGATGAGAGGGGGAGTCCAATTACCCTGCGCTCAACCAAGGGGAGCCACCACTACACCAGAAATTACCCCTCCCCAGACACGACGCATTAGGCCATTCACCATCCGGCTACCAAGACCAAGTACAGAGGGACCCAATCTGGTATTTCCACCCGTCCCATCAGATTTGGAATTTCCACAGGGCTTTACTCTCAATGATCTCACTGACGAAGAAGTGGCTAGACTAATCTACGACTCTAATCTCGAGACGGAAACAGAGCGAGCTCAGGAACCACAACCCCATACAACAACATCAGCCCCCACCCGACCAGAAGTGGTAGAAGTCGACGTAGATGAGCAAGAGACCGAACAAGAGGAAGAAGCCTACGAAGAACAAGAGTATGATGAATTTTCAGAGTTGGCAAGTGCCCCTGCGTATTCGGCACAAATAAAAAGACTGTATCGAACCATGCAGCTAGTTCAAGAACAGCATAAAATATCACTGGATGCGGGCAAGAAACTCATGAACCAATTGCTGGTTGAGGAAGGCGTGGATGACATGTTCATCGAGTCCATAAACCTACACGCCGATGCAGTAGGATTGGATGAGGCCATTCATGAGGCAATGGCCTACATCCACCGATTCGAGAAAAGAGTTCCCGCTCGTCCCATGAGGTCCGGGAAACAAATTCATATCAATGTATCAGCACCAGGAGAGACAACGCAAGCAGACGAACATCAGGAAGCACCACTGTCACCACCCTCCCCACCTCTCACTACACAACTCACTCCACCACATGACACTAGCACCACCACGTCCACTACCACCACAATCGTCATGGGAATTCCACTCTCTCCGGGAATCCAGTTCGGGGGAGTCACCATGCCCACTTTCACCACTCTCTTCACTAACGTCACATCCACCCCACCCACGATCCCCATATACACGGTCACTCAAACAGTTGACACTATGGAAACATCTCCTACCACTGCACCGCTCCCTCCCCCCATGCCACCCCATCTCCCATACCCCCTCCACCCACATCTCCACTTGCATCCACATCATTCACAACTCCCTTTCCCGCTCCCATTCCCCCTGCATCTTCACCCCTCCCTGCATCATTTAATGTAAATAGTATATTTCTAGCGTTAAATCAATGTGTATATCAGCTTCAGAATGAGTACAGAGCTCTAGACGGCCGGTATCAACAACTGACAACACATCACCAGAACTTACAAAGGCAATTTAAAATTCTGGAAGAGGAAAATGCAGATGTGAATCAACGTTATACAACGCTTGAGCAGGCTCACCAAACACTATTGGAGGCACCCCAACCATCGACAGAATCAGGCGTCAAACAACTAGAAGCCTTGCTCGAAGTATACTAGACCGATAACCTACGAGTCAGACGTAACTTGGCGCTACTCAGGAAACATATGGCCACGGCGCTGGAAGAGAACAAGAGACTACAAAAACAAAATGAAGAGAATCTAGAAGCGGCAATGGAAGGCTCTCCCCACGAGATAGATCCAGAGCAGTTCAAAGCAGTTCCCACGGAGACGATGAAAACCATTTTGGAAAGCTATGCAGATCTCCTGGAAGCCCATGATGACTTGGAAAGAGAACGTGACACACTACAGAGCAGACTTAAGGAACAGGAAGAACAACCGAAGAGTGTCCCATCAACCTCTACGTCAAACGAAGTAAAGGCCTTAACTGAGCAGGTAGCAGAATTACAAAAGAGGTTACTGACATACGAGAGGCAGCCCTCTCCAGTGGTAGAACCAGAGCCAGAAGAGTTCGTCCCTATTGAGGTAGATGATTCGTACGAAGAACCGTATGTTCCTATGCCAATGCCAGGCGGGCAACGAACCTCAGAGGGACTAGACACCTTGGAAGTGGAAGCACCCGAGTGGCTTCAGACACTGGAAAGGACAGCGAACACCCACGAAGAACGGGTGGCCATTCAGATCCAATCACTAGCGAACCTAGAAGAAACTGTCATAAAGTCAGAATATTTTAGAAGCATGTCTCATCATAGATGGATCGGCACCAATAATGACCAATATGTGCCATACTGCATACTGTTGGCCGATTACAACGCCGAGATTCAACGACGATACGGCAAGCCTCCCACATTCGCTACACAATTTGGTCCAGATGATATATCGGAAAGTGCTAAGCGTGGGTCCATCCATCAACCCACCTGGAGGATCAGGCTTTTGGAAACATATCCGGAAATGGTCCGAACTTGGAATAATATGCCGTTGTTTATTAAATATAATCCTTGTTACATTCCAGTTCTTAGACGACGCACCTGGCCTGAATTCACTATTGCCGTTAGAGACATCAAAGCCTACGCAAAATGGTTAAATTACGTTTATCTAGCACCTCCACGAGGACCCCCCACGGTGAACTACATGATTTCTACAATCCGTCACTGGAGTATTCGGCTACGCAATAATCCCGATGTGATGGCCCAGATGTGTATGAAAATATTTGAATTAATGCTGATCACTTTCAGGACGTTTAAGAACATTAAGGACCCCCACTTCTCAGGAGCAGGCTTTGTGACAGGAAACCAAGATCTAGTGTACGATATGAGTACCACCCCATCAATTGAAGTAATATATGCTTGGCACGCCAGAATCAAGTACCTCCCAGCCTGCTTTAAACAGACATTTGAGGAGATGTTCATCACAGGATTCTGGGAATACCACTCCGAAATATTTATACCCAGGCCATCACATCTCCTCCAATTATTTGTTGTGGAGAGAACTATTCATTCAGAACAATTGAGGGTGCCTCATCCGGATGTTCCCGGACTTGTGAATTGGGATGATTTGCTCACAGATCTAGCACGCGGCTTACGACTCGAAGAACACCACCTAGCCTCCGATGTCGTCCAATATTATGTTCAAAAATCCTCTAGACAAGGGTCTGTCAGGGGCGACAGACGCGAGAGTGGGGGGGGTGTTGGTAGCAGTCAGGGAACCGAAGGAGCCTGTTAGATGATAATAACTCAATCCAACTTTCGGACGAGTATTATCGGGTCCTCGGGTTCTTGGGAGTGGTAGGGGTCTGTTAGACAGAGGCCCTGTACTATTTTCCCAATCTCTTACGCAATCGCTAGTATTTTCTCACCTCTTAACACAGGGGTTGAGTTTGAATACTGACTACTCCTTGGTATGATAAGTGTCAGAACGTTTGTCCATGAATATACGTATGGTAGTAGTACAGAAATTCTACCGAAACTTGCAACTACGCGAATACACTCTTCTCAAAATAATCCACAATAAGACGATTTCATGCGACAACTAAACGCACCGAATGAAATGCACAGACAACTCGAATCGAGATTATATTAAACTTTTCATATGCTGACTCAGATCATAGATTTCTACCGCAATTAATGACTTACTAAGACTTCTGTCCACACACAGATCCTGGTCGAATACTCAATGATCGCTGATTAATATATAAAATCCTCGTTACTTAATCGAAATGGTACTAAACACTGGCTATTACACAGTCTCACGCCAGACAACAAACACACACCTTCATAGCCGAGAAATACGGAATCATATATAACTGATCATCAAATAGACTCACAACATCACAAAATACCCAATGAGAATCGATTCAACCAAAAAATAGCAGAACAAATGATTATGAATAGAATGGAACAGTACTCAAGGTCCTCAGCAATATCTCATACACAGTTTTTGAAGTATGTTACTCGTGGTTTCCGAATACTTCAATTTCGATGTGATCAACCCTATTCACTACAGTGCGCAATAGAACATAGACGTATCTATCCTTCTGTCTCTCTCAAATACATCCCTGCTAACTATCACTCCAAGAGTCTGTTTACTACCGTAAACTCTGCTCCACCAGTCGAACGAAACGATGACGCGACGACAGAACTCTTTTCTCTTCCTGTCTTCTGCTTTTTATTGCTTCCGCATTCTTCATCTACCGACTCTTGCGAAATTTCCTACCTCTCCGTCATTTCAGCCACAAATCTTGTTTATCCTTCTTCTGCGGTTGCGGTTGTCTCGCTCCATCAGCCTTGTAACAGAGCCACAAGACGAAGAGAGTCAGAGCGAAGGGACAGCACAAGCAGACATGGCAGTCAAAGAAGATCTGGCAAGTAGGCCAATAATTTTCTTCATGAAGAAGCAAGTATGAGCATTCACGCAGATCTAGCACTAAGGCAACCCTTTAATTTTTCAAAACCCTTACACCAATTAAAAGTGATTCTCATCACTAAACACCATTGTAAATACCATTTCATATTTTTGTAGCTCCATTTTGTGCAAGCCAAGGAGTCCTTGAGCTTGAGGAGCTTTAGAAGTATCTACCTGCCAATTTTTGTATTTTTTAGATCTCGTTTGAATCCTCAAATAAGCCTTGGAACCTAATTTTTAACTAGGCCGGACACTAGGTCTGGACAGGGCCAAAGCTAGTCAAAAACTATAAAAGGAGCTAGAGAGCTCATTTTTGAGGTTGGATTGTAATTGAAACGAACTTGTAAGAGCTTTTTGAAAGTAATCTAAGAACTCCATTGCTTCTCACTCTTTGTCTTGCCGTGTGTGCGCGTGTGTGTGTATGTGTGTGCATGCTTGTGTGCTTCTCACTCACGCACTTGTGCCTCCATTTGCTCGAGGTCTTCATACCATCCTCACGTCTTCCCGGATTGACATTAAAGGAGGTGCTACTCATCACTGAGCTACAATGACGCACATGATCAATTCCCACAGGACATCCCTTCTATCTATGAAGAACAGGAAAGTGCCCACCCTCATGAGAGGTTAGAATTTGAGTCTAATTCCTTGCAAGAGTTACCACATTTCACAGGCCCATGGGAAACTAAGTCAACATGCATGAGAGCGCCCACGGTCATGATAAGAAATGAAGATTCGATCATACCTAGGAATACTGAGGTAGTTAAAAACACTAAAGTGCAGTGCAATCTCACTTTAGAAGAGCTACTCAAAGTTAAGCCAGAAGTGTGGAAACACGTAGCCAAAGAAGTGCCAAACTTAACCAAATCTTGTTCCCACGTAGGATCCGGAAACAGGTAGCCAAAGAAGTGCCAAACTTAACCAAATCTTGTTCCCACGTAGGATCCCACAGAACAGTACCAGAAATAACCTTGGATAAGATAGGAGACATGAGTGAAGGAGAGGAAGGAAATACCTATCTACCAGTTACCCATCAGGGATACACAACCAAGGCAATTTTGGACTCAAGTGAAGGAGTTGCAATTACTACCACTTCCTTATGGAAGCGTTGGGGCAAGCCAGCACTCAGGCCAACAAGAATGAAATTGCAGATGGCCGATGGTCACATTGAAAGGCCCTTAGGATTGCTAGAAGGAATAACTCTCACTACATGTGGTGTTGAGTTTGAGCATACTTTCGCTATATGCGACTTTAGCAAAAACCAAGCCTATGAGATGATTTTGGGAAGGCCATTTATGCGGCAATTGCAAGTGGTACAGGATTGGGGAACCAATTCCTTATACTTGCAACACTTAGGTGTTACAACCAAAGTCAATCTCAAGGATTACTCTCATAGAGACGTACCGCCCACTCAATGGAATCCCATCCATAGAGCCAAGGATGACACGGAGTCAGTGCATTCCATAGGATCAGGATCCTCATGGATGCATGAAGACACCCACTTATGGATGTGCAAAGTGGAAGTAGAAGAGGAGAAAAGAGAGAAAGCCAGAGAGATAGGTGCAAAGGAAACCCATAGATCAATCCAAGAACCGGCCTATGCACCCGTAATTTTCCCTGACGAAGAATTTGAGCCTCACGGCTGGGCTGAAATTTTAGCAACAATGGATGTAGCCATCAATGAAGAACAATGGACACCCCACTGTGATGAGGATGGCTATGACATTTCAGTCTTTTCAATAGAACCGATCATGGGAGATGCAGTGTTAGAAGAATGCGAACCTAGCCTTGATGCATTTAAGGATGCAAGTGACTCTGACCTAGAGTCAATCATCATGGACCCATCGTTTGCATCAGAGGGAGAATACTTCTATGAGGTAGAAGTTCACCCTCAGAGACATGAAGAGCTCATGAATGAGGTGAGATTAACCACACAAGTGACCACCAAGAGTGAAGGAAAGAAAAGAAAGAAGAAAGAAGCCACACCGGACGAAGAGGAGTCCTTGTTTGAGGTGCCGGAAAATTTCAAGAAGTATGAGATAGAAAATAGAAGAGTCATGGTAAGAATGCCTAAACGTGAGGCACAATCAGGAGAGGCCTATGATAGCAAGGAAACTACTAAGAAAATAGTTGTAACCGTAGAAGAAGGAGAAGAAAGATGCACCTACATAGGACATGACCTGACGGAAGAAGAAGAGCAAGAGTTGATAGCTTTGCTAACGGAGTATCGAGATGTATTCGCTTGGAGCTAGAAGGACATGAAAGGTGTAGACCCTGACATATGCTCACAGACGATCCCCATGACTTCAGAGGCTAGGCCCTCTAAGAAAAAGCCATACACATACAATGACAACTACACGGCCAAGATCAAGGAAGAGATAGATCGCTTGGTTGAAGCTGGATTTATCTATGAAATTGAGCATACTGAATGGATATCCCCCATTGTAGTGGTGCCCAAAAAGAATGGCAAATTAGGTGTATGCATTAACTTGAAGAAGGTTAACGAAGCCACTATCAGGGATAGTTATCCGCTTCCTATCACCGAGCATCTATTAGAAAGGGTAGCAGGCAAGGAAGTGTACAGCTTCCTAGATGGGTTCTCTGGCTACAATCAAGTAGCCATTGGACCAGAAGATCAGCATAAGACGGCTTTTGCCATAGAGTGGGGCATATTTGCCTTTTGGGTAATGCCATTTGGGCTTACCAATGCACCTGCTACCTTTCAAAGATTGATGTGTCACGTGTTTAAAGAGTTCTTGAGGAAGAACTTGGAATTCTATGTTGATGATATATGCGCTCATTCCAACATTAGACAGACTCATATACCCGAACTCAGGCAAATCTTTGACAAATGTAGAGAATATCAAGTCTGCTTGAACCCAGAAAAGTGTGTGTTCATGGTCAGGCAAGGCAAGATCCTAGGACATATAGTGTCAAAGAACGGCACATCCACTAACGAAGAGAAAGTGAGAGCCATTGCAGAACTACCTAGGCCAAGGAATGTCAAGGAGGTACAGGCCTTCATGGGGCATTGTGGTTACTACCGCCGGTTCATTCACATGTATGCCGTCATTGCAAAGCCTCTGTATGCCCTTCTAACTAACTTTGAGTGGACTGATGAGTGTGAGAACTCTTTCACGGAGCTCAAACGAAGATTGTGTTCAGCACCAATCTTGACCACACCAGATTGGAATAAGCCATTCCATGTCCATGTAGATGCATCCAATTATGCAATTGGATGCGTGCTAGCACAACCTATGGGTGAAGGTAATATGGATCTTCCGATTGCCTATGCCAGTAGACAACTGAATGCAGCTGAACAAAATTATGCCACCACTGAACGGGAGGGGTTAGGCATGGTATACGCAGTTAAAAAGTTTAGACACTATTTGCCTGCAAATAAGTTTAAATCTTTTACTGACCATCAAGCTCTGTTGTACTTGGTAAACAAGCCATGCAATACAAGAAGATTAGTAAGATGGTACCTCTTACTAATGGAATACGACTTTGAGGTAGTGGTGAGAAAAGGCAAAACTCATTTGAGAGCAGATCATCTCTCAAGGCTCACATCAAGAGAGGCCCCACAAGGAGTGTCAGATGACCTACCTGATGCTTACTTGTTTAATTTGGAAGTTGTACCGCAGTGGGCTAAGCCATTAGTGCCAGTATTGACATACGGTCCTAATCACCCGGTAATGCACACAGAAGATACAGAGATAGTAAGAGCTCAAAAGTATCATATCTTGGCAGGAAGTATGTACAAACATACGGAGCAAGGAGTATTGGCTTGTTGTGTGGAAGAGGACGAGTACGCTAAGTGGTTGCAATTAGCACATGTAGGTGCATTAGAGCAACACTACTCAAAACAATGAACCCTACAGACCCTGAGGAGACTAGGAGTGCATTGGCCAACCATGGAAGTTGATGTCCATAGAATGTGCAAAGAATGCCCAATCTGCTGCACTAAACCACCAATGGAACATGCCACTCTTTATCGAGTGTCTTTAGTGCTAGAGGAGTGAACCATTAGTAGCCTTCTTGAGGACGAAAACATTCCCTCAAGATATGACTTTGGCTAGACAAAGAAGTTTGGAACAAGAAGCCTTGGATTACACAATCATTGGTGATAATTTATACAAACGTGGTAAAGATGGTTACCTAAGACTGTGTGTTCATGAGAGCGAATACCTCAAGATATTAGAGACTGCTCACCAAGGTGTAGCAGGAGTACACTTCGGTCCAGATAGGGTGATCAAGGCAATACTATTTGCAGGATTTTGGTGGCCCACCCTTCACATGGATGCACATACCTATGTGAAGAGGTGTGAGGTTTGTCAGCGAACCCAGTATCCCATATGCAAGGATGAGATGCCATTGAAGCCTATGATGGGTGGGCGTGCATTCTCTAAGTGGGGAATAGACTTTGTGGGTCCTATTAATCCCCCAGCTAAGGGTTCACATGCTGAGTATATCATCGTGGCCACAAACTATCTAACCAAGTGGGTAGAAGTGAAAGCCACTACAAAAAATGATGCTCAAACAACAGCAAAGTTCTTATTTGAAAATGTGTTCACGAGGTATGGATTGCCAATAGAGTTGGTGAGTGATAGAGGCACACACTTCTTGAATGAAGTCGTAGAAAACCTTCTCCAAGAATTCTTGGTGATACATAAGAAGTCTGCTCCCTATCATCCACAAGCTAATGGTCAGGCTGAGAGCACAAATAAGATCTTATGCAATGTGCTGACTAAATTGGTGAATAACAAACGCTCTGATTGGGACAAACAGCTACACCACGTTGTTTGGGCATACCGAGTTGCCTATAAAACGGTACTCCAAGCCACACCCTTTCAGATGGTGTTTGGCCAGAACGCGGTGCTACCATTGGATTTTTTGATACCTACATTGAAAGTAGCACAAGAGCATGATTGGATCGGCCATGAACTCTCCTCTACAATCTTTGATCTCGAACGTTTAGGTGAGACACGATTGAGAGCTGCAGCAGGGATCTATGCAGCCAAGAAGAGGCAAAAGGCGTATTTTGATACACACGTGAAGAATAAAGGCTTGAAAGCAGGAGATCTAGTCCTAGTCTACACATTGAAGCAACGCGCATGGAAACTAGAGAAAAGAGGCTATGGACCAATGATTATCAATAGGATATCCACAAGTGGAGCAGTACAACTAGCCACTCTAGAAGGTGACTGTTAGCCGATGCACTAATGTGGTTCTATTTAGCAGGAAATACGTTTGATTTCAGGTACTTGGAGAGTCAAGCAATTGGTTGATAGGAGGTATTTGGGGACTACATAGCACTTTCTTGGTTCAAGAGGAATGCCGTCAACATTTGGATTTCAGCCATAAAAAATAAGCTTCAGGATGATCTTGGAGTGGGAAATCCATGATGACATAGTGGGAGTCTGATTGGTCTCAGGGTTTGGTATTATGTTTTGGGTTGAGCAAAGCATGTGAATCATGCGGTGGTTGTTGAGTTTTGTTGCAGATGACCTAGTGAGGATTGGACTTAAAATGGAGTCTCAATTTTGATTTTAGCCATGCTTGCTTCTGGAGGTGGTCGAATGTATGTGACTATGGACAGCTATGAGAACGATTGGAATGTGGTGAAAAGAGGAGGGGATGCTCAGGTTCTCGGAGAAACCCAAACAAGTTCAAAAGTGGTCTAGAAGCTTTTAAACATTTGAAGGTTGCAAATCCAGAGTGAATGATCAGTATTGCCCTCCTTTTGTTATTATAGATGATTCTGGTAAAGTTATTGGTCCAATTTTGGATGGAGACGCCGTGGTGACCTTCAACTTTCGGGCAGATCGAATGATCATGTTGATAAAAGCACTTGAATATGAAGGTCGAGGGGTAGTTGTAACAACTCTGACGAGCAAAACAGAAAAAAGGGGGATTTTTGGTTCTGCCTCCCCATGGCTCTGACAAGAAGAAACGGAAAAAGGGGGAGTCGGCTGCCACAAGATAAGGAGGGGAGGGCTGGCATTTTCTCTCTCTCTCTCTTGTTGTTCGTACAGGCATCGAGAAAAGGAGTGGCGGCCGTGGCTGGTGGGGGGAATTTTTCTGGGATGTTTGAGGATGCGGACATGTAGCCTGTTTCTGGTTATGGTTTCTGGGCTCTTTGTGCTATTAGGCAGAGGACGTATCCCACCTCCTTGCTGCATGGACGAGATCCAAGCCCAGATACTCTGCGTGTAGATCCGGAGGTTGTGCCCAATAGGTCTAGCAGGTCATAGGGGAGGGCATCCAAGTGGATTCTAAAGGAGCATAGGGATCGAGGGCAGCATGCACACCCATTCGTCTATCCAACTTCTCGGGGGAGAGAGGGAGTGTTCTCATCAATAAGGGTGTGGATCTTCCAATCGGGGTGTCCTCGAGAAGAGATCAGCTTTGGGGGAAGGTGTGCATGTCCAACCACATAGAAGTTCTTTTTGGGGATCTTGTGGTGGAGAGCAAGCAGAGAAGGAAGGACGCTCAATTTATCCTCAGAAGAGAGGGAGGTCGAAGGAGAAGAGGTTTAGCAGACAGATCTGAGGAGTTTTTCTTGGATTTTTTTCTGGCAGCAAGAGCATTACAAGGGGGAATAGTTGTGTTCAAGACTGATGAGCAGAGGGATCCCAGCACTGTGTGTTAGAGGACCGCATGGGACTCATACACGGAACGAAGCAGAAATACTTTACGGGTGCGTTGCTGAAGTTAATGGGAAAAGTGCATTATATTCCCAAGGATCTGGGGGTGAGGTCTGAAGCTAGGCCTATCAGGGCGGTGAAAGGTTCTTTGCTGAGGGAGGAGTTGGCAGATTCAGGGAAATCTTTCAAACAGAGCGGTTAAGTTTTCTGCTGAAGCCTCCACTTAATGTTTCCATGAGGCTTGGATATTTTCCAATGTTATGAACAGGAGAGAGGCCATTGAGAACTTTATACGGGGTCTGATATGACAAAGTTGTAAAGGCTAACGAGAGGGGCGTGTCCAAATAACAACAATCTTAGCAGCAGATCCGAGTGGACATGTTAGGAACTGAGATTCTGAGATTAGTTCCACTTCTATAATTGTGATCAAGAATCTGAGACCGAGGGTGCTGCTGTGGTTTCAGCACATTGAGCATCATTGTCATGTCCCATGTGCTGCAAACCTTGTGTGGCTGTGCACTGAAGAAGCTCTTTTGACCTGTCTACATGTGTTGGTATTTTAGGGAAATTTCAGAGCCTGTCCAGTGGATGCTTCTATATTCGCATAGAACATCACTACATGATGTCTAGCCGCAGGGGAATATTCAAAGTCTAGAGGGCAGAAAAGGAGGAAGAGAACGCCGATCTCAACAGGCAATAACCCAAAATCCGAACTAGATCATATGGTCTTGGGAGTGAAGTCCTATGATTGTGTGCATATGAGAGTTGCTATTGTGTTCCAGCCCCTTATTTTCACCCCCAATGTAAAGCAACAAGTACCCAGCACCTGATCGTGGGACCATTAGATGAAGTGGAAGGAAATATGTCAACAATGGAAGGAACGGGAGTGCGCAGGAGAATGCGAATGGGGGCAGCGCAGATGCAGGGGAGAGCTTCATGTCCAATTTTAGCTGCAAACGACGAAAGGAACGGGATTTGGGGCAAGTCCACCATTTTCTAAATCACTGTGACGACAATAGGGGAGGATCAGTAGGCCGAAAGTAGGGAGGGAAATTTGTGCGTTTTTGGCTCCAGTAGGCACCAAGGGTCAGAAGGAAAAGGCTCAGGGCTGCTTCGCCATCTCTGTAATGTGGCATTAGAAGGGAATCATAGGGGAGATCGGAAAAAGGGGAGCAAGGATTGGAAAAGCGTCGGCCTGAAGCTGTTTGTTGGGAGTTATTAGCATGACACCCCCATGGATCTGACGGTCACGTGCTCTGACAGCAAGAAGAGCCATCGGAATCAGGAGGATTACCATTGGGCAATGGATTGTAAAAGTAATTGTGAGTGCTCTTGACAACTTCAATTTCTGACTAAAACGATAGGTAAACGACTGCATGGGTCGATGCCTCTGATTGTAACTGTTTGTTTTGTGGAGGTTAATGATACTGGAATACTAAACCACCTTTGTAAGTGACACTAGTCCTTGTGCCCAATACTCAATAAAGTATACCTGTGATAAACGCTTGCATGCTATCTAACTTCGTATCGGAAGGAGTTAGAAGTAAATAACAGTGAGATGATCGTAATGCTGGACAGAAAAATTCTTATGACTCAAGCATGTCGATAAAAGAAGTAGTATAGAGAGGTTTGCATGCTTGATGTATTGAAGGATTGGCTATCAAACTTCAGTAGATTAGGATGTGCTCAACCCCTTAATGTATGTTGCTGAAAACTGCGGTAGCAGGCTATCAAAATTAGCGCAGAGGGATGACTCTCTTGATCGTACTGGTTGCCTTCGTTTATGGTGAGATTTCTAAATTTTTCACTCGGTGCATAGACTTGTCATCAATTCTGCAAGCACTAAGGATGATCGTTCGAGAATCTCGTTTTTTGTGCGTTGACTAAAACTGTTCAGGAAGCTTATAAGCTTTGGCATTCTGCATGCTTCAGAAGTAGGAAAGTTAATACCTTCAAAAATTAAATACTCTGTGGATATCTTCTTCACAAGTTTTAAGGTTTGCACTCTCCAAATTGAATTGGCATATGGATGATATATGAGAGGGAAGCGTAGCTGTCCAATGCGCATTATTCAAGTTTGAACAAACATCAAACATGGTTATTTGTTGTGAATCCACTAGATAAAGCACATGTAATAAGCTCGATAGTGCTGCTTCTTAGTTAGCATATAGATTTTTTTCCACACAGAAACTCTTATACTCCCTCATGCCATGAAATGGACTCTATGTCATTCGGTGATGAACTGATATCGGTAATGTTGAACTGTTGCACATATGAAGGTGTGGAGTAGGGATCCACGATTCCACATCATATCAAAGGCTTCTGTGATACTGTAAGCCAACATTGTCCAGTCTTAGTGTTACTAAGTAAATTTTTCTGCAAGTTTTGATGCAGATCCAAATACTTGCTTATTATGTCAATTCTCCCATAATCATTTATATAAGGCCGCGATGTTGCATGATGGTGGATTGGGTTTTTGTGCTACAGTCATAAGTCGATATCTTTTGTAACTTCGTCAAAGAGTGCAAGTCTATATGCACTTTTGATATGTCAGAGATCCACAAAACGGCACTATCATCCTCGTGAAGGTCTGCATTAGTGGTGATTGATGAATGGGGAAAACAAGTTATATATATGAATTGAAGGGCATGTGTTGATACGAGTGGAAATTGTCAACACATACATACACATGACATTATGCGGTTTGTAAACGTTTTGCAACTCTGTTTGCCATGGTGACTAGTGATTTTTTATATTTTTTATTAATGAATCTGCTCATGCCTATTGCGGAGGCCTGAATGTTATTAACAAAAATAGGTAGGCAGGAATTGCGAGAGAGAGGAAGTGCAAAGAAGGGAGAAAATAATGAGAAGTGTTGAGACATATGTATGCAAGAGTGAAGGAGGGGGTGTGCAAGTGAGTGCGAGAAAGGGAAGACTTAAGAAGTAAAGATAGAAAGTAAGTGTGAGTGTGCGAGGGTGTGTGTGAGTGTATAAGAGTGTGGAAAAAGAGTGTGTGAAAGCATATGTATGCGTACGAGCGAAAGAGAGTAGGGAAAGGTGAGGGCATAAAATCATCAATTAGAGATACTTTTGCAGCTTCTAGGTAATCCAAGTGGACCGATTGCGAGGGGTTTGAGCAAAATAAAGGCTTTCACAATCATCTTTTCCGTGGGCTCAAGAAGCTAAACATTTGGTGCGTTTGTCGGGAATTGGCTTAGCACATCTCATCGAGAGTGCTACGAGTTCGCTTGGTGCCCCAATCGTGTGGCACAGCCAAGTCGATCCCAAATCTGCTTTGATTTTCATTAGAGAAATGGCCCAACAAAGACAAGCCTCTAGTCTTGAGAAAGTGAATATGAGGCAACCGAATTTTGGACAAAATAGGAGATGGATAGATTCTCGTCCGACCATGAGACATCATGTGAACCAAGGGTGGCGATTTGGCCCGATATCAAATTATGTGAGATGCTGGTGTTGCGAGCAGATTGGGCATATAGCCAAATATTGCCATCGTGTATGCACCCCGTTGGATTTTGTCCCCACATGTGAGGACTGCGGGAAAAAGAGACTATGCGAGCACGTGTGTGGCTCAAAAGAGGTGACTGGCGTAAAGGTCACAACGAATCAATTTGATAGGTGTTTATCCTCCTTGTATGTGGAAGTTGACAAGGGTGGAGTTACTTCATCGACGGAAACTGTGAGAGCAAGTGGAAGCAAGGACACTCGATCTCATGATCGAGACTTGGTAGAACTTGTGAAGAGCTTGGAATGTCAAGTCAATTGGTTGCATGTGGAGCGAGATAACGAGAGGATCAAAATAGAAAAATTAGAGGAAAATCAAGAGAAAATGGCCGAGGTCCTAGAAACTTGGGAAAAGCAAGTACGCGTGTTGAAAAATGAAAACAAGGAAAGGAAAAGAGTAAACAAAAGCTGGAGGCAGAATCTTGTGAAGCCCGAGAGTGAAAACGTGGTCTGGGACTTGAGATCCGGCTTGATGGTAGCCGACTGCTTTGGAGTTGCGATCGAAGGAGAGCTCTCAAGAGACGAGGATGACCTAATAAGGAGAGTCGAAGGAATGGAGCATGAAATTGAGAAGGTACAAAGCATAATCCGTCGATACAGTGATCAAGCGAGTAAGGCATGTGAGGAGTTCCACCTGGAGTTAGAAAGAATGAAAAGTGCCCAAGCAGAGAGCGATGAGAAAATGAGACGGGTAGAAAAAGAGAATGCAAAGCTGAGTAGCAAGCTCGGTAGGTGGATGAATCGGAAAGATGACGAGATGCGAGGACAGGTGGAGGATCCGAGAGCGAGGAAAACGGAGGAAGAGCTGAAAGCGGTGTTGGATAGGTTGGATGCGTTCGGAACAGAGTTAGAAAGGACGAAGAATGAATTGTCGAAGAAGGTAGATGACCTGGATGAAGAAAATATGAGTAGGATTTGGGAGGAAAGATCGATTAGAGAGGAGGTTGAGAAGTTGACCGTTCAAGTTGAGAAGAGGGAGGATATTCCCCTCGGATCTGCAAAAAGGGTGAGAGAGGATAAAGAGATGGAGCAAATATGGAACCGGTTCCGAGGCATCGACTGTGACCTGTTCCAATATCAGAATGATATTGAGCACAACAAACAAGGATTAAGGGACTTAGCGGCGAGGCTTGAATCATTGAGGAGCACAATGAGCAATGGTAATTTTTCAGGTCATTTGTCGAATCATGTGGAATCTCTGCGAGGCAGAGGATGGAGATGAAAAAGAAAAAGATGATATGATGGATGCCGGTTAGGACGGCTTGAGTTTGATTAGGGTTTGCTTTGCGGATTGCGAGTCAAAGATGTGAGGACGGGTGGACCAAGTGTGTTGTACACTTAGGAACTAAAGTGACACTTTTTGAGG
Source organism: Ceratopteris richardii (assembly GCA_020310875.1). Taxonomy (NCBI): domain Eukaryota; kingdom Viridiplantae; phylum Streptophyta; class Polypodiopsida; order Polypodiales; family Pteridaceae; genus Ceratopteris; species Ceratopteris richardii. Next base: position 62,983,969 of record CM035431.1, read on the forward strand.
TTTCAGGTCGACAAGGTGGTTAGTATGTGCGGGTTTTGCGAGGACGGGTTGACCATGGCATTAGTGGCTGGATTTTGGCTTGAGTGGTAGCAGAGAGGAGATATGTCTCATCGGGATGTCCACAGGGAGTCTATGTGTGTGTGTCGTGATTGGTTGGGTTGGGAAAAAGTCCTTTCTTTTGTCTCCTAATTCTCGAGATGCGGGAATGAAAAGAAAATGAAAAAATATATGTTTGTGTATGTGTGAGTGTGGCTATGCGCCTATGTGGGCCGATAGGTGGGTGGACCCACTTTGGCCGGGTGGTCAAAGCCACGAACCGACGTCGGTTTCGCATAGGGCTAGCTATGTGTGTGTCGTGCGCTGCGTTGGGTTGGTAGATGGGTGGAACAAACTTGATCGGGTGGTCGAGTCCACGAGTCGCATCCAGCTTCGGCGTAGGCCGGCAAGTGTGAGTAAATATGTGAAAAAAAAAATGGTGAAAAAAGAGAAAAAAAAATGTGGAAAAAAATGAATGAGAAGAATTCCTCGCTCGAGGGGGGACATAAGAGAGGTGAGAGAGCATGATGCTCGGATGGGAATATCTGTGTTTGTGTTGTGGGGATTTGGGTTATGTGTGGGCTCCCGATGAAACATGTCAAATTGAAGCTTAAGCTCGGCTAGAGTTTTGGTTGCGATGTGTCTATGGAAAGCTTGGACTTGAGGAATCCAATCGTGCTAGTTGCATTGTTTGTCTGCAAACCTTCCGGAAGTATTCAGTTTGGCTCTTAGGTGGTGCAATGACTTGTGAAGTTCGGAATCGCGTCGACGATGAGTGATCTTGTTAGAGTGAGCTCGTGTTAGGCTTGAGTGGTCTTTGTCGTGTGTCCATCAATTTAGGAGTGGTGTGGTGGTGACCTAGCATCTGATCTAGTCGACGAGCAAGAAAAACAGAGAGATAGACAGGAAGGCAAGCGGGTAGTGGAAACCCTAGGTAGAAAGGGAATGAAAAATTGGCGAGAGAACTCAGCTAGAAACGGGAAAAAGAAATCAGGAAAGCGATCGTATGGCCAAGAAGAGTATCAAAAATAAAAGTGGGGAATGGTTTTGATTATATATGGTGTTTGTGGAAAGTGTGTTGAGTATGCATGTGGAACAAAGATTAGTGATGTGTTGAATGAGTAGTCGAGAAGAGTGACGAGAGCGAATGTGGACATGTCTTCTGCTTGTATGTACGTAGGTTGTGTGTGACGAGAATGCATGTGTGATGTGGAATCTTGATGTGTGTGCTGAGTATATATGTGTGATGTGGATGCTTGTCTTTCGATTTTGGTTGTAGATGTTATTGGGATTTGATGAAAGAAGATTCTAATGTTTGATGAAGTTTGTAGACAGGTGGACATGGCGATGAAGATACATCAAGATGGACGAATATGGTAAGTGAAATGATTGGATTTTGGTACTGACAAATGATTGTATGAGTATGATTTCAGGTGCTACATTGAGGAAGAAGAGTATGGTCATGCAAGGTAAAGATTTGTATTTGATTGAGTGATCAACACATGTTGGATGATTTGAGCCCAGGAACAATTTGGCTCGTCGAGGACGACTTCCCAAATAAGAAGAGGGAAGTATGTTAGCCCACAAAATGGTTGGTTTTGGATGCACTAATGTGGTTCTATTTAGCAGGAAATACCTTTGATTTCAGGTACTTGGAGAGTCAAGCAATTGGTTGATAGGAGGTATTTGGGGACTACATAGCACTTTCTTGGTTCAAGAGGAATGCCGTCAACATTTGGATTTCAGCCATAAAAAATAAGCTTCAGGATGATCTTGGAGTGGGAAATCCATGATGACATAGTGGGAGTCTGATTGGTCTCAGGGTTTGGTATTATGTTTCGGGTTGAGCAAAGCATGTGAATCATGCGGTGGTTGTTGAGTTTTGTTGCAGATGACCTAGTGAGGATTGGACTTAAAATGGAGTCTCAATTTTGATTTTAGCCATGCTTGCTTCTGGAGGTGGTCGAATGTATGTGACTATGGACAGCTATGAGAACGATTGGAATGTGGTGAAAAGAGGAGGGGATGCTCAGGTTCTCGGAGAAACCCAAACAAGTTCAAAAGTGGTCTAGAAGCTTTTAAACATTTGAAGGTTGCAAATCCAGATTGAATGATCAGTATTGCCCTCCTTTTGTTATTATAGATGATTCTGGTAAAGTTATTGGTCCAATTTTGGATGGAGACGCCGTGGTGACCTTCAACTTTCGGGCAGATCGAATGATCATGTTGATAAAAGCACTTGAATATGAAGGTCAAGGGGTAGTTGTAACAGCTCTAACGAGCGAAACAAAAAAAAGGGGGATTTTTGGTTCTGCCTCCCCATGGCTCTGACAAGAAGAAACGAAAAAAGGGGGAGTCGGCTGCCACAAGATAAGGAGGGGAGGGCTGGCATTTTCTCTCTCTCTCTCTTGTTGTTCGTACAGGCATCGAGAAAAGGAGTGGCGGCCGTGGCTGGTGGGGGGAATTTTTCTGGGATGTTTGAGGATGCGAACAGGTAGCCTGTTTCTGGTTATGGTTTCTGGGCTCTTTGTGCTATTAGGCAGAGGACGTATCCCACCTCCTTGCTGCATGGACGAGATCCAAGCCCAGATACTCTGCGTGTAGATCCGGAGGTTGTGCCCAATAGGTCCAGCAGGTCATAGGGGAGGGCATCCAAGTGGATTCTAAAGGAGCATAGGGATCGAGGGCAGCATGCACACCCATTCGTCTATCCAACTTCTCGGGGGAGAGAGGGAGTGTTCTCATCAATAAGGGTGTGGATCTTCCAATCGGGGTGTCCTCGAGAAGAGCTCAGCTTTGGGGGAAGGTGTGCATGTCCAACCACATAGAAGTTCTTTTTGGGGATCTTGTGGTGGAGAGCAAGAAGAGAAGGAAGGACGCTCAATTTATCCTCAGAAGAGAGGGAGGTCGAAGGAGAAGAGGTTTAGCAGACAGATCAGAGGAATTTTTCTTGGATTTTTTTCTGGCAGCAAGAGCATTACAAGGGGGAATAGTTGTGTTCAAGACTGATGAGCAGAGGGATCCCAGCACTGTGCGTTAGAGGACCGCATGGGACTCATACACGGAACGAAGCAGAAATACTTTACGGGTGCGTTGCTGAAGTTAATGGGAAAAGTGCATTATATTCCCAAGGATCTGGGGGTGAGGTCTAAAGCTAGGCCTATCAGGGCGGTGAAAGGTTCTTTGCTGATGGAGGAGTTGGCAGATTCAGGGAAATCTTTCAAACAGAGCGGTTAAGTTTTCTGCTGAAGCCTCCACTTAATGTTTCCATGAGGCTTGGATATTTTCCAATGTTATGAACAGGAGAGAGGCCATTGAGAACTTTATATGGGGTCTGATATGACAAAGTTGTAAAGGCTAACGAGAGGGGCGTGTCCAAATAACAACAATCTTAGCAGCAGATCCGAGTGGACATGTTAGGAACTGAGATTCTGAGATTAGTTCCACTTCTATAATTGTCATCAAGAATCTGAGACCGAGGGTGCTGCTGTGGTTTCAGCACATTGAGCATCATTGTCATGTCCCATGTGCTGCAAACCTTGTGTGGTTGTGCACTGAAGAAGCTCTTTTGACTTGTCTACATGTGTTGGTATTTTAGGGAAATTTCAGAGCCTGTCCAGTGGATGCTTCTATATTCGCATAGAACATCACTACATGATGTCTAGCCGCAGGGGAATATTCAAAGTCTAGAGGGCAGAAAAGGAGGAAGAGAACGCCGATCTCAACGGGCAATAACCCAAAATCCGAACTGGATCATATGGTCTTGGGAGTGAAGTCCTATGATTGTGTGCATATGAGAGTTGCTATTGTGTTCCAGCCCCTTATTTTCACCCCCAATGTAAAGCAACAAGTACCCAGCACCTGATCGTGGGACCATTAGATGAAGTGGAAGGAAATATGTCAACAATGGAAGGAACGGGAGTGCGCAGGAGAATGCGAATGGGGGCAGCGCAGATGCAGGGGAGAGCTTCATGTCCAATTTTAGCTGCGAACGACGAAAGGAACGGGATTTGGGGCAAGTCCACCATTTTCTAAATCACTGTGACGACAATAGGGGAGGATCAGTAGGCCGAAAGTAGGGAGGGAAATTTGTGCATTTTTGGCTCCAGTAGGCACCAACGGTCAGAAGGAAAAGGCTCAGGGCTGCTTCGCCATCTCTGTAATGTGGCATTAGAAGGGAATCATAGGGGAGATCGGAAAAAGGGGAGCAAGGATTGGAAAAGCGTCGGCCTGAAGCTGTTTGTTGGGAGTTATTAGCATGACACCCCCATGGATCTGACGGTCACGTGCTCTGACAGCAAGAAGAGCCATCGGAACCAGGAGGATTATCATTGGGCAATGGATTGTAAAAGTAATTGTGAGTGCTCTTGACAACTTCAATTTCTGACTAAAACGATAAGTAAACGACTGCATGGGTCGATGCCTCTGATTGTAACTGTTTGTTTTGTGGAGGTTAATGATACTGGAATACTAAACCACCTTTGTAAGTGACACTGGTCCTTGTGCCCAATACTCAATAAAGTATACCTGTGATAAACGCTTGCATGCTATCTAACTTCGTATCGGAAGGAGTTAGAAGTAAATAACAGTGAGATGATCGTAATGCTGGACAGAAAAATTCTTATGACTCAAGCATGTCGATAAAAGAAGTAGTATAGAGAGGTTTGCGTGCTTGATGTATTGAAGGATTGGCTATCAAACTTCAGTAGATTAGGATGTGCTGAACCCCTTAATGTATGTTGCTAAAAACTGCGGTAGCAGGCTATCAAAATTAGCGCAGAGGGATGACTCTCTTGATCGTACTGGTTGCCTTCGTTTATGGTGAGATTTCTAAATTTTTCACTCGGTGCATAGACTTGTCATCAATTCTGCAAGCACTAAGGATGATCGTTCGAGAATCTCGTTTTTTGTGCGTTGACTAAAACTGTTCAGGAAGCTTATAAGCTTTGGCATTCTGCATGCTTCAGAAGTAGGAAAGTTCATACCTTCAAAAATTAAATACTCTGTGGATATCTTCTTCACAAGTTTTAAGGTTTGCACTCTCCAAATTAAATTGGCATATGGATGATATATGAGAGGGAAGCGTAGCTGTCCAATGCGCATTATTCAAGTTTGAACAAACATCAAACATGGTTATTTGTTGTGAATCCACTAGATAAAGCACATGTAATAAGCTCGATAGTGCTGCTTCTTAGTTAGCATATAGATTTTTTTCCACACAGAAACTCTTATACTCCCTCATGCCATGAAATGGACTCTATGTCATTCGGTGATGAACTGATATCGGTAATGTTGAACTGTTGCACATATGAAGGTGTGGAGTAGGGATCCACGATTCCACATCATATCAAAGGCTTCTGTGATACTGTAAGCCAACATTGTCCAGTCTTAGTGTTACTAAGTAAATTTTTCTGCAAGTTTTGATGCAGATCCAAATACTTGCTTATTATGTCAATTCTCCCATAATCATTTATATAAGGCCGCGATGTTGCATGATGGTGGATTGGGTTTTTGTGCTACAGTCATAAGTCGATATCTTTTGTAACTTCGTCAAAGAGTGCAAGTCTATATGCACTTGTGATATGTCAGAGATCCACAAAACGGCACTATCATCCTCGTGAAGGTCTGCATTAGTGGTGATTGATGAATGGGGAAAACAAGTTATATATATGAATTGAAGGGCATGTGTTGATACGAGTGGAAATTGTCAACACATACATACACATGACATTATGCGGTTTGTAAACGTTTTGCAACTCTGTTTGCCATGGTGATTGGTGATTTTTTATATTTTTGATTAATGAATCTGCTCATGCCTATTGCGGAGGCCTGAATGTTATTAACAAAAATAGGTAGGCAGGAATTGCGAGAGAGAGGAAGTGCAAAGAAGGGAGAAAATAATGAGAAGTGTTGAGACATATGTATGCAAGAGTGAAGGAGGGGGTGTGCAAGTGAGTGCGAGAAAGGGAAGACTTAAGAAGTAAAGATAGAAAGTAAGTGTGAGTGTGCGAGGGTGTGTGTGAGTGTATAAGAGTGTGGAAAAAGAGTGTGTGAAAGCATATGTATGCGTACGAGTGAAAGAGAGTTGGGAAAGGTGAGGGCATAAAATCATCAATTAGAGATACTTTTGCAGCTTCTAGGTAATCCAAGTGGACCGATTGCGAGGGGTTTGAGCAAAATAAAGGCTTTCACAATCATCTTTTCCGTGGGCTCAAGAAGCTAAACAGTGACGTACTACCAAGTTACATAAGCGGATGCAGAGTCAAGTTATATCAAGAACCCTTAACTGAAGAAATGCTCAATCGGCTCAATACTGCAAAGAAACGTAAGGAAGAGGAAAAAAGAATTCGAGAAGAAGCACAGGCAGAAGCTTTAGAATGCATCCGACGAATGAAACTGAGAAGACAAGGTAGAGATCAAGCCATGACTGACAACCATGAAGCTCTAGGTTATCACATAGCCATGTGCGAGGCTTCAGGTGAACAGTCCCATAAGATAGTTGATCGACGACCTTTTGTGACCTTAGAAGTAGGACAAGGAGAGAGTGCAAGGACTGTGAGAGCTTTAATTAATTCAAGAGCCGCCACTAGTGCAGTTTGGCTGTCTTATTGCCAACACTTGCAATTGGAGGTAAAAACCCTAGAGGCATATCTCATAGGGCTAGGAGGAGTTGAAACCCCTTGCATGGGAGAAGTGGAGCTTCCCCTCTACATTCAAGAGGTCCTAATGCCAGCAAAAGTGCTAGTATGTGAAGACGAGGATCTTACCGAACCTCTTGTCTTGGGCCAAGACTAGATCTATGATCACGCAATCAACCTCAACCTAAGAAGTGGACTTCTTCACGCATGGGCATGCCAAAACTATCTTACGATTGAATTAGAAAATCAAGCACTCAAACCATTAGGAAAGGCACCAACTCCTGGTCTCTCCAGGAATCCACGTGAAGATAATGATGTTGTTCTTGTCCAGAGTTCTATGGTGTAGAGGATTGTCAATCTTACCGAAGGTACAGGAGTCAATGAGGAGTTCCCAGCTGTTCCAAAGAAGATTCTAAACATGCAGACCAAACATCACACGACACGAAGGAGACCGCTGATCAAGAAGCAGGAGTGCCAACCAGTGCAACACGGAGTACCTCGTGGCGCGAAGCAAATCTGGATATGCAAGGATGGAAAACCCACAGCTCTAGTAATAGGTTCTCGAGGAGGCACAAAACAAGCCACACCATCAAGGACACAAGTGAAGGAGTACCCTAGGCAACCTCCTAGGCATACCACGTCTATTTGGGTCCCTAAGCGGTCAATGAAGGCTAGCCCCAATGCTAGACAGATATGGGTGCCCAAGGCCTGTTTTCGAGCCCAAATAGCTCCAACTCTAGTCACGGGCATAATTCAACACTCATAAGTTCTCTTGACAAACAACTCAGGAACTCTACCTAAATCCCATACTAACACACACTTAGTCAAACCTAGGACTGTCTGGAAATGGGTACCCAAAAGGTCCCAAATCCAGCACAATCTCGCTCATGAATCTTTACCTGTCCTTAGCTCTAAGAACTACGAATCCTCGATTAAAGTTTGGCAAACTAAACCCTGTATCAAACCCCCTAACCCAATTTTGTAAATCCATCCACTCTAATATAGGTTCATTCTGAGTCCATTGCATAACCAAAGTATGCATCTAGGATGACACTAACCTCTAATCATCACTCACATCTATCACAAACACTTCACCTCTAACCACTAACCATCTGGATTGTCATGTTAGTATTGTGGAGGGAACACCATTACATCCTGTTTCCTATGCAACACTAATGTGCCTTTCTTCTTCTAGCAGATAAGCATCAGAAGTGTCATGGCAGCTGTAGCAGGAACAAGCTCCCAGGCGGGCACTAGTACTCAAAGCAATTGGGATACCATGCCTGTGGAAGCTCCACTGACAGCAAGACCTGAAGAGCTTGTGAATGTGAGAAGAATTCCTATCTCAGATCCACCAAGTGGCCTAACAGAAAGAGTAAAGGGGCATTCTCACTGGTTCAATGAGATGCCAGGAGATTTGGGAGATGCGGACCACATCTGGGAGTCCAAGTTGGAATTCGGAGGAGTCTGGTGGACATCTCAATTCTTCTCAAGAGAATTTGAAACCTTACAGAATGCAGCCCCTCTTCAAGATATTTGGCTGAAAGCGGGGTTGCAAGATTATTTTAGTGCAGCTTTGCCTAGACCTGATTTTCTGAGGTGCTACTACTTGATTGCCACACTGAAGGCGACAGGAGATAAAGATCATTCAGGCACATTCCTGGTGCCCTCTCTATCAAACCAGGAGGAAATGAAGAAGTTTGAGTTGAATATTACTTTAATCAGGGAAGCCCTTCAGATGTATGGCACCCATGTACCTTCCAATCAAGACCCTTTGATATCGGAGTCTATGAAGAACAATAAAATCAAGAAGTTGAAAGAAATGTGTGCTCTCACCCCCACCATTGCCATACCATTACGGATGTGCCTTCAACACTTTGCATTTCCGGTGCAAGACCGGTTCACCCAGCCTCATAAGAAGATCGGGTATGGGTTATACCTAGCAGAGACCGGGAGCTTACCTATGAAAATGCCAGTATGGATCCTTGATCAGTTATATGAAGCATGCAAGCGAGGAGTGAGGAGGCCTACTTTGAATGGCTGCTGCGACATTACAAGAATCATCTACAGATGCCTTGCTTATGATGTGCCAATTGCACGAGCCCTCAAGTACTCACAATTGGAATTCTTTCAGGGGCGGAAATCAGGGGTTCAACCCGCTAAAAGAATGCGTGGATCACTTTCACAGGTTCTAATTCCTCGTGAAGTCACCGCAGAAGCCTCCAGTAGAGAAGAAGAACAAGTAGCCCCTTTCACAATCCATCTTCAAGGACCCCAATCAGGAAGCATGGTACAACCCACTCCGTCAGCCCCCCAACTACCCACAGATGCGGAGTTTGCATCCATGGCTCCACTGCCAGAAGACCCATCTTTTGACTTTGAAAGCTTCTTGCAGACAGCTCACTTATTTGAGAGTGAGTTCTTCTCAGACACGGACGGCCCCGAATCATCATCCCAGAGAGGACGGACACATAGTGAAACCCGAAGAGTGCATTGGGAAGATGAGGCACAACACACTCAGGTGGGAGGCACACATGGGTAGGAAGAGATGCAGAGGAATGAATCAGAAGAAAGTGAGGAAGAGGCCCCTGCCTACACGGCCCAACTCAAACAGCTCTACAAAACGATCAAGCAGGTACAAAAGAGACATAAGCTATCAGAGGAGGCAAATAGAGCGATGGTGAATCAAATGCTTCAAGTAGAGAACGCGGATCCCCATTTTGTGGAATCATTGAACCTTTTGGTGGAGAGATATGGGATTATAGAAGCTATGCGGATCATGTTACATCGCAACCCTCCTCAATACGATCAACGAAGGATCGATACACAACCACGAAGGGGGAAGATGATTCAAATGGAAGTCTCTACCGCCTTCCCTACCACCACTCAAGAAGATGTTCACATGGCCAGCCCAACTAACCTTGATGAACCAGATGTAAATATACAGATTACATCTCCACCGTCACCTCCCATTCAGCCCACTGAACCCCTCACTGCTAGCATTCTTGAGCAACCAATATCCACCCTCAGTGAACCTATATCACACACCATCATTTTGTCATCCTTACCTATCCCTACCTCTATCATTGCGGATCCATCTTCCCAACATCATATAGGTCATCCTGCCACCCCTCAAACCATCATAGGTCACCCTTCTTTCCAACCAGCTCTTGGGCAGACACATCCCCCTACCCAGACCTTAAAACCCACATTTCCCCTCACCACTACATTTCCTCTTTCCCAACCTCAGACCATTGAGCCCCTCTTCACCTCCTCAGAACCAACACAAGCCACCCTACCTCCATTGTTGGCAAACCTTGTAAATATGATGCGACAAATTGATGATTATAAGAGAAATTCCCTTTCCCAGCACACCTCACCCACATTCACACCCACCAATAACACACCGCCCACCATTCCCGTATTCACAATTCACACAACACACACAATCACGTCCAATCCCATGGACATTTCACCATCCACAGCACCACCCACCCCCACTTTTGTTCCAACATCATCACATATCAATTCACTCACATCACCATTTCCAACCACAGTAGGCACAACACCCACTTTTTCCCTCCCCATTTCCCGAACCCTTGCATTTTCCACCTCTACCCCTGCATCCACATCATTTAGTCATGCACTAGACACCATGTTCGAAGCGGCCACTCAACTTAAGCAAGAGTATAGATTACTGGAAGAAAATAACACAGAGTTGTACAATCTCTCGGCTCAACTCCAGGCACGTGTCATTGCCTTGGAGCTAAGTAATACAACACTACAACATGAAGTGACCACCCTCCAACAATCCCAGGTGGAGCTCGAAGCCAAACATACAGAGACGACTAGGGCAACGGAAGAACAACTCAGAGATCAGCTAGCCCGTAATGCTAGACTACAACGAAACATGGCTCTACTCCGACGCCACCTAGCGGCTGCACAAGAAGAAAACAGGAGATTACAGCAACAAAATCAAGACAACCTCAAAGCCGCCATAGAAAATACTCCAGGGGCACCCATCGACCTTGCTAACTTCCAGGCCGTCCCTTCAGAAAGCATACAACAAATTTTGGAAACCTATGCCAACCTCTTAGAAGCACATGATCGGCTGGCTGACCAAGTAAAAGAGCTACAAAGATCCCAAGTGCCTACACCACAACCACCACAAGCTAAAAAGATGGTCAATGCTGCCACTTCACTAGAGCCTGAATCAACAACGACCAATGAGGTACTTGAGCTACGACAACAAGTGGCAGAATTAAAGATCAAGCTGCTACAGTATGAAAGACCCCCCTCTCCACCTGATCAACCAATAGAAGAAGAAGCAGTAATCATTCCAGTGGAGGAAACATTTGAAGACAACTACGAGCCTCAACCCATTCCAAGAGGCACAATCAGGGAGGAAGGACAAGACACATATGAGGAGCCACCGTCGGCATGGATGAAACAGGTAGAAGAAATGGGGCCAACTCATGAGGAACGTATCTCCACCCAGATGTTGGCCATGAGGACTATTGAAGAGACCATACTTCAATCAGAATATTTCAAGCACTTGGCTACGAGGCGACTGATAACCAGCTCCGAATTACAATATAAACCATATTTTGTACTATTGACAGACTACAACGCTGAGATCAAATGCAAAACCAACAAGTACCCTACTTTTGCTACCCAGTTTGAACCTGAGGACATTCCAGAGGACGCCCACAAAGGGAACATATTCCAACCAACCTGGAGGCAAAAGTCAATGTAAACCTATCCGGAGATGCTACGAACATGGGATCACGCACCCATGCACTTGAAGTATAACAATTGCTACGGGCCAGTGCAACGGAGAAGATCATGGAAGGTATTTGCCATAAAAGTTAAGAACAATGCCAATTTCAAAGAATGGCTCAATTACCCCGCCATTGCACCCCCAACCGGCACACCTACTGTAGCTTACATGATGGCTACCTTCAGACATTGGATGCCACGCCTCCACCCCATGCCTGATGTCACTGCACAGATGATGCTCAAGATACTGGACATGATGCAAGTGGTGTTAAAGACCTTCCGAAATGTACGTAATATTCAGCCGCCAATTCCGGGCTTCATCAATGGTAACTATGATTTACTTTATGATATGAGCATGACCCCGAGTATCAGAGTGGCTTATGCATGGCATGCACGAATAAGATATCTCCCTGCTTGTTACAAGAAAACGTTTGATGACATGTTCACCACCGGGTTCTAGGAAGCACACTCAGAAGTATTCGCGCCACGCCCAGCTCATGTGCTCCAACTGTTCGCGTGCGAACAGACAATGCACTCAGAGCTCTACACCACACCCCAACCTGACATGCCTGGTGCAGTTAACTGGGAGGCCCTGCATAGAGACCTGGTCAAGGGACTGCGGATTAAAGAACAAGAATTGGCAACAGACATACTACAACAATACATTGATCAAACCGGGGAGCAGAGGTCTGTCAGAGGCGACAGATGCTAGGGTGGGGAGAGTGTTGGCATCATATGGGAAGACGTCGAGTACGAGCATGTATGCATATCTAGCACTGAGGCAACCCATCAATTTTTTCCAATCCTTACACATTTTAAAAGTGATTCTCATCACTAAAAACCATTGTAAATACCACTTCCCTTTTTTGTAGCTCCATTTTGTACAAGCCGAGGAGTCCTCGAGCTTGAGGAGCCTTAGAAGTAGTTGCCTAAACAATTGTTAGAATGATGTAAAAATGAGGAAGAGTCTTCCTCATGATTCAATAGATACTATGTGTTTTTTAGAGATTTTTTGGAGCTCTCAATCTTAATTATTTTTAGATTAGAAGTTGAAGGACATAATTTCAAGTGTGAACATGGACACTTGAAAAAGTATAAAGGTCAAAATTTTTTATTGAGAAGGGATGCTGATCATTTTCACTTGATTGAATGAGAGTTTGAGAGCTCTTAGCAAAAAATCGTGTTTCCTCTCTTCTCTCTAGTTTACATGGCTGAATGTGAATGTTTTCCTTGTGTTTCTCATGGATTTTCTTGGTGAGACTTGTGTATCACTGAGTGAATCTTGTGAGCAAAGAATTCTTTTACAATATTGAAAGATTATTTGTGGAATATTACTGCTCATTGTGAAGAATACCATTTCCGTCAGAATTGTGATTGTCTTGTCATGATGACATAGGTAATTAAAATTATTTTTCAGTTCATATTTGGAATCTACATGAAACATATCATGCTTTAGGCACAAGAATCGTAAAAAATACTTATTTCTATCTCAAAATATCTCAAACCCTATTTTTCAACTTCTTCTTCAAGGAAGTCTCAAATAATATGGTCTTTTCTTGTGATTTCTTGGATCCCAGTGGTACTAGAAGGGGTTGTGGTCTTAGTATAGTTTCCCGATCGATATATTAAAGGTGTTGTTTATGCTAATCCTTTATACTATGATGATTGGAGAGGACAACTCCAAAGTATAACAAACATCTTTTGGCGCCGTTGTCGTGGAAGTAAGCAAAGCTTCCATTAGAGTTTTGGACCTTGTTGGATCTTCCAAAACTGATGGTAACAAAAACTTTTGGGAAAGGTACAATTCTTTTTCTTCCATGTGTGCATTGAAAAGAAGGTAAATGTGCTTGTCTTTTGGGAAAAGATTGCTTCATTTGCCTTTAGGAAGGTGAATGAGCTTGTATTTGTGCAAATTGATTGCTTCATTTGCTTATTCCAAGTAAATATGCTTGTCGTTTGGAAAAAGATTGATTCATTTGTTAAAGGAAAGTGAATGTGCTTGTCTTTGTGGAAATTGATTGCTTCATTTGCCAAAAAACAATGATGGCTGAGTAGTGTCTTGTTGTACTTATATCAAGATACAAAGTTAGCATCCATTTTCAGTTTTCAAAATCATTGAATCATCAAAAGAAATCCTAGATAAATTGTTTTCTCTCTTTATTTAGGAAAAAAATACCAAAAATTAGAGAAAAATATTTAAAAAAATACAAAAAAAATCTTTCTACAATGGAATCGATGGAAGGTGAGAGGTATTGATTGTGAGAATTTTTTTTATAAGAAAAATTCAAGGAAAGTTCATAAAAATTTGAAAAACTCCATAAAAAGCAACAAAGTGTTTTCTTGAACTTTTCTTTAATAAAATCTGAATTTTGATGAATCCTTTGATGTTTGTAGGTATAAGGTGAGGAGGAAAGAGTTGAGTGGATGCAAAGTGAAAAGAAACACGAATTTTTGAAAGAACCCAAAATCACAATTCTGAGCAAAGAGTCACGATTTTTTGGATTTGGTAACCTCTTTTCAATTTTACAAATTTGATTGCATAAATATATCAACCAAGGAGCTATAGTGAATTCAAGAGGAAAGGGTGAGGTTGAATGTGGAATTTTTTGCAAAATTTGGAGCTCATACACAGAATTGCAATTTTCTATTGAGGCAAGAACATAGGCAAAGTGTTGAATTGCTTGGAAAGCAAGATTGTGATCATTAAAATGAGAATTGAGAGAAATTATTTGAAAAATAATGTGAAATGGTCCAATTTGGCACGCAATCACGATTTTTTGGAGGCTATAAAAGCAAGTTTTGAGAGCAAAAAAACTCATTTGTGAGTGGGAGTGAGTGAGAAAGAGAGAGTGTGAGAGCTACAGAAGCGTGATTTTCTACATCCTACCAGCAAGTTAGATTGTGGAAACCCAAGTCTTAAGGTAAGAGTCACTAGAATATTTTTTGCGAATTTGCAGAAGCGCGATTTTCAAACATTTTGATTTTTAAGTAGGTTTTTTGATAAATTTTAGGAAAGTGTTTTATTGCATGTTATTTTTTTATTAGATGCTCTTGTAGTAATTGAAAAATCAAGAAAAAATGAAAGAAATTTTTTTTTAGTTAAACTTGCACAGAATCGCGATTCTGTGCAAAGAAAAACATGATTTTCAAAAAATGATTTGTTGAGAAAATCGTGTTTTTCATGATTGTGAGCAATCACGATTGTGACTGAAAATCGTGATTTTGAGCTTTCAAAATTTCACGATTTTGAGATCAAAATCCTCAATACTCACAAAATCGTGAAAAATTACGATTGTGAGTAAAAGCGTGATTTTGTTTGAAAATCACGATTCTTAGCAGAAAATCGTAATATTCCACAAAATCGTGAAAAACCATGATTGTGAGAGAAACTACGATTTTGTGTGAAAATTCACGATTTTGACACAAAATCGTGAAATTCCATAAAATCGTGAAAAATCACGATTTTTCATTAGAAAACACAATTTTGAGTTCAAAATTTCATGATTCTAACTCAAAATTGTAGAAAACATGATTCTCAAAAAATATCATGATTTTGAGTTCAAATTTTTATGATTTTGATTCAAAATCATGTTATTCCATCAAAAACCTGATTCTTTGGGAAAATCATGATTTTCAACATCATAAATTCACAAAATCGTGTTTTTGAAATTTTAAAATTATATATATATACAATTGTGTCAAACAATCGCAATTTTCATAGAAAATCATGACTTTTGAAAATCATACTTCCCTTCCCTAGAAACACCGTTGTCATACACAATCATGAGACTTGCAGAAGATAAAAATACAAAATCATGGTTTTATGTAAGCCAAATATGTGATTTTGTTTGAGAATCACGATTTCCAAACTAAAAATTGTGGTCTCTGAGAATCGTGTTTTTTGGTCTGGAGAAAACACGATTTGGAGCAAGCAAGGTTTAATCGATTAACTTTCTTCAAATATTTAGAAAAATTCATAAAACATCACAAAAAAATATCAAAATCGTGTTTTTCCGGAAAAATGTGATTTTCTCCAGAATTTGCCCAAAAACAAAGGGGTTAAGTTTTATTTTGACACAGTGGAACAAAACTTAAAATTGAACCATAGTTAAAGGACATACAATTTCCAACTCCTCCACTCAAACTTGGTAGGGAATACAGAGAAAACACCCAAAATCACATTTTTTTTTACAAAATCGTGATTTTGAGTGCAAAATTAAGGGAAAATCAAGGAAATTACAAATAGGACAAATCATAGAAGAGAGAAAGAGATCTGTGAGCAAATCTAGGAAGAGTTTTCTCAAGTTCAAATTCCCAATTCATTGATATATAAAGGGTTTTTCAAACAAACAAATTAGGGTTGCCAAATAGAAGAAGTGAATGATACTGAGATCTGGAACTACCATCATACATTCCAAAACTCATAGTGAGGTTGGGAAACAAAAATACCTAGCTAATCATTAGAAGGGGTTCACAATTAGTCACCAAGTATGGAAATTTTGAATTTAAAAAGGAACACACACACACACACATAGAGGAGATTATAGGAATATCCTTAAATACATGTACACAAATAGGTTCGGTACCTATGTGTATCAGGATGGAATGCATAAGAATCTCATTAGATTGAGAAACTTAGAAATTCCTCTAAATTTAATGCTAGTGGCACGATTCAGAGATGGTAGATATGAGGATAGACAAGGATGTGTATGTGTTCACTGATGATCTAGAAAATTCTAATGATCTTGGTCAATGTGCAAACAGAAGACCTTGGGATCAAGATTTGGGACAATCGACATGCCTAGACCAAGTAGAATTCACATTCCAGTTGAGCCATAAAAATAAAGGAGACCATCTAATTCCCCAAATCCCTTTGAAAGAGAAGGTGAAGACATGCCTGATTATAATTTCAGAAGGAAACCAAACTGCTAGACTCAAGGGAGAATGTTGAGGCCATATCAAGTAGCAAAGTGTATGAAGAATCAGTATGAAGGGTATTCAGAACCTCATGCACATGTTGTTGAGTTT